>JAUPFT010000024.1:5078099-6278099 GCA_036936625.1 Parnassius smintheus behrii
AAAGGCGCAAAGGGGACTCCTAAGATCGTCCGTGTGGATCGCTTGGCGCGTTATTATGGGTCCGATAATGCTCGGGACGAGCATGTCTTAGGAGGGGGCAGTGTTACGCGCCAAAGTTGACGGCACTAGCGCCATCTAGTGTCGAACCGAAGAACTAAACTTCTTGAAGTTGCAACATGAACTCTCGGTACCTTGCGCGTGTTTACTTGAATATTCTGGATATTTCGCTGCTAATTTATATAAATAGGCGCTGCAAGATGCGATCGGGGAAGTATTGGAGTTGGCGAGACAAGCAAAGCTTCGGAGCGGAATAAAGTGAATCAGTGTGATTAATTATTAGTTTTTTTTAACTTTAATTAGTGTAAAGTGAATTAAAGTGTTAATTTAGGTAATTCTATCGGCAATTTTTATTGTAACCTCAAGCGCGTAACAATACTATCCCTCATGCAACTACGCTTCTTGCTTATAATTATACCATACACCAAACACACCTCGTGGTAATCTTGCATATATTTCTATTTGATTTGTATCTACCTGCATGTTTTAAAGTTTAACTTTTGATTGTAATGATTTTAAATATTGTCTGCAAAAAATTTTGTATAAAAACTTACCTATTATGTTATAAAATTTGAACACCCAGAGAAGGAAAGCGCAGGCAGCCGTGGCACAGTTTATACTAGTACGGCTGCCGACGTTAACCTCTCAATGTAATGAATGGAACTTTTTATTTAAATAGTGCAAGTAATGATGTAAAATTAGTGCAGTGAGTAAACAAATATTATTTGGGTTATTAATAGAACATCTGGTTGGGCTGGATAAATATATAAAGGGAAAAATAAATATACTTAAATATATATTTAATATACTAACATAAATAAATAAATATTACATAAGTAAATAAAAGCCCAACCAGATGGAAGCCCTCGGCAGGGGAGACCAAACGGCCGAGGGTTAGGGGGAAAGGGAAAGAAACCGGCGGACGATGCGGGCTGTATCGAGAAGCACCGCCTTCTGCATTTGAGCCCGGAGCGGTCCGTCACGGAGTCCCTGTCGCCTCAGATGGCCCGAGAGGCTGGCTGGGATTAACCCGTTTGCAGACACGACTACAGGAATAATTTCGGTTGGCAGACCACCCCACATGTCGGTCACCTCGTGAGCCAGGTCCAGATATTTTGATTGCTTGTCTGTTTCGGCTTTCACGAGGTTCTCGTCATACGGAATGGTAATGTTGACCAAAAATATCCTTGACTGTGCCCGATCCATCAGGTTAATATCAGGCTTATTCGCAAGAATAGTCCTGTCTGTGATGATAGCTCGGTCCCAGTAGAGCCTGGCGCGGTAATTTTCGAGCACGGCTTCCGGCATGTACTTGTAATACGGAAATTTCCGGTCCACGAGACCGTATTTCAGAGCGAGCTCCTGGTGTAGAATTCTGGCTACTAGGTTGTGCCTGTGCAAGTACTCAGAGTTAGAAAGCGCCGAACAACCGGAGATTACATGCCTAAGTGACTCACCGGGATGGCGACAAGCTCGACAAATGTCGATGGTGCCATCCTTTAGGATGTATCTCCGATAGTTGTTGGTCTTAATAACCTGATCCTGTATTGCACAGACAAAACCCTCGGTTTCCCTGAAGAGGTCACCGAAACGTAGCCAGTTGAGGGAGGCGACTGTATCTACGAAGGGCTCATGTAGAGCCCTGTAGTACTTCCCGTGGAGCTCCTTCTCCTTCCATACGGTCTCCCGGTCGGAAATGCTAAGCACTGCTGGGTCCTGCCATTGCTCGTTGGCTAAGGAGCCCTTTATCACTAACTAACTAAATGACGTCATTATAGAATGGATCATCCGATCTTGCCAGGAAGTAATCACGGAGGCTGCACACTTCGCGATTATGCATGGTGAGCGCGCTCAGAAAACCACGCCCACCATGCTTTCGCGGCAAGTACAGCCTCATTACCGACGATCTCGGCTGATGCATCCTATGGGACGTCATGGTAGTGCGGACTTTCTATTCAGGGCGTTAAGTTCAGTCTGGGTCCACCTGAGTATGCCAAAGGTATACATGAGGACAGGCATAACCCACCCGTTATATGCGTGTGTCTTATTCACACCGGACAAAAGGCTGTTAAGCACTTTGGTCAAGCGTGCATAAAACACATCGCAAACTGACTGTTTCATACCAGCCTCATCGATACCGATGTTCTGTGACATACCCAGGTATCGGTATGTTTCAGCCTCGGAAAGGGTCCTTAAGTTGACGGACATAATAATTCTATGCCCTCAGAGTTAGCAACCCTTCCCCTTTCAACATGGAGGACCGCACACTTATCCGTCCCCAGCTCCATTCCAATAGAATTGCTAAATTCACAAGTGATGTTTAGCAATTCCATAAGATGGGAGCGACTGGAGGCGAATAACTTGAGGTCATCCATATAGAAAAGTGGTCACTTTTGTACCTCCTTTTCGAAGGTGAAATCCCCTCCCGGAGCCCTCCAGTAAAGTACTGAGAGGGTTCAGAGAGAGGCAAAACCAGATTGGACTCAGACAATCGCCCTGGAAGATACCCCTTCTTATCCTTACGTGTTTCTCCGCAGCCATCATCCGCTCGCCCAGATAGCAAAGGATCGTACTCCATTGCCTCATACACTGCTCGAGGAAGTCTCCAACTGTACAGTCAATTTTGTACAGCTGGAGGACTCTCTTTAGCCATGTATGGGGCACCGAGTCGAATGCCTTTCTGTAGTCTATCCAGGCGGCGGAGAAATTCCGACGGTTGCTTTTCACCACTTTGCCAATGACCGCGTCAATGAGGAGTGGTTCCTTGGTTCCACGACCACCACCCCGACATCCATTTCGAGCACGTAACATCACCTGATTTAGCTCTAGGTGACGAGTGATTCTCGCGCTCAAAATGGATGTCAGTGTCTTATATATGGTGGGTAGACACGTGATGGGGCGGTATTTGCTCGGGTCTGTGGTATCCTGATCTTTAGGAACCAAATGAGTGATCTCAGTAGTGAATAGGCTCGGGAGCGACTTCTGATCGAGAGCCTCTTGAAACTGTCGGGCGAGCACAGCGTGACACACTACGAACCCCTTCAGCCAGTAATGATGCAGCCCGTCGAGTCTCGGACTTTTCCAGTTCGGGGCTCTACGGACCGCCTCAGCCACGACTTCAGGCGTAATGGTGACGGGGTCCATAGGCGTAACACTTGCACTCTGGCTCGCTACAACTTCCATTCAAGGGCCCCCGCTGTGGTTTACGGGCTCTGACCACAGGCCACGCCAAAATGCGACAGTGTCAGCCTGATCCGGTCCTGGGCCCGCTCCACATACCTCTGGTCGCTCCAATAATTTATAGAGCCTCTTCTGATCACTCTGGAAGAGACGATTCTGGTTGAACCGCCTTGACCTCTCGTTAAATCGTCGAATTCGCTTCCCTCAAGCAGCGATTTTTTTGCTTCAGGTCATCTATGCGCTCCGTTAGTTTCTGCGTGATATCCGACTGGGACAAACTAATATTTGTCCCAGCAAACGCCATTCTAACGGTGCGCACAACTCTCGGTCTATTATTACCCGACCTGAAGCTTGTCAGTCTGCCGATAAGTGCCCTTGCCTTTGCGATACGGTCCTCAATTCTTTTTCTCCAGGCTGGGATGGCGCTACTTTTTTGAGTAGCACGTCCAGCCACGGGAAGTTTGGCGCCAATAATACGGCATACTGCCAGTGCGGCGCCAAAAAGAATTGAGTCCGTCTCGCAAAGGTCCCGGCTGACTTTCAAATAGGTCACCAGCATTGGGTTAAGAACCCGCACGACAGCCCGATTTCGCTTGCTAAGGGGTATGCGGGGAAGTCGCGGTCGATTTTCGAGAGGCATGCTGCGCGTTTCCAGCATCGACTCTTCCAATATGCTCCTCATTTTCTCTAGTTCGTGGGAGACTATTCCATCATCGTCTAAATTAGCCACAAATGGAATATTGATGGCGGCATCCACATATGCAGTTTGTTGCGCATCTAGTGGCGCCGCATTCCCGGCCGTAGCATTTCCGTTCGATGAAGGAATAGCCTCACGTCGTAGTCGTTCGAGTTCGGCGTCACCAAATATGTTGGAGCGCAGGATGTACCGAACTCGGTCTGCCAGGTTTTGCTCAGTGACGGATAGAGATGGCTCCAGCTCTGCAAAAAAGCGATGCATCCGAGCCCGATACGCCAATCTTCCAGTTTCTTCCCCCTTTACCCTAAAATATGCACGCAGTGCGAATGCGTTCATTACTTTTGACCAACGCATGCGACGTGCTCCACCAGCGGCGGGTGCCGCTTGCTGAGTCCGAGAAGACCCAGCCGACACCAAGCCTTCTAGTGGGGATGATGGATTCGGGGGGCTGCTATGTGTTCTTGCAGCACCCTGCGCTCCGCTGGCGGCCCGCATGCTGTCGCGTCCAGCGCCAGCTCCAGACGCGCCCTGGCGACCTCCAGGCGGTGGCCCTTTGCGCACTATCTTTTTTTCCATCATCCATAATTTGGGCGTCCATTAACGGGAGACGCCCAGGCCCGGCACCGTATCGTGGACACAACAAATATTTATTTATAACAAATATTTATTATTATTATTATAACATACCTACTCACCTAAATATTTACGCTCATAACTGTAGCTCGTTTGATGACACTGCATGTGCATGTCATGCTAAGTGTAGAAAGTTCTCTCCTAGTTCTGCGAATCGATACTAGATGGCGCTAGTGAGAAAGTTCTAGCATGGCATTTTCTAGAAAGCTCTCTTAATGCCTGCTACTCGATTCTAGATGACGCTATTGGCATTTACCGGCATCAACTATGGCGCGCAACACTGAAGACTCCTAAGACATGCTCGAGCATTATCGGCCCCATAATAGCGCGCCAGTTGATGTACGATCTTAGGAGTACCTCTTGCATCTTTATGAAACGGTTCCGCAACGTCAAGGGCTATCCTCTCCCATGGTGCACCATCATTGTACAATTTCAATGCACCTCTACTACGAGTCTGAGGTCCCTTCACAGCCGCACAGCTTGTACATTTGCGACATTAATCCTCGACATCGTCACGACAATGGACCCAGTAAAACTGTTCTCGGATCTTCAGTAGAATCCGTTTAACTCCCATGTTCCTGAACAATCTGTACAGTTGTAGAACGTCCGTCAGCTTTAGGGACAACCATTTGCAAATGACAGCTTTCTCCCCAACGATTTTCCCATTTACGGCACAGAACTCTAT
Organism: Parnassius smintheus behrii; assembly: GCA_036936625.1. Classification (NCBI taxonomy): domain Eukaryota; kingdom Metazoa; phylum Arthropoda; class Insecta; order Lepidoptera; family Papilionidae; genus Parnassius; species Parnassius smintheus. Next base: position 5,083,352 of record JAUPFT010000024.1, read on the forward strand.
CCTGAATCAGCAATTTGTCCCATTGCGCCCAATAGCTTTTCGTGGTTGAACTCATCGCTAAGACGTCGCTCCACTTGAGCTTGGGAGCACTGGCCTTCATCCATTCCAGAATTGGCTTGATGTCCGAATCTTCTTGCTGTGCATGTTGTAGGCTGTCCTTCCACTCACTGCTGAGATGGTCTGTTCGAGCATCCTCACAGATACCACTTTCTTACCCTCTTGCCTAGTCCAATGCTTGCTTTCTTGAGGACAAGGTCTCCTCGACAATGCATCTGCGTTGCCATAAGATTTACCGCTGCGATGTTCGATCACAAAGTCGTATTTCTGCTGCTGTTGGCTGGTGCTGTTAACTGCACAACCCTCTAGAGATCGATGTCCTTCCCTTTTTACTGTTCGCTTAGGGCAGCTGGATCGAATATGGCCCCTTTCTCCACAGCCGTAGCACCTTGGGCGGTAACTTTGATTGGGGTCGCAAACTGTAGCTGCTGCAACCTCCTGTCATGGATGCTCAGGCCATGGGGTCGGGGTCCGGGTAAGACAAGAAACAAATGTGTGAATGTGTATGATATTTATAAGAAACATGTAAGGCTACAATAAAACACTACAAAGCATACAACTAGATACCTCTTAAGCATAATCTACATTACTATTAGCACTAAAATAGGTAAGCACTTAATACTTAGCACTATCTAAAACTACACATTAACTGCAAAATAAAATTACAAGCAACGAAACATAAAATGAACAATTATTTCTTTTATTACGTACATGAGAGCATAAAATCATTATAAAATTTTATTAATTATAAAGGTAAAAGGGGAAAACAATAAATCTAAATATGAAATAGAAAAAAAAGGAAAACAAATAAAAAAAACGAATTTCTACTCGAGGCTCGAACCAGGAACCTTAGGAAGTCGCCCGATGCATGTATTGCCGCTCTAAGTAATGGGCTATGCTTGTCGACAACGATCCATCTCAAATAAGGATATAGTATTGTCTTTCACTGTCCTCATCTTTCAAAACAAATAAATTTTATTGATAACACTTCATATAAGAGATGCAGGAAGGTGTAATTGTCACAATTAACTTGATGGGCGTTTCCACAGACTGAAATAATTGCACAATCTAAGAATACTATTCCAGGATTACTCAGACTACCAAACAACGTATAGTATTAAACACTTACCCCGTTGCACTTATAAAATTAACGTTCCACGAATATAAGCTTCTATTTAAAATATATAAGGTTCACTGATACACAGTTTTAATATATTTGAGTAAACTTATATGCCTTTAAACTTTAAATGTCTGACAAGTATTACCGCTACGTCGTACCGTTCTTTACTCTCACGACTCGTGGCGAACTCGGCCCTCAGCCTTTTGTCCACAGTTCCTACCCTCCAATCCTTTTATCAAGTTCGGAAACAAGTCCCATCTCAATTATCATCATCACATATCCCCCCTCAACAAATGGAATCCAACCGGATTCAGCCAGGCCTCAAATTACCCGTTTCAGGTCAGAAGCGTGCCATGTACCCAAATGTTTGCCCCTTACACTTTTTAGGATATTGTTACGAGCTTGAGGTTCGTGACAATAAAAATTGCCGATAAAATTACCTAAATTAACACTTTAATTTACTTTACACAAATTAAAGTTAAAACACTAATAATTAAACACACTAATTCACTTAATTTCGCTCCGAAGCGTCGCTTGTGTCGCTGAGTTCAACTCTGTCCGATCGCATCTTGCGCCACCTATTTATTCAAATCAGCAAAACATCCGGAATGTTCAAGTAAACACGCGCAAGGTACCGAGAAATCGAGTATAGATTTTCTAGAAACTTAGTTCTTCGGGCGGCGCTGTCGGTCGAGAGATCCGCGATGTCATTCTCTGCAAAGCCCACCCCGCTCTCGCTCCTGACACTAGATGGCGCTAGTTGACTTATTCACATAACACTGCCCCCTCCTAAGACATGCTCGTCCCGAGCATTATCGGTCCCATAATAACGCGCCAAGCGATCCACATGGACGATCTTAGGAGTCCCTCTTGCGCCTTTCTGTATCCGGTAGGTCACATCGTTGATCCTGGTTACAATCCAGTACAGGCCGTCCCATTTAGCTTGAAGCTTAGGAGATTTCCCTTTGCTGCGGACTGGATTGTGCAACCACACTAATGAACCTTCATTGAACCCTTTATTGTTCATTTTGCGGTCATACCGGGTTTTCATTTTCTCAGACATTTGCTGGCCCGATTGTCTGACGTGCTCATAAATGTCATTCATTTTGTTCCGCAAGTCATATGCATAATCGGTTATACTGCGTGGGGCATCAGGTGGTATCCCAGTGATCAGGTCTGCAGGCAGCCGTAATTCTCTTCCAAAGTTTGCGAAAGCTGGTGTCACTGCTGTACTTTCGTGAACAGAACTTCGATATGACAACAAAAACGGTTGTATGTGCTTGTCCCAATCTCGTTGCCGATTGTCTACAACTTTTGCTAGGTACCTCTCCAATGTCTGATTAAATCGTTCCACCATTCCATCAGATTGCGGGTGATAAGAAGTCGTTCTTGTTTTATGAGTACCCATAACTCGGCAAGTTTCCTGGAATATTTGAGACTCAAAATTCCTTCCTTGATCGCTGTGAATCTCTAAAGGTACTCCAAAACGACAGAAGACTTCATGAACTAGTTTATCTGCAACTGTTGAAGCTTCTTGATTTGGAATGGCGAAAACTTCTGGCCACTTAGTGAAGTAATCCATCACAACCATGAAATACTTGTTACCGCTTTCACTCTCCGGAAACGGCCCCGCCACGTCAATGGCTATTCTCTCCCATGGTGCACCAACATTGTACAACTTCAATGCACCTCTACTACGAGTCTGAGGTCCCTTTACAGCCGCACAACTTGTACATTTGCGACACCAGTCCTCGACATCGTTTCGACAGTGGACCCAGTAAAACCGTTCTCGGATCTTCAGTAGAGTTCGTTTAACTCCCAGATGGCCTCCTGAATAATCATTATGGTACAGCTGTAGAACATCCGGTACTTTAGCTTTAGGGACAACCATTTGTAAATGACAGCTGTCTCCCCGAACATTTTCCCATTTACGGCACAGAACTCCATCCTGAAGCAGTAAGCTATCCCACTGGGCCCAATAGCTTTTAGTGATCGAACTCATCGCTGAGACGTCGCTCCTTTTGGGCTTGGGAGCACTGGCCTTCATCCATTCCAGGTTCGGCTTGATGTCCGGATCTTCCTGCTGTGCACGTTGTAAGCTGTCCTTCCACTCGTTGCTGAGGTGGTCTGCCCTGAGCATCCTCACGGATACCACTCCCTTACTCTCTTGCCTAGTACAATGTTTGCAATCTTCAGGACAAGGTCTTCGTGATAATGCATCTGCGTTGCCATGAGATTTCCCGCTGCGATGTTCGATCTCAAAGTCGTATTCCTGCAGTAGTTCAATCCACCTCGCAACTTGTCCTTCTGGATTTTTAAACTGCAATAGCCATTTTAGTACAGCATGGTCAGTTCGTAAGTGAAATTTTCGCCCCAGAAGATATTTGCTAAAATGCTGCAACGACTTTACCACAGCTAGCAATTCGCGTCTTGTGACACAATAGTTCCTTTCCGGTTTTGACAACGACTTGCTGAAGTACGCTATCACGACCTCTTGGTCGCCATTCCGTTGAGACAACACACCGCCAAGTCCTATATCACTTGCGTCTGTGTCAACTATAAATTCTTTGCTTGCATCAGGGTATCCCAAAATAGGTGTTTTGCACAGACGGTCCTTGAGCTCCTGGAATGCGATATTACAACTTTCATCCCAGCAGAAATGTCTCTTCTCCTCGGTTAGATTATGCAGAGGTTTGGCTATATCTGCAAAGTTCTTCACAAATCGCCGGTAATAGGAGCACAAACCCAAAAATGCTCTAACCTGCGTCTTGTCTTTTGGAACCGGCCAATCCTTGACAGCGGCGATTTTCTCTGGATCTGTGCGGATACCTTCTTCCGATACTACAAACCCCAAAAAGTTAACTTGCCGTTGGAATAGTGAACATTTCTTCGGGTTCAACTTGAGGTTGGCACTCTGAATCTTCATAAGCACGCGTTCCAGGTTTTGAAGGTGTTCCTCAAACGTACGGCCCACGATGATGATGTCATCCAAGTAGACCAGACAGGCATCGCCAATTAGCCCGGTAAGTACAAGTTCCATCAGCCTTTCAAACGTTGCTGGAGCATTGCACAACCCAAACGGCATTACTTTGAATTGCCACAGACCCTTTCCCGTCGAGAACGCAGTTTTCTCCTTGTCCTTAGGGTCAATTTCAACTTGCCAGTAGCCACTTTTTAGATCCAGCGTGCTAAACCATTTTACTCCTGTAAGCATGTCCAGCGTGTCATCAATTCTTGGCAAGGGATAGCTGTCCTTCTTTGTAACGTCGTTCAGACGGCGGTAATCAACACAGAACCGCATGCTGCCATCCTTCTTTTTCACCAGCACCACTGGCGAACACCATGGACTAGAGGAAGGTTCAATAACACCATCCTTCACCATTCCTTCAATCATGGTTTCCACTTCCTTTTCACGTGCTACCGGCAATCGTCTTGGCCGCTGACGGATAGGCAACTCTTCACCTGTGTTTATTTTGTGTTGAACTAAACCAGTCTTTCCTATGTCAGCATCGTTTGATGAGAATACATCGGCGTACTCGAGTAACAACTTCTTCGCCTTGACCAATTCGTTCGGGGACAGAACACTGCGACAGTCTTCCAAAAGTGTGGTCACTCTCGTTTCTGCATCCTTGCTGGGGGTCCCACTCGATATATATTGGCACCGACGTAACCAATCCACTTCCTCACAAGTACCAATTAATGTGCCTTTTTCTATAATCTGGTCCCGGTCGCAAAGGTTCAGCACACGTACTCCTGAGATGTCAGTGGTCCTGACCAAGGTTCGAGCTACTTTCCATGGAAGGTCATTGTTTAACCTTTCCACAAGTACACAACGGTGAGCTTGCCCAGCGTTTCGGGGAAGACTAACCGGAACAATCGTTTCCGATCTCGGCGGAAGAACAATCTTCTTAATGCTGTACACGTTCCCTGGTAACGCACCTTCCATAAAAAGTTCCTCCTGTCCACATTTCAAAACACCTTGCTTAACGTCGATCTCACAACAATTATTCCTCATAAAGTCTAGGCCTAGGATGCAGTCGTCCATTATATCAGCCACGATGACATTATGCAGGTAGATCACGTTGCCAAGCTTCAACTCCATCTCCTTCTCTCCACGGACGGGTATACGCTGACCGGTGGCTGTTACCAAATTAATGCGTTCTCGGTTGTATGCGGAGTCCCCAAGGAACTGACTTATAAGTTGGGAACTAACAACCGTACGAGAGGCTCCAGTATCTATGGTCAGTTTACACGGCATTCCGTTGACCTCGCCCTTGATGATTAGACTGTTCCCATCATGGGTTTGTGAGATCGAGATCCTTGGGGCTCTTTTAACATCAGCCAGCACCCGCCCCGCAGTTCTGGCTTTTACTCGTTTCCCTGCTGCTGCTGGGCGGTGCTGTTGGCCGCAATACCCTCCTGGGATCGTTCACCTTCCCTTTCTAGGGTTCGCTTAGGGCAGCTGGATCGAAGATGGCCCTTTTCCCCACAGCCATAGCACCTAGGGCTGTATCCTCTGTTGCGGTCGCGAACTGTAGCTGCTGCAACCTCCCTGACGCGATGGGAACGATGATCCTGCCGCACGGCTTCTACCTCCAGTGCATGGGCCAAGGCGTCCTTAAGCGTCTCGTGGTGCCCGAGCCTCACAGCAGCTCTGACTTCCAGGTCGCGGATGCCGTCGATGAATGTTTGCACCAGGTTCCCTCCAATGAGCGCAGGTACAGACTGGTATGCTTTACGAACCATCTTCTCCACCTCAAGGGCCCACTGCTGCAGGTTTTCGTTGCTGCGTTGCACGCGATCTTTAAGCTGCGCGCGAAAGACGTGTTCCAGGTGAGCGTCACCATATCTCGCCTCCAAGGCCTCAAGAAGCTGCTCATAGGTCACTTTCTTACCGAGAGCTTCCAACACAGTTAAGGCTTGGTCGCGCAGGCCTAGGGTGAGTGCAGTCATGGCTTGGCTTTTATTCCAGCCGTTCGCCTCCATGACGGCCTCGAACTGGATTTTGTAGGCCGACCAGGAAGAGGTCCCGTCGAACGGCGGCACTTTGAATCCACGTAGCGAAGGTGTTGTAGCTACTACGGGAGCTGTTGTTCCATCCCCAAGTTTGAGGTCGTCCAGCGTTTTCTTCATGTCAGCCATTACGTTGTCAACCCGATTGTTTACTTGGTCGATTCGGGTTTCGGCCTCCGACAGGCGGTTGTCATGTTGAGCAACCTTATCCTTCACCTCCCGTATCTCTTTTCCGAAGATAGCGTGAAGGTCCTTCATGAGGAGCATCTGCTCTTCCTTATCGCGTTGGAGTTGCTCTTCTAAACGACGGGCCTGTTCCTCCTGTCGGCGGGCCTGTTCCTCCTGTCGGCGGTCCTGTTCCTCCTGTCCGCCCCGCAGCTGCTCTTCCAATCGGCGGGCCTGTTCCTCCTGTCCGCTCTGCAGCTGCTCTTTCAACTGACGGACCTGCTCCTCCTGTCGGCGAGCCTGCTCCTGCAGCATCACCATCAGAGCACCTAAGTCAGGTGCCACAGACGTAGAAGCTGCTGACGGACCGGCTTCCGTGGCCGGCGGCTGGCCCTCAGACATCTGCGGCGTTGCACCACCAAATCTCCTCTGGTCCGTCTCCTGCTGGCGTTGACTTCGGGTACGGACACCCTCCGTTTCCTCCTTAGGTAAAATCGGCATTATTTTATCCCACTTCTGACACCAATTGTTACGAGCTTGAGGTTCGTGACAATAAAAATTGCCGATAAAATTACCTAAATTAACACTTTAATTTACTTTACACAAATTAAAGTTAAAACACTAATAATTAAACACACTAATTCACTTAATTTCGCTCCGAAGCGTCGCTTGTGTCGCTGAGTTCAACTCTGTCCGATCGCATCTTGCGCCACCTATTTATTCAAATCAGCAAAACATCCGGAATGTTCAAGTAAACACGCGCAAGGTACCGAGAAATCGAGTATAGATTTTCTAGAAACTTAGTTCTTCGGGCGGCGCTGTCGGTCGAGAGATCCGCGATGTCATTCTCTGCAAAGCCCACCCCGCTCTCGCTCCTGACACTAGATGGCGCTAGTTGACTTATTCACATAACAATATAAACATCGGACGATACTCTATCCGAAATTATAGCCTTTTCGTACTTTGGAGATAACTTGGCCATAAAGTTTTTATCAGCACATGATTGTGGTTTTGTTTTCTTCCAAACCAACTCCCCAACATTAAAACTGCATACTCGCCTTCTTTTATTATAATTTTTGCTATTGATTTCATAAGCCTCTCGCAGCCTTTTGTTTACATCTTTGTATATCTCTTCTCTAAGTTTTAAATTATTTTCGAAATATTTTCTATTTACATTAACATAATCATCTTTATCTGGTCCGAAATCTATTTTCTTTTGTAAGGAGGTTTCTCTACCAAAAAACAAGTATGAAGGAGTCTTGCCAGTTATTTCATGTATAGCAGTTCTAATGGCGTGGCCTATATGAGGTACAAACTTATCCCAATCTTTATGATTATCTTCAATATATGACGCTATTGCTGTACCAATCACTCTATTTACTCGTTCTGTAGGATTGGCTTGAGGATGATAATAAGGCGTATACCAAATTTTTGAGTTGTAGTTTGTAATTAATTCTTTAAATTGTGATGAAATAAACTGTTTCCCATTATCACATATTACTGTCTTTGGTACTCCAAATACGAGAAATATCTGTTCTTCAATAATTTTAACAATAGTTGATGTTTTACCATTCTTCAAGGGAAATAATAATGCAAACTTGCTAAACCAACACGAAACTACAAGCAACATTGTATTGCCAGTCTTTGATCGCCGAAAAGGACCCATTAAGTCCATGGAAACTATTTGGAAGTGCTCTGTCACATCTTTATGTTTACCCATTTTTCCAATTGGCGGCAGTTGACTAGGTTTATGCTGAGAACAAGTCTCACATTTCCGTACATAATCTTTAACATCTTTAATTAAGGTAGGCCAGAAATAATGTTGTCTTGCTCGGTTTATAGATTTTTTAATTCCTAAATGTCCTGCTGTTGGACTGTCATGGCATTCTATTAGTACATGTTTTCTCAATTTTTCAGGAACTGCTATTTTCCACGAATCTTTTTCATCCGGAAATTGTTTCAGTTTCAAATATTTCCATAAAATACCTCGATTAAGCATCCAATCATCTCTGTCTTTTCCTTCCGATATTTCTTTTTCAATTGACTTGTACCAGCTATCTTTGTCATCTGGTTTAATATCTATAATGTTTATTTCCTTATCTGGAATTGCTCTTGATAGTGCATCCGGTACAATATTATCCTTACCTTTTCTATATATCACCTCGAAATCAAATTGTTGTAACCTCATTGCCCATCTAGCCAACCTTCCATGAGGATCCTTATTCTTGTAAAGCCATTGCAAGGCGCTATGATCAGTTATGACCTTAAAGTGCGTGCCTTCTATGTACGGCCTAAATTGTTCAACCGCGTGAATCACACTTAGTAACTCTCTCTTGGAAGTAGAGTACTTTGTCTCTCTTTCCGAAAATTTTCGGCTAGAATACGCAACTGGTCTCTCAATACCATCACGAGTTTGAAATAATACAGCACCTGTACCTTTGTTTGAGGCATCACACTGTATAATAAATCCTAAGTTGAAATCAGGGCAACTCAGTACCGGTAGAAGTTAGTGCCGTTTTGAGATCAATGAAAGCAGTTTCAGCTTCTGCATTCCATTGAATTTTCTGACCTTTTTTCAGACCTTTAATGAGATCGTGTAAAGGAGTTGCAACAATTGCGAAGTTCTCTACAAAACGTCGATACCAACTCGCAAGTCCTAGAAAACATTTTAACTCTGTATATGTGTTTGGTCTTGGATAGTTTAAAATAGCTCTTACTTTTTCTGGGTCTGTCCTTAAACCTTCTTTATCTACAATATAGCCTAAGTACTTTAACGACGGACGAGCGAACTGACACTTCTCAAAATTTACTGTGAGACCTGCTGAGAGCAACTGCTTTTTAACCCAAATCAACGATCTAATGTGATCTTTAAAAGTCTTACTACTTACCACAATGTCATCCAAATAAGCAAAGATTTTACCCTCATGCTCTGGCGGAAATAACTTGTCCATTAGCCTCTGTTGTGTTTGACTTGCATTTTTAAGACCGAAGGGCATGACCTTGAATTGAAATAAACCCTTACCCGGCAAACCAAATGCGGTTTTTTCTTTACTTGTAGTTTCTAATGGTATCTGCCAGAAAGCCGATTTCAAATCAAGAGTTGATAGATACTGAGCATTCTTTAGACTGTCTAAAATAGAAGTAACTCTTGGCAGGGGATAGGAATCATTCTTTGTTGTCTTATTTAGTTGTCTACTATCCAAACATAATCTATTAGAGCCTGATGCCTTTTTTACTAAAAGTACCGGTGAACGCCATGAACTAAATGATGGTTCAATTATGTCTTTTGCCAACATTTCATCCACTTCATTTTCCAATTCCTGCATAATATGCGGTGAAAAGGGATATTGCCTTTGAGTGACGGGCATATGTTCTCCTGTATCAATGTAGTGCTTTATCAAGTTCGTTCTTCCTATACCTTTGCCTACCGAATGCCTTATATCTTCAACCACTAATTCTAAGGTTTTTGATTGATCCTCTGTCAACTCATGTCTTGATTTAACCGAATTGCTTATATTCATTGTTGCCAATTCATCACTAGATAATGTATGAATACTTTCATGTTTGATGATATCTTCTGTATTTCCAATAGTGATATTAAAATGATCAAAGAAATTTATACCAAAGAGGAGATCATGTCTTAAATTATCCATAATGTAAAATTTTACCACTTTATACCGTTTTAAAAATTGTATTGGCAAATATATTACTGATTTAATATTGTAGGATGTTCCATCTGCCATGGAAACACTCAATTGAGGTATTTCATGGATTGAGAATCCCAAATCCATGAATTTACGACACAAGCCTCTAGAAATTACAGAAGAAGTGGCCCCTGAATCAAGTAATCCCAAGAAAGATCTGTTTAAAATTTTAACAAGAGCGTAATGACGATTGTCATTGCCTTTTGATACGATATTACATAACTGGCCAGTTTCAAAGTAATGAGAAACAACCTTTAACCAATTCTGCCATTCTTCATCTTTAATACTTGAAGCTGTCTTGGAGATCATTTGGCAGGAGTAATGACCTCCAGTTTTTCGTTTCCCGAACACATACAATTTTTTACCGTTTGGCCAAATTTGCCACATTTATAACAAAATAACCTTTGACGAGGTAGCGTACAATTTTTAAACATGTGACCAGCAACACGACAATTCCAGCACTTTATATTTTGCAAGCCAAAATTTCTTCCCTTAGCTGTTTGCGTCACCTCATTTACTTCCGCAAGAGAGTGTCCTTGATATGCTAGGTCCGGCTCCAGCGCATTACTAGTGCTTGTTGGCTCCTGGAAGTTTTCACAGTTAGTTCTTGTGCGTTCTAGGACTCTTAACACCGACGTCAATTCTGATACGCTTTTAAACTGATCTCTACAAACTGCTAGTTGAAAATATGGCTGTATATTCTTCAACAAGATCGAAAGTTTTAGTTCTTCATTAATTTTTTCTGGAAGTCTGTTAAACATATTCTGCATAACAGCTAGATAGATAGCAATCTTTTCTCTTTTACCTTGAGTTCTTTTCTTTATTTCTTCTAATAACTCGTCCTGATAATAGGGCCTCTGAAAGGTAATTAAAAGAAGGTTAACTAATTCTTCCCAACTGTTCACATATTCACGGTTGGCTCTAAACCATATAAGCGCATCACTTTCAAAGAAATCCACAGCATATCTCCACAAATCTTTTGTAGTAGCATTACGTGCTTCTCTAAGTTCAGCTATCCTTTCCAGGAAGGCATTAACGCTTACGTCACCCTTGCCGGAAAATTTTACCCCCCAATCTTTGATTGGCACAAGTTTTCTAAGACCTAAGTCATTTTCTACGATAGATAGATGTGATGTCTTTTCTGGGTATTCCTGCATGTTAAAATAATTCCTCTCTTTTGAACTGTAACTAGTTTCTGGCTCTGTAGTTCTATGTTTTGATTGTACGTCAATATGTGTGAGTATCTCAATTGCTTCTTCTCCAAGACTACGCTGCAGTATTTCTTTATCCTTTTTGGATATCTCTGCTTCACCCTCACTTATATCTTCATCTTTCATATCCTTTGGAACTACTGACCCATAAAGCGTTTGAACATCCTTACATAATTTTAAATGACGGTCTATGTCTGATTCATTAGGGATAATTAGTTTGACCCGGTTGAGCAGGTGTTGGAGGCGCGAAGCTAACCGCTTTTTATATCACCATCTGGATCTTCGTCGAAGGCCGATCTTAGAAATTGCAATTTTTTTTCACAAATTTCAATCTGAGACAGGGCGTCCTTTGTACAACAAGACGGTACAACTACGTTTATACTCGAATCGCCTTCCCGCTCTCTTATAAAAATGTGTTTAAGGACTTTACGCATAGCTTTAACTGTTTCTAAGCCCCGAATACCACGGCAAGCCAATTCAAATTCAAGTTCATCCTTCAATAAATCGTGGACATTAATTTTATCCATTTTTTTTAAAATAAAATGTTTACCTATTTATCAAAATAACAGAAAAAAACTTTTTTTTAAGATAGTAAAAAGGTTACCTTACCTATACAACATGTAATACATAAAATGCTATATGTCACAATAATTAACAATACGCATTATAATGCAATAACTAACCTACAAACACAAAGGCAATTGTTTCTATGATCTTTACCCGTGGGCGCCATTTGTCATGGATGCTCAGGCCATGGGGTCGGGGTCCGGGTAAGACAAGAAACAAATGTGTGAATGTGTATGATATTTATAAGAAACATGTAAGGCTACAATAAAACACTACAAAGCATACAACTAGATAACTCTTAAGCATAATCTACATTACTATTAGCACTAAAATAGGTAAGCACTTAATACTTAGCACTATCTAAAACTACACATTAACTGCAAAATAAAATTACAAGCAACGAAACATAAAATGAACAATTATTTCTTTTATTACGTACATGAGAGCATAAAATCATTATAAAATTTTATTAATTATAAAGGTAAAAGGGGAAAACAATAAATCTAAATATGAAATAGAAAAAAAGGAAAACAAATAAAAAAAAACGAATTTCTACTCGAGGCTCGAACCAGGAACCTTAGGAAGTCGCCCGATGCATGTATTGCCGCTCTAAGTAATGGGCTATGCTTGTCGACAACGATCCATCTCAAATAAGGATATAGTATTGTCTTTCACTGTCCTCATCTTTCAAAACAAATAAATTTTATTGATAACACTTCATATAAGAGATGCAGGAAGGTGTAATTGTCACAATTAACTTGATGGGCGTTTCCATAGACTGAAATAATTGCACAATCTAAGAATACTATTCCAGGATTACTCAGACTACCAAACAACCTATAGTATTAAACACTTACCCCGTTGCACTTATAAAATTAACGTTCCACGAATATAAGCTTCTATTTAAAATATATAAGGTTCACTGATACACAGTTTTAATATATTTGAGTAAACTTATATGCCTTTAAACTTTAAATGTCTGACAAGTATTACCGCTACGTCGTACCGTTCTTTACTCTCACGACTCGTGGCGAACTCGGCCCTCAGCCTTTTGTCCACAGTTCCTACCCTCCAATCCTTTTATCAAGTTCGGAAACAAGTCCCATCTCAATTATCATCATCACACTCCCTAACGTAAGGGGAACGACGATCCTGCCGCTGCTGGGTGGTGCCGTTAGCCGCACTACCCATCGAGATCGATCGCCTTCCCTTTCTACAGTTCACTTAGGGCAGCTGGATCGAAGATGGCCTCTTTCCCCACAGCCGTAGCATCTTGAGCGGTAATTTTGATTGCGGTCGCAAACTGTAGCTTCTGCAACCTCCCTAACGTAAGGGGAACGATGATCCTGCCGCTGCTGGGTGGTACCGTTAGCCGCACTACCCCCTCGAGATCGATCACCTTCCATTTATACAGTTCGCTTAGGGCAGCTGGATAGAAGATGGCCCTTTTCCCCACAGCTATATCACCTAGGGCTGTATCCTTTATTGCGGTCGCGAACTGTAGTTGCCGCAACCTCCCTGATGCGATGGGAACGCTGATTCTGCCGCACGGCTTCCACCTCCAGTGCATGAGCCAAGGCTCCCTTAAGTGTTACGTGGTGCCCGAGCCTCACAGCAGCTCTGACTTCCAAGTCGTGGATGCCATCGATGAATATCTGCACCAGGTTCTCTTGATGTATGCATGAGCACAGGTACAGATCGGTATGCTTTTCGAACAAGCTTCTCCACCTCCAGGGCCCACTACAGCAGGTTTTCGTTGCTGGGTTGCACGCGATCTTTAAACTGCGCATGAAAGACGTGTTCCAGGTGATCGGCGCCATATCTTGCCTCTAATGCCTTAATGAGCTGCTCATAAGTCACTTTCTTACCGAGACCTTCCAGAACAGTTAAGGCTTGGTCACGCAGGCCTAGTGTGAGTGCAGTCATGGCCTGACTTTTATTCCAGCCGTTCGCGCACATGATAGCCTCAAACTGGATTTTATAGGCTGACCATGATAAAGTCCCGTCGAACAGTGGCACTTTGAATCCACGCTAATAAGGTGTTGTAGCTACTACGGGGGCTGTAAATCCATCCCCAAGTTTGAGTTCGTCCAGCGTTTTCTTCACTTGTTTGATTTGGGTTTCAGCTTCCGACAGGGGGTTGTCATATTGAGCAACCCTATCCTTCACCTCCCTTATCTCTTTTCCGAAGGTAGTGTGAAGGTCCTTCACGAGGAGTATCTGCTCTTCATTATCGCGTTTTAGCTGCTCTTCCAAACGACGGGCCTGTTTTGGCTGCTGCTCTTTCAACTAACGGGCCTGTTCCTCCTGTCTGCACTGCAACTGTTCTTCCAACTGACGGGCCTGTTCCTCCTGTCGGCAGGCCTGTTCCGCCTGCTGATCTTTCAACCGACGGGCCTGTTCCTCCTGTCGGTGGGCCTGCTCCTCCCGTCGGCGGGCCTGTTCTTCCTGTCGGCGGGCCTGTTCCTCCTGTCTGCACCGCAGCTGCTCTTCCAACCGACGGACCTGTTCCTGTAGCATCATCATCAGAGCACCTAAGCTAGGTGCTGCAGATGTTGGAGCTGATGACGGGCTCTCCTCCGTGGCCGGCTGCTAGCCCTCCGACGTCTTCGGCATTGCACCACCAAATTGTCTCTGGTCCGTCTCCTGCTGGCGTTGACTTTGAGTACGGACACCCTGTATTTCGTCCTTAGGTAAAGTGGGTAGGTAAAATGATTTCATCTCACTTCTGATACCAATTGTTACGGGCTTAAGGTTCGTCTCAATAACAAACTACCGATTAAATTACCAAAATTGACACTAACACACCAATTACACATCAATTAAAACTTAAAACGCACTAATAATTAATCACACTTAACACTTTAGTTCACTTTATTTCGCTCCGAAGTCTTCGCTTGTGTCGCCAATTCAATACTACTCGGTCGCGGTCCTTAACGCCTTTATTTAGGACCTTTTACACTGAAACACCCCAAATGTTCGAGCACATACCGGTCCCAATCGACTGAGTGTGGAAAGTTCTCTCCTAGTTCTGCCACTCGATACTAGATGGCGCAGGTGGGAAAGTACTAGCATGGCATTTTAATGCCTGCTACTCGATACTAGATGGCACTAGTGGCATTTACCGGCATCGACTATGACGCGCGAAATTATAATTAAACTTATAATTAGTTCGTGTTCGCCAGATAATTCCGTGATAGAAGAAAATGTACTATGTAGATTATGTAACATATATTGACTAATATTGATACGGGTACCTGCAATTTGCTACGGCGGTTGGGAGCTGCTCTCCCTCCGCGCCTATGGCTTTACAAAAACACTCTAGGGGTAGGGCAGACAAAACTACGAGGAGTCGGGGCGTGCTGATTCAGTTTTAGAATCTGTCGAAATTATTCGACCAACCATCTAATTAGCCGTGTTTTCGCCATCACCATAGATTTTTCCAGAAAATTCGGTTTATCTTATTATTATCCTAAGATATGTATAAAGTGTATATAAATATTTTTCATTATGACAATGAATGCCGTAAAAAAGTATGTGTTAAATTGACAATTAATTGTATTTCTTGTTGAAGGGAATTGGACATATTATGAAAATAAATAAGATTTACATAAGTGCCCTTATAATAAAAAATATTACCTTTATATAATAAAATAATTTTGCCTCTCACAAAGGACTTTATTATTTTAACAGTTACCTTTAAATTGCCATAAAGGAATAACTACATGATGACTTGATAACTATGTAATTGTTGCATAATTTTAATATAATAACATTTACTTAGTAAATTTCTGAGCTTGTATACTTTAATAATAGGTACTTGTTACGCGTTTACATCCTAAATGTATATACAATGTCAGAACATGTCGGTTCTAGCCTTGTATAATCTCTTAACTAATTTAGTGAATCAGCGTTAGAAAGTACCTATACGCGACTAGTTCGTATAAATCGTGTATATTTTATGAAAATTTTATTTGCTACACGTTCTGAAAACATACAGTATAAGAACACTATGAATGCGTGCTGTCCTTGTATACTTTTAATATACGCGTCATAAATATCATAAAGGATTATGTCTATCCATAGGTGATCGCGATTCGGTTGTTTATCGCGATACATTTGTGTTTTGAGGTTTATTAGAGTACAGGAGCGAGTTCGATTCGTCTGTTGACCAATTGGTCGAAGTTGGACTTGAGGGATAATTTCTGTGTCTCTAGTTAAAAAACTTTAGTTATAAAATTTTACAGGCGACACCGAAACCACTGCGCGATTCACATTGTTTGTGTGATGACAGCACTCATATTAAAATCGTTAATTATAAAGGCATAGGGAATAACTTACATAATATATCCCTTTCCTATGGTTTCCCATGGATGAATATATCAACGATATTATATCTAATTAAATAGCTCCTGTAAGACATTAACTACCGGTTCTCCGCTCACTTGAAAAAGCTTTGTTGTGATTCTATCCTTACCAGGTACCTTGCCGTTTTTGCCGCTATTATCTATTGATTATTGATTATCTTACTCAAAGTATCTTGTCGCCAGCTACGTAGCTCAAGCTGTTGATATTGAACTTATACAGTCAACAACCACTTCTAATTTATTTACAGTTTTTACCCATCTAATGGGCCATGCCTACCTTGAATAAGCAGAGCTGTTGTTAATTTTTATCTGTCACCACATCTACATGCCATTCTACTTCACTAACCACATGAACTTTTAGATAAATTACATCATAGCACTAGAAACACACAAACTTCAAATGAATTGCTTATTGAGCAAAACAAGGTGACCACTTCATTGTAACTCGAGGCAATCTAATTGACTCATCAACCATTGATGGGAAATTCTGCGTAGATAGTAGAAACTTCAATGCTCGCAAATATTACTATTCCAAATTTTTAAGTAAACTACTAAGTTAAAAATTATGCCGACATGTTTTACGTGTGTTAATAGAAGAATTAATATTTTTTGAACTAGAGTAGCAGTGCCCTTCGAGCCGCGAGGGGAGATCGACCACATCACTCAAGTACGTGGCGGCGCTGTCGTCGTGCTACAAGCGAAACACATCGAAGCCTAAATCGCGCTATCAAAGTTCCGAATCGAAAACAGTATATATAGAATAGCTCCAAACTATCACATGGAGCGTTAGCCGCTCCCCAGACAGAACACCTTGCCCAGCGGGAGATCTCCCGTTTTCCTTTCACGGCCATAAGGTACACTAGAAACTGACACTAACTTTTACTTTCATTTTATAACGCAACTTTTCAATGATCAATATCGATGACGATTTGGAAAAAATAACTTTGGCTCAGTCTTAGTTAACAAACACCTAGAGAACGTAAAACTATTAGCTGGCATTGTTGCAGCAAGGGGCGTAAGAGAACTCAATATCCCATGTGATAAAAGAGGCCTATATTCAACAGTGCATTGTGAATAGGCCAAAGTGATGATGATGATGATGATGAAGGCTGCAACAACGAATAGACAACTACCTCAGCATTATCTGCGGTCAAATAATCACGTGATATTCACCGTGAATTGGCAATATATATATATATATATATATATATATATATATATATATATATATATATATATATATATATATGTGTGTGTGAATATCCACTACCCCCATATTTTCCCGTTGTTGCTGGGACAGGGAAACAAAGCAGGAGATGGGAGGCAGTATCTTCAGATGATAACAACTCAGTAATAAAAAAAAACTGAGCTTGCAAACCCGCCGGCTTAAGAGTGGCAACTTTTACAAAGATACCCTTAATTTCTAGGGAAACCTATGTTCAACAATGGACCTTGATGGACAGGATTAGACGGATAATCGACAATAATCAGCTGGTGCCCTTATCTAAAACTATCGAACCAGCGTTATTACTTTAGTATTTTTATTCACTTTAAGATAACTATCGGAAAATAGTACTTTACGATACCCAATCATTATGGTTTTATGACATAAATTAAAAAACGAGTCTAGTGTACATCTGAAAGTCACAAGATACTGCAGTTAATGAATGAATATTTTCTTCTGTCATTAAAATTTTATTTGATTAAGTACAAACAGTAAAACATAGCAATGGAACCAAACATAGCCTTCTCCATGGCTCGCTAAGTGACCTTGAGCTTCCTCGTACAACCATATTCGCTTCCGTAAGCCAATGGTGGTTGCACGTGGACATTCGGTTGTGTCTATATATTTGTTTTAAGGTTCTGAGGTAAACAAATTCAACAATATTGGTTATCATTTTACGAACGCGATGTTGAGTTCGATTATAGGCGTCATTTAAGCTTTTGGTCTAAGTTGGATGTATATAATCCGATATTTTGTGTCAGTGTCAGGTACACATACTCGGCAAAACGTAACAAGACACTGCAGTTATAACAGGACACATTCGACAACAAATATTGTTTAGTTGAATGAGTGTACCCGGAACGACCGTCACGGTTATTTCAAAATAACACTTTTCCCCAAGTCTAGTCGCCTTTTACGAGACCCACGGGATGGTATGGATATTCATACACCGGCACTACACGGTTTCTTTTTAGAATAAGGATGACAAACGAGCACATTTATCCCCGATTAAGAATCAAAACGCAGATGCATCGTCACATCTGAGGTCTAAGATGGAATGCCTTGTTTCCAGTAAAAAGGGTGTCCGGATCTCTACACTCACCATATGTAAGACAGCAAACGCTGCTATTTTACGCTGGCATTCTGTGAGAGCGTGGTCCTTCACCGGTCGAGCCGACCCAGTCGTGTTACAACCATAATATAGCCGCAGCGTGGCTCTACCACGTATAAACCAACACGTATAATACGGTAGTTGATAACTTCTCAAAACATTTTATTTGTTCGCGACGGCCTAACAACGCTAAGAAACGAAGTTATAAAGAATATTGTTTTTTGTATTAATAATGAAATTACCGACAAAACTGAGTGAAAACGTGTATTAATATAGTTATTTAGCATGTTTATAACTCATAGTATATTTGTATAGAATGTCGTTTTGATAACAAGTAATATAAACAACTTTTATTATATACCAAAAAATCGACCAATCACAGCGCGTCTTATCGTGGAATTCTCTAAAAGTTTTAATTAACTGCGTAATAGTTCATACTTAAAATAAGGAAAATAATTTTATATTCTAAAAGAGTTATAAATATGATATTGAATTAGCATATGGCTTATAGATTAAAGAAGTGTAGGGATATTTTTGTATAATTAAACGCATTTCGTAGTTATAGAAAAATCAAAGAATTAATGTACCCAAATATTATGAAAATTTTGGACATTTCGTTTAATAACTTTTTACAATGTTAATATTTTGAGTAACCTTTATGATATACTTATAAAGTACCAGACTACCGATTTAATGATGTATAGCATGTTAGTGTAGCAATTAGTTTTGTATAGAAAATATTGCAATTTATGCCATTTGTATAGTGAAAAGTTTATGCAATAAAGAGGCAAACGGAAAATGGCAAGCGGCTCACTGCAAAGTATTGCCAAAGTCTACCTTAGGGGCTCGGGACCCAGTACCAGTAGTAGTGTGAAGAACTACCAGTGACAGTGAAGTGAAGTGAGTGGTATCCGGTGGTAGCTGAAGTGACTAGTAGCAGTATATAGTGAATAGTGAAAGTGTTAGCTAGCCGAAAAAGGTCGTAACTGACATTCGCAGTTACATATCGTGAAAGTGTTAGCTAGCCGAAAAAGGTCGTAACTGATATTCGCAGTAACATATTATAGTGAAAGTGATAACTGATATCCGCAGTTACACAAGTGATAAAATCAACTAGTTTAGTTGATAATAGCTGCTAGTCAGTAGTGTTAGAAAACCACCTACTACCAATAGATCTTTGATACCACCGTACAATTTAAAGAAATCTTTCGAAATATACAGTGACCAACAAATAGTGAACAACCGTAGTTTAACAACCGTGGTCGATAGTTATAGTTATAAAATTTCGCGACTAATCAATCAGTCGAACCGCTGGCCACTACCTTGCTATTTGTATTTGTTAATCGTGCATTTTGATTTGAACCACAGTCCACAATATTTCAGCGGCACCCACAAAGACGGCAGTGAAAGTACCCACCGGAACCTATAGGTGTAGGACGTGAGCGACTCGCGAAGTATCTTCGACAACATTTACTCCAGAGAGTTTCGCCCGTCCGGCACATTCGTTGGTCCTTCGAGCCCGAAGTTGAACAGCCCGGGAAGACACCCACACCGAAGAGCCACCGAGGGGCCACACCGATTGCAGTAAGAAGTCAAAGAAGACTGTTCGGCCCAATAGAAGAGGTTTGAAGGCTCGTGAAGAAGTATTGAAGATCAAACTAGAACTCGCGCAGATCTCGAAGAAGACGAATCGGACGACTATGATGAAGATGGTCACTCCAAAAGTGAGTACGTTCGATCTTGGCTCGAAAATTCGGTAGCCAAACAAAAGTCAAATCAAGGCGCAACCACCGGAGGGAAGGCCACATTTAATAAAACCGTCACAAAGCCAACCCCGGACGTTGTCGACCTCAGTGAGCCCCAAAAGGAGCTCACGAACCAGGATTCCTATCCAGAAGACGTACAAAGGGATCCCATGCCACAGAAGCTCAGCCAGGAACCCACCGTTAATGAAGACAGGGGGCTCCTACCGATTGTATCAGAGCTCACCAGCCAGGATTCCTATCCAGAAGATGTACAAAAGGATCCCAAGCCAAATAAAGCTAGCCAGGAACCTGTCATAAGTGAAGACAGGAGGCTCCGTCCATTTATATCGGAGTTTACGTCCGCTATAGCCGCGCTCGCTGACAAATCAAAGTTAGAGAGTGCGCCACTATCGTTGCATACTTTCGCAGCGTCGAAAGCTATAATGACACTGCCAAGCTTTAGCGGAGCACATACCGAGTGGCTTTCATTCCGTGCCATTTACGAAACAACCCGAGGCTACTTCAATGACATTGAAAACACTGCTAGACTAAGACGAAGTCTACAAGGAAGAGCCTTGGAAACAGTCAGCTCAGAACTCATCGGGCATGCTAAGCCAGATGAGATTATGCGAGAACTGGAGCTACAATTTGGGCGTCCAGATTCAATTGCGCAAGCAGAAACCGAGAAGTTACGAGGATTAGCACGCTGTACAGAAGCGCCCAGAGACATCTGCACATTCGCGAGTAAAGTGAGGGGAAGCGTCGTCACTCTTCGAGCCCTAAAGCGAGATCATTACCTCGTCAACGCAGAGCTGCTACGACACCTCACCGACAAACTGCCAAACTCTATACGTGCCCAGTGGTATAGAATCTACACCAAAAAATATGACTCTAGACCAGACCTCGGCTGCTTCAGCGAGTTTATTACCGAGCAAGCTCGCTTCTGCAGTGCATTTGCGCCTCCAGAAAAAATAAACGAAGCACAAAGCAATCGTTCAGTACATAGAGCACACGCGGCTACTACAGAGCCGTCTCCGAAATGCAGAGTGTGCAAAAAGGAGGTTCACTACGGATCCGAATGTAAAAAATTTAAAGAAGCAGATATCAACAAACGATGGGAACTCGCAAAGCAAAATAATTTATGTTTCCGCTGTTTACGTTATAGAAATCAGACACACAAATGCAAAACCAATAAGTGTGGAATAGAAGGATGCACCGCGACACACAATCAACTTCTACATAACAATACAAAGGAGAAGACTGAGGTCAAACAAAAAGAACCTCAAGAAACTGTTGCTAACTCATTTGCTGTGTCAAAGCATCAAGCATATTTAAAAATAATTCCAGTGCGAGTAATTGGACCGGCGGGAGCTGTAAACACACACGCCCTGCTAGATGATGGGTCAACAGTTTCACTAATGGATGAAGAGATCGCCAAACAAATTGGAGCTAAAGGGCGGTTCGACCCGTTTAAGATCACCGCTATCGGGAACACTACCCTCGATTCACCGGAATCCCGAAGGATCAAAGTATCGCTGAAGAGTCTCCACAGCAAAAGGGTGCCATTCAGAGCACGCACGGTCGCAAGCCTAAACTTGGGGCCACAGACTGTGCGTGCAGTAGACATAGCCAAGTGCAAACACTTGAAAGACCTAAAGGAGCAGCTAATATATGACTCCGGCAACCCAAGGATCCTAATAGGACAGGACAATTGGAGACTTCTGATAGCCACTCAAATCCGTAGAGGTCCACCGCACCAGCCAATCGCCTCGCTCACAGAATTAGGATGGGTGCTACACGGGGCACACACTAAAGCCCCGTATCAGCGCGTCCACGCGGCCAATGAGTTGCACAAGAGCGAGGGAAATATAGATGACCAACTCCGCGAATATTTCGCGCTGGAATCTCTCATTATCAATCCGAGAAGACCAGACTCCGACCCAGAGAAGAAAGCTGAAGATATACTAAATAGCAGCACCCGTCAGTTACAAGACGGGCACATAGAAACAGCGCTTCTCTGGATGGAAAAGGATATCGAGATGCCTAGTAATTATGAAACAGCAATAAAACGGCTCGTTTCCATTGAAAGAAAATTGGATCGAGATGAAGATCTAAAAAGGAAGTATGATGAACAAATGAATTCCCTAGTACAAAAAGGATACGCCGAGATAGCACCGAAAACTAGCACACCGGGAAAAACATGGTACCTACCCCATTTCGACGTCCATAACCCAATGAAGCCAGAGAAGTTTCGAATAGTACACGATGCCGCAGCCAAAACAAAGGGGGTGTCATTGAACGACTTTCTGCTCACGGGTCCAGACCTACTGCAATCACTACCAGGGGTCATGATGCGTTTTCGCCGCCATATAACCGCTGTCTCCGCGGACATAGCCGAAATGTTCATGCAGGTCAGAGTCAGACCCGAAGACAGAGATGCCTTAAGATATCTCTGGAGAGGGGATCGACGTAATGAAGCTCCACAGGAATATAGAATGACGTCGATCATTTTCGGTGCAGCCAGTTCACCCTGCACAGCCATATTCGCGAAGAACTGGAACGCTAAAAATACAAAGACAAGTATCCAGAAGCCGTAGAAGCTATCATTCAAAACCACTATATGGATGTCTATCTCGACAGTTTCCAGTCTCTGGAAGAGGCAATGCGAATATCGAAGGAAGTACTCGACATACACAAAAACGCGCACTTCACCTTAAGAAAATGGGTTTCCAACGCACCAGATGTTGTAAAAGAATTAGAACCTGACCATGAAGCATCTGAGTCAGTCGATCTGAGAAACAAAGGAACCAAGGAAAAGATACTCGGATTAATCTGGAAACCGGGTACCTATCAGCTGAGCTTCAACCTAAAGCTCGCTCGACTTCCATCCAATTTTCTGCATGAAACACCAACCAAGAGAGAACGTCTCATACGGTGCGTGAAGACGGCACTATACACCGTCCTTCATGAGAGACATCCGCATGAGGAAGTATTAGCCACGCTGCTCTGCGAGGTGGAGTACACAGTAAATAGCAGACCATTGACTCACATCTCTGTAGACAGCGACGATGACGAATCCATCACTCCAAATCACTTCCTTTTAGGAGGATCTGCGAGATTGCCGACACCTGGAATATTTGATGAAAAGGATATGAATAGCAAAAGACACTGGCGACGCTCCCAGATACTCGCTGATATGTTCTGGCAGCGTTGGGTCCGAGAGTATTTACCGGAACTTCAAAACCGGCGGGAGGCTCATGGGCGAGGTCCCAATCTCCAGGTGAGCGATCCAGTCCTCATAGCTGACGGCCAGTTACCTCGTAACACCTGGCCACGAGGGAGGGTGGAAGCTGTTTACCCCGGAGCGGACGGACAGATTCGCACTGTGGAGGTACGCACAGCAAACGGCCTAATCAAGAGGCCAACCAGGAAACTCGTGCCGCTGCCGAAGTAGAAGCAACGTCGCTCACCGAAATGGATGCAGCGCCGCTGTGAGAAAATCGTCGCGACGCTGCACGGCGGGAGAGATGTTCGCGACGGCCTAACAACGCTAAGAAACGAAGTTATAAAGAATATTGTTTTTTGTATTAATAATAAAATTACCGACAAAACTGAGTGAAAACGTATATTAATATAGTTATTTAGCATGTTTATAACTCATAGTATATTTGTATAGAATGTCGTTTTGATAACAAGTAATATAAACAACTTTTATTATATACCAAAAAATCGACCAATCACAGCGCGTCTTATCGTGGAATTCTCTAAAAGTTTTAATTAACTGCGTAATAGTTCATACTTAAAATAAGGAAAATAATTTTATTTTCTAAAAGAGTTATAAATATGATATTGAATTAGCATATGGCTTATAGATTAAAGAAGTGTAGGGATATTTTTGTATAATTAAACGCATTTCGTAGTTATAGAAAAATCAAAGAATTAATGTACCCAAATATTATGAAAATTTTGGACATTTCGTTTAATAACTTTTTACAATGTTAATATTTTGAGTAACCTTTATGATATACTTATAAAGTACCAGACTACCGATTTAATGATGTTAGTGTAGCAATTAGTTTTGTATAGAAAATATTGCAATTTATGCCATTTGTATAGTGAAAAGTTTATGCAATAAAGAGGCAAACGGAAAATGGCAAGCGGCTCACTGCAAAGTATTGCCAAAGTCTACCTTAGGGGCTCGGGACCCAGTACCAGTAGTAGTGTGAAGAACTACCAGTGACAGTGAAGTGAAGTGAGTGGTATCCGGTGGTAGCTGAAGTGACTAGTAGCAGTATATAGTGAATAGTGAAAGTGTTAGCTAGCCGAAAAAGGTCGTAACTGACATTCGCAGTTACATATCGTGAAAGTGTTAGCTAGCCGAAAAAGGTCGTAACTGATATTCGCAGTTACATATTATAGTGAAAGTGGTAACTGATATCCGCAGTTACACAAGTGATAAAATCAACTAGTTTAGTTGATAATAGCTGCTAGTCAGTAGTGTTAGAAAACCAGCTACTACCAATAGATCTTTGATACCACCGTACAATTTAAAGAAATCTTTCGAAATATACAGTGACCAACCAATAGTGAACAACCGTAGTTTAACAACCGTGATCGATAGTTATAGTTATAAAATTTCGCGACTAATCAATCAGTCGAACCGCTGGCCACTACCTTGCTATTTGTATTTGTTAATCGTGCATTTTGATTTGAACCACAGTCCACAATATTTCAGCGGCACCCACAAAGACGGCAGTGAAAGTACCCACCGGAACCTATAGGTGTAGGACGTGAGCGACTCGCGAAGTATCTTCGACAACATTTACTCCGGAGAGTTTCGCCCGTCCGGCACATTCGTTGGTCCTTCGAGCCGGATATATCCGTTTGTATTTCGGAACCGGGTAAATAGTCACCACCGTATTTAAACCGCAGAATTTTTCAGATTCAAGATGCCGATCACCCGTTCGCAAGGAAGGGAAGCCAAGGCGTGGACCGTCGGTCTGGAAGGAGGTTCGTCGGCTAGTAACGCCGCCGTCCACCACCAGATGCCACCACGCTCACCGTCAACGGTAGAGGGCGCTGAGGCGCCATGCTGCCCCCCCAAGGGGGGGATACCCCTGCCCGCGCCGTCCACTACGGCCCGCACAACGAAGCAGAGGGAACATATAGAAGGCAACGATGACTTTAGCCGTGCATCATCGCCAACAGCCCGGGAAGACACCCACACCGAAGAGCCACCGAGGGGCCACACCGATTGCAGTAAGAAGTCAAAGAAGACTGTTCGGCCCAATAGAAGAGTTTTGAAGGCTCGTGAAGAAGTATTGAAGATCAAACTAGAACTCGCGCAGATCTCGAAGAAGACGAATCGGACGACTATGATGAAGATGGTCACTCCAAAAGTGAGTACGTTCGATCTTGGCTCGAAAATTCGGTAGCCAAACAAAAGTCAATCAAGGCGCAACCACCGGAGGGAAGGCCACATTTAATAAAACCGTCACAAAGCCAACCCCGGACGTTGTCGACCTCAGTGAGCCCCAAAAGGAGCTCACGAACCAGGATTCCTATCCAGAAGACGTACAAAGGGATCCCATGCCACAGAAGCTCAGCCAGGAACCCACCGTTAATGAAGACAGGGGGCTCCTACCGATTGTATCAGAGCTCACATACCAGGATTCCTATCCAGAAGATGTACAAAAGGATCCCATGCCACAGAAGCTCAGCCAGGAACGCACCGTTAATGAAGACAGGGGGCTCCTACCGATTGTATCAGAGCTCACCAGCCAGGATTCCTATCCAAAAGATGTACAAAAGGATCCCAAGCCAAATAAAGCTAGCCAGGAACCTGTCATAAGTGAAGACAGGAGGCTCCGTCCATTTATATCGGAGTTTACGTCCGCTATAGCCGCGCTCGCTGACAAATCAAAGTTAGAGAGTGCGCCACTATCGTTGCATACTTTCGCAGCGTCGAAAGCTATAATGACACTGCCAAGCTTTAGCGGAGCACATACCGAGTGGCTTTCATTCCGTGCCATTTACGAAACAACCCGAGGCTACTTCAATGACATTGAAAACACTGCTAGACTAAGACGAAGTCTACAAGGAAGAGCCTTGGAAACAGTCAGCTCAGAACTCATCGGGCATGCTAAGCCAGATGAGATTATGCGAGAACTGGAGCTACAATTTGGGCGTCCAGATTCAATTGCGCAAGCAGAAACCGAGAAGTTACGAGGATTAGCACGCTGTACAGAAGCGCCCAGAGACATCTGCACATTCGCGAGTAAAGTGAGGGGAAGCGTCGTCACTCTTCGAGCCCTAAAGCGAGATCATTACCTCGTCAACGCAGAGCTGCTACGACACCTCACCGACAAACTGCCAAACTCTATACGTGCCCAGTGGTATAGAATCTACACCGAAAAATATGACTCTAGACCAGACCTCGGCTGCTTCAGCGAGTTTATTACCGAGCAAGCTCGCTTCTGCAGTGCATTTGCGCCTCCAGAAAAAATAAACGAAGCACAAAGCAATCGTTCAGTACATAGAGCACACGCGGCTACTACAGAGCCGTCTCCGAAATGCAGAGTGTGCAAAAAGGAGGTTCACTACGGATCCGAATGTAAAAAATTTAAAGAAGCAGATATCAACAAACGATGGGAACTCGCAAAGCAAAATAATTTATGTTTCCGCTGTTTACGTTATAGAAATCAGACACACAAATGCAAAACCAATAAGTGTGGAATAGAAGGATGCACCGCGACACACAATCAACTTCTACATAACAATACAAAGGAGAAGACTGAGGTCAAACAAAAAGAACCTCAAGAAACTGTTGCTAACTCATTTGCTGTGTCAAAGCATCAAGCATATTTAAAAATAATTCCAGTGCGAGTAATTGGACCGGCGGGAGCTGTAAACACACACGCCCTGCTGGATGATGGGTCAACAGTTTCACTAATGGATGAAGAGATCGCCAAACAAATTGGAGCTAAAGGGCGGTTCGACCCGTTTAAGATCACCGCTATCGGGAACACTACCCTCGATTCACCGGAATCCCGAAGGATCAAAGTATCGCTGAAGAGTCTCCACAGCAAAAGGGTGCCATTCAGAGCACGCACGGTCGCAAGCCTAAACTTGGGGCCACAGACTGTGCGTGCAGTAGACATAGCCAAGTGCAAACACTTGAAAGACCTAAAGGAGCAGCTAATATATGACTCCGGCAACCCAAGGATCCTAATAGGACAGGACAATTGGAGACTTCTGATAGCCACTCAAATCCGTAGAGGTCCACCGCACCAGCCAATCGCCTCGCTCACAGAATTAGGATGGGTGCTACACGGGGCACACACTAAAGCCCCGTATCAGCGCGTCCACGCGGCCAATGAGTTGCACAAGAGCGAGGGAAATATAGATGACCAACTCCGCGAATATTTCGCGCTGGAATCTCTCATTATCAATCCGAGAAGACCAGACTCCGACCCAGAGAAGAAAGCTGAAGATATACTAAATAGCAGCACCCGTCAGTTACAAGACGGGCACATAGAAACAGCGCTTCTCTGGATGGAAAAGGATATCGAGATGCCTAGTAATTATGAAACAGCAATAAAACGGCTCGTTTCCATTGAAAGAAAATTGGATCGAGATGAAGATCTAAAAAGGAAGTATGATGAACAAATGAATTCCCTAGTACAAAAAGGATACGCCGAGATAGCACCGAAAACTAGCACACCGGGAAAAACATGGTACCTACCCCATTTCGACGTCCATAACCCAATGAAGCCAGAGAAGTTTCGAATAGTACACGATGCCGCAGCCAAAACAAAGGGGGTGTCATTGAACGACTTTCTGCTCACGGGTCCAGACCTACTGCAATCACTACCAGGGGTCATGATGCGTTTTCGCCGCCATATAACCGCTGTCTCCGCGGACATAGCCGAAATGTTCATGCAGGTCAGAGTCAGACCCGAAGACAGAGATGCCTTAAGATATCTCTGGAGAGGGGATCGACGTAATGAAGCTCCACAGGAATATAGAATGACGTCGATCATTTTCGGTGCAGCCAGTTCACCCTGCACAGCCATATTCGCGAAGAACTGGAACGCTAAAAATACAAAGACAAGTATCCAGAAGCCGTAGAAGCTATCATTCAAAACCACTATATGGATGTCTATCTCGACAGTTTCCAGTCTCTGGAAGAGGCAATGCGAATATCGAAGGAAGTACTCGACATACACAAAAACGCGCACTTCACCTTAAGAAAATGGGTTTCCAACGCACCAGATGTTGTAAAAGAATTAGAACCTGACCATGAAGCATCTGAGTCAGTCGATCTGAGAAACAAAGGAACCAAGGAAAAGATACTCGGATTAATCTGGAAACCGGGTACCGATCAGCTGAGCTTCAACCTAAAGCTCGCTCGACTTCCATCCAATTTTCTGCATGAAACACCAACCAAGAGAGAACGTCTCATACGGTGCGTGAAGACGGCACTATACACCGTCCTTCATGAGAGACATCCGCATGAGGAAGTATTAGCCACGCTGCTCTGCGAGGTGGAGTACACAGTAAATAGCAGACCATTGACTCACATCTCTGTAGACAGCGACGATGACGAATCCATCACTCCAAATCACTTCCTTTTAGGAGGATCTGCGAGATTGCCGACACCTGGAATATTTGATGAAAAGGATATGAATAGCAAAAGACACTGGCGACGCTCCCAGATACTCGCTGATATGTTCTGGCAGCGTTGGGTCCGAGAGTATTTACCGGAACTTCAAAACCGGCGGGAGGCTCATGGGCGAGGTCCCAATCTCCAGGTGAGCGATCCAGTCCTCATAGCTGACGGCCAGTTACCTCGTAACACCTGGCCACGAGGGAGGGTGGAAGCTGTTTACCCCGGAGCGGACGGACAGATTCGCACTGTGGAGGTACGCACAGCAAACGGCCTAATCAAGAGGCCAACCAGGAAACTCGTGCCGCTGCCGAAGTAGAAGCAACGTCGCTCACCGAAATGGATGCAGCGCCGCTGTGAGAAAATCGTCGCGACGCTGCACGGCGGAAGAGATGTTCGCGACGGCCTAACAACGCTAAGAAACGAAGTTATAAAGAATATTGTTTTTTGTATTAATAATGAAATTACCGACAAAACTGAGTGAAAACGTGTATTAATATAGTTATTTAGCATGTTTATAACTCATAGTATATTTGTATAGAATGTCGTTTTGATAACAAGTAATATAAACAACTTTTATTATATACCAAAAAATCGACCAATCACAGCGCGTCTTATCGTGGAATTCTCTAAAAGTTTTAATTAACTGCGTAATAGTTCATACTTAAAATAAGGAAAATAATTTTATTTTCTAAAAGAGTTATAAATATGATATTGAATTAGCATATGGCTTATAGATTAAAGAAGTGTAGGGATATTTTTGTATAATTAAACGCATTTCGTAGTTATAGAAAAATCAAAGAATTAATGTACCCAAATATTATGAAAATTTTGGACATTTCGTTTAATAACTTTTTACAATGTTAATATTTTGAGTAACCTTTATGATATACTTATAAAGTACCAGACTAACGATTTAATGATGTATAGCATGTTAGTGTAGCAATTAGTTTTGTATAGAAAATATTGCAATTTATGCCATTTGTATAGTGAAAAGTTTATGCAATAAAGAGGCAAACGGAAAATGGCAAGCGGCTCACTGCAAAGTATTGCCAAAGTCTACCTTAGGGGCTCGGGACCCAGTACCAGTAGTAGTGTGAAGAACTACCAGTGACAGTGAAGTGAAGTGAGTGGTATCCGGTGGTAGCTAAAGTGACTAGTAGCAGTATATAGTGAATAGTGAAAGTGTTAGCTAGCCGAAAAAGGTCGTAACTGACATTCGCAGTTACATATCGTGAAAGTGTTAGCTAGCCGAAAAAGGTCGTAACTGATATTCGCAGTTACATATTATAGTGAAAGTGGTAACTGATATCCGCAGTTACACAAGTGATAAAATCAACTAGTTTAGTTGATAATAGCTGCTAGTCAGTAGTGTTAGAAAACCAGCTACTACCAATAGATCTTTGATACCACCGTACAATTTAAAGAAATCTTTCGAAATATACAGTGACCAACCAATAGTGAACAACCGTAGTTTAACAACCGTGATCGGTAGTTATAGTTATAAAATTTCGCGACTAATCAATCAGTCGAACCGCTGGCCACTACCTTGCTATTTGTATTTGTTAATCGTGCATTTTGATTTGAACCACAGTCCACAATATTTCAGCGGCACCCACAAAGACGGCAGTGAAAGTACCCACCGGAACCTATAGGTGTAGGACGTGAGCGACTCGCGAAGTATCTTCGACAACATTTACTCCGGAGAGTTTCGCCCGTCCGGCACATTCGTTGGTTCTTCGAGCCGGATATATCCGTTTGTATTTCGGAACCGGGTAAATAGTCACCACCGTATTTAAACCGCAGAATTTTTCAGATTCAAGATGCCGATCACCCGTTCGCAAGGAAGGGAAGCCAAGGAGTGGACCGTCGGTCTGGAAGGAGGTTCGTCGGCCAGTAACGCCGCCGTCCACCACCAGATGCCACCACGCTCACCGTCAACGGTAGAGGGCGCTGAGGCGCCATGCTGCCCCCCCAAGGGGGGGATACCCCTGCCCGCGCCGTCCACTACGGCCCGCACAACGAAGCAGAGGGAACATATAGAAGGCAACGATGACTTTAGCCGTGCATCATCGCCAACAGCCCGGGAAGACACCCACACCGAAGAGCCACCGAGGGGCCACACCGATTGCAGTAAGAAGTCAAAGAAGACTGTTCGGCCCAATAGAAGAGTTTTGAAGGCTCGTGAAGAAGTATTGAAGATCAAACTAGAACTCGCGCAGATCTCGAAGAAGACGAATCGGACGACTATGATGAAGATGGTCACTCCAAAAGTGAGTACATTCGATCTTGGCTCGAAAATTCGGTAGCCAAACAAAAGTCAAATCAAGGCGCAACCACCGGAGGGAAGGCCACATTTAATAAAACCGTCACAAAGCCAACCCCGGACGTTGTCGACCTCAGTGAGCCCCAAAAGGAGCTCACGAACCAGGATTCCTATCCAGAAGACGTACAAAGGGATCCCATGCCACAGAAGCTCAGCCAGGAACCCACCGTTAATGAAGACAGGGGGCTCCTACCGATTGTATCAGAGCTCACATACCAGGATTCCTATCCAGAAGACGTACAAAAGGATCCCATGCCACAGAATCTCAGCCAGGAACCCACCGTTAATGAAGACAGGGGGCTCTTACCGATTGTATCAGAGCTCACCAGCCAGGATTCCTATCCAGAAGATGTACAAAAGGATCCCAAGCCAAATAAAGCTAGCCAGGAACCTGTCATAAGTGAAGACAGGGGGCTCCGTCCATTTATATCGGAGTTCACGTCCGCTATAGCCGCGCTCGCTGACAAATCAAAGTTAGAGAGTGCGCCACTATCGTCGCATACTTTCGCAGCGTCGAAAGCTATAATGACACTGCCAAGCTTTAGCGGAGCACATACCGAGTGGCTTTCATTCCGTGCCATTTACGAAACTACCCGAGGCTACTTCAATGACATTGAAAACACTGCTAGACTAAGACGAAGTCTACAAGGAAGAGCCTTGGAAACAGTCAGCTCAGAACTCATCGGGCATGCTAAGCCAGATGAGATTATGCGAGAACTGGAGCTACAATTTGGGCGTCCAGATTCAATTGCGCAAGCAGAAACCGAGAAGTTACGAGGATTAGCATGCTGTACAGAAGCGCCCAGAGACATCTGCACATTCGCGAGTAAAGTGAGGGGATGCGTCGTCACTCTTCGAGCCCTAAAGCGAGATCACACGCGGCTACTACTAAGCCGTCTCCGAAATGCAGAGTGTGCAAAAAGGAGGGTCACTACGGATCCGAATGTAAAAAAATTAAAGAAGTAGATATCAACAAACGATGGTAACTCGCAAAGCAAAATAATTTATGTTTCCGCTGTTTACGTTATAGAAATCAGACACACAAATGCAAAACCAATAAGTGTGGAATAGAAGGATGCACCGCGACACACAATCAACTTCTACATAACAATACAAAGGAGAAGACTGAGGTCAAACAAAAAGAACCTCAAGAAACTGTTGCTAACTCATTTGCTGTGTCAAAGCATCAAGCATATTTAAAAATAATTCCAGTGAGAGTAATTGGACCGGCGGGAGCTGTAAACACACACGCCCTGCTGGATGATGGGTCAACAGTTTCACTAATGGATGAAGAGATCGCCAAACAAATTGGAGCTAAAGGGCGGTTCGACCCGTTTAAGATCACCGCTATCGGGAACACTACCCTCGATTCACCGGAATCCCGAAGGATCAAAGTATCGCTGAAGAGTCTCCACAGCAAAAGGGTACCATTCAGAGCACGCACGGTCGCAAGCCTAAACTTGGGGCCACAGACTGTGCGTGCAGTAGACATAGCCAAGTGCAAACACTTGAAAGACCTAAAGGAGCAGCTAATATATGACTCCGGCAACCCAAGGATCCTAATAGGACAGGACAATTGGAGACTTCTGATAGCCACTCAAATCCGTAGAGGTCCACCGCACCAGCCAATCGCCTCGCTCACAGAATTAGGATGGGTGCTACACGGGGCACACACTAAAGCCCCGTATCAGCGCGTCCACGCGGCCAATGAGCTGTACAAGAGCGAGGGAAATATAGATGACCAACTCCGCGAATATTTCGCGCTGGAATCTCTCATTATCAATCCGAGAAGACCAGACTCCGACCCAGAGAAGAAAGCTGAAGATATACTAAATAGCAGCACCCGTCAGTTACAAGACGGGCACATAGAAACAGCGCTTCTCTGGATGGAAAAGGATATCGAGATGCCTGGTAATTATGAAACAGCAATAAAACGGCTCGTTTCCATTGAAAGAAAATTAGATCGAGACGAAGATCTAAAAAGGAAGTATGATGAACAAATGAATTCCCTAGTACAAAAAGGATACGCCGAGATAGCACCGAAAACTAGCACACCGGGAAGAACATGGTACCTACCCCATTTCGACGTCCATAACCCAATGAAGCCAGAGAAGTTTCGAATAGTACACGATGCCGCAGCCAAAACAAAGGGGGTGTCATTGAACGACTTTCTGCTCACGGGTCCAGACCTACTGCAATCACTACCAGGGGTCATGATGCGTTTTCGCCGCCATATAATCGCTGTCTCCGCGGACATAGCCGAAATGTTCATGCAGGTCAAAGTCAGACCCGAAGACAGAGATGCCTTAAGATATCTCTGGAGAGGGGATCGACGTAATGAAGCTCCACAGGAATATAGAATGACGTCGATCATTTTCGGTGCAGCCAGTTCACCCTGTACAGCCATATTCGCGAAGAACTGGAACGCTAAAAAATACAAAGACAAGTATCCAGAAGCCGTAGAAGCTATCATTCAAAACCACTATATGGATGTCTATCTCGACAGTTTCCAGTCTCTGGAAGAGGCAATGCGAATATCGAAGGAAGTACTCGACATACACAAAAACGCGCACTTCACCTTAAGAAAATGGGTTTCCAACGCACCAGATGTTGTAAAAGAATTAGAACCTGACCATGAAGCATCTGAGTCAGTCGATCTGGGAAACAAAGGAACCAAGGAAAAGATATTCGGATTAATCTGGAAACCGGGTACCGATCAGCTGAGCTTCAACCTAAAGCTCGCTCGACTTCCATCCAATTTTCTGCATGAAACACCAACCAAGAGAGAACGTCTCATACGGTGCGTGAAGACGGCACTATACACCGTCCTTCATGAGAGACATCCGCATGAGGAAGTATTAGCCACGCTGCTCTGCGAGGTGGAGTACACAGTAAATAGCAGACCATTGACTCACATCTCTGTAGACAGCGACGATGACGAATCCATCACTCCAAATCACTTCCTTTTAGGAGGATCTGCGAGATTGCCGACACCTGGAGTATTTGATGAAAAGGATATGAATAGCAAAAGACACTGGTGACGCTCCCAGATACTCGCTGATATGTTCTGGCAGCGTTGGGTCCGAGAGTATTTACCGGAACTTCAAAACCGGCGGGAGGCCCATGGGCGAGGTCCCAATCTCCAGGTGAGCGATCCAGTCCTCATAGCTGACGGCCAGTTACCTCGTAACACCTGGCCACGAGGGAGGGTGGAAGCTGTTTACCCCGGAGCGGACGGACAGATTCGCACTGTGGAGGTACGCACAGCAAACGGCCTAATCAAGAGGCCAACCAGGAAACTCGTGCCGCTGCCGAAGTAGAAGCATCTCTATTTTGATTCTTAATTGAGCATATGATAACATATGTAGATGTCTATAGGCAACAGTATCCACTTACTGGTGGAGCCACGTGTTTAAGGCTGCCGAAGTCTAGTTCCCCGGTCGAACCTTAAACCTATTACGCGAGATATTAATCTAAATGGACTGTATATGCGATTGCTTCTACGCTTACGTAAAAGCGACCACTATAGCATGCGGTACAATGTACTCGCTCTTCCCTAAAACTAAAACTATTATTTTGCCAAATCGATGAAAGGAATCCTGCTTGATTAAGAAAACACAAAATTGGAGCGGGTTAAAACAATTATATCAAGCAGGCTGTATTATTAGGAGTATTGACTCACCGGGGTTTCTTCTATTCTGTTGAGCACTATAGCTGCGACTTCTGGAACTTCTTCTGGACAGCCACTCTGGGGCCCCAGAGATACGTCGGGAGAGAAGCGGTGTGGTTTCAACGACGAGTGCGGCGGAAAGAGAGCGGTGTGTTTTCAACGACGAGTGCGGCGGGAAGAGAGCGGTGTGGTTTAAACGACGGGTGCGGCGGGAAGAGGCTGCGCGTCGGTCGCGCGTGCCTTATATATCTTCGGTTCCGATGATTACGTGACATTCTAGAATCATCTTCTTTCCCCTCCCACCCCACCACCCCGATGTGTCGATAGGAGGGTATGAATGATATCGTTTTGGAAAGGAATAAACGACTTGGCAACCTACCGTCAAATATAAAATAAATACGAATGGGTTTCCGCGCAACCACTTACCATTAGGTGGACTGTGTGCTCGCTAGTTAGTCTATCGGTTATCGGTTTTTTGAGCAATAGAGCCGACTTATTGCCACTTCAGCCCACTGACCTGCTGGGCTATATCAGTTATACTTGTACTTCTGTGAACTAACCTGATTACGGATATATATAAGGCAAATTTCAAAGTTGCTGACGAGTATGTGTACCTAGGACAAAATATCTGATTATGTAAGTCCAACTTTGATTAAGCGGTCAACTGACGAATCCCCAATTTGAGTGGGTCGCGTCTTGCTGATTGCAACAAATCTTCTCGTATAACTTACTTCAGAACTTTAAAACAAAAAGTGTGTGTTGCTCACTATCAATCGTCATCAATATTAACTTACGGAATCAAAACGTCACTGCTAGACGTATGAGGAAACTCAATATCACTCAGCGAGCTATCCATGAAGTTATATAGAGAGAGCTGTGCACGAAGTTCCGATGTTATTGCACAATTTAATTTAATTAAAGAAAAGCAAAAAAATATTTATGTTGCTAAATAATAACGTAATAAAGTCGTTGACCACAACAAAAGTAACAAGCATGGAGTATAGAGGCAAGAAGGACAATCTCTCATAGGAGAATAGTTGAGAATGTGTCCATCTGTAAGCAGTAAATAACAGTTCAAAACTCTCCACAACAGCGCTCGAGTAGCTAGAGGGTATGAAATGAACTTAGCAGTTGTCAACGGAATGAAGTGTGCTGAGTCGAGAAATTTAATATTTGTGGTGATTAAAGTACCTAGTTGATGAAACTGCAGCATTTAAAACCTCAACTACTTACTCTGTCTTAAATAATTCAGTAAATATAACATAGAAATAGTCGCCGTAAAACACGTTGTTTTGTTTTGAAAATAAACATTTTGAAAACAATAAAATAATTATTATAAAAAAAATTATGGTGAAAGTCTGTGCAATAAAAAATTATAAAAAGTTCTTTAAAATTTTCACTCTAGTTACAGTGGCACCACTTATTTAGCGCTTTTCTACGGACACTTTTTTTATACAGATTTTGTTCTCCTTATCTCTACACTCCATAGATACAAGTAATTTCGTTAAATGGTTCGTTCACCGTGACCCATCTAAGTCCCCTGTTGAAAATAGGCCTCAATTTGTCACGCTTAGCAGCTCGACGGATCCATGATCGCAACATCGGAGCACTTTAAGCGTTGCTTTTCTTGTAGTTGGATAATATACACCTCGCCTCGTGTGAACGATATAGTTATACGTCACGATTTTTTGGCATATCCCATAGCCGCCTTTACCATACACCCGTGGAACTAAATGGGATGAGGGATTCTCTTAAAATGTTTGCATAATTGTTGGTACGCGAAGATACTGCGATTTAACATCCAGGGTTTCATCAACACTTATTACCAGGTGGTGGTAGATTTTATGCAGCTGTACTAGTTAAACCATGAATGGGTAGACTAGACCAATCGGTCGGAAGGACTACTCAGACCACACTCTAACAGAATACTAGCGTAAAATATTTTGCCGTTTCGTATGATGATTATAAGGAGACCTTTTTTACTGGAAACGTGGAATTCTATCCTAGTCCTCGAGTGAACAATGCATCTACGTTTCGATTCTTAATCGAGGTTAGCTTAATGTGGATGTCTGGGCCACAGCATCCACTTAGCATCAAGTGGATTGTGTGCTCGTTTGCTACCCATATACATTATTTAAAGAAGCTGTGATTGTTGTATATTTAGCAAACGTTTTAAGAACGTTGATAGAAGTGAGGCTAAAAAATAAAATAAAATACTAAGGAATGAGGGCAGAACTGTAATCTTCCACTCGTTCTAGCAATTTAAAGCATCACGATTGCGACTGAAAGGAATCAGTAATTCTACGAGTCTCACTGTCAAATTAAGAATAATTTCATTTATTACAATAGAGGTAGGTAATAATTTCATAATCGTGAACGAATATCTGGCAGGACCGATTTTTGACAGGAATTTCACTGGTTAGCTGTTGTTTAAGGAGTAACTTAGACCAGGGGTCATGATGCGTTTTCGCCGCCATATAATCGCTGTCTCCGCGGACATAGCCGAAATGTTCATGCAGGTCAAAGTCAGACCCGAAGACAGAGATGCCTTAAGATATCTCTGGAGAGGGGATCGACGTAATGAAGCTCCACAGGAATATAGAATGACGTCGATCATTTTCGGTGCAGCCAGTTCACCCTGCACAGCCATATTCGCGAAGAACTGGAACGCTAAAAAATACAAAGACAAGTATCCAGAAGCCGTAGAAGCTATCATTCAAAACCACTATATGGATGTCTATCTCGACAGTTTCCAGTCTCTGGAAGAGGCAATGCGAATATCGAAGGAAGTACTCGACATACACAAAAACGCGCACTTCACCTTAAGAAAATGGGTTTCCAACGCACCAGATGTTGTAAAAGAATTAGAACCTGACCATGAAGCATCTGAGTCAGTCGATCTGGGAAACAAAGGAACCAAGGAAAAGATATTCGGATTAATCTGGAAACCGGGTACCGATCAGCTGAGCTTCAACCTAAAGCTCGCTCGACTTCCATCCAATTTTCTGCATGAAACACCAACCAAGAGAGAACGTCTCATACGGTGCGTGAAGACGGCACTATACACCGTCCTTCATGAGAGACATCCGCATGAGGAAGTATTAGCCACGCTGCTCTGCGAGGTGGAGTACACAGTAAATAGCAGACCATTGACTCACATCTCTGTAGACAGCGACGATGACGAATCCATCACTCCAAATCACTTCCTTTTAGGAGGATCTGCGAGATTGCCGACACCTGGAGTATTTGATGAAAAGGATATGAATAGCAAAAGACACTGGTGACGCTCCCAGATACTCGCTGATATGTTCTGGCAGCGTTGGGTCCGAGAGTATTTACCGGAACTTCAAAACCGGCGGGAGGCCCATGGGCGAGGTCCCAATCTCCAGGTGAGCGATCCAGTCCTCATAGCTGACGGCCAGTTACCTCGTAACACCTGGCCACGAGGGAGGGTGGAAGCTGTTTACCCCGGAGCGGACGGACAGATTCGCACTGTGGAGGTACGCACAGCAAACGGCCTAATCAAGAGGCCAACCAGGAAACTCGTGCCGCTGCCGAAGTAGAAGCAACGTCGCTCACCGAAATGGATGCAGCGCCGCTGTGAGAAAATCGTCGCGACGCTGCACGGCGGGAGAGATGTTCGCGACGGCCTAACAACGCTAAGAAACGAAGTTATAAAGAATATTGTTTTTTGTATTAATAATGAAATTACCGACAAAACTGAGTGAAAACGTGTATTAATATAGTTATTTAGCATGTTTATAACTCATAGTATATTTGTATAGAATGTCGTTTTGATAACAAGTAATATAAACAACTTTTATTATATACCAAAAAATCGACCAATCACAGCGCGTCTTATCGTGGAATTCTCTAAAAGTTTTAATTAACTGCGTAATAGTTCATACTTAAAATAAGGAAAATAATTTTATGTTCTAAAAGAGTTATAAATATGATATTGAATTAGCATATGGCTTATAGATTAAAGAAGTGTAGGGATATTTTTGTATAATTAAACGCATTTCGTAGTTATAGAAAAATCAAAGAATTAATGTACCCAAATATTATGAAAATTTTGGACATTTCGTTTAATAACTTTTTACAATGTTAATATTTTGAGTAACCTTTATGATATACTTATAAAGTACCAGACTACCGATTTAATGATGTTAGTGTAGCAATTAGTTTTGTATAGAAAATATTGCAATTTATGCCATTTGTATAGTGAAAAGTTTATGCAATAAAGAGGCAAACGGAAAATGGCAAGCGGCTCACTGCAAAGTATTGCCAAAGTCTACCTTAGGGGCTCGGGACCCAGTACCAGTAGTAGTGTGAAGAACTACCAGTGACAGTGAAGTGAAGTGAGTGGTATCCGGTGGTAGCTGAAGTGACTAGTAGCAGTATATAGTGAATAGTGAAAGTGTTAGCTAGCCGAAAAAGGTCGTAACTGACATTCGCAGTTACATATCGTGAAAGTGTTAGCTAGCCGAAAAAGGTCGTAACTGATATTCGCAGTTACATATTATAGTGAAAGTGGTAACTGATATCCGCAGTTACACAAGTGATAAAATCAACTAGTTTAGTTGATAATAGCTGCTAGTCAGTAGTGTTAGAAAACCAGCTACTACCAATAGATCTTTGATACCACCGTACAATTTAAAGAAATCTTTCGAAATATACAGTGACCAACCAATAGTGAACAACCGTAGTTTAACAACCGTGATCGATAGTTATAGTTATAAAATTTCGCGACTAATCAATCAGTCGAACCGCTGGCCACTACCTTGCTATTTGTATTTGTTAATCGTGCATTTTGATTTGAACCACAGTCCACAATATTTCAGCGGCACCCACAAAGACGGCAGTGAAAGTACCCACCGGAACCTATAGGTGTAGGACGTGAGCGACTCGCGAAGTATCTTCGACAACATTTACTCCGGAGAGTTTCGCCCGTCCGGCACATTATTTATCGGCAACGTCTTGCAATCGTCGTTTCTCTAGCGCTTACTTGACCTTTATACATATAATTTGATATTTTAAAGTTAAAAGTAAAGTAAATTTACAGCCTATATACGTCCCACTGCTGGGCACAGGCCTCCGCTCATTTCTGAGAGGGTTTAAGCGCAAGGAATTGTCCGCCACGCTGCCCCAATGCGTGTTGGCGAACTTCACATTTCTTCGAAATATTTTTTTTTCTTATTTCTCTGGCATGCAGGTTTCCTCACGATATTTTCCTTCACCGCCAAGCACGTGGTAAATCATCACTTAAAATTGCAATTATCAATTTCATTGGTGCCGGCGGGGATCGAACCCGGTTTGCTCGCGTACTGTGAAATTTACAGCGAGCGCTAATCATTTGAGCTCATCGATGTTTTAATAGTTGATAATTTTTATTTTGAGATAAAAACATAGTAACAACTCTTTAAGTTATATTTACCTTAATTTAAAAAAAAATATATTGTCCTTGGCCTGACCCACAATACTCTTTGGCTCGACCATTTGTCTGACTGAGTTAGTCCTTGGTTAGTCCAATACCCTGTCGGGGCTCAGGGTTTGTGGTCGGGGCCTGAGAGGTTAATCGAGGATAGATGTCGGTGTCTATGGGGCACGTCATCCACTATTTCTTTTTGAATGGTCAGAAAAATTAATTAAAATAGCTGCTAAATAACCAAATTGCGAGCAGACACGATAATTATTCTATGAAACCCTTTATATAGAGATTACGAACATATATTATGTCAAAGAGATTGTAACATAGGAAAGGTATAATGTATATAATAAGGTAGGAATGAAGGAGTCATTTGTGTTGTGTGTCGGTACGGTACTAAAACTTTTATTATACTCACACCTAACAGCTACAATTTACTCTCCATAGAGAGAGAGAGAGAGAGAGAGAGAGAGAGAGAGAGAGAGATTATTAGTCATAGGGTTTTTACTCAAAGCTATACAAAGTAATAAATAATGTAATCAAGAGATAAAACGACCGAAGTTAACATGCCGATACGTAATATTATAAATTTTATAAGATAATTTTTTACCTATCTGTGTATAATTTTTGTTTAAAATATTCCGCAATTATTTAGTCTGTGGATTACTTTCTGTTGTTAATTCTTTTTTTACAACATCGTCATCGTCATCATGATCATATGGCATCCATAGACTGTGATGAAGCACGGTCCAGGGCCATCGGCATCCATCAACTTCCAGCATGTTATACCTGGCTGTCTTTCATACTCCACACTCCGCGTACAAGTACGAGGCTTCGTTATAATACGTGGTAGAGTCATATTACGATTGTAGCACGAAAAGGTCGACTCGAGTAACGAAGGAATACCAAGAATATAAGAATAAAATACCAGCTTAATGTTATTGTTTCGATGGTGATTATAAAGAACCAGCAACCGTTTTTTAACTGGAAACTAGCATTCCATCTTAACCTCAGGGATGACAACGCATCTCTATTTTGATTCTTAATTGAGCATATGATAACATATGTAGATGTCTATAGGCAACAGTATCCACTTACTGGTGGAGCCACGTGTTTAAGGCTGCCGAAGTCTAGTTCCCCGGTCGAACCTTAAACCTATTACGCGAGATATTAATCTAAATGGACTGTATATGCGATTGCTTCTACGCTTACGTAAAAGCGACCACTATAGCATGCGGTACAATGTACTCGCTCTTCCCTAAAACTAAAACTATTATTTTGCCAAATCGATGAAAGGAATCCTGCTTGATTAAGAAAACACAAAATTGGAGCGGGTTAAAACAATTATATCAAGCAGGCTGTATTATTAGGAGTATTGACTCACCGGGGTTTCTTCTATTCTGTTGAGCACTATAGCTGCGACTTCTGGAACTTCTTCTGGACAGCCACTCTGGGGCCCCAGAGATACGTCGGGAGAGAAGCGGTGTGGTTTCAACGACGAGTGCGGCGGAAAGAGAGCGGTGTGTTTTCAACGACGAGTGCGGCGGGAAGAGAGCGGTGTGGTTTAAACGACGGGTGCGGCGGGAAGAGGCTGCGCGTCGGTCGCGCGTGCCTTATATATCTTCGGTTCCGATGATTACGTGACATTCTAGAATCATCTTCTTTCCCCTCCCACCCCACCACCCCGATGTGTCGATAGGAGGGTATGAATGATATCGTTTTGGAAAGGAATAAACGACTTGGCAACCTACCGTCAAATATAAAATAAATACGAATGGGTTTCCGCGCAACCACTTACCATTAGGTGGACTGTGTGCTCGCTAGTTAGTCTATCGGTTATCGGTTTTTTGAGCAATAGAGCCGACTTATTGCCACTTCAGCCCACTGACCTGCTGGGCTATATCAGTTATACTTGTACTTCTGTGAACTAACCTGATTACGGATATATATAAGGCAAATTTCAAAGTTGCTGACGAGTATGTGTACCTAGGACAAAATATCTGATTATGTAAGTCCAACTTTGATTAAGCGGTCAACTGACGAATCCCCAATTTGAGTGGGTCGCGTCTTGCTGATTGCAACAAATCTTCTCGTATAACTTACTTCAGAACTTTAAAACAAAAAGTGTGTGTTGCTCACTATCAATCGTCATCAATATTAACTTACGGAATCAAAACGTCACTGCTAGACGTATGAGGAAACTCAATATCACTCAGCGAGCTATCCATGAAGTTATATAGAGAGAGCTGTGCACGAAGTTCCGATGTTATTGCACAATTTAATTTAATTAAAGAAAAGCAAAAAAATATTTATGTTGCTAAATAATAACGTAATAAAGTCGTTGACCACAACAAAAGTAACAAGCATGGAGTATAGAGGCAAGAAGGACAATCTCTCATAGGAGAATAGTTGAGAATGTGTCCATCTGTAAGCAGTAAATAACAGTTCAAAACTCTCCACAACAGCGCTCGAGTAGCTAGAGGGTATGAAATGAACTTAGCAGTTGTCAACGGAATGAAGTGTGCTGAGTCGAGAAATTTAATATTTGTGGTGATTAAAGTACCTAGTTGATGAAACTGCAGCATTTAAAACCTCAACTACTTACTCTGTCTTAAATAATTCAGTAAATATA
This sequence comes from Parnassius smintheus behrii, assembly GCA_036936625.1. Classification (NCBI taxonomy): domain Eukaryota; kingdom Metazoa; phylum Arthropoda; class Insecta; order Lepidoptera; family Papilionidae; genus Parnassius; species Parnassius smintheus. The sequence goes on from JAUPFT010000024.1 coordinate 5,126,361, forward strand.
ACATAGAAATAGTCGCCGTAAAACACGTTGTTTTGTTTTGAAAATAAACATTTTGAAAACAATAAAATAATTATTATAAAAAAAATTATGGTGAAAGTCTGTGCAATAAAAAATTATAAAAAGTTCTTTAAAATTTTCACTCTAGTTACAGTGGCACCACTTATTTAGCGCTTTTCTACGGACACTTTTTTTATACAGATTTTGTTCTCCTTATCTCTACACTCCATAGATACAAGTAATTTCGTTAAATGGTTCGTTCACCGTGACCCATCTAAGTCCCCTGTTGAAAATAGGCCTCAATTTGTCACGCTTAGCAGCTCGACGGATCCATGATCGCAACATCGGAGCACTTTAAGCGTTGCTTTTCTTGTAGTTGGATAATATACACCTCGCCTCGTGTGAACGATATAGTTATACGTCACGATTTTTTGGCATATCCCATAGCCGCCTTTACCATACACCCGTGGAACTAAATGGGATGAGGGATTCTCTTAAAATGTTTGCATAATTGTTGGTACGCGAAGATACTGCGATTTAACATCCAGGGTTTCATCAACACTTATTACCAGGTGGTGGTAGATTTTATGCAGCTGTACTAGTTAAACCATGAATGGGTAGACTAGACCAATCGGTCGGAAGGACTACTCAGACCACACTCTAACAGAATACTAGCGTAAAATATTTTGCCGTTTCGTATGATGATTATAAGGAGACCTTTTTTACTGGAAACGTGGAATTCCATCCTAGTCCTCGAGTGAACAATGCATCTACGTTTCGATTCTTAATCGAGGTTAGCTTAATGTGGATGTCTGGGCCACAGCATCCACTTAGCATCAAGTGGATTGTGTGCTCGTTTGCTACCCATATACATTATTTAAAGAAGCTGTGATTGTTGTATATTTAGCAAACGTTTTAAGAACGTTGATAGAAGTGAGGCTAAAAAATAAAATAAAATACTAAGGAATGAGGGCAGAACTGTAATCTTCCACTCGTTCTAGCAATTTAAAGCATCACGATTGCGACTGAAAGGAATCAGTAATTCTACGAGTCTCACTGTCAAATTAAGAATAATTTCATTTATTACAATAGAGGTAGGTAATAATTTCATAATCGTGAACGAATATCTGGCAGGACCGATTTTTGACAGGAATTTCACTGGTTAGCTGTTGTTTAAGGAGTAACTTAGACCAGGGGTCATGATGCGTTTTCGCCGCCATATAATCGCTGTCTCCGCGGACATAGCCGAAATGTTCATGCAGGTCAAAGTCAGACCCGAAGACAGAGATGCCTTAAGATATCTCTGGAGAGGGGATCGACGTAATGAAGCTCCACAGGAATATAGAATGACGTCGATCATTTTCGGTGCAGCCAGTTCACCCTGCACAGCCATATTCGCGAAGAACTGGAACGCTAAAAAATACAAAGACAAGTATCCAGAAGCCGTAGAAGCTATCATTCAAAACCACTATATGGATGTCTATCTCGACAGTTTCCAGTCTCTGGAAGAGGCAATGCGAATATCGAAGGAAGTACTCGACATACACAAAAACGCGCACTTCACCTTAAGAAAATGGGTTTCCAACGCACCAGATGTTGTAAAAGAATTAGAACCTGACCATGAAGCATCTGAGTCAGTCGATCTGGGAAACAAAGGAACCAAGGAAAAGATATTCGGATTAATCTGGAAACCGGGTACCGATCAGCTGAGCTTCAACCTAAAGCTCGCTCGACTTCCATCCAATTTTCTGCATGAAACACCAACCAAGAGAGAACGTCTCATACGGTGCGTGAAGACGGCACTATACACCGTCCTTCATGAGAGACATCCGCATGAGGAAGTATTAGCCACGCTGCTCTGCGAGGTGGAGTACACAGTAAATAGCAGACCATTGACTCACATCTCTGTAGACAGCGACGATGACGAATCCATCACTCCAAATCACTTCCTTTTAGGAGGATCTGCGAGATTGCCGACACCTGGAGTATTTGATGAAAAGGATATGAATAGCAAAAGACACTGGTGACGCTCCCAGATACTCGCTGATATGTTCTGGCAGCGTTGGGTCCGAGAGTATTTACCGGAACTTCAAAACCGGCGGGAGGCCCATGGGCGAGGTCCCAATCTCCAGGTGAGCGATCCAGTCCTCATAGCTGACGGCCAGTTACCTCGTAACACCTGGCCACGAGGGAGGGTGGAAGCTGTTTACCCCGGAGCGGACGGACAGATTCGCACTGTGGAGGTACGCACAGCAAACGGCCTAATCAAGAGGCCAACCAGGAAACTCGTGCCGCTGCCGAAGTAGAAGCAACGTCGCTCACCGAAATGGATGCAGCGCCGCTGTGAGAAAATCGTCGCGACGCTGCACGGCGGGAGAGATGTTCGCGACGGCCTAACAACGCTAAGAAACGAAGTTATAAAGAATATTGTTTTTTGTATTAATAATGAAATTACCGACAAAACTGAGTGAAAACGTGTATTAATATAGTTATTTAGCATGTTTATAACTCATAGTATATTTGTATAGAATGTCGTTTTGATAACAAGTAATATAAACAACTTTTATTATATACCAAAAAATCGACCAATCACAGCGCGTCTTATCGTGGAATTCTCTAAAAGTTTTAATTAACTGCGTAATAGTTCATACTTAAAATAAGGAAAATAATTTTATGTTCTAAAAGAGTTATAAATATGATATTGAATTAGCATATGGCTTATAGATTAAAGAAGTGTAGGGATATTTTTGTATAATTAAACGCATTTCGTAGTTATAGAAAAATCAAAGAATTAATGTACCCAAATATTATGAAAATTTTGGACATTTCGTTTAATAACTTTTTACAATGTTAATATTTTGAGTAACCTTTATGATATACTTATAAAGTACCAGACTACCGATTTAATGATGTTAGTGTAGCAATTAGTTTTGTATAGAAAATATTGCAATTTATGCCATTTGTATAGTGAAAAGTTTATGCAATAAAGAGGCAAACGGAAAATGGCAAGCGGCTCACTGCAAAGTATTGCCAAAGTCTACCTTAGGGGCTCGGGACCCAGTACCAGTAGTAGTGTGAAGAACTACCAGTGACAGTGAAGTGAAGTGAGTGGTATCCGGTGGTAGCTGAAGTGACTAGTAGCAGTATATAGTGAATAGTGAAAGTGTTAGCTAGCCGAAAAAGGTCGTAACTGACATTCGCAGTTACATATCGTGAAAGTGTTAGCTAGCCGAAAAAGGTCGTAACTGATATTCGCAGTTACATATTATAGTGAAAGTGGTAACTGATATCCGCAGTTACACAAGTGATAAAATCAACTAGTTTAGTTGATAATAGCTGCTAGTCAGTAGTGTTAGAAAACCAGCTACTACCAATAGATCTTTGATACCACCGTACAATTTAAAGAAATCTTTCGAAATATACAGTGACCAACCAATAGTGAACAACCGTAGTTTAACAACCGTGATCGATAGTTATAGTTATAAAATTTCGCGACTAATCAATCAGTCGAACCGCTGGCCACTACCTTGCTATTTGTATTTGTTAATCGTGCATTTTGATTTGAACCACAGTCCACAATATTTCAGCGGCACCCACAAAGACGGCAGTGAAAGTACCCACCGGAACCTATAGGTGTAGGACGTGAGCGACTCGCGAAGTATCTTCGACAACATTTACTCCGGAGAGTTTCGCCCGTCCGGCACATTATTTATCGGCAACGTCTTGCAATCGTCGTTTCTCTAGCGCTTACTTGACCTTTATACATATAATTTGATGTTTTAAAGTTAAAAGTAAAGTAAATTTACAGCCTATATACGTCCCACTGCTGGGCACAGGCCTCCGCTCATTTCTGAGAGGGTTTAAGCGCAAGGAATTGTCCGCCACGCTGCCCCAATGCGTGTTGGCGAACTTCACATTTCTTCGAAATATTTTTTTTTCTTATTTCTCTGGCATGCAGGTTTCCTCACGATATTTTCCTTCACCGCCAAGCACGTGGTAAATCATCACTTAAAATTGCAATTATCAATTTCATTGGTGCCGGCGGGGATCGAACCCGGTTTGCTCGCGTACTGTGAAATTTACAGCGAGCGCTAATCATTTGAGCTCATCGATGTTTTAATAGTTGATAATTTTTATTTTGAGATAAAAACATAGTAACAACTCTTTAAGTTATATTTACCTTAATTTAAAAAAAAATATATTGTCCTTGGCCTGACCCACAATACTCTTTGGCTCGACCATTTGTCTGACTGAGTTAGTCCTTGGTTAGTCCAATACCCTGTCGGGGCTCAGGGTTTGTGGTCGGGGCCTGAGAGGTTAATCGAGGATAGATGTCGGTGTCTATGGGGCACGTCATCCACTATTTCTTTTTGAATGGTCAGAAAAATTAATTAAAATAGCTGCTAAATAACCAAATTGCGAGCAGACACGATAATTATTCTATGAAACCCTTTATATAGAGATTACGAACATATATTATGTCAAAGAGATTGTAACATAGGAAAGGTATAATGTATATAATAAGGTAGGAATGAAGGAGTCATTTGTGTTGTGTGTCGGTACGGTACTAAAACTTTTATTATACTCACACCTAACAGCTACAATTTACTCTCCATAGAGAGAGAGAGAGAGAGAGAGAGAGAGAGAGAGAGAGAGAGATTATTAGTCATAGGGTTTTTACTCAAAGCTATACAAAGTAATAAATAATGTAATCAAGAGATAAAACGACCGAAGTTAACATGCCGATACGTAATATTATAAATTTTATAAGATAATTTTTTACCTATCTGTGTATAATTTTTGTTTAAAATATTCCGCAATTCTTTAGTCTGTGGATTACTTTCTGTTGTTAATTCTTTTTTTACAACATCGTCATCGTCATCATGATCATATGGCATCCATAGACTGTGATGAAGCACGGTCCAGGGCCATCGGCATCCATCAACTTCCAGCATGTTATACCTGGCTGTCTTTCATACTCCACACTCCGCGTACAAGTACGAGGCTTCGTTATAATACGTGGTAGAGTCATATTACGATTGTAGCACGAAAAGGTCGACTCGAGTAACGAAGGAATACCAAGAATATAAGAATAAAATACCAGCTTAATGTTATTGTTTCGATGGTGATTATAAAGAACCAGCAACCGTTTTTTAACTGGAAACTAGCATTCCATCTTAACCTCAGGGATGACAACGCATCTCTATTTTGATTCTTAATTGAGCATATGATAACATATGTAGATGTCTATAGGCAACAGTATCCACTTACTGGTGGAGCCACGTGTTTAAGGCTGCCGAAGTCTAGTTCCCCGGTCGAACCTTAAACCTATTACGCGAGATATTAATCTAAATGGACTGTATATGCGATTGCTTCTACGCTTACGTAAAAGCGACCACTATAGCATGCGGTACAATGTACTCGCTCTTCCCTAAAACTAAAACTATTATTTTGCCAAATCGATGAAAGGAATCCTGCTTGATTAAGAAAACACAAAATTGGAGCGGGTTAAAACAATTATATCAAGCAGGCTGTATTATTAGGAGTATTGACTCACCGGGGTTTCTTCTATTCTGTTGAGCACTATAGCTGCGACTTCTGGAACTTCTTCTGGACAGCCACTCTGGGGCCCCAGAGATACGTCGGGAGAGAAGCGGTGTGGTTTCAACGACGAGTGCGGCGGAAAGAGAGCGGTGTGTTTTCAACGACGAGTGCGGCGGGAAGAGAGCGGTGTGGTTTAAACGACGGGTGCGGCGGGAAGAGGCTGCGCGTCGGTCGCGCGTGCCTTATATATCTTCGGTTCCGATGATTACGTGACATTCTAGAATCATCTTCTTTCCCCTCCCACCCCACCACCCCGATGTGTCGATAGGAGGGTATGAATGATATCGTTTTGGAAAGGAATAAACGACTTGGCAACCTACCGTCAAATATAAAATAAATACGAATGGGTTTCCGCGCAACCACTTACCATTAGGTGGACTGTGTGCTCGCTAGTTAGTCTATCGGTTATCGGTTTTTTGAGCAATAGAGCCGACTTATTGCCACTTCAGCCCACTGACCTGCTGGGCTATATCAGTTATACTTGTACTTCTGTGAACTAACCTGATTACGGATATATATAAGGCAAATTTCAAAGTTGCTGACGAGTATGTGTACCTAGGACAAAATATCTGATTATGTAAGTCCAACTTTGATTAAGCGGTCAACTGACGAATCCCCAATTTGAGTGGGTCGCGTCTTGCTGATTGCAACAAATCTTCTCGTATAACTTACTTCAGAACTTTAAAACAAAAAGTGTGTGTTGCTCACTATCAATCGTCATCAATATTAACTTACGGAATCAAAACGTCACTGCTAGACGTATGAGGAAACTCAATATCACTCAGCGAGCTATCCATGAAGTTATATAGAGAGAGCTGTGCACGAAGTTCCGATGTTATTGCACAATTTAATTTAATTAAAGAAAAGCAAAAAAATATTTATGTTGCTAAATAATAACGTAATAAAGTCGTTGACCACAACAAAAGTAACAAGCATGGAGTATAGAGGCAAGAAGGACAATCTCTCATAGGAGAATAGTTGAGAATGTGTCCATCTGTAAGCAGTAAATAACAGTTCAAAACTCTCCACAACAGCGCTCGAGTAGCTAGAGGGTATGAAATGAACTTAGCAGTTGTCAACGGAATGAAGTGTGCTGAGTCGAGAAATTTAATATTTGTGGTGATTAAAGTACCTAGTTGATGAAACTGCAGCATTTAAAACCTCAACTACTTACTCTGTCTTAAATAATTCAGTAAATATAACATAGAAATAGTCGCCGTAAAACACGTTGTTTTGTTTTGAAAATAAACATTTTGAAAACAATAAAATAATTATTATAAAAAAAATTATGGTGAAAGTCTGTGCAATAAAAAATTATAAAAAGTTCTTTAAAATTTTCACTCTAGTTACAGTGGCACCACTTATTTAGCGCTTTTCTACGGACACTTTTTTTATACAGATTTTGTTCTCCTTATCTCTACACTCCATAGATACAAGTAATTTCGTTAAATGGTTCGTTCACCGTGACCCATCTAAGTCCCCTGTTGAAAATAGGCCTCAATTTGTCACGCTTAGCAGCTCGACGGATCCATGATCGCAACATCGGAGCACTTTAAGCGTTGCTTTTCTTGTAGTTGGATAATATACACCTCGCCTCGTGTGAACGATATAGTTATACGTCACGATTTTTTGGCATATCCCATAGCCGCCTTTACCATACACCCGTGGAACTAAATGGGATGAGGGATTCTCTTAAAATGTTTGCATAATTGTTGGTACGCGAAGATACTGCGATTTAACATCCAGGGTTTCATCAACACTTATTACCAGGTGGTGGTAGATTTTATGCAGCTGTACTAGTTAAACCATGAATGGGTAGACTAGACCAATCGGTCGGAAGGACTACTCAGACCACACTCTAACAGAATACTAGCATAAAATATTTTGCCGTTTCGTATGATGATTATAAGGAGACCTTTTTTACTGGAAACGTGGAATTCCATCCTAGTCCTCGAGTGAACAATGCATCTACGTTTCGATTCTTAATCGAGGTTAGCTTAATGTGGATGTCTGGGCCACAGCATCCACTTAGCATCAAGTGGATTGTGTGCTCGTTTGCTACCCATATACATTATTTAAAGAAGCTGTGATTGTTGTATATTTAGCAAACGTTTTAAGAACGTTGATAGAAGTGAGGCTAAAAAATAAAATAAAATACTAAGGAATGAGGGCAGAACTGTAATCTTCCACTCGTTCTAGCAATTTAAAGCATCACGATTGCGACTGAAAGGAATCAGTAATTCTACGAGTCTCACTGTCAAATTAAGAATAATTTCATTTATTACAATAGAGGTAGGTAATAATTTCATAATCGTGAACGAATATCTGGCAGGACCGATTTTTGACAGGAATTTCACTGGTTAGCTGTTGTTTAAGGAGTAACTTAGACCAGGGGTCATGATGCGTTTTCGCCGCCATATAATCGCTGTCTCCGCGGACATAGCCGAAATGTTCATGCAGGTCAAAGTCAGACCCGAAGACAGAGATGCCTTAAGATATCTCTGGAGAGGGGATCGACGTAATGAAGCTCCACAGGAATATAGAATGACGTCGATCATTTTCGGTGCAGCCAGTTCACCCTGCACAGCCATATTCGCGAAGAACTGGAACGCTAAAAAATACAAAGACAAGTATCCAGAAGCCGTAGAAGCTATCATTCAAAACCACTATATGGATGTCTATCTCGACAGTTTCCAGTCTCTGGAAGAGGCAATGCGAATATCGAAGGAAGTACTCGACATACACAAAAACGCGCACTTCACCTTAAGAAAATGGGTTTCCAACGCACCAGATGTTGTAAAAGAATTAGAACCTGACCATGAAGCATCTGAGTCAGTCGATCTGGGAAACAAAGGAACCAAGGAAAAGATATTCGGATTAATCTGGAAACCGGGTACCGATCAGCTGAGCTTCAACCTAAAGCTCGCTCGACTTCCATCCAATTTTCTGCATGAAACACCAACCAAGAGAGAACGTCTCATACGGTGCGTGAAGACGGCACTATACACCGTCCTTCATGAGAGACATCCGCATGAGGAAGTATTAGCCACGCTGCTCTGCGAGGTGGAGTACACAGTAAATAGCAGACCATTGACTCACATCTCTGTAGACAGCGACGATGACGAATCCATCACTCCAAATCACTTCCTTTTAGGAGGATCTGCGAGATTGCCGACACCTGGAGTATTTGATGAAAAGGATATGAATAGCAAAAGACACTGGTGACGCTCCCAGATACTCGCTGATATGTTCTGGCAGCGTTGGGTCCGAGAGTATTTACCGGAACTTCAAAACCGGCGGGAGGCCCATGGGCGAGGTCCCAATCTCCAGGTGAGCGATCCAGTCCTCATAGCTGACGGCCAGTTACCTCGTAACACCTGGCCACGAGGGAGGGTGGAAGCTGTTTACCCCGGAGCGGACGGACAGATTCGCACTGTGGAGGTACGCACAGCAAACGGCCTAATCAAGAGGCCAACCAGGAAACTCGTGCCGCTGCCGAAGTAGAAGCAACGTCGCTCACCGAAATGGATGCAGCGCCGCTGTGAGAAAATCGTCGCGACGCTGCACGGCGGGAGAGATGTTCGCGACGGCCTAACAACGCTAAGAAACGAAGTTATAAAGAATATTGTTTTTTGTATTAATAATGAAATTACCGACAAAACTGAGTGAAAACGTGTATTAATATAGTTATTTAGCATGTTTATAACTCATAGTATATTTGTATAGAATGTCGTTTTGATAACAAGTAATATAAACAACTTTTATTATATACCAAAAAATCGACCAATCACAGCGCGTCTTATCGTGGAATTCTCTAAAAGTTTTAATTAACTGCGTAATAGTTCATACTTAAAATAAGGAAAATAATTTTATGTTCTAAAAGAGTTATAAATATGATATTGAATTAGCATATGGCTTATAGATTAAAGAAGTGTAGGGATATTTTTGTATAATTAAACGCATTTCGTAGTTATAGAAAAATCAAAGAATTAATGTACCCAAATATTATGAAAATTTTGGACATTTCGTTTAATAACTTTTTACAATGTTAATATTTTGAGTAACCTTTATGATATACTTATAAAGTACCAGACTACCGATTTAATGATGTTAGTGTAGCAATTAGTTTTGTATAGAAAATATTGCAATTTATGCCATTTGTATAGTGAAAAGTTTATGCAATAAAGAGGCAAACGGAAAATGGCAAGCGGCTCACTGCAAAGTATTGCCAAAGTCTACCTTAGGGGCTCGGGACCCAGTACCAGTAGTAGTGTGAAGAACTACCAGTGACAGTGAAGTGAAGTGAGTGGTATCCGGTGGTAGCTGAAGTGACTAGTAGCAGTATATAGTGAATAGTGAAAGTGTTAGCTAGCCGAAAAAGGTCGTAACTGACATTCGCAGTTACATATCGTGAAAGTGTTAGCTAGCCGAAAAAGGTCGTAACTGATATTCGCAGTTACATATTATAGTGAAAGTGGTAACTGATATCCGCAGTTACACAAGTGATAAAATCAACTAGTTTAGTTGATAATAGCTGCTAGTCAGTAGTGTTAGAAAACCAGCTACTACCAATAGATCTTTGATACCACCGTACAATTTAAAGAAATCTTTCGAAATATACAGTGACCAACCAATAGTGAACAACCGTAGTTTAACAACCGTGATCGATAGTTATAGTTATAAAATTTCGCGACTAATCAATCAGTCGAACCGCTGGCCACTACCTTGCTATTTGTATTTGTTAATCGTGCATTTTGATTTGAACCACAGTCCACAATATTTCAGCGGCACCCACAAAGACGGCAGTGAAAGTACCCACCGGAACCTATAGGTGTAGGACGTGAGCGACTCGCGAAGTATCTTCGACAACATTTACTCCGGAGAGTTTCGCCCGTCCGGCACATTATTTATCGGCAACGTCTTGCAATCGTCGTTTCTCTAGCGCTTACTTGACCTTTATACATATAATTTGATGTTTTAAAGTTAAAAGTAAAGTAAATTTACAGCCTATATACGTCCCACTGCTGGGCACAGGCCTCCGCTCATTTCTGAGAGGGTTTAAGCGCAAGGAATTGTCCGCCACGCTGCCCCAATGCGTGTTGGCGAACTTCACATTTCTTCGAAATATTTTTTTTTCTTATTTCTCTGGCATGCAGGTTTCCTCACGATATTTTCCTTCACCGCCAAGCACGTGGTAAATCATCACTTAAAATTGCAATTATCAATTTCATTGGTGCCGGCGGGGATCGAACCCGGTTTGCTCGCGTACTGTGAAATTTACAGCGAGCGCTAATCATTTGAGCTCATCGATGTTTTAATAGTTGATAATTTTTATTTTGAGATAAAAACATAGTAACAACTCTTTAAGTTATATTTACCTTAATTTAAAAAAAAATATATTGTCCTTGGCCTGACCCACAATACTCTTTGGCTCGACCATTTGTCTGACTGAGTTAGTCCTTGGTTAGTCCAATACCCTGTCGGGGCTCAGGGTTTGTGGTCGGGGCCTGAGAGGTTAATCGAGGATAGATGTCGGTGTCTATGGGGCACGTCATCCACTATTTCTTTTTGAATGGTCAGAAAAATTAATTAAAATAGCTGCTAAATAACCAAATTGCGAGCAGACACGATAATTATTCTATGAAACCCTTTATATAGAGATTACGAACATATATTATGTCAAAGAGATTGTAACATAGGAAAGGTATAATGTATATAATAAGGTAGGAATGAAGGAGTCATTTGTGTTGTGTGTCGGTACGGTACTAAAACTTTTATTATACTCACACCTAACAGCTACAATTTACTCTCCATAGAGAGAGAGAGAGAGAGAGAGAGAGAGAGAGAGAGAGAGATTATTAGTCATAGGGTTTTTACTCAAAGCTATACAAAGTAATAAATAATGTAATCAAGAGATAAAACGACCGAAGTTAACATGCCGATACGTAATATTATAAATTTTATAAGATAATTTTTTACCTATCTGTGTATAATTTTTGTTTAAAATATTCCGCAATTCTTTAGTCTGTGGATTACTTTCTGTTGTTAATTCTTTTTTTACAACATCGTCATCGTCATCATGATCATATGGCATCCATAGACTGTGATGAAGCACGGTCCAGGGCCATCGGCATCCATCAACTTCCAGCATGTTATACCTGGCTGTCTTTCATACTCCACACTCCGCGTACAAGTACGAGGCTTCGTTATAATACGTGGTAGAGTCATATTACGATTGTAGCACGAAAAGGTCGACTCGAGTAACGAAGGAATACCAAGAATATAAGAATAAAATACCAGCTTAATGTTATTGTTTCGATGGTGATTATAAAGAACCAGCAACCGTTTTTTAACTGGAAACTAGCATTCCATCTTAACCTCAGGGATGACAACGCATCTCTATTTTGATTCTTAATTGAGCATATGATAACATATGTAGATGTCTATAGGCAACAGTATCCACTTACTGGTGGAGCCACGTGTTTAAGGCTGCCGAAGTCTAGTTCCCCGGTCGAACCTTAAACCTATTACGCGAGATATTAATCTAAATGGACTGTATATGCGATTGCTTCTACGCTTACGTAAAAGCGACCACTATAGCATGCGGTACAATGTACTCGCTCTTCCCTAAAACTAAAACTATTATTTTGCCAAATCGATGAAAGGAATCCTGCTTGATTAAGAAAACACAAAATTGGAGCGGGTTAAAACAATTATATCAAGCAGGCTGTATTATTAGGAGTATTGACTCACCGGGGTTTCTTCTATTCTGTTGAGCACTATAGCTGCGACTTCTGGAACTTCTTCTGGACAGCCACTCTGGGGCCCCAGAGATACGTCGGGAGAGAAGCGGTGTGGTTTCAACGACGAGTGCGGCGGAAAGAGAGCGGTGTGTTTTCAACGACGAGTGCGGCGGGAAGAGAGCGGTGTGGTTTAAACGACGGGTGCGGCGGGAAGAGGCTGCGCGTCGGTCGCGCGTGCCTTATATATCTTCGGTTCCGATGATTACGTGACATTCTAGAATCATCTTCTTTCCCCTCCCACCCCACCACCCCGATGTGTCGATAGGAGGGTATGAATGATATCGTTTTGGAAAGGAATAAACGACTTGGCAACCTACCGTCAAATATAAAATAAATACGAATGGGTTTCCGCGCAACCACTTACCATTAGGTGGACTGTGTGCTCGCTAGTTAGTCTATCGGTTATCGGTTTTTTGAGCAATAGAGCCGACTTATTGCCACTTCAGCCCACTGACCTGCTGGGCTATATCAGTTATACTTGTACTTCTGTGAACTAACCTGATTACGGATATATATAAGGCAAATTTCAAAGTTGCTGACGAGTATGTGTACCTAGGACAAAATATCTGATTATGTAAGTCCAACTTTGATTAAGCGGTCAACTGACGAATCCCCAATTTGAGTGGGTCGCGTCTTGCTGATTGCAACAAATCTTCTCGTATAACTTACTTCAGAACTTTAAAACAAAAAGTGTGTGTTGCTCACTATCAATCGTCATCAATATTAACTTACGGAATCAAAACGTCACTGCTAGACGTATGAGGAAACTCAATATCACTCAGCGAGCTATCCATGAAGTTATATAGAGAGAGCTGTGCACGAAGTTCCGATGTTATTGCACAATTTAATTTAATTAAAGAAAAGCAAAAAAATATTTATGTTGCTAAATAATAACGTAATAAAGTCGTTGACCACAACAAAAGTAACAAGCATGGAGTATAGAGGCAAGAAGGACAATCTCTCATAGGAGAATAGTTGAGAATGTGTCCATCTGTAAGCAGTAAATAACAGTTCAAAACTCTCCACAACAGCGCTCGAGTAGCTAGAGGGTATGAAATGAACTTAGCAGTTGTCAACGGAATGAAGTGTGCTGAGTCGAGAAATTTAATATTTGTGGTGATTAAAGTACCTAGTTGATGAAACTGCAGCATTTAAAACCTCAACTACTTACTCTGTCTTAAATAATTCAGTAAATATAACATAGAAATAGTCGCCGTAAAACACGTTGTTTTGTTTTGAAAATAAACATTTTGAAAACAATAAAATAATTATTATAAAAAAAATTATGGTGAAAGTCTGTGCAATAAAAAATTATAAAAAGTTCTTTAAAATTTTCACTCTAGTTACAGTGGCACCACTTATTTAGCGCTTTTCTACGGACACTTTTTTTATACAGATTTTGTTCTCCTTATCTCTACACTCCATAGATACAAGTAATTTCGTTAAATGGTTCGTTCACCGTGACCCATCTAAGTCCCCTGTTGAAAATAGGCCTCAATTTGTCACGCTTAGCAGCTCGACGGATCCATGATCGCAACATCGGAGCACTTTAAGCGTTGCTTTTCTTGTAGTTGGATAATATACACCTCGCCTCGTGTGAACGATATAGTTATACGTCACGATTTTTTGGCATATCCCATAGCCGCCTTTACCATACACCCGTGGAACTAAATGGGATGAGGGATTCTCTTAAAATGTTTGCATAATTGTTGGTACGCGAAGATACTGCGATTTAACATCCAGGGTTTCATCAACACTTATTACCAGGTGGTGGTAGATTTTATGCAGCTGTACTAGTTAAACCATGAATGGGTAGACTAGACCAATCGGTCGGAAGGACTACTCAGACCACACTCTAACAGAATACTAGCGTAAAATATTTTGCCGTTTCGTATGATGATTATAAGGAGACCTTTTTTACTGGAAACGTGGAATTCCATCCTAGTCCTCGAGTGAACAATGCATCTACGTTTCGATTCTTAATCGAGGTTAGCTTAATGTGGATGTCTGGGCCACAGCATCCACTTAGCATCAAGTGGATTGTGTGCTCGTTTGCTACCCATATACATTATTTAAAGAAGCTGTGATTGTTGTATATTTAGCAAACGTTTTAAGAACGTTGATAGAAGTGAGGCTAAAAAATAAAATAAAATACTAAGGAATGAGGGCAGAACTGTAATCTTCCACTCGTTCTAGCAATTTAAAGCATCACGATTGCGACTGAAAGGAATCAGTAATTCTACGAGTCTCACTGTCAAATTAAGAATAATTTCATTTATTACAATAGAGGTAGGTAATAATTTCATAATCGTGAACGAATATCTGGCAGGACCGATTTTTGACAGGAATTTCACTGGTTAGCTGTTGTTTAAGGAGTAACTTAGACTATATATATTTTAGAAAAATAATTAGGGTTCCGCGCAATAAAATGAAAACCCATGAAATCCACTCTTAATAAATACCACGCGGGCAAGGTCGCGACGAACAGCTGGTAAAATATATAGAGTTAAGTATAACAGCCTACATAATGCCCCACCACATTTCAGGCATCCTCTCATTTCCAAGTATTTTGGTATAGGGTAGTTTGTCGCGCAGCCCCAATACGTGTTGGTGGACTTTACGTGTCCTCCAAACCATAGAATACTATAATACATACATAATAGAACGGGGGAGTGGGCGGAGCCCGTGTAGCCACTAAAATGTTACTAACACGTCAATTCACACGTATAAACGACAACACGAGATGTGTTTCGACGTTATAATTGTTTCCAAATGTCGCATGTAAATTATTGAAAAAATGCCAAATTGCACCCTATTTACAAATAAATGTGTATTAATTTTAAACGATTTTTTTAATGATGATCTTGAACATTAATCAAAAGTCTAAAATGTGTAAATTTATTGTCTGTCAACACAGCGAATCGGGTTTGGCGCAAAGATTTAAATAGTTAGATGCGCCTTCACCTTAAAAACCGTGGCATTATTTTTGGATGTGTTCGTTTGCAAGACGCTGACGCGCGCACACTTATGCAATAGTGTCATCTCTTATTATCTTACAGAAATTGTGTATACTACTTTCTCTGTCGCACAAATGAGCACTGATTGTGAATGAGTGAGCTCACTCATATGAAAATGGACACATTTTGGAGTGGTCATACTATGGTAAAGGCGCATCTATTTAAATCTTTGGTTTGGCGTCGCCAAACCTAGTACAAAATAAAGTTGACAGCCATCCTATTGTGTATTATAGTATAGGTACTAACGTTTTTATCCTCAGATGTGCAGATTCCCTCAAGATGTTTTCCTTCACCACCGAGCACGTCGAAAATCCGTCGGGAAAAGTTTTGAAACCGCTTTGCTTGTGTATTATTAAATATGTTACAGAAATGGTCCCAAATCTACTAATTGCTGATAACATAACGAAAAGACATTTACTTGTTTAAAAACCTATGTATCAAAAGCCATATGCATCTTATTTATTTATGTATTTATTCATAGGACATCAGCAGTGCACACGTTATTACATTTTTATTGAAAATAGGCATAATCTAGAGACTGATGTGTGCACCCTTATAAGTGACACAGCATTACATTTACAGACATAAAGGTGACTTAGATGAACGGCCGGAAGATTCAATGATCTCCCGACAGGTACAACACAACAACTTTGCATCTCAGCTCCACGGGAACGCTTGTGCATACCTTCGCAGCGCCACCAGCGCGAGTCGCCCTTAGTTATCAGTCTATTAGGATTTAATACCCGATTTTTAAAGCCGTGGGTTCGAATCCATGCACAAGTTATTGTAATACTTTATTATTAAGGGGATGGGAAAATGTATACTTGTATAAAAAAATGTAACTACTTACATCCTGTTCCATTTAACTCACCGCTGAACAAAGGCCTGCCCATATGTTACCTCACAATCAAACAAATATCCCCAATATTTGCCATAGTTGCCACACTTTGCAGACGGATTAGCAAACGTATTAATTTTTTTCTAGTTGCTATGAGGAAAACGTTGCTGCCTATCTTTTAGTTTGTTCCCCTCTGTTTATCTCTTACCACACCTACGGGGCAATTTGAGGTGTTACTTTCGCACCGAAATAAGACCACAAATACTTTTGTGGTCTTATTTCAAATTAGTATGATGATAATGATGATGGTCCAATCATAGCCATTTTAACGAACATTGAAGTGTAATACCAAGAATAAATACAGTAACACGAAATTGTTAACATAATATTTTTATCCTTATCACTTAGACTTTAAGTTTCATTTTAGAATAAATATTTGTGTACTTATAACTTTTTTATATTCAAGCGGTATCTTTGTCGGATGCCATAACTTAAATAAACATACTTTGCAATTGTATTTAAACTTTATGTTTGAGTGATAAGGTTTATAATAAACTGAAGTTGTTAATATTTATAATCTTTTTTCTATATATCATAGTAAGAAATATTTGCCACTTGCCACTTGTGCGACTTATTTTTGTTCCTGATCCTTAATCTAGTATAATCATTGATCAAAGGTTGGTATAGTTACCGTATGCGACCATCTGTAACCATCAGTAGAAATTTAAAAAACACAAAGATACATTTTTTTATAGAACGAGGATGACAAACGATCATTCAGTCCACCTGGTAAAATAAATAATCCGGCAATAAAAACACTTCAATTGGCTTAAAAATCATTTTTATTCATAACTATCGTACATTAATAATTATATTCAATAATAATAATATTAATCGTTTTAATTAAATACAATAATTACGGGTAATATTTGACACAGCGACACTCGCACTTATCAAGCATTATCAATTTATATAAATGCAGTAATGCAATAGAAATGTTCTTCGGAAATTCACGAACTAATTTACAAATACAAGGACTATATGTTCACAAAGAAAAGGCAGGAAAAATGTATACATTGCAAATGGAAATTTAGCGATAAAAAATGACATGCGATAGTGTGATCCTTCCTGTGATGATTTTTTTTAATTTTAAATTATATTAGATTACATGAAATTTCGCCGTTAAATTGATTTTTAATAAAATAAGGGTGACTTAGTAGATCTCTACATTTATCCTCGATTAAGAATCTAAATCTAAATGCGTTGTCACCCCTGAAGACTAAGATGGAATATCTCGTGTCCAATTAAAAGGGTCATTAACTTATTAGCAAAATAATAACGCATCGGTAATAGTTAAAATGCAAAGCAAATTTGCTAAGATCACCGAGAATCCTGTTAGAAATGCTCCCACTAGCACTTAGTTTGTCGATATTCTCGTGCATATATAAATTAGTCGGTTAGGTCATTTACTACAAATTTAGCCTGAAGCATTGGTTCCTTTTTATATTCTTACGTCATTTCTATTGAATAAGTTTTGCATAACTAGGTCATATTAATTGTATGTATATTCATTGATGGGAAATGGAAAATGTGAAACACTGTACATATCAACAAAATTTTTAATCTTTACAATATGACTGTTGTGCATTTTAAGAAAATTAAATAAATAAAAAAATATTTAAAAAAGTACATATTATTTCACGCTTTCCATCAATAAACACACAATGGAATTCCATAGAGAGAACAAAAGAAAGCATAATGATTTCTTAAATTTACGCGAACACTACACATTGAATAAAACTAAATTTACGGATTTTATCGCGTTTATTTCACTACTTTTACTTATTTTTAATTCCCGACGTTTCGGGTGCTTTACAGCAACCATGGTCACGGGGGGGACTGAGATGTTTGACGTCCCAATGTCATAGTTAGTCCGGCTACCTTCAGTTTTTGAATATTAATTTTTGATCCGATTTACGCAAAACGAGCTTATAGTATCATGAAGTCTTGCAGTGGTATGCTTAGGTTTGGGTTTAATTTTGTTAATTATAGGATCCCAAGCAGGTGGCAGCACCCATCCATCTTCTCTATTGAAATTTGGATGTTTTTTAATTTCAATAGCCTCGCGTATCATCCTTGGTAGGAATCGGTGTTCTTTTGCGAGAATTTGTGGTTTATCAAATCGAATGTAATGGTGGGGACGATCTTGAACATGTTCGCAGACTGCAGACTTCCCGGAGCGTCGGTGCTTCACGTCAGCTATATGTTCTTTCACGCGGGTTTTTATGGATCGTTTTGTTTGACCTGTGTAAGAGAGACCACATTCACAATCTAACTTGTATCCCTCTACAAGATGCAGGAGTGTACAAGTTAGATTGTGAATGTGGTCTCTCTTACATAGGTCAAACAAAACGATCCATAAAAACCCGCGTGAAAGAACATATAGCTGACGTGAAGTACCGACGCTCCGGGAAGTCTGCAGTCTGCGAACATGTTCAAGATCGTCCCCACCATTACATTCGATTTGATAAACCACAAATTCTCGCAAAAGAACACCGATTCCTACCAAGGATGATACGCGAGGCTATTGAAATTAAAAAACATCCAAATTTCAATAGAGAAGATGGATGGGTGCTGCCACCTGCTTGGGATCCTATAATTAACAAAATTAAACCCAAACCTAAGCATACCACTGCAAGACTTCATGATACTATAAGCTCGTTTTGCGTAAATCGGACCAAAAATTAATATTCAAAAACTGAAGGTAGCCGGACTAACTATGACATTGGGACGTCAAACATCTCAGTCCCCCCCGTGACCATGGTTGCTGTAAAGCACCCGAAACGTCGGGAATTAAAAATAAGTAAAAGTAGTGAAATAAACGCGATAAAATCCGTAAATTTAGTTTTATTCAAAAGAAAGCAATTGTATCTTCTCTCAAAAAACTTTCTCTTACTTTTGACAAAAGGAAATAATTTATGAATCTTAGCAAAAGAACTTTGCCATTTTACATTTTTCAATTAAATTCTCACTTAAAAGCGAACGAAATGGTATTTGTTGATTTGCACTGACGCTGAACGGTAAATAATGGTCGGTGTGTCTAGTATGTACCAGTTGTAATATTATACCAAAATGTATGGAAACGCCACACCGTCTGTAATGAACGCCACGCGTCAACGCGTGTAATGACATGAGTTTCCTATAAATCTATAACGCGCGGACGTGTTGTACACGCATTTAATGTGCTCCGCTCTTAAAATTTGAACGTTTAAATTTATTTTACGGCGAAATAACATGTACTACAAACTGCCGGTGGGTATTTTGCTGAGGAAATGCAAATCTAATAACTGGGGGGTCGTGTAATCCGGTCGGTCTGTTTGCTGTAAAGTTATTATTGATATTGGCGCTTTTTAATTTTTCAGTGGGGTTAAGAAATACATGATAGTGAGAGTTATTTGTATTATGATTACATGTAGGTAATGGCTTGTTGGCCCACGAGAGGAACATCTTTTTGGAAACTCCACTGAAAGTCATTGTGTATAAATGCTTTATGTACCAACAAATTTAAGTTAACTTGTTAAAACTGAGCGTTTACTACTAGTACAAGAAAATAACGGACGCAATCGCAAACACACAAACAGACCTCATCTATGATACACTCTAATTGTAATTCTGTGTTTTAAGAAAAATAACGCACGTATGCATATAACTATTTTTTAATATTATTAACATACTTCAAATTAAAAGAAGTTTTACCATAATTACTTTCATTTATTTTTACATTTTAGTATACAAATTAAATATGAGATTCTTTGAGCTCTGATTACTGGAAAGTATACGGAGAATAGAATGGATACATTGATTGTGACCGAACTTACACTGTAAAGGAGTGAGTAAAAGAAAAAACAATAGAAGTTAGTCATGATAACCTAACACGCACCATTATATTTAAATATATTTGCATAATTTCCATGTAGACGAACCCATCGTAATACATCACAGCTATCGCTTAAAGCAATAAAATCGATTACAAAACAATTTGGGATTTTGATATTAGTCTTGGATTGGGAACTCACAGCGCTATATTCACCTGCGAACGAAGCGGTATCGGGACCAAAAACACGCGTAGATATAGGATAGAATATAGTAATAATATAGAGAACTGTAGGTATAGGACTGTAGTAAGTTTTACGACGCGATTAGTGTCAATGACGCGCGTATTTATTTGCGGCTGCCGCTGTATCGACGAGCAACTGGTAGAATCGCTCAGGCCGCGGTACACGCCTGCTCTGTGCTCGGACGCATACAGTCTGAGAAGATTACTAGCAACGGATCCATCTCAAATAACTCGTCTTACGATCGTCTACCACAAAGTTTGCACACGTTACCCCCTCCGCGACAGACACAAATCCACAAAAATTCTGCGGTCGCGGGTGAACATAGCTCCATGAGTTCTTAACATTACAGTGCACGTTTATGTTAATGGATAAATTATATTAACCAACGCCAATTCTAGGTAAACTTATATACCTCTTTGGCAAAATATATACACTGCATCTTTTAAAAACATACATATTTTAAAAAAACCTACAATACTAAACATTGGAAGAGAGATTAAAATAGTTTAGTCACCAATCACAGACATACATTAATACAAATGAAGTTAAGAAAAAATGACAGAAATAAAAAAAACTCAAATACAAAAGCGACAATTATTTTTATTAGTCGTAGCTACATACAAATATAAAACACGTTTGCATTATTTCGCAATGCTTACTTTTAAATCACACATCAGTAATGAAGGAATCCTTTTCAATTTAGTTCAATCAGTACATTACTAAGAAAAAAAAATCAATCGACGGAAACTTGGTTCCACCTATAAAAATCAAGTTTTACATAAAAAGAAAAGTACCAAAAACAATAGGTTTAGACGCGATTTGCGTTATGCAAGAGACAATAGCGGAAGGAACGCAAATAATGTACATTTCATAACAAAACCTAACACGCCAACACCATACAACATGAACAGGCCACATTCCAACATAACTGGTCAACACCTGGCCTTGGAACCTGGAGTTTACAAACGCAAACGAGTAACACTTTTTGGCATAAAGGCACATACGCATACCAATTTCTATACAAAAAAAAAAAACAACTTTGTGTAATTTCATATATTTTGACATATGTCACAACTGTCAGGTACCTGTCAGAATAATTCGTTTTACTACAGAGCGAATACGTTTAAAAATAAAACCGCACAATTTGCCCACGACATTTACTAAATGCTCACATCTGACAGCTGACATAGTCACGGCTCGCTGCATACTATTCCGAATCTACTGTTAACGTTATTCCAACTTCAAAACCTTTGTCGTAGAAATAACAAATTCATCTTTACAATCGTTAAAATACTTCTCAACTAATTTAAACCATCGAGTCAACCATAAAGAACGGTACCTAGCTCGTACAAAACGCAACATCATAAATATACCTAATCTTACTTTATAGCTTTGTACAATACTTGCGAATGTGATAAAATCGATCGTTATGAACCATCAAGCATGATGTGTCCGCTTCCGTCTGTGCGTCTCAAACGAGAACTGCACTATTCACAAGTAACATTCCACGATCTGAAATGAATCACGGAAAAAATTCCCGATCCAGTTTCAACGCCTCAGCTATGACTTACCAACTGCCATTCCCATCTCATACCTTCTAAGTGCTTGCTTAATCCTATTTTCACCATTTTGTGTGGTATTTGCATTTAAATAGAGAATTTAATCAACGTTGAGGAACCCGAGCGTTTCAACACGCGCAATGTGTATCATCAGTTATAAAGTCAATAATTAAATATAAAATTTATTAAACAGCCTTAAAGCTATTTTATAAAAACTGAAATAAAATTATTTAATAAACTGGTTTTTTTATATACGGCCTTACTCATAAAAATCGACGTCAATTTATAAAATGCTTAAAGTTGGTCTCTCTCTTTACTAAATGACAATAGAAAGAGACAAATAAAGAGACATTTAATACTTTATTAAAGTGATAGTCAACATATTTATAAGTAAGGTCGATAATGTGTAAAACGGCTTAAAAACCAATTATACGAATAAGTTTAGAAAAAAATTCGAAAGAAATAGAGAAAGTACCAGAAATTGGAATATGAAGAATAGACATAAACAAAGGTTAGGTTTGGAATATGAAGAACGGAGATAAACAAAGGTTAGGTTTTCAAAATAGATTTTCATTCAAAGTTAATTCTATAACAAACGCGAAAGTTTATTAAATTTAAAGACTCATAGTTTTCATGGGAGCATATTTAAATTTGTCTTTTATAGCTTGTCCACAAACCATACAACTAGGCTGGATATGCATCAGAACCTCGTGTGTTAGTTTGTCCCTTTCACACACATTTTTTTAATATTTACGATCTTTCTATTATAGATTTAACAGACATCCAAAAAGCTAAACATCGACTAAGTAATAAAAAATGTTAATACATTATTTGTATTAAGCTAACGACATTTTATGCGTACAATTACAGTCCTTCTTCCTTACTCGATACATTACCTACCTCATTGCCAAAGTATATTAAAGCTCAGACGCATCTTTCCTATTTCATAACTTTTGTATTTTTTCTGTTAAATAAAACAATTTTCTTGATACTCACATAGGTTATAAAATAATCAATAAGTAGTTTTAATATCATGTTGGATAAATGCTAGTTTAAATACAAAATTTTGCAATAGCTAATGTTATTACAAATAAAGCCGTTACGTTTGAAGTTAAATTGATCTTGGAACTTAAATTCTATTTTCAATGTCATGTGATGCGTTAGTTTGACATGTCGGAACAATACAACAATCTCACGTAAGATTGCCTTTTTAGCGAGATGGTTGGGAATGCGGAAACAATTAAATAAAATATTATTACGTTGCTAGCTATAATAGAAAGGCTACTAGCGGGCGTGTCCGAAGGCGGCGGCGTGGGCGCGCACGTACATGAACGCACGCGCGTGCAAATATTACGCAGTACATACGAGTATGTAAGAGGACATACTCATTTTAATAAATCAATACGGAATACTATGTCATTACATGTCAGAAAATATTTAATGATATAAATATTTACACTTCTTTGGATTTTATTAATTAATTAATACAATCCAGTTTACCCTCTTACATATTTTATTGTAAGTACATGCATCTGCCGTCATAAGTAAGAAAGGTAGCATCTATATTTTTATGAAATTAAGTTATATACACAATAGGAATCATTTTTAAAATCATGCTTGCTATTATTTATAGTATTTAATAAACAATTTGAATTCTTAATATTAAAAATACTATTATTTAATATGATACCGTCAAAAATGTTTCCCCAGTTAAAAATAGTTTTGACTGCAAGTTTCAGTCAAAAGTAATTTAGATTAAAATTTCGTTGTGGTGGACCACGGCAATGCCGCGGAGATCAAGTCGACAAAAACAAATTTGTCCAAAAATCGATTAGCAGCCAACATTTTATAATATTTTAAACACTTTTTTTCCAAATAGTCCCGATTTTAACTACCAGTCTTGGTAAAACTACTTAGAACATATTTTTTATTCAGTTACTTTTGACCATACTCGTTTAGTCAGAAATACTTTTGACGATAAAATAGAATATAAATTTAACGATCCTAAATACGTATGTAACGACATTTCAGAAAAAAATATGCTTCTTTTTTATGACGGTAGACATGTGTACGTGTACGTATAAATGCGTACGTCGATGCGTGCGTGCCCTTGCGTGTGATACGCGTGAATTTGCGTGCTACGCGTCGGCCTGTGTGCTACGCGTCAGTCTGCGTAGCGCGGCAGACAAAGCGCGCGAGTTGCCGCCGCTACGATGCTACGCCGCTACGAGCTTGTTCTTCCCGCTGCTTGCTGATGTAAACCTGGAACACCAGCCGTCACTTAATTCTTTTATACAATTGAGCCCTACCAGTAATAAACAACTTCTCATCAGCCCATAAAAATCCACAGCCGGATATAGGGCTCACCCGCTGTAGGGAGAAACCACCTTAAATAAAAACTATGTTTTTTTCTTTATTTATTTGGATATTTTTATTTGTGTGCATTTCAATCACATTATAACTAACTTAAAATCTAAACATTTACCTTTAATATGCACATATTCAATGCGATATTCATGGGGATATGAAAAATGCCTTGTGCCTCATAAAATGCCTCATATGGAAAACATTTACCTTGTGCGTCCTCAAAATGAACATGATATGGGTTCCCTTTTTTAATACCAGCTTCGATAAGAAGGAATTTTTTTGTTAATTACAATTTGACATTAAACTACGGAGGTAAGACAATTTCATCATTCTGTTTTATTTATTACACGCGTGTCGAAAAAATTCACGCAACAGAAAACGCGAAGACTATACTTCTAAGACAAAAAAAGTTGCATTGTTCATCAAGTGCTACCGCAACCAATTTGTTACTTTCAACACCATACAAATAAATAAAATTGATATGTCTGTGTGTATTGAGACAACTGGCTTTCATTATGCACAAGAGTGTTGTTCGCATGATATTAATAATATACAAATACACACTTAAAAAATTTGTGTCTGCTTGTTTGACCGGGCAAATGTTTGGAATGGCTGAACCGATGGTGATGAAACTTTACAGACAGAGAGCAAAACCAGGACGGATTTGGTTTATATTTTATCTGAAAATCTCCTAGATACTTTTTGAAAAAAAAAATTGATAAAGTTAATAAATAGTTTTTGATCATCACAAAAGTAAACATCGTCGCCACATGAATGGTTATTATCCAAGCAGAGTCGGTGCGAGTCGCTACTAAATAATACGTAGATTAATCACCTGTAATAGTCGATACTTGCTAACGGAGAGGTGCTTGAGGTGTGGCTGCATGCGTTCCTCGCCCAATGCGAATGTGAATGCCACCATACAAAACACGGCCGCTTTGCGCACTGCAGAGTTTTGGTGGTCGGCCAGCTGCATTACAAATAAAAAAATACCATTCAATATTATTAAAACCACGCATATGCAGTTTTACAATATCGAATACCCTATACCGTTCCTATGGGTGCCACAAGAAGCGACACAGTAAGTAAACCAGGACATGGGTGGCATCATCTTCACAACAACCAAAAGATAAAAAAAACTCAGGTTGCCAACCACTTGCCAAGCATGGCAAATATGGTAAATATTCCAATATTGCTCTACTGACTGATGAGAACTTTCTCGGTAAATCGCACTGTCTTAGCGTAATAAAAGTCTATTGCTGCTCCGTGGCGCAGTGACTTAGCAATGAGCTGTTGCGCTGGAGGTCGTGAGTTCGAATCCCGCTCGAAACAAGTATACCTACAAATAATGGTTCCAGTTTTGGATGTTTGTCTTAGTATATTCGTTGTTTTCCTTAATTGATCACCACGACAGCAATGCAGCATACGCCCGGCATAGAGTGAAAGAACATACTACTCGGGAGAGAGACGAAATATAGAATTGGCAAGGTACCTGTCCAACGCCTTCCATGAGCTGGGAGACGATATCATCCGTGAGTTCGGAACTCCGCGCCTTCGCAACTTCGGCCGCAAGCTTGAGCGCACATAACGAGGTAGGGTAACCACGTGTCCTGATCACGGGCTTCAAGAGTGCTAGCACCTGCAATTGAACATTTCATTTTATAATCATGATATATAAATATTGTCAAGTAAAAAATATGTGTGTGCATTCATACTATCCGTAACAGTCAAGTTTCTCTTGAATCCCATTCCAATAATATAATAAATCAGACCGAGATTGGACCGAGGCCGAACTATGAACGGAAAACAAGGATTAAGCCTTATACTGTTGTCTTTCGTTTGGTGGGTGTAAGGAAGTGGAGACTTTTTACTGGAAATTGGGAATTTTATGTTGGACCTTAGAGGTAATAACGATTTTGCATTTCGATTTTTAAGTGGTGATAGATGTAGGTCTCTATGGAGCACATTATCCGTTAACCACAAGGTGGTTTATCACCTTTATTTCTATAAAAAATTGTAATTCATCTACTACAAGAAATACGATGATATTAAAGAAAAAACTGTCTATAGAAATTGCATGAAAATATCTTACATAAAGACATCGTTTCTTTTTGCAGTCATTAAACATCTTATTTATATAAGTAATTTTAAATATTAAATGCGATTGTAATTCGATTTATTTCACTTTCAACTTTATATTTAGTGAATAATTTTAACATTCATTAAATTTTTATGTAAAATAGCAACAAAATAGACTTTAATCTAGAAAGTTAAGTAAGGGAACATACGCACGCACGCACGCGCTCACACACACACACACACGCGCACGCACACGCACACGCGCACGCTCACGCGCGCACGCACGCAAGCACGCACGCACGCACGCACGCACGTACGCACGCACGCACGCACGTACGCACGCACGCACGCACGCACGCACACACACACACACACACACACAACACACACACATGTGTGTGTATAGGGTGTTGTGTGATGCATGACCTCCTTGTTGAGCGCGTACGCTTTGATGAGCTAGAGCAGGATGAGATCGAAGTAGTCTAGCCATAGTGCACGCGTCTCCTGGCGCCGGCACAGCCACACCAGCACCTTCAACGCCTGGGCCGCCGGGGAAGTACGGGGGTGCGAGTGTAGGGGGAGTATGTATACAGGATGTTGTGACCTGGTGCGCGGGCAGCGCCTGGGCGATGTGCGGCATGCCGGCATCGACAGCGCGCATGACCTCCTTGCTGAGCGCGTACGCGTTGATGAGCTTGAGCAGGATGAGGTCGAAGTAGTCTAGCCACAGCGCTCGCGTCTCCTGGCGCCGGCACAGCCACACCAGCACCTTCACGGCCTCGGCCGCCGCGCGCTCGCTGGCGCTGCCCCACCCTGCTGCACACCAGTCACATCACAATTATAATACTATTATACGTACTAGTACGTTTATACGTGCTAAAGCCACGTTTATATTATATTATATATAGCACGAATGGGTTGGCCCGAACAGGTTTAGGGCTGCTGTGTTTTATATGATAAAATTTATCATACGAAACGTTTTTACTGAAAAGGAGGTATTTCATTGTAGTCCTCAAGGGTGACAAGGCATCTGCATACTATATCTTACTCAAAATAAACATATGGGCCAATGGGCCACAGCATCCACCTACCATCAGATAGATTGTATACTTGTTTGTCACCCTGATTCTATAAAAAAATACACGCCTTGCCAAAGCAAGAACGAGTTATATCGGACTCGTACCCACTAAAATTCCATTGTATTCCACTTACACCACACTTGGCAAGGCCACGGAAACGCTTTCGCACACATCCACAGCCCAATTAGCGCCGACCACTCTATCATAACGCGCCTACCTCCACGGCCTCCTACTTCACTTACGCAACGCTCCCGTATCCGATGCGCAAAGACAAGATGGAACCAGACAAACGAGCACTCAGAAGCGTTCTCATAGATATACTGATGGCACGTCCAGCCGCCATGCGAGTAGAGTAAGCCAATCCATGCACAACGAAGAGATTCATCAACACCAAGCTTTTTACAGTTCTTTTTTTAACTTAGTAGAGAGTCATATCCAGTAATGGATTTCTATAACATATGTCAAAGAAAAATATACTAAAAATTTCGGGAATCAAGGAAGTGACATAACATTACTATTTAAAAATGTATTTATTGCTTTTCGAAGTATTCTCCACGAATTTTGACACATGTTTCCATACGATGGAACCAACCATTGAAGCAACCATTCCATTCGGAAGCTGGGGTCTCCAAAATGGCCGTTTTGTAGGCGTCCACAGCTTCTTCAGGTGATGAAAATCTCTGTCCACGCAATTTATTCTTTATTTTAGGGAAAGTATAGAAATCATTAGGGCTTATATTTTCTTGCTCTAAAAACTCTTTTGTTCTGTGTGCGGTGTGAGATCTCGCATTGTCGTGATGGAGAAAGATGCGGCGGTTGCAGTTCTCTTTACGGAGTTCAGAAACGATCTGTGGCAAACAAATGCTAGCATACCATTCTGCATTAACCGTTCTTTGTCCCTCAAGAGGAATAGTCGTAACATGGCCGGTTTTGGAGAAAAACGTGGCCACCATTTTTTTTGCCACACTCCGTGGAACGAACAATTTTTGTTGGCTTTAACTCATTTTAGAACACCCAAACTCGTGACTGATTTTTTGTTTCGGGTTCGTACGCGTATATCCAGGATTCGTCACCTGATACGATGTTGTATACAGCATTTGAGGATTCATCGTGCAATCTTTCGAGAGTTCTGACGCACCAAGTAACGCGAGCCGCTTTTTGATCTTCACAGAGCGAATGCGGTATCCATCAGGAAAACAACTTTTTTACACCTAATTGTTCATGCAAGATTATTTGTATTTGACTCATGCCAATGTCTAAAGTTCCCTGAATTTCGCGGTATGTCACATGTCGATCTTCCTCAATCAGCTTACGCACAGCATCAACGTTTTCTTGGGTGACTGCAGTTTTTGGACGACCTTGACGGGGATCATCACTGAGCTTAACACGTTCACGTTGAAATTCAGCACACCAGCGATAAATTGTGGTTTTGGATGGGGCTTCATCACCAAATGCAAAAATCATCCGGTCAACACACTGTTTTTATGTTAAACCACTTCGAATATAAATCATCGCTCTTGAATTTTCTCGAGTCAATTCTATTTGCTCAACGACTAAACAAGTTTGACAAAACCTTGTGACAAGACCGAGAATCTTTTTTTAAACTAATAAATGGTATTCTATTTTTAAAACCAAGGAGTTTTCAATTAAAAAGATTTTAATATGACAGGAACAGTGGAAATATTCCATTCGCGATACTTTTAGTGCAGCCTTGTATTTCAATTTAATATTATGAAATATAACATTCACAAAATATTGTACATGTAAAAAATAAACGGATTACAAACTTTCATATTAAGAACGTTAAAATAAAACCAGTATGCACATTTATTCTTACGACAGTGTTAAAGATACAAACTGCTTCTAACAATTTTCTATTAAATAAACCTAGAAGATAGATAGTAAATCAAACCTGAAGATGGCTGCGTGTTGGTCGCGTTTTCAGAGTTCTCCTTGTCTCCAGTGTTCTCTTCAATCGAAAGCGTCGCCAAAGCCACTCGTACTATATTCCTGTGCCAAAGAAGTACATAGTTGTTAAGGTTTAGATAAATATAATATATAACAGTGCATCTTGCACTGTTATCATGTACCAAAAGAAGATAAAGTAAGATATATCTTCTATACTATTGGGTTCTTACATATGAAATTAGTGTTTTGTCGTACTAATACACTTTGATCTGAAATATCTCCTCTTTGTTTAAGAATTCCAAATTCAAATTTATAAATTCCTTAAGCTGACATTTGAGTTTTGAAAACAGTCATTCATCTGTTTTTTTTCTCATTATATTTACGAGTACGAGTTCTACCGTGGCACCAGTGCTGCAGAAACAGCTCGAAGGATTAATGATGTGTACGGCGCTGGTGTCGCAAAAGAAAGCACGATACGTTTTTGGTTTCAACGTTTTCGTTCTGGAAATTTCGAACTTCAGAACCAACCGCGTGGACGGCCGGAGACCAAAGTAGAAAATGAAGAATTAAAGGCTATTGTGGAAGCGGCTCCATCACAAAGCACTTCAGAGATAGCTGCAGGCTTCTGGGTAAGTGATAAAACTGTATTAATCTACTTGAAGCAAATCGGGAAAGTAAAAAAACTTGAACGATAGGTACCTCATGAATTGAGTGGATCGAACTTGCAAACACGAGTCAACTACTGTGGTGTTAATTTGCTGAATCGATACAAAAATGAAAAAAGGGAAAAGGGAAAGGGGAATGAAAGTGAACGCACGTAAGACGAAAGTGATGGTTTTTGAAAGAGAAGAAAGCAAAACGGTATGTGAAATAAGAATAGAAGGAGAGTTAATTGAGCAAGTGGATGAGTTTGTGTATTTGGGATGTGTATTTAGCAGGGATGGTAGATAGAACGACGAGTAAATGCAGGGAATAGAGTGAATGGGGCACTACACTCTATTATGAAGAACCAGAGTGTGTCAAAACAGGCACGTATGGTAATTCATAATGCTGTGTTAGTCCCTACTTTAATGTATGGTAGTGAAAGCTGGGTGTGGCAGAAGAAGCACGAAAGTAGAATAAATGCTGTAGAAATGCGGTCTTTAAGGAATATGCTAGGGTTGAATCTGAATGACAGGGTGAGAAATTGCGTGATAAGAGATAAATGTGGAATGCAAGATGATGTTGTGACCAGGATTAAGAAAGGAATGCTTCGGTGGTTTGGTCATGTGGAAAGAATGAATGAGGAAAGAGTGACAAAGCAAATTTATATGGCAGATGTGAACGGCCGAGTCGGGAAGGGACGCCCTAGGAAAAAGTTTATCGACCAAATTGGCGATATTTTGAAAATGGGCCACGTTAGAAGTACCCTTAACCGACGAGCATGTATGCGTAGATATATGGATGTAAAAGAGGCGAAAGAGGTATGTCAGGATCGTGCCAAATGGAAGTCCGTAGTCTCTGCCTACCCCTCTGGGTGACAGGCGTGAGTGTTTATGTTATGTTACGATACAAAAATGAAAAGACTTTAAATCGAATCATTACTTGTGACGAAAACTGGATACTGTACGATAATCGGAAGCGCTCGACGCAATGGCTGAACCCTGGAAACCCAGCCAAATCCTGCCCTAAACGAAAATTGACTCAGAAAAAGTAACTTGTGAGTGTTTGGTGGACTAGCGCCGGTGTCCTTCACTACAGCTTTCTAAAATATGGCTAAATGATTACGGCAGATATCTATTGTCAGCAACTGCAAACCATGAAGGAAGAACTGGCTGCTAAACAACCGAGATTGGTCAATCACTCTAGGCCACTGCTGCTTCACGACAACGCGAGACCACACACTGCACAACAAACAACAACTAAGTTAGATAAGCTACAATTGGAATGTCTGCGATATCCACCGTACTCCCTGGACCATGAAGGTTAGAGAACAGGAGAATGATCACTACGTACTAAAGCATAGCCCGCCTGTCCTTGAAAGTTATAGAATATATAGCGGCGCTGACGTCGGTGAGTAGTGACTACGAAGTTAGCTGTTTATGAGTACAAGTAGGTGAAGTTAGTTGAATATTGTACAAATTTTCATTTCATTTTTAATGAGAAAATTTTCAAGCTCCGTAATTTTGTAATTTTTGACAAAAAGAAACATTAAAAAATGGAGAAATATTTTATTGTGCATGGATGTGCAAGTGGTTTAGCATCGGATCGGAAAAATAGACTGAAAATGACTTTTATTGATCGAACTTAGTGATCGCAGTGCCTCGCTTATGGTGTCCATATTTCTGGGACACTATTTTCTACGACGATCGTTCTCTTGTTCTCTAACCTTCATGCCCCGGACCTTGCTCCAACAGATTATTTTTCCGGAATTTACACAACTTCTTACAAGGAAAAAAATTCAACTCCGATGCAGCAGTCCAAACCGCCTTCAAAGAGTTTATTGATTCTCGCCCCCATGGTTTTTTTAGCAAAGGGATCAATTAACTACCTATGAGATGGCAAAAGTGCATAGATAACAACAGTGCATACTTTGAATAATTAAATATATTTTACAAAAAAATTTACTTCATATTTCTCCAGTACAAAACGCCAATTTCATATAATATAAGGACCTATTAATATAACAAAGTGGAAGAGATTTTTTGCTGTTGTGTGAAAGTTACTTCATCATCAAGAAAATGTTATGGAGATAACCTTTGCTCTTTATAGCATGTTATTTGGACGCATAGTTTAAAAGATAATGAAAAATTAACACACAATTAACACACACACACACACACACGCACGCACGCACGCA
The DNA here is from genome assembly GCA_036936625.1 of Parnassius smintheus behrii. NCBI lineage: Eukaryota > Metazoa > Arthropoda > Insecta > Lepidoptera > Papilionidae > Parnassius > Parnassius smintheus. Next base: position 5,158,569 of record JAUPFT010000024.1, read on the forward strand.
CGCACGCACGCACGCACGCACGCACACACACACACACACACACACACACACACACACACACACGCACACGCACACACACACGCACGCACGCACTTACGCACGCACGCACGCACACATTAAAACAGTACAAACACTATGGCATCCTCCTAGCTTGAGGAGCCTCACTCTACTGATTATTCTGATATATTATAATTTAGCGGAATCCAGCTGTACATCATATATTTGGGGCACTCACTTGAAGTACTCGCAGGGCTTCCTGCAGTCGCCGTTCTTGAGCAGATCGTGCGTGGCCAGCAGCAGGCGCTCGCTATACATCATATATGCGGGGCACTCACTTGAAGTACTCGCAGGGCTTCCTGCAGTCGCCGTACTTGAGCAGCTCGTGCGTGGCCAGCAGCAGGCGCTCGCTATACATCATATATGTAGGGCACTCACTTGAAGTACTCGCAGGGCTTCCTGCAGTCGCCGTACTTGAGCAGCTCGTGCGTGGCCAACAGCAGGCGCTCACACTGCTCGGGTGCCGCATGCGCCTCCAGCTGGCACAGCGCCTCCAACACCTCGGGTTCGCGGAGTCCAGCTGCACGACACAACCATACAGGAAATAACATTATTGCCTTCGAGGGATAGTACAAAAAAAAGCTGTCATATCATAGTTTTTAACCATTGCACATTTTACAAAACACACTTGAAATTAGTGGATAATACGAAGCGAAATATCAGCGTGATACCGCTGTCCATACCGTTTTTTTTTTATTTTCGTTCGTTTATTAAATGGTACCTCAGACTGCTGTATCGTGGGGGCAGTTTATATACATAAATTGCACAATGACAAACATCTAGACCCAGCACAATTATTTCGCACACCACACAAGTACATGGCACTTAAACGACACTGGCAAAAGTACAAACGTAATTTTTTTTAAATTGTAATGGACTCGCATTACTAAATTAAACAAAATTATCACAACTACTGCATCTGAGAAAGCTTTTAATTTTTTTTTATAGAATAGGCTGACAAACGAGCACACAGTCCACCTGATGGTAAGTGGTTGATGCGGCCCATAGACAACTACATCTATCTTCCATTACAAATCAAAATGCAGATGCGTTGTCACCCGTGAGGACTGAGATGGAATGCCTCATTTCCAGTAAAAAGGGTCTCCGGTTCTCTACACTCACCATACGAAATACAGCAGCATTAAGCTACTATTTCACGCTGGTATTCTGTGAGAGCGTGGTCCTTCCCCGGTCGAGCCGACCCATTCTTGCTACAACTATACTACTAATATAACTGCAGCACGGCTCTACCACGTAAAAAGTAATTTTTAGAAGAGCTTTTAAAATCCTTGAAAAAATAATAAAGAAGTCCTAAGGACTACAGAATATAATCCATCCATATAATTAATCCATAAAACAAGGAAAGGAATATAATAGTTATATTTACTAAGCGAGGTCATAAAACTTTTTTTTGTCCTCCAAATAGCAGTACTCGCACTTATGTATTGCGGTCTAAGAGTATAGAAAGCCAGTATAATTACATGTTGTAAAGCATTCAATCTTAAGCAGGGGCCCATGAATTGCAGTAGCCACTTAACATCAAGTGAACTGTCAGTACGTTTGTGGAAAATAATATTATGCTCTTAATAATAATAATCTATCATAGGATGGCATGGGCTGGCGCTAAGAAGACTATCATCCAATCTTACCGGTGATAAATAAGATAAATACTGTGATGATCTCATGACTTCCGGTAGATGGCGGTAGAACCATCTTGTATTTATACCAGATATCCAGAAAGATGGTAGAAGGAAGAAACTTACAACCCGATCCACTTAAGATTGAGACGTTGTATGGGATATAAGGAAATCTAGCACATCATTCAATTTCGGAACTAAAAAGGAAAATTTATATGATATAGAACACTACAATATTTATTTGAAATTACTTACATTTTGTAATAATGTATCCATTCTCGTCGGTTTCATAAGGCTTGATCTTATCCCGGCCCAAATTATTCGAATTATATTCCCTGGAAAAAATCAAATGATTCTTAAATATTTACATGACTTGAAAAAACATATTTATAAATTATAAACCCACTTCATTATGAGGTTGGTAAAATTATGAAGGACCACTATCAACAAAATATATATAGTATAAAATGTTTTCTGAAAAATATTTAAAAAAAAAGTATTTTTCAAAAAATTTACCGCCATTTATAAAATGCGTTAAAACGAACGTCATTTAACAATAAAATCGTAGTTTAGTTTCACAGCTTTAGATTCCTCAACCTCTTAGCTAGCAAGCGGCCGAATTCAGTCGCGACGATATTCGTCAAATACCAAGTGACGGAATTCGGCCGCATCCACCCACAGCACTTTAACCCATAAATACTTACTGTTAGAGACTACTTTTCTATTAAGAAGTTTGGCATTATAGGCTCAATATGAAATTTTCTATCTTCTGGTGCAATAAAAAGTCAGTTACTCTATGGTTATTTATTTATAATATGACTGCCTCGTTGGTCTAGCGGTTGTAGTAGTGCGACTGCTGATCATGAGGTCCCGGGTTCAAATCCCGGGTCGGGGCAAAAAATCAATTATTGAGTTTTTCTGTCAAGAAATTCTCAGTAGCTGCCCGGAGTCAGGAAGTTGGCGGTGTCTCACCCCCGTGCCCCGGAAAGCACGTAACGTCGTTGGTCCTGCGCCTGATCTCTCTCCGGTCATGTCAGTTTACTGTCCCATCGGATTATGAGAGTGAGGGAGTAGAGAGTGCACCTGTGCTTGCGCATACACTTGGGCACTATAATCCCGTCCTACGCCGATGGCTAGCCTCCGTAAAGGCCTGCCGCCGTGACCGAAATTCGGTCTGGAAGACATTTATTTATAATCTATGTTCATTACGTACGCCATTTTCGTGTGGATGTTAGTCTTTTGTTGTGTTCTTTTTGGATTTTTCTAGTGTTTTAGTGTTTTTAATAAAATTGGTATGAAAGTTTTTGTGTGAATATAATTTATTTTTACGCAAATAATTTCGAGCAATATATACAAAATAATACTGATTTTCACGCTGCCCACATCCGCTTGGTATGTGCCCGTTTTTTGTTATCAAAATACAATAGTCTTTTGTAATGAAGTGAAACCTGACTTTTGTTTAGACCACAGGATAGAGAATTTTGTATAGATTTTATAATGCCAAATGTCTTCATAGAAAAGTAGTTTATAAATATAAGTTACGATGGTTTAAAGTGCTGTGCCTGGGTGCGGTCGCATGCGACCGCTCGGGATTTGACGGGCACATGCGACTGCATGGGATTTTATGAGGATTGAAGGGTTAATAGATAATGCCTATTCAAAGTTGAAATTTAAATACTTGCCGATTATTAAAATTTAGTTCGCAATAATGATTCTCATGAAAGCGCTTATATTATCTAGTCTATTTTAGTTCATAAATGTAGACCAACCACCCAACAATCAAAGGCACCAACAAAAACCAACAAAACAAATCGAACTACCCAGTCATAAAGATTACAATTCAATAGGAACATTAGAATTATGTTGTGATTTTTATTCATAAAGAACCTTAATTAATCTAAAAGCTAATTACTACAATTTTATTATGTTTACGCGAATACTACACGGGGGGGGGGGGGCTGAGACCACCCGTGACCATCCATGTTTTTTGCCACAACTTGTACATACCCATGTGGATTCTGGAAATCTAGGCGTCCGTGACCGGGAACGGGAGAGGATTCCTTGGTGCTGCCCGTCTCTTCAGAACTATCAGCCGACGCCGCGCGGGCCATCGCCTCGCTGATGACAAATTGAACGTTGTTACACCCAAACAGACATTTTTAGATTTAAATGTGCTTATCTTGACTTTCTGCTTGTTATGCAAGATTTGGAAGGTAACTATCTCTAAAAAGTGTTCCTACTTAAATAATATAAGTGTGACAAGCGTGCATACAATCCACCCGATGGTAAGTAGATACTGTTATTTACTACTTAGACTTAGACTAGACTTAGACTAAGATGGAATGCCTCGTTCCCAGTAAAAAGGGTCACCGGTTCTCGACACTCATCATACAAAACATTTTTACGCTGGTATTCCGTGAGAGCGTGGTCCTACCCCGGTCAAACTATCCCAATCGTGCTACAACCACAATATACATTGCAGCACGACTCTACCACGTAAAACAATATTAGGGTGACAAACGAGCCAGTGCAGTGTGATGTGAAAGTAAGATCTTACTAAAGTAACCAGAGTTGTTACATACTCATACATATCATACATCTCATACCTTTTAAACCTGAACATAACAGTGGATCTACTGCCAGCTTGCGGCAAAAATACATGAAAATGACATGAAATAGTTCATTTTAATACGCATGTTTAGAGGGGCGATGTGATACTACCCTGAATATGCATCTACGATATCTGAATTTTATAATGTAAGCATTAACATTTTTATATCACATTATCATTATTGTCAATGGCACCGATCAGCTTTTCACAATTCCAATGCTGAACATCAGTCCCTCCCAGTCCTGACACCTGCATCCATCGACTTCCTGCATCTTGTACCAAGTCGCCACTCCATCTTTTTAAATTACATACATTACACAAAAAAAAACCTGGACTCTTACGCATTGTAGTGTCCGTTGGGGACGCCGTTGTGTGCTTTGTTGGACAGCGTCGCGTCCGACATCTGACTGATGCCAGAGTCCTTGCTCGACATGTGGTTACCGCATTCCGCTGTGTAAGTACACAAAAATATCACTTTATAATATATACTTAAACTATTCATACTACGTCTATTACCATAGTTGTGAGCAAACAAAATAGTGTTCAAAATGAAAGTATAACAAAATTAATGGCAGCTATTTCTTTAAAAAATACCGAAAGATTTATTACCTAAATGCAATGAGGTCTAATAATTATTTAGGTGGACTGTGTGCTCGTATATCACTTTATTCTATTAAAAGAAAGGAGCTCAACGTTAGCGTGCTGCGCGGTGTACGAGTGTATCTTGGAGGAGGTATATGTATGTATATAAGGTATCGTGTGCTCACCGTTGGCGTGCTGCGCGGTGTACGAGTGTATCTTGGAGGAGGTGTATGTATGTTAATAAGGTATCGTGTGCTCACCGTTGGCGTGCTGCGCGGTGTACGAGTGTATCTTGGAGGAGGTGTATGTATGTATATAAGGTATCGTGTGCTCACCGTTGGCGTGCTGCGCGGTGTACGAGTGTATCTTGGAGGAGGTGTATGTATGTTAATAAGGTATCGTGTGCTCACCGTTGGCGTGCTGCGCGGTGTACGAGTGTATCCTGGAGGAGGTGTATGTATGTATATAAGGTATCGTGTGCTCACCGTTGGCGTGCTGCGCGGTGTACGAGTGTATCTTGGAGGAGGTGTATGTATGTATATAAGGTATCGTGTGCTCACCGTTGGCGTGCTGCGCGGTGTACGAGTGTATCTTGGAGGAGGTGTATGTATGTATATAAGGTATCGTGTGCTCACCGTTGGCGTGCTGCGCGGTGTACGAGTGTATCTTGGAGGAGGTGTATGTATGTATATAAGGTATCGTGTGCTCACCGTTGGCATGCTGCGCGGTGTACGAGTTTATCTTGGAGGAGGTGTATGTATGTATATAAGGTATCGTGTGCTCACCGTTGGCGTGCTGCGCGGTGTACGAGTGTATCTCTCGGAGGTGGTGTACGTATGTATATAAGGTATCGTGTGCTCACCGTTGGCGTGATGCGCAGTGTACGAATGTATCTCTCGGAGGTGGTGTATGTATGTATAGTTTAGTTTAGTTTACGACGGGCTGTTTTCCGCAACTCCACGTCTAAGCGCGTATTTTGCGTGTGGGCAGGAATAATATGCTTATTCGAGCCATGATATCTCCTCGAAGAAGCTCAGCAGTCCTTTGATGTTGCAAGCAACTTCGGGGAGCGATCCCGGCGTGCCGAGATGTTTAGCCCTGTATGAAGCGACTTCTGGACATGTTAGCAACACGTGAGCCGCCGTTTGTTCCTCTCCCATGCATGCCCTGCACAGGGGGCTGTCAGTAACACCTATGGTGAACAAATATTTGTTTAAAGAGCCATGTCCTGTGATAGCACTTGTTACTATCCTGATCTGTGGCTTGTTCAGTCTCATTAGAACCTTGGTTAGACGACTGTTTATTTCAGGTAGGGCCTCCCTAGCTTGTCTACAGTCTACAAAATTTTTCCAAAGCTGAGCGTGTAAATTATTGAAGTATCTACGTACCAGTGAACGAACGTAGCCAAAGGGGATTGGTATTATTGGTTCCGGCTCTATAGTTGCTAGGGCCGATCCCCTTCTGGCCAGTTCATCTGCTGCATCGTTGCCTCTAGATCCACTGTGTCCCTTGATCCATTGCAGAGTAGAGAGGTATGTAATAACATTGTTGTGCTTACATACCTCATTCAATCGTTGATGGCACTCGTATATCAGTCCCGAGTTCGTCACATTGCAACTCAGAGCTTGTAGTACCGCCATACTGTCGGTCAGTATTCTGATGGAGTCTTTCACCTTCCTAGCATCTATTGCTTTGGCCGCTTGGATGATACCCATGCATTCAGGCCTGGAAGACTGTGTTGTCCCAATCCTTCCAGATGGTCAGTTTCCTTCAATTGTATCCTGTACTTCTTATCAAATACAAATTGTTTTGGGATCCTATCATACTTGGCTTGTAAGATAGATATTTTGAGTAAATTCTATCGATTATATCTGTATGGGGGACTCTACTCTTACTTAAAAGATTTAGGGTCTTGACTCTAATGGCAGCTAAAGTTGCTTCTTGTTGTATATATAGATGAAGCGGTGTTAGCTCCAGCATAGCCTCCAAAGCTGCTGTTGGTGTTGTCCTTATACAGCCCGTGGCAGCCATACAAGCTAATCTCTGGTAACTCTGTAGCTTTTGTATAGTGGTGGCTTCATTGGTTTTGGTCCACCATACCAGAGAGCCGTATGTGATCATGGGCCGAATTACAGTTTTGTACAGCCACAGTATAATTTTTGGCGTTAAACCCCATCGTTTTTTTTTTTTTTTTTTTTTTTTTTTTTATAGAAGAGGGGGCAAACGAGCATGCGGCTCACCTGATGTTAAGTGACTACCGCCGCCCATGATCAACCGCAACACCAGGAGAATTGCGGGTGCGTTGCCGGCCCTTTAGAAAGGAGTAAGCTCTTTTCTTGAAGGTCCCCAGGTCGTATCGGTCCGGAAAAATCGCCGGTGATAAACTATTCCACAGAGAGGTTGTACGTGGAAGAAAACTCCTTGTGAAACGTACAGTGGTGGACCGCCAAGCATCCAGATGGTGTGGATGGTATCGGGACGTTTGTCGTGTCGTGCGTTCACGAAATTTGGCGGCTGGGATTAATCCGAACAATTCCTCAGAGCACTCCCCGTGATAGATGCGATAAAATACGCAAAGCGATGCAACATCTCTTCGCAACGCCAGTGAATCGAGCCGATCGGAAAGCACTCGGTCGTCGACGATTCGAGCCGCTCTGCGCTGGATGCGGTCAAGTGGAAGGAGCTGGTACTGGGGAGCCCCAGCCCAGAGATGGGAACAGTATTCCATGTGCGGCCGAACCTGCGCCTTGTAAAGTTGCAGGCGGTGTGCCGGCATGAAATACTGTCCCGCTCTGCTGAGCACGCCAAGCTTTTTAGAGGCCAATTTGGCCTTCCCTTCCAAGTGACCACGAAACTGCACGTCACTCGATATGTCGACGCCGAGGATTCCGATACTGGCTGAGGCAACAAGGGGAGTGCCTTGAAACTGAGGGGATACGACAAAGGGGTTCTTTTTAGCGGTTAACGCGCAAACTTGTGTCTTCTGGGGGTTAAACTGGACTAGATTTAGTCGTCCCCAATCCGAGACTCTGTTCAGCAAAGACTCGACTTCAGACACAAGTTTGTCCCGGCACTCGGAGACGTTTTCCCGAGAAATATTGGCTCGGCCGGTGTAAAGAGCATCACCAGTGCTGTCATCTGCATAGCAATGAATGTTACGGGTATGCAACATATCATTGATATGCAGAAGAAACAGCGTTGGCGATAGCACGCAGCCCTGTGGAACACCAGCATTAATAGGCTTGCAATCGGAGCTTGCACCGTCTACAACGACCTTGATGCTCCGATCTGCAAGAAAGCTGGTGATCCAATCGCACAATTTCTCGGGAAGCCCATAGGAAGGGAGCTTCGAAAGAAGCGCTTTGTGCCAAACCCGATCGAAGGCCTTCGCAATGTCCAAACTAACGGCCAATGCCTCCCCCTTGAACTCTACTGCCTCCGCCCATCTGTGAGTGAGGTAGACCAGAAGATCACCAGCTGACCGACCACGGCGAAAACCGTATTGGCGGTCACTAATCAGCTGGCGATCCTCAAGGTACCTCATGAGCTGGCAGTTTACAATGGACTCCATTGTTTTGGAGAACAAGGAGGTGATGGCGATTGGCCGGTAGTTGGACGGGTCTGAGCGGTCGCCTTTTTTAGGGATCGGGTGGACGAAAGCCGTCTTCCATGATTTTGGGACTACGCCTAGGGAGTAGGAGTACCGGAAAAGACGCGTTAAAACCGGTGCCAACTCTGGAGCACACGTCCTCAGCACAATTGGGGGGATTCCGTCAGGCCCACTCGACTTGTGGATGTCCAGGGAGAGGAGTGCTTTGCGAACCGAGCGCTGTGTGAACTGCACTTCCGGCATGGAGCACTCACACCGCGGGATGGTCGGCGGCGTACTCCCCCCGTCATCGAGAGTCGAGTTAGACGCAAAGAAGGAGCCTAGAAGATCGGCTTTCTCCTTTGCAGTATGGGCCAGTGAGTCGTCCTCCCTGTGCAGAGATGGAAGAGATGGCTGACAGAAATTCCCCTGGACAGCCTTGGCGAGAGACCAGAATGCACGGGTTCCAGAAGGAAGGCGAACTAGTCTCTCGCCAATTCTGCCTATGTGCTCTGACTTTGCCTTGGCAATGACTCTTTTGAAGGACCTAGAGGCGGAATTATACTTCTTTTTTAGAGTGCTGGTGTTTACATCCCGGGACGCTGATGCATCAACCCAGGCTTGGTAGCACTCCTGCTTATAGCATGATGCTATTTTACAGGAGCGACCAAACCATGGCTGAGATTTGCCTCCAATGGGCACCACAGAGGAAGGAATAAAAAGTTCCATACCCTGAAGTACCACATCAGTAACAGAATCCGCAACAACGTTGGGATCATCCGGCGAGAAGCAAACCCGCCCCCAAGGGTAGGATGCAAAGAAAGACCGCATCCCATCCCAATCGGCTGACCTATAGTGCCAAACACGGCGGCAGCCTGCAGAATGCAACCGCGATTTCAGCGTGAGTGGCACAACACTCCGGATCAGACAATGGTCCGAGGAGCCTAAAGGGGCGTCGACGGAAATCTGATATCCGTCCGGGTGAGAGGTCAGCAGAAGGTCCAACAGGGAAGGTGCATGATCCTCCACATCTGGAATCCGCGTAGGCGAAGTAACCAGTTGTGTCAGACCATATGCCAAGGCAAAATCATGAACAGATCTCCCCGCATGATCGGTTAAACGTGAACCGAGCCATTCGGCGTGATGGGCGTTAAAGTCGCCGAGGATCACGATCTCTGCGGAGGGGATCTGCTGTAGCAACGAATCTGCAGCCATTTGGACGTGGTCGAAGAGTCGGTCTGTTTCGGCATTACCGCTGTGGGACCTATAGAGGCACCCGTAGACGCGCGGATGGTCGTCGCTGTCTACGCGTAGCCAAAGGATGGATAGGTCCGAACCTTCAAGTCTGCCGAGGCGTCGAGAACAGATGTCCTCTCTGACGTAAACGCAAACTCCAGCCCGAGGCACAAAGGAGTGTTCCAGTTTGTACCCCGGGTAGGAGAGATACGAAACATCAGCCGGAGAGGACACCTGCGTCTCGGTCAGAAAGAGCAAAGCCGGCCTCGCCGTCTCGAGATGGTAGTGGACGGCGTTTAGGTTAGAGTGAAGTCCCCTGATATTGCAGAAATTCACGGACAGCGTGCCAGGGGTCGCCTTGGTCTTGTTGCTCCGTTTGCCCCGAGCAGTTGTAGTCTTGAGCGGAATTTCGCCCCCCCCAGAATACGCGGGGCAGCCTGAGCACCCACGCTCAGAAGTGGAGAAACATGGTCGTGGATGCTCAGCGAGGGATTCTCCAGGGGTGCTGGTACCCTCCTGGGGTAGTCTATCTTTATTTAATTCCGCTACCATGTTGATGGGGGGGGGGGGGATTTGGGCCTCCGGCCACCTGCACTCACCAGACGAAACGCGGAAGCAAAACTTCCACTTCACGCCGGTATTCTGTGAGGTCGTGGTACCACCCCGGTTTGAGCCGGCCCATACGTGCAACAGCAAAGCTGCCGCGTGGCTCTACCACTGTTAAATCGTTTGCCAATCATGTTTCTGCACTGCCAGAAAGTTAAACTAGCTTTGCTGATTTTGTTTTCTATGTGTTTGTTCCAGTTAAGTTTACTGTCCAAGGTAAGACCTTTTATTTTACCTCGGAAGAAAGTTGGAGTTTTGTGCTGAAAAGACTTGGAAGATGATAGTTATTCAGCATTCGTTTTTGTGTGAACATTACTATAACCGTTTTATTTGGATTAACGGTTAGGTCATATTCCCTGCACCATCTCTCCACAATACGGAGAGCCGCTTGGGTCAGGTCGCACACAATGCTTGCTGTCTTACCAGAGACCAGTATTGTCAGATCATCTGCATTACCGACTGTGTAGAAATGATTAGCGTTTAATTTGCTGATGAGCTCATTAATGACCATATTCCACAGGAGAGGTGAAAGAACCCCACCCTGCGGGCATCCTTTCATGATCTGAATTGTCTGAGATTCTTGTTTGATGAGAGATGAATGTTAGTGTACTGAGCATGTTTACTATCCAGTCAATCAGCGCCGGTTCAACATTATGTCTACTTAAGGCACCTTTTATGCTGGAGAAATTTGTTCTGTCAAAAGCACCTTCTATGTCTATGAAGGAGCCTAGACATATTGCTTTGTTTTGGATGGCCTCTTCAATCTTTGTTTTTACCTGGTGAAGTGCCGATTCTGTTGATTTACCTAAGCTATAGTCGTGTTGTTTTTCTTGTAGCGGTAAGTTAATTAGCGCCGACCCTCTCAACTCCCGTTCACACATCCTCTCTATCGTCTTTAGGAGAAAGGATGTGAGGCCAATAGGCCTATAGGATTTAGGGTCTGTATAGTCGTTCTTACCTGGTTTGGGTATGAACGTGACTTTCACTTCCCTCCATTCTCTAGGAACAAATTTAAGAGCCAGACATGCTCTCATTATGGCAACAAGTCTGACTATTAGGACTTTACCCCCCCCCCCCCCCCACTGAAGAAGTGCCGGGAATAAGCCGTCAGGTCCTGATGCCTTATAGGGTTGGAAACTATGAATGGCCCAATGGATTTTGTCCATCGTCACCACTCTTTGTGCTAATTCCCAGTGTGTATCTCGTATCGTGTAGTGGTATCTCGGAGGAGGTGTATGTATGTATATAAGGTATCGTGTGCTCACCGTTGGCGTGCTGCGCGGTGTACAAGTGTATCTCGGAGGTGGTGTATGTATGTATATAAGGTATCGTGGTCTCACCGTTGGCGTGCTGCGCGGTGTATGAGTGTATCTCGGAGGTGGTCTTGCGGATGCGCGAGTACACGTCCTCGCCGCCCGCCACGCTGTTGCCGCTCACGGCGCGCAGCGGGCTGTCGCTGCCGGCTGCGGGCACACACACCATCACACATTGCTTACACCATCATACCTACACATCCTCGCCCCGTCGCGGTGAGACAGGCCCATGTCTGATAGTGGAATTTTACTAGCTCATAATCGTCACACCCTAACGGAAGCAAGTTGAATTAGCAAAGGACCGGCCATGTAGCTCGAAGGACCGAAAACCGATGGGGAAGAAAGGTTTTCGAGTGCAAGCCTCCAGCCTAGTAACGGTAAGTGAAGTGGAGGGGAACCCCCTCCGGACGAAGTAACGATCTGGTAAGAGATACAGGAAGTCAATGGATGCGGGTGACTGAGGATCGTACTTTGATGGCATTGCTTGGAAGAGGCCTATGTTTAGCAGTGGACTTTTTAAGGCTAAATGATGATGATGATGACATTATTATCGTTAGGACTTGCTTGCTATTACGAACCTTTTTAAAACCAACTCGATTTTTTTCATATTTGTGCTAATTAGCGCTATAAGAGGCTTAGCCAAGTTTACTTGCTTCAATAATTAACGCTTATAAAAACTATAAAAAGGAATAACATGGACATATCACGTGATATGGAAAAAACACATTATCTCGAGAGTCCTATTGAGTAAGTCCTATTTTTGTAATAAAATGGTAATTTGATTGTAACAAATATTCACATCAGGCTTTTTTATTATATTAAAGACAAACATGAATACAAAACAGAAAATATAACAAACACAAACATATTTTGTCAATATGATAATCTAGCAAGAGAATACATAAATAGAAGAGGCAGTCACGATCTTGCTTCAAGATGATCCAGGTACTTGCTGCAGCAATGTATGACCATAAACCTAATACAAAAAGCCTGCCTGCCACTAGTTTTATAAATTCCCATTGAATGTTTTAACAGCTCTTAAAAAGTATAACAATCTATTAATTAGTGTCAACTACCCCATTTGTTCTTAACAAAGCGAACCTAAAATCTCTCTAAAATATCTCAATCGACTATGAGTATGGAATACTCAATTTCTTTTGACGTTTAGGCCACGTGGTCGAAAATCGAAGTATGGCTGCTGAAAAGCCATAAATGTATGATACTCACTGCTAGAGGTTCTCCGGACATGCTGCTGGACCACACTGTTAACGATGGCTTGCGTTTCCGCTGGCAGCTCGCTCATTAACGCTGTAAACTGAAACGATAAATATAATGTATCAGATCATTTTTAACATACTCGTATTTGCTTCGCATGTCTATCTATGTAACGGAATCTAATGTAATTTTTACCAACTTGCTGATGGACAAAAGACTTGAAAATTTGTATTTGTATTGTTACGAGCTTGGGGTCCGTGACAATAAAAACTGACGATAAATTGACACTTTAACTACCGAACACCAATTACAACTTAAAACGCACTAATAATTAATCACAATGATCACTTTAGTTCGCAGTTATATCGCTTCGAAGTATTCACTTGAATCGCCAATTCAATATGGACTCAGTCGTGTTCCTTTACCGACCTGATATAGCTTGTGTTTTACTAAAACATCTAGAATGTTCGAATACATACTGGTCCCGACTGATTAAGTGTAGAAAGTTCTAGTATTTAATTTTCTAGAAAGCTCCCCTAGTTTTGCTACTCAATACTACATAGAGCTAGTAACCATGTACCAGACATTAATTATGGCGCGCAACAGTATCAAGGCCCGATGACAATACAATAAATTAATGATTATGACCCGGTGTTCGCTCGAGGATCATCACAGCAGTTAAATGTGTGTTGCTAAAGTTTTCTTAACCTCTAATAATATTTTTAAAACGCTTTTATTAGCTTCGTGTATCTGTCTATGTAACAGAATGTTTTCAGGTAAGTTTCAACAACTTGTGGACGGCTGACTGACTTGAAAATTTGCACTCGTATCAAGGACCGATGACAATACATCCTATAATTAAATGACATTATCCTAGTGTCCTAAATAAGGATGACCAGAACAAAATAAAATAATCAATAATTTTATTTGATTGACGCGCGTGTAATATGTTGATGTTTTGTTTACTTATGTAGAATTGAAAGAGTAGGTACTTGTTTGCACGTGTGTGCGTGTGTGCGTGTACTCACGGGCACGGGGTTGCAGTCGTAGAGCGCGGCGAGCGCGCGGCGCGCGGCGGTGCGCAGATCGGCGGCTCGTGGCTCGCCCGCCAGTGCCGCCACCTTGCACAGCGCGCGCCCCGCGGCACCACTACTACCACCTGTACCGCGCACCATACACCCATTACTATTCGTGGAGATAAAAAATGGGATAACAAATAGCGGCTCGCCGATATTGTACTGTCAGCACAAACGGTACCAAGAAACCAAGGCGATACTTATGTATGCAAGTGAATAAAATTGAAGTGCGTGTTTATAATGTAAAAATAACAGCTATTTTCTAAATGCATTGAAAGCGTATACGATACTTAAAACAAAAAAAAAAAACAAATTTAAATTTTTTTGTCCTCTTTATTCCGGTTAATCTCAGGATAATTACAAGTAGAAACTTTGTTTACTCGTATTTTCAAAATCAATATCAGTTTTTATATGTATATTTTAACTTAAATATTAAATGTAGATACACTTAGCCAAATAACCTCGCTTTGTAGTATTTGGTAAATTTTTAGTTATAGGAAAAATTGGATAATTATATTAAAATCAAATTAATTATGTTCGTATATTATTAACTGAACATGAAACGGGAATGTAAATTAATTAACAAATATATAATATTTATTTTTAGTAATTTAATAATTCATACTTCTTAAAACAAATTAATACTGAAATATAAAAAGATATTAAAGAAGAAAAAATGCATATTACAACAAATTTAAATAACTTTATTTTATTATATATTTGATTTCTTGACGTCCTTTATAAGCAAAATTATTTAGCTGCGTGAGTATTACACTATTTATTTTTATTTCTTTTAAACGTCACAACAGGTTTGGTAATTCGTAATTCTTATTTTAAGTATTTTTTTTTAATTTTATCACTGGTTCGGTAAAAAACATCTGTCCTGGGGGAACCAGTAAGAAAACCAGCAGGATTTTTCCTTAAAAGCATAATTTACAATATACTATGTATACAATTAAATATAAGTCTAACATGGGATATTGCAAGAAATTCTAAGGCCGCGTTTCCACATACAACAATACTCTTACATCTCGTCTGTCCAAAATCTTCTAAAGGTCGCTGTTAAAAAAGTACGCGTCTGTCCACAACCTTTAGAAGGTTGCAATTCACTCATAAACTTTAGACACGAAACAGCCGCAGTAAATGTATCTGTATCTCCCTCTAACTCGTACAACATTGTTTTAATATCATTAACCTACTTATCTCGGTATCGAATTGTCGCTATTGAAGTACAAAATGTGCCTGTTTCGGGCGGTATTCGGTTTAAGCGGCCCATATTATTGTCGAGCTTGTGGTGTAAAAAAATGTACGCAGAGTTGTGTTTTTTTATTAATTATTGTAAAGTGTATTTATCTTATTGTAAATAAAATAAATATTTATTGAAATTAAATTTTTTTGGTGTTTGGTGAATTAAAAAAGCATTTTTTATTCACCAAACTGAAAAAAATCGCTTTTAGCATTTTTTCCATGGAATTTAGAAAATATAAAAAAGGTGAACGTACACATATACATATATATTCTATTATCTTACTTAACAATAATTCTAACAACATATAATTTTATAGAGTTTCCATTCATAATTATTAAGATATTGACATTTTAATGACACGCGCCACGTGTGCAATAAATCACTCGTTTAGGGTTGGGTAGTATGCGCCAAAGCGACCATTTGGGCCGGGACAGTTGAGAGGTAACTAAATTACCATAGCCTTACTTAAGCAGGCAAAGTAACTGTTACGTGTATGGTTAGTACTTTCCATTAGAATTAAAATTGCTTATAGAACTGACAACGAAAGAAGAAATGAAAATGGCTACCGAGAATTTTGGCTATAAAAGTCAATCCCGCATTTGTACCCTGGATTGTGGTCGATAATTCAAAGATTAGTGATAGCATTCCCATCGTCATATTTGGGTGAACATGGATTTAGCTTACTAAAAAAATAAATCGTTTGCATGTTACCGAACGCGGCTACTTACGACTGTTTTTAGTAAAATCGAACCTGCTATCAACAAACTTGTTAAAAATCATCAAATTCATCCATCTCATTAAATTAGTTTTAAAAGTAAATAGATCCATATTGTTTAAATACGCAGCTCTGCGTATTTAGCAGGGATGGGAGATATGATAAGGATATAGAACGACGAGTGAATGCGGGAAATAGAGTAAATGGGGCCTTGCACTCTATTGTGAAGAGTCAAAATGTGTCGAAAAAGGTACGTATGGCAATTCACAATGCTGTGTTGGTCCCTACTTTAACGTATGGTAGTGAAAGTTGGGTGTGGCAGAAGAAGCACGAGAGTAGAATAAACGCAGTAGAAATGCGGTCGTTAAGGAGTATGTTAGGGCTGAATCTGAATGACAAGGTAAGAAATTGATAATATATTTTTGTAATAAGAGAAGAGTGTGGTTTGCAAAATGATGTGGTGACCAGGATTAAGAAAGGAATGCTTCGGTGGTTTGGTCATGTGGAAAGAATGAATGAGGAAAGAGTGACAAAGAAAATTTATGGTGCAGCAGTGAATGGCAAAGTCGGAAAGGGACGTCCTAGGAGAAAATTTATCGACCAAATTGGCGATTTATTGAAAACGGGCCAAATTAGGAGTACCCTTAACCGACGAGCATGTATGCGTAGGTGTATGGATGTGAAGGAGGCAAGAGAGGTGTGTCAGGATCGTGCCAAATGGAAGTCTGTAGTCTCTGCCTACCCCTCTGGGTGACAGGCGCGAGTGTTTATATTGTTTCTTTTAATTAGATTAAAATATACTCTTAATATTATAAAGTTGCGTTTTAATTGCTCTCACTTGTAATAACGTCTAGTTTGGAATGTAAGTTTAAATACCAGAACCGACTAATATAGCACACCATAACTAAATTGATTAAAGTAACGGA
This sequence comes from Parnassius smintheus behrii, assembly GCA_036936625.1. NCBI lineage: Eukaryota > Metazoa > Arthropoda > Insecta > Lepidoptera > Papilionidae > Parnassius > Parnassius smintheus. The sequence goes on from JAUPFT010000024.1 coordinate 5,175,381, forward strand.
ATTGTGGTTTTTAAGTTTTAGAAGTGTATCAAAAATTGGGGGCGCTGAAAAATATTTGATTTTCAAAGGGGACGGTAAAAGAAATAAGGTTGGTGAAGAGAGAGGTGAAAAGCAGTAAATAAGGTTGATCTGCTTTAAAAGATCAAAATAAAACAGATTACAAGAATTCATTATTAATCGTTAAGTTCACTACACTACTTACTACGCTTTTAGCGATAAGACCGCCCATTATGACACTATTTTTCCTTTTCTTCTTCTTTCGTTTATGTATTGATTTGGTGTACAATAAAGAATTATCTATCTATCTAATATTTATGACAATTGATGTGAAATTTTAACGTGAATCTGTGCGAAATGAAATCAATATGTAGTAATATTGTGTGTGTTACCGTGCAGCGCGACGGCCAGGCTGTTGGGCGTGCAGTAGTCATGCGCCAGGTCGGCCAGGAAGCGCAGCGCCGCCGCCTTGCTCTTGTTGGTGGGCGCCGTCGCACCGTCGGCCAGGAACCTGCCAGCAAAACTCCGTCATCAGCGGCGCCGAGGACGTTGAAATATCATCACAGCCTATCATACTCCACTGCGGAACTTAGGCTTGCCCATAGATAGCCTTATAGGAAGCAAGCGGGTTTGAGCCGCAGTTTAAAAAAAATTAATGAGTTGTTAACAGGACGATGCTGCGACCCATCCCCTGTTTTATTTCCCGCTGTCCGCTCTTACGACATCCGCGACATGATCTACTAAATTCAATTTTTTTTAATAGGCACAGATACATACAACTTTAAAAAAAATTATGTTTGCTGCATTCAACCCTTAGGTACACAAATATTAAAGATACAATAATTATATTCTACTACATAGACATGTGTCAATCATTAATTTTTTGTGACCGAATCATTCTAGTACATTTCGTCACACGTATCGGTACATTCGGATCGATCATTCAAATGGAACATTTCGGGCTCCAATACCCTACACTAAAAACAATTAATTCAGATCATTCGGGACGTCTGCGGCGTTGCACCACCAAATCGTCTCTGGTCCATCTCCTGCTGGTGTTCACTTCGGGTACGGACACCCTCCATTTCGTCTTTAGGTAAAATCGGCATGATTTTATCCCACTTCTGACACCAATTGTTACATATAAACTTTAACACAGTAAATGTACATAATAATAGTTTGATGGGCAGTAAGCTCAACAGCACAACATTCAAAGTTATTGTATGTATTTATATATCAACAGTGTCACTCCGTCTTCTCACAAAGATAAAATTTAGTGCAGTAACAGATATACTAATTTAGAATAATACAAAGCCAAAACGTTTACACAACGAGTCATAGAAAGAGAATAAAGGCCACAATGTCCAGCTTCGATTTTTCATAGATAGACCTACTCGCTATGTAGAACGTCCGAGTGTGTGACAACATTCAAAATTGAAGGACGTTTTGTCGCTGAATTGTCAATCTTAATATAAGCCTCTTATGGTTTGATCGCCTTTACTTCAAAATATGCCATCAGAAATCTTTAATTCATAAAAGTAAAAAAAAAATATTTTAATCCTATTAATTATAGGACTGTTAGTACTTTTATTCTTTATTCTTTATTCTTTATTGTACACACAATAAGTTGGTAACAATTATTAAATATTTAAATAAATGTACAAAGGCGAGCTTAACCCTAATAAGAGTTCTCTTCCAGCAAACCTATTGGGAGAGAGAAATAGTTTTATATATAAAGCAAGTAGGTAGCAGCGTGCGTACTTAATAATTAACATAACGCTACTTAATAGAAATTGGCTATAAGTTACAGTTAACAATTAACATATAAGTATAATTTATTTTCTTATTTCTATTAATTTACATACATATATACCAATAAAGACAATAAATATATACATATATACACATATACACACACATATATATACATATATATATACATACATATACATACATAGACACATACATATATATACAATTACGTATACAAGTACTGTTAGTACTTTGTGCGACAGAGACGACATGCTACACAGACGATTATAGCAGGTAGTCTTAAGTAGTCATGAAGGTTAGAGAACAGGAGAATGATCACTGCGTACTAAAGCATAGCCCGCCTGTCCTTGAAAATTGTAGAATACATAGCGGCGCTGACGTCGGTGAGTAGTGACTACGAAGTTAGCTGTTTATGAGTACAAGTAGGTGAAGTTAGTTGAATATTGTACAAATTTTCATTTCATTTTTAATGAGAAAATTTTCAAGCTCCGTAATTTTGTAATTTTTGACAAAAAGAAACATTAAAGAATGGAGAAATATTTTATTGTGCATGGATGTGCAAGTGGTTTAGCATCGGATCGGAAAAATAGACTGAAAATTACTTTTATTGATCGAACTTAGTGATCGCAGTGCCTCACTTATGGTGTCCATATTTCTGGGACACTATTTTCTACGGTGATCGTTCTCCTGTTCTCTAACCTCCATGCTTTATCTCAAGCTTGACGTGTAATTATGACCGGATATAATAGCAAGTTGATACAAACTCTAGGCCACAAAGTTGCGTGTTATCTTAAATATACAATGTTAAAAGGAAAGATCTGTCAAATAATTCGACAGTATAACATACCTAAATATATTATGTAATTGTAACTCAGCAGGAAAGTACTCGTGTATTACATCCAGCGTCTTCATAATCTTGCTTTGTACGGAGCCTAAGATATCTGTCCCAAGTTTCATTAGCAACCTGTAACGAAAAAATTAATGTTGAATATTATGTATATAGGTGTCAATGAAGGAGACGTGTGATTGGTACTAAATCTGTAATTAGACTGCCTCATTATTCTACCTTAACACTAAAGTATATTAACGTGGGAGCTATACACTACACCTCCCACTGACAAAAGAATAAAAAAAATGCTATCTATATTTTTTTATCAATTCTTAAAATAGATCCTTAAGATTATTCTAAAAAAGGTTAATATCATTATGAAAACTATAATCTAAGAGATATCTGACACGCAAAAATGCATAGTCATAGTAGTATAATTGATATAATCAGGCATAATTATGTATAACATAAAATTATGTTTTGATTTTCACGAAAATTTACAATATTATTTTTTCGTCAGTCTATCAGTATATATCTAGTCAGGACAATAATGATAATATATACAAATTACGTGTCACGTAGTTTGTCCGCGATGTGCTCCTAAACTACTCAACCGATTTTAATAAAATTCGCACACCGTGCGCAGTTTGGTCCAGCTTGAGAGATAGGATAGTTTTTTTGACCATGAGTGACTTACATATTTTTTGCAAATTTAAGGATTTTAATAGTCTATGACAAAGGGTCGTCGAAAAGAGCAGCACAACGTCTGCCTGGCTAGTAGCTAGTATTATATATTCTCTTAATCTTCATAATCTTTTACATTTCAATATTTTATTTTATTCTTTTTTTTTCATATATTTACTTCATTCTTAGTTAACCATTACTTATTTATTTTCCTATTTTATCCATAACTAGTACTTTAGCTATTCATTACACATGTATGTAATTTTTTCACGTACACGGCGTACATAAATGATCAAGAAAATTACCAATATCATTTAATTCACTTCTTTACATTTTAGCTCATGTAATTCATCATTTAATTGTAGTATACTTTCACGTACACGGCTCGCGTACGTACATGATCAAGATAGTGGACAATATTCCTATACAATTCATAATAAATTATCATTTCCCTCATTAAAATACATTAAAACTTATTCCGCATTTAATCGTGTCCGAACAACCTTAAAAAATTTATCGGCTATTAGGTTTTCCAAACTCTCAGTTGATCAGGCTGATTGTATGTGGATATACTAACCTCCGATAAATTTCTTTATCTTACTCTCGCAACTACACATTATCAATATTTTCATTTATAATTATGTATTCCGTAACTTAACCATACATTTAATCACATCTTTTACTTTATATCATAAAATAATCTCGTATAATATTTAGTTACAGTGTCAGTCAGGGATTGAGGTTCACAATATAGGAACAACAAACTTTAAATCAATTAGTTGTGTAAAACATTATATATGTAGTGAGTTTCAAAATCGTATTATCCGAAGAAAATACTTTCATAATCTACTCAAATTAGTACTGTTTTCCAAGTAAATAATAAATTATAATAGTTAAAAGCTTATGATTTAAATATTCAAACAATATAAAACCGAAAATAAATTATTACATTTCACATTAAGATAAACAGTACAAAGAAGTCAATGTTAAGCAACGTAATCATTATAGTTAATATAGCAACACAAAGATCAAAATACAAATTGCAATCCTAGCACCGCAAATATTTGGAGACAAGTTTGTTTTAAATTCCAAAGTACGTATAAGGCATCGTTTGTAATTACATCGGACTAGGTTGACACGGTGTGATTCACCTTTTAATTCAACTTTTACAATATTTTATAATATGAATGCAAGTAAAATGTACCTTAAAAGGATAGTTTTAAATATTTCCTTAATTTACACAGAAGTTTAGAAATAGTTACATTGTTAATATTTATGTTACTTTTACATACATCACAAAATGCATTAGCTTTTGAAAAAAATACTTTTGCTATAAAAATGCTTTTTAAAAAAAAATCACTACAACTATAAACTTCACACGACGATAGATTAATTTATTTAAACATTATAAAGAAAAATTTTTAATATTTTAAGATAGGTTATTATATAAATTGATGATTTAATGCTTTTAGAAAAGAAAGAAAAAAAACAATAATAGCAAATCGGTTATAACTCTTTTCAAAATTGTGTACATTTAAATAAAATTTACTACATAAAAAACACACACAAAATGTATCATCAGTGATACGTTAACTACAAAATATGAAACATTAATTAATGATAAACAATTGTAAATGTAAATACGTAAAAATGTAATCTTCATATTATTTCATTCATGTTTTGCAGGACACGGTAATAAAAATAATATAAAACTATAACCGAATAAAATTGAATATAAAATCAAGTGCTACATTATTGATTAATTTATAATTATTGCATTGTGCTTATTTTTTCAGTAATAGAAATATTAAAAAAAACAAATCATGAATTATCCGATAAATACTTTCAATTTAATCATATTTTAAATACAGAAAAATTTATGCATAACTTTTTTTAAAGCAAAAACAACATTAAAAAATCTCAAATTATTTTATTTATTTATTTAATCTTCATTATACACCTTATATACTAAGGGATATAAAGGGCGGACTTAATGCCTTATGGCATTCTCTGCCAGTCAACCCTGGATGATTTGAGAGACTGTGGCAGGTGTAATCAATCACTTCATAAATAAATAATAATGATATAAAACAAAATAAAATGCAAATGAATAGAATAGATATATAGTTAGTAAAATATACATACTTACTTAATATATAATATAGAATAAATATAAATATATAAACGGGTACTTCTATACAAAACTATAAGTAAATAAAATATTATGAGACAAAAAATAAAATAACACAATACATATTAAAATACATTATACAAAATATTACTTATAAAGTCAAAGAGAAAAAAAAACACAAAAACAATAGTCGGATAGTCAGGTGGTATTATTCTTACGACAGAATGTTTTAAATGGAATTAAAAATCACACAGGTGCGAATTTACCTCTCAAATTCTTCTTTATTCTTTTCGGCTCAATTTTCACATCCTTCTGGGTGATGCCCGCTAGAATACAACTACTTCTTTCCCTTTTCAACCGTGGAACGAATATCTAGCATGTTATTGATATTTGGTTTGTGATTGCGTGTCCAATGGGCCTTTCCACCTATCACTTGTTTCACAAATTTCCATTTATACCTAAATTTTTGGGCTAAGCGTGGTCCGAGTGCCTTGACGTAATGTATGTAATGTCCTCCAGACCGTATTTCAGTCACGGCGGCTTATTTATTATTGTCAAATCCGGTATTGCATCCATTCCGTATATAATTTTTTTTCTTCATTATTTAATTAAGTATTTTTTTTTTCACCTTTTAACTTGGCCCGGCGGTGCGCATGCATTGTTGCAGTGCATCGCATGGCAGGGTCGCCATGTAATATAGGAAAGGTGTCAATGAAGGAGACGTGTGGTTGGTACTAAAACTTTAATTAGACTGCCTCATTATTCTACCTTAACACTAAAGTATATTAACGTGGGAGCACTACACTACAATTAATTATATAGATAAAATTAAAAAAAATATATATTTAGAAACAACGTTTGCCGATTATTCAACTTATAGTACACTTATAAGTACAAGGCACCATTTTTAATAAGTCTCTTTATTTACACGACTTGGTAAAAGAAAAAATATTATAAATAGTGCTTAAAATTATAAAATGTCTTGCAGAATTTCACCGTGACAACATAACGCTACAATATTTGGCCGTGGAATGAAAAGGAGAGATCTCACACCCGGCAAGTTATTCGATCCGGGGAGTGACCTATATGAAGTCCGCAGTATTTCGGAACCTTGATAGCGTGATTTCAATGAGCGTAGGTTTCGATGAGTTCTCGTTAACCCCGCAAGCGCCATAAAAATCCCGTGCAGTCGCATGCGCCCGGGAAATCCCGAGAGCTCGCAAGCGACCGCACCCACTCACAGCACTTAAAACCATTAAAACTTATATTTAGAGACTACTTTTCTATGAAGAAGCATTATAAAATCTATACAAAATTCTCTATCTTGTAGTCTAAACAAAAGTCAGGTTTTACTTGATTACAAAAAGATTTTATTGTATTTTGATAACAAAAAAATATATACCAAGCGATTGTCGGCAGCGTGAAAATCACAATTATTTCAATAATAATTACTCGATTTTTTTACGTAAAAAGATAAATTATATTTACACAAAAACTTTCATTACAATTTTATAATATAACACTATACTAAAACACTAGAAAAATCCAAAAATCAGCACAATAACATTCACGCGAAAATGACGTACGAAATAAACGTAGATTATAAATAAATATTCATTGGATAACAGTATTTTTTTTGCACTAGAGCTAGAGGATAGAGTATTTCATATTGATTATATAATGCCAAACTTCGTAGAAAAGTAGTCTCTATATATAAGTTTTTGTGGGTTAAAGTGCTGTGGGTGGGTGCGACCTCATGAGACCGCTAGGGATTTGACGGAATATGACCGCGGTCTCATGAGACCGCTTGGGGGTTGAAAGCTTAATGTCCTAGATTACCCACAAAAATAATGATCTTTAAAAACGGCTACTCATTTGTATGCTTACCTGAACATTAACTGATAGAGCCAGTCCTTCAACTGGTGGCAGTGTACAAGCAGGAGCTCGCACACTGCATCCAACAACAACGAGAACACTTTCGTGTGCGCGTCCACAAACATCTTGTTGAGCAGCTCAGTCAAACGCCGCAGTTGGTCCTCCGTTAGAAGACGTCCGCTATTTAGGTAGTTTGCCTGTAGACAGATAATGCTTGTGTGTGTGATCAGTGATCTGAAATTTTCATAAATGGACTGATAAACAAATTTGTGAACGATAAAAAACAATGTAAGAATATCCATCACCCCATATCGGAACACGGAACAACAGTATCATAAGAGGCGACACAAGGCAACTGAATACAGGAGATGGGTACGACATATGAGATAGAACTTGATCACCGGCGTATTGCTGCTCCTGTATTATTGTTTAAGTAATGGTTTGAATTTTGACATGTTGGTGCCATTTAGTGTGTTAAACGTCTGCCGCATACGAATTATTAGAGGGAACGGTGTACATCAAGATAACGTGTATGCTAACAGCCTTCAGATACTATCACCATCAGATGTCTTCTGGCTCAAGTTGCTTTAAATTTCTCCCAAAAACGTCGCAATGTGACTCATGAACATATTGTAAAGAAAAATGCTATGAAGGATAATTTCATATTACTTTATACTGGCAAAGTACAATCATACGAGTCCATTATCGACGAAAGAAAGACTTCGTACATGAGCCCGCGATCTGCGTATATTTTATGTGTCAACGTGTTCATGTGTTTACGTGTATGTGTGCCTGTGTGTGTGTGTGTGTGTGTGTGTGTGTGTGTGTGTGTGTGTGTGTGTGTGTGTGTGTGTGTGTGTGTGTGTGTGTGTGTGTGTGTGTGTGTGTGTGTGTTTGTGTGTGTGTGTGTGTGTGTGTGTGTGTGTGTGTGTGTGTGTGTGTGTGTGTGTGTGTACGCACGAGGTGGGTGAGTCCGTCCTTGCGCTCGGTCCAGTGCGTGCAGGCGCACAGCGCGATGATTTCGTCTGCCGGCGGCGGCGGTGGAGGTGGCGGCGGCGATCCCTCCCATCCCAGCCGCCCCCAAGATGCACTCTGGATATTAATACAATCATTAACATTACTAACCTTTACCAGTATAAAATTTGTTTCACAAACGTATTTATAAACAAATGCAAGCATTCCTGTGTTTCTTTTAAATAGTATCCGGCTCGATGGACCATAAAATAATAGTTTTGTATGAAATATCTAATTTTAACTCTAATTGTGTAAATAATGTTTCAGATATAATATAATAATAATGTCCTCCAGACCGAATTTCGGCCACGGCAGCCTGCCTCAACGGAGGCTCGCCATCGGCGCAGGACAGGATTATAGTGACAAAGTGTATGCGCAAGCACAGGTGCACTCTCTATTCCCTCACTCTCATAATCCGATGGGACGGTAAACCTACACGACCGGAGAGAGATCAGGCGCAGGACCAACGACTTTACGTGCTTTCCGAGGCACGGGGCTGAGACACCGCCAACTGACAATAAAAATCCTGGCTCCGAGCAGCTACTGAGAATTTCTTGACAGAAAAACTCAATAATTGATTTTTTGGCCGTACCCAGGACCTCATGAACCACCACTAACCCAACGAGGCAGTCGATATACGACATAATCAAAAATATTTTTACGTAAAGAGAATTTTTTTCAATGTTCTAAAATGAGAAAAATAAATTCTAAAACCCATTGGCGTTCTTACTTTGAAATATTCAGAGAACTGTCGAGATCTTGCTACATTAATGGTATTTCTTGCTACATTAATGGTATTTCTTGCTACATTAATGGAAGTTTTCACATGACCAGTTCCTTTTACATTATATTTAACGACATTAATTATTATTATCGAGTAGTTCTACATGTGAAACTCGCACCTTAAAAATAAAATCATACTCAATGCCAAGATTATTCGAGCTTCTTACAGGAGTTATTAATTTAAGTATAATAGATACACCGAAACACCTGAAAAATAAGAACAAGCCCACTGAACATTTCTGTTTAAGAAAGTACATGGCTACCTTGGGACTAAGCATCAGAAAGTGTGCCGTTTCTGTTCCTAAACGAAAGGAATTGCTTTGCACATCGTAATTGATTGCGACCCGTATAGTACCTTACGTTAGCCCAGAAGCAAAAATGTTCACAGCTAAGCAACTCCTTCAAGTCATAAAACATATTCAATTGTTTTTATAATTTCTAGAACGGGTACTGTACCGTATTGTACAACAATTAGTTTGTAAAGTGGTTCGATATTACTCAAATTTCGATTAATCCAAAATTCTTAAACCTTGCACTATTTTATTATTTTCTAATAAGAACAAACAAACAATATGCAATTTTAACTTACATCATGCCTTCTGTAAGAGTCTAAGCTTCTCTCTGAACAAACACTGGAAGCTTCAGAGTCATCGTCCCGACGACGATCATCACACGCTGAACTGTCGTCAGGGCTCTGGAAGACAATAGATTTGTAATTTAAAATAATTATTTTCATATTTTTATATTGTTTAATATATTCAATACTTAGGAGTAGGAATAGTAGGATCATCCTTTCTCAAGGAAAACTCAATGATTGATTTTTCGGCGCGACCCGGGATTCGAACCCAGGACTTCATGATCAGCAGTCGCACCACTACAACCACTAGACTAACGAGGCAGACATATATCATATATCGAGGGAGGCAAATATAGTATACAATAAGCTAAGGTGGTAGCGGTGGTGTGCGTACCCGCAGCGTGGCCTCTGCGTCCCGGGACTGCTGCAGCAGGCGCAGCGTGGCGGCGGGCGCGCGCGTGCTGCGCTCCACCGACTCGCGCCGCCGCACGCCGCCCGCACCCGTACCCAGCACGCTGCTCGAGCGCCTCGACTCGCTGCTCCTGCAACACAAACGTGAAATTGATTTATTGCTACAAGTATATCTTGTGCACGTACAAAACACACACACACACACACACAAACACACACTCACACACACACACACACACGCACGCACGCACGCACGCACGCAAGCACGCACGCACGCGCGCTCACACACCACTACACACACACACACACACACATCTTGTGCTCACTCTAAGCTCGCGTGTCTAGATGGTTTTAATGTTTCTCTTGTTGTTAAAGTTTATATGTATATTTATTGCTACAGCACGCCTAAAAGGTAAAAAACTTTAATGCAAATTAGCTTATGGAAATATTTTTTTATGAAATAGGATATAAGCAGAAGATCATCCATCTAGCATTAGAAATTTTCTGATAACAATGTCCCAGAGCGCAATTTTAGCCAAAGCTGTACCGCCTGGGCCACAGGACTATAATGCCCTAGTGTATGCCGAGTGTAACCCGATGAAACGGTAACCGGACACGACCGGAAATAGATCAGGTGTAAAACCAATGGCTACGTGCTTTCTGAGACATAGTGATAAAATACCACAAACTTCCTGACTCCGAGTTGGTACTAAGATTTTTTTTACAAAAAAATTCATTAATGGATTTTCGTCCAAGATGTAAATTCGAACCGAAACCTAATAATCAATAATCGTGTTTACGACCTCTAGACTAACGAGGTAGTCATTGCAAATTATCTGATAAATATTTGGCCGTGAAAAGAAAAGGAGATCTCCCGCCGAGCAAAAAGTTCAGTCCGGAGAGCGGACAACGCTCCGTGTATTTATACAGAGCCGTTTAATATATAGCCCAGTACTACGGAAATTTGATAGCGTGATTTAAGCTTCAGTGCGTTTTCGCCTATGATACAACAAATGTGTCACTAATATACCATTTTATAATAATAATAAATAATAAATAATTTATTTACATCAAATCTTTTTACAATTTAAATGGAACCCTGGCTTCTAAACAGTTATAATAACTGTGTCTTAGAAACCAGTGTCTTCCCCTATTAGTGGTACAATTACAACAGATTCTTGCGACTTAGAATAATTAGGATTCAGCTAATAATCGACTAACATGCAGTAAATGAAAAACAAGGAATGAGAAAAAAATGTCGCGTGGATAGTAGTCGTGTGCGTGCGTGGTGTGTGTGTGTGTGTGTGTGTGTGTGTGTGTGTGTGTGTGTGCGTGCGTGCGTGCGTGTGTGTGTGTGTGTGTGTGTGTGTGTGTGTGTGTGTGTGTGTGTGTGTGTATGTGCCACCTGCCTAGGTGGTTATATCGTGGCGCTACCTGGTGGGGCTGGTCTCGCGGCTGCCGGCCAGCGAGCGCGGGATGCCGGACGGGCGGCGCCGCGTCGACAGCGACAGCGGCCCGCTGCGCGACGACGGCGATGACGACCGCGACGTCGCTGCAACCACATTCACACTACATTCAACGCCGATAAACATTTAACAGCTAATCAACAACACGTTGTAGTATTTTAAAGTTGGTCCTTCGAGCTGCATTAAAATTTTAACAGGCAACGATTTGTTTTCACTTGTTACATCTACGACGAATTCTCACCACTACATGGTTTGACTGGTATTAATACACTGGATTTAATACCTTCAAGTATTAAATCCGCATTTTGTATCCTTTTGTTTAAAAGCGCAAAGAAAACAGCATACAAATTTTAGCACTTACCCACGCAAAAAAGCTGTATTCGCTGAGTTAAGAACAACACAGAACTGATTTTTGTTTAACCCCAAACCAAATAAATATTTCAAAGAATCCAAAAGGATCCAGACCTAAATTATCAAGTAACTTATCAGATACCAGAAATTACATACTATAGTGATAACTGATATCAATAAATTATTAAAGCCTGCTTTTAAGTTTAAAAATACTATACTAACGTTGCGACTGCGAGACGCCTGGACGTGAACGTGAACGAGTGACGCTTCGCTCTGGACTGGGAGGCACCGCCGCACTCACCGGTGACCTCTTGGCACGCGCTACACATACCCAAAAAAGGAGAAAGGAGTTAATTTAAAATCGCAATGATTTGATCTCTTATTGGAAAAACTAACGCCAAATAGCTTTGTCTAGAAACTTATCTGAATCTTGTTAATAAGTAGAAATTGTTTTTATGCTTTAATAAGAAACTACAACAATTCAGGTAGCTTAATGAAATAGAATAGAAAAATAATAATAAGTGACAGAAATATGTATTATTTTCAAAGTACTCGTACTTGATAAATAAATTGACAATTTTTAGGAATCCAAAGAAGAATTTCAACAATTGTAATAATATGAGATATTCAACCAAATAATATACTAGTTTTCCTAGTAAATGAAGCAATATTGCTAAAACAGCTTGCCATTTTTAAAGTAGCGGTAACACAACATTCAAATATAAGCGATTCCAGACAACTCACAAAAACAAATCCAACAAAAACGTTAGGTAAATGAATTTAAAACAAAAATATATTATATAGATTTGAAACGATGTAAAAAGTCGGAAATAATATTGAACGCAATGTTCTGTTTCAAACAAAAAACTTTTAATTATGAATATTTTTACAAATAAAAAAAATGTGTTTATGTTTCCTAAATGCATACAAATAGATTTTCAGTATCCAATCTTATTTTTTATAATTTTGAAAGAAACTGCAAATTGCTAGAAAAATTGTTGTTAGTTACAATATACTTTTGAACTTTAAATATAGGAGTTATCAAGTCTGAATAAGATTGGGCACTAAATTCTTCTACATGGTGTGATTAAACAGGTCACACAGTGAACATTGACGACATTAATAAATGTACCTTGTTGAGCGACTTCTCCTTCTTCAGATGTGCAAATAAATACAACGTTATATTACTATTTTTAAGCAGTTACTATATTTAGTCAAATTTTAGTACAATTATATTTTCTCTTGGTACTTAGTATTTGTTATGTTACAATTTGATATGTAATGTATATTTTCCTAAATAATTATCTATAATTTTTATCGATGACATGAATTGATGAATGTATGCTATCGTTATTAAAACTTCATTAAAGTTATTTCTTAAAATAAAGTAAGAATTGAATTAATAAGTCTATGCAATACCACTTTGTCACTATGGTTAAAAATACGAAATACATGGTGGTAGTTGTTATGATTAATGCTTTGAAGTTTATATTGTATTATTTAAGAATCTTACTTTTCGAGGATTTTTATTTTTATATCACAAAACATTTCTACAACACAGGAATTGAAAATTTATTTAACAATCATCATCAATTACAAGTTGCTATTACTTAGAACTGACATGAATATGTAGGTGGAAGTAAAAATGAGTTAAGGATGTATACGCGATATATCCGTGGAAGATGGTGTGCATCATATAATACTATAATACACAATAGAATGGCTATCAACCTTATTTTGTACGAAAATCAGCGTCGCCGGGAGCACACATACAAGCAATTACGTCGTATTATCACTACTACAAACCCGATTCGCTTTGTTGACATAATGAGTAAATTTACACATTTTAGACTTTTGATTAAGATCATCACTAAAAAAAACGTTTAAATTTTAATACATATTTATTTGTAAATAGCGTGCAATTTGGCATTTTCTAAATAATTTGCATGTGAAATTTGGAAACGATAGTAACGTCAAAACACACCGCCCACTCCCCCGTTCTATTATGTATGTATTAGTATTCTATGTTGTGCATACTGTTAGGGAGCCGAACCTTTTTTTTATATTGTTATAAAATGAGTAATTTAGTAAATTCTTTAAAACAATTACAGGACAGATTTATCATTGATTTTCTAAATCGCTTCATAACGTTTTTATCGAATGTTAGAATATTTTAAATATACAATGCTAGCTTGTATTTAGGATTTGCAAGTTTGAGTAAGGTTTGTAGTATATATCGAGTGTATAAGCGCGTGCTTCTATGTGTGTGTTGGTGTTTTCTGTATGAATGTGCGCTTGTTTTCACATAATTATATTGTTTTTTTTCTTCATCTGCACGTTTAAAACCACATATGAATATGGGCTTATATCGTTACAAGCATAATTTGCCTTAAACGTCACGTTCGTCAAGCGGATGAAAATCAAGCAGACGGCTGGGATGCTGCCTGATACTGGTCTAGGCATTTTACGTACGGCGTAAATGAGATTGATTATTATACCGCCATTTATTAAAAGCCACAATATTTTAAGATATTTTCCATAGCCCCTCTTATGATACCTATGAAACGTCATTTAAATCAATATTTATTCTAAAACTCGTTTTAAAATTATAGAACTACTAATTACTATTCCCGTATGTAATCCACGCAACAACGTGCGTACGTAACGTGTTTGTGTGTGTATTCGTATATGTATGGGTGTACTCACGCAGGACTGGCGGTGATGTAACGTCGTGCATACGTATGTGCATCTGTACGTGTATAGGTGCACTCAGGCACGCTTGCGGTGACGTGACGCCGTGCGTATGTATGTGTACGTGTATAGGCGCACACACTCGCACGCTTGCGGTGACCTAACGCTGTGCATACGAAACGTTTGTGTACGTGTGTGTGTGTGTGTGTGTGTGTGTGTGTGTGTGTATTTGCGTGTGCGTTTGTGCGAGTACTCACGCAAGCTGGCGGTGCCGGCGGTGAGCTTGGCGCGCGTCATGTGCGAGTAGAGCGCGCGCGCCCGCGCCCGCTGCGCCGCCGCCGCGTCCAGCGCCGACACGCTGCGCGCCGCGCCCGCACCGCCAGACCCGCCCGGGGAACGCTCTGAACACCAAACATCTCGCCCTTACTCACATTATTTACGTATACGTGTTAGAGACACGCTGCAGCTATATTACGCTTGTAGCACGATTGCCTCGGCTCGACCCGCGGTAGGACAACGCTCTTACAGAATACCAACGCAGCGCCAATTGCTTGCTGCTCAGTGCTGCTGTGTTTCGTGTAATTGAAGCGAACCGAAGTCATTTTATTACTGGAAACTTCTGGAACTCAGAAGTGATAACGCTTAACCGAGGTTAATTGCAGATGTTTATGGACCACAGGATCCACATACAATCAGGCTGTATCCTCGTATGTCACCCATTTACTATAAAGAAATAAACGCTCACAGGTTATAAACAAAGCCGCATATCACAAAAAATTGAGACATCATGTTGTTTATAGTCTTTAATAATTACAATTACCCCTTAACTTCTTTATGCGAAACTCCCGCCTTTTTTAAACATCTATACGTGATAAAGCCACATTGCAGCTATTATGGTTCTAGCACGAATGGGTCGGCTCGTCCGGAATAGGAACACGCTTTAACAGAATACCAGCGTAAAATAGAGGCTTAATGCTACTGTGTTTCGTATGGTGAGTGTAGAGAACCGGAGACTCTTTTTACTGAAATCGAGGCATTCCATCTTAGGCCTCAAGGGTGACAACGCATCTGCATTTTGATTCTTAATTAAGGTTAAATGTAGATGTCTATGGCCCACAGCACCCACTTACCATCAGAAGGATCGTTTGCTCGTTTGTCACCCTAATCCTATAAAAAAAACATATTATACTTATATTTACATATTTATGTTGGCTTTTCTTATTATAAAGAAAAACTAAAAGTGCACTCTGAAGTGTCGCAATTTCTTTCATTTATAATCCAATACTAATCCAAGATCACCATGAGCTTTCCGTATTATGTTGTTCCATACAATACGAAAAGCATAAATATTACCTATTCGCAATCGAAATTTGTTATTTTATATTGTTAGGATTGTATATCAACACAATTGAAGACGTGAGTGGATGAAGATGATAACTCGCATTCTACCAGTTTTGAGTAAATCAAGATTGAAGTTTCACTATTGTTTTTTGAGATAAGTTGTTAGAAAATTGGTTTTTGATTTAAACTATAATGCAAAGTTGGGTAAACAAACGTAAAAAATTAGGGTATGTGAGCAATTAAACACTTTTAATACTTTACGGTATATAATTTCAAAAAAAAAACGAACATAACTCTTTCTTTCACTAACGTTTTTAAAACATTTTGGCATTTTAGCTATTTCAAATTAGGTGTTAAGTAACATTATGTACTTAAAGTATTACAAAAAGGTAAACATTGCTTAAATATTCCTTAAAACTTTATAAATAGAAACGTAAGCTAATAAAACAGAGATCAGTCTTGACAATAATCAATCTTTAAAATAAAACAGATCAAAATAATACGATTTTTCAATTAAAATCGACTCATAGAAGTACCGATATTTTGGCTTTATGTACCTAAGTTGGTCTCAGAAATTTTCTTTTTTTCTCCACTGATACGGTACCATATTTTGCGTTCGTACGCGGAATCTCCACAGAATAGCGCAACTGTGATCTTCTTTTTAAAATGTCTAACTTTTTGAAGGGTATCGTATTTTCATCGTATGTTTCTTTATATAGGTAGGAAACATATTCATCTACGCGTATCCATTTAATACCATCCCTAAAACTTAATTTATTACTGTTTACATCTTTTTTTCTGTTAAACAAATTAAGTTTTTCCTGTAACTCACGAATTTTTCTGAAATGCGCGCTCATATCAATGACTGTATTATTTCGGGAAGCTTTACAAATAATATTCATGTACTGTTCAAGAACAAAAATTGTATCGTGTTTCCTAAGAACTTTTTCTATTGTTTCTAACAGTTGATCGAGTAAGTAGATGAGTTTGTATATTTGATATGCGTATTTAGCAGGGATGGGAGATATGATAAAGATATAGAACGACGCGTGAACGCAGGAAATTGAATAAATGGGGCCCTACACTGTATTGTGAAAAGTCAGAATATGTCAAAAAAGCCACGTATGGCAATTCACAATGCTGTGTTTTTCCTTACTTCAAAGTATGGTAGTGAAAGTTGGGTGTGGCAGAAGAAGCACGAGAGTATAATAAACGCAGTAGAAATGCGGTCATTAAGGAGTATGTTAGAGCTGAACCGAATGACAGAGTGAGAAATTGTGTGATAAGGGAAAAGTGTGGTTTGCAAGATGATATTGTGAACAGGATTAAGAAAGGAATGTTTCGGTGGTTTGGTCATGTGGAAAGAAGGAATGACGAAAGAGTGACAATGAAAATTTATGTTGTAGAAGTGAACTGAAGAGTCGGAAAGAGTCGTCCTAGGCGAAAGTTTATCGACCAAATTGGCGATATATTGAAAACGGGCCAAATGTACCCTTAACTGACGAGCATGCATGCGTAGGTATATGGATGTGGAGAAGGCGAGAGAGTTGTGTCAGGATCGTGCCAAATGGTAGTCTGTAGTCTCTGCCTACCTCTCTGGGTGACAGGCGTGAGTGTTTATGTTTATGTTTTTTTTCTATCCTACCGAAATCACAATCCGAGTCTTAAAAAGAATGGCCAACCTCAGGGAATTTGTGGTCTATTACTTTGAAATATCCTTTTAATATAAGGTTATTGATGCAATGCAATCATGTTAAAGTTTTTGTTCTGTTCGGCACATGAAGCCGACCAGATCAATAAATTATCTTTGTTTTTGACATCTTGGATCTACCTCCAAAAGTCTTAGAAGTGCGTTTCCAGGTTCAACACTTTTGCGATCCGCTATTATGTGGTGACCGACAGCAGCATCCAGTAATAATTTTGCCCTTGCTTTGCCTCCTGCCATTACTTTTCCACTTTACAACGTTAATTCACTATTATAAATAATATTTTCTGTCTCTATATAAATAACGTACTCTGTTAGAAAGCCCGCGAGAATGTGATAATTTTAATGACAGAACGAAAATCAAAACAATTGACTGACGTGAACGAATGAAGGTGCTATGTATGTTACATAACACCTTCCTTCACGGAGAAGTGATGTCGTGTCATTCGACTATCGTTCGATGAATGGAAGAAAGTGTTATGTTCGTACATGTCACTTTCTTCCACGACAAAAAAACAAAACTTTTACTTTATTTATCAAGAACGTAGTGATATGGGCTCTTACGTCTTTCATCCAGTACCATTTTCAAACTAAACTGTACATAACACCTTTATCAACTTTCTATTTTTGAAATACGTCTTAAATCGATAGTTTTAGGGTCTAAAATCATTTTATAACGACATATCACCTTCATCTATGCAAAAAATCACCAAAACCTGAAAATGCGACATATCACCTTCATCCACTTATGTCTTTAATTGTTTTGATCGGTCACAGAGTAGGATCTTGTTTGCAATAGACTTTGACTATTAGAATGGACACTTTTTCATTAATTTCGACTTTCCGTTTTCCGCTGTTTTGTTTGTATTTTATATTTTTGTTATTATATTATTATTTATATTTTTGTCTGTAATTTATTCCGAAAATCATTCTATTTACACTAGACACTAAATATTTCAGGAAAAAAATGTTTAATATTACTTTAATCAATAAATCCTTGTTAACAATACTAGGAAATTTCAACTTCTAAAAACTGAGCACTTAACACACATTTTTGACATAAACTTTTTCCAAACGTTTAAAGCTGTACGGCTAAATTTATATTGAAATATGAACAGCGCCTCTGGCGGATAAGTATCACTTAATGGCTATACGAATTCGATACGACATAAAACTCATGCATAGTGGCAGATCATTCTTACTTTGTTATCTTCTTTATAAATGAAATGAAATATATAAACAGCTTATAACCTTTTTTTTCTGTCTACCATCTAAAAGTAATTTATTAAAAGGAAATATTATTTTAAAGTACTAATTGACCTCTCATTGCTACAGGAATGTGTGACATCGGAGGCCTCTCTTGCGAAGCGCGTCGTCGTCGAAGTGAGTTAGTCCTGCTCACACCGGATACAAGGTTTTCCGTTGAAGCTTTAAATTATTTATTAGATAATTGAAAAGTTTATTCAAACCCAAACAAGTCCATTTAGGAAGCGTGAAAAGAAAATATCAAAAGGTCAATAAATATTTACCTTTAAAATTTAAAGGGTTCAGTTTATTTTTATTATTTAGAGAATTAACTGCAGCAACATACCTGAAACGCTCGCTGACGGACTTCTTGGACTGGTTAGTGCTCTCCTTTCTAAAATAAAATTTATCTGTTACATAAGTGCTAAAAGAATGTTCTACTTACAATATAGTTAACTGTTCTACTTATAATTTATTTTTCTTATTAGTCAGTTCCATTCCTCTATTTACTTATACGTGGTAGAGCCATGCTGCAGTTATATTAGTAGTATAGTTGTAGCACGAATGGGTCGGCTTGACCGGGGAAGGACCACGATCTCACAGAATATCAGCGTAAAACAGTAGTTAATGTTGCGCCCTCCCTCCCTCCCTCCGCGCTCTCACAGAATAATAGCGTAAAATAGCAGCTGAACGCCGCTGTTTCGTATGGTGAGTGTAGAGAATCGGAAACCCTTTATGTAATGTATGAATCATCATCTTAAGTATGAAACCACAACTAGTAGGTTGTGGTTTCATACTTAAGATGGAATGCCTCGTGCATTCCATCTTAGTCCTCAGGGGTGGCAACGCATCTGCATTTTGATCCGTGATCGGGGATAGATAGGCAAGTGTCTATGGACCACAGCAACCACTTACCATCGGATGAACTGTGTGCTCGTTTGTTATCCATATACTATAAAATAAAATAAAAAACTCCTTGATTATGAACTTGATTTTTCAGAGGTTGAAATGAGTATTTGATTCTTCATCCACGATATATAAATGTGAAATGACCGAGGAAACTGACAAATTAAATGCTCTTCCCGATTTTCGTTTTGTGGTCATAGCCTTAGCCAATAGAATTCGCAACCGCTATATTTGGCAAGTGTATTGGCGACAATGATGATAATTATTTCTTACTTATATCACATTAAATATAATAATGGTGTTTAGTCATACGTTCGTTGTCCAGGAATAAAGGAGGGATCACAGCATAAAATCAAGTCTCCATTGAGGAGCTTTTTCTTTTATAATACTGAAGTGATAGTGATAAACGGACTTACATAGTGCACCTGATGGTAAGTGGCTAACGCAGTCCATTGACGCCCGAAACCAACTTCAAACAAAGAAGGATGTATTGTCACACTTTAGCACTAAAATGGGATGCCTCGCAGTGTGTAATTGTACTGTCTCTCTTATACCCCTCAGACTAGAACACACATCAGTGCAAGCACTGCTGTTTAGAGGCAAAAAAGGAGTCCTCTGACCACCCAGAAGCAGTTATGCACCACATGTTCACTTGTTGTCAGCGCGAAGGTTATGGCAAGTGGGAAAGAAGTGTCTAACAATGGTCTGCTTTCGAGTTGCTAAGGAAGGCCACTACTATCTACCGTGTAAGCCAAGTTGTGTGTGGTATGGTGAACAATAATAATGTGAGACCTTACTTCTGACCATGTGGTACTTATTTCCTCTAAGTCCTTAGGAGTGTTCCCATTAGAGCAGGTATTTATTCTTATTAAAATTTTAAGAGATAAATGGGTCTATGATTGCATTTAATAAAAGCACAGGATAATAAAAAGCTTTAATATATATTATTTAATACATTTATAAGATATCTGATGACAAATAAATATATAATATCTATACATATATATTCATTTTAAATAAATCTACTAATATGAGAAATGTTAAAATCATGTAATATAATCAGAAATTATACATACAAAACAAGACTTAAATTATTTAGTCATACATAAATATTAGATAATATATTTTTGATTTACATATTTATTACCCTTTACATAATACCATACAATTCGAGTTTATAGTAAAAAAAACTTAAATTAAATATTGTTGATAAAAATGGATCAAGTCAAGAAATAAATATAAAAAATTAGCTTATCGAAAACAAGTACGTAGAATATGGTTGGAACATGCACGATGTTTGACTACACAAGCTTTTAATTCTTCAATGGTAATTAATTGTTATAATTTTGTTTTAAGGGCAGCCTCAATAAAAGGCATTTTTATTGATAGTAAAAGAATGATGCCGACGAAGTTCAAATTCTTTACTGGCACGTCACAGGAATAAATAGCAAATAAAGAGACCAAATTTAGTTTATTTACATTTCTTGCATAGTCTTTTGGCACTAAATACAACATTAACGCGTGTATAAAATATAATCTTTAAAATATAAAATAAGAAAAAAGTAAAAAGTGAAAATAATTTAACAAGGAATGTATATTATATTACCAACGGAATGTTTTGTATTTTAACTATAAAATATAGGCATCTTTTTTTAAATAATATATTGTCTTTCCTTTAAAAAAAATCGATTCTAACAATGAGTGCGTTTGGCAGAAAAAAGCGCTTGCAAGCAAAATGGCGATCGTAAGCGGTAAGCGCTGTCAAATCGTAAGTAGCTATTTTCCTCCAGGAAACGATGTTAGTTTTAACCGGGGAATCTAACCTAATTTAAACATATATTTGTAAAGTATTCATATTAAAAACTTACCAATCATGATTTTTTAATAGCATGTATATGTTTATTCATGTCATTATATTACTTAAAACTAATATTGCACAAAACTCTACTTCAAAACAAACAAATTAAATAAGCAAAATGGCGGATTGTGTCAGCGCTACTGAAGTAGCAATCGTGTCCTGGCCGAAAACTATTTTAGCGCTTATAAGCGCTTGCTAGCGCTTTTTTCTGCCAAACGCACCCAATAACTTCACTTTCAATGTCAATCTAATAGTTTATGGAATTTAACTCTACGTTTGTTAAGTCCAAATATGTCAAAAAACTGAAAACCCCTTCTTGCAAAGTACTTCAAACTTATATAAAGTTAAAGTACAAAAAAAGTTATTTTTTCACGGAAATAATTATCACCTAAACTGTGGATAAGTCGTAAGCATTTATTAAATGAAGGAATTATTTTACTTGCTTTTGAATTTGGTACACTAAAAATAAATATAATCATGAGTACTATTATTTCAAGGGAATTGATATTATATCGTTGTGCTCGTTTGATTAATATCTTGTATAGGTGATGGTTACAGCTTACAGCATGCATTCTACTTGTACGTGACCACACTAGCACTAATCATAAAACAAATTGTTAATAGAACCCTTACTAACCCGTGCCGACATGTTGCAAGCTGTCCACACTGCCTATCCTCTCGCGTTCGATCTGCTTTTGTGCTCCGGGGTCCAGACGGGCGAACAATTGCTCTGCATCCTCTGGGAAGTGACGTTTGTATGCCCAATACGCTCTGTGTGGAACAATAGTTGTAACTTATAGTTTTTTTTTAATATTAAATGTTAATAAGAAGGGATGTGTCCTTCTACATTAATGTTTTTAAAGTTCATTACAGTACACAATATTTTTTATAGAAGAGGGAGCATACGAGCAAGCGGCTCACCTGATGGTAATTGACTACCGCCGCCCATGAACACCAGGGGAACTGCAGGTGCGTTGCCGGCCTTTTAGAAAGTGGAAAGCTCTTTTCTTGAAGATCCCTAAGTCGTATCGGTCCGGGAGTCACCGGTGGTAAACAATTCCACAGAGAAGTTGTATGAGAAAAAATAACTCCTTGTAAAACGCACAGTAGTGGACCGCCAAGCATCCAGATGATAAGGATGGTATTGTGAATTTTGATGCGATGTGTGTTCGTGAAATTTGGCGGCTGGAAATAATCCGAAATCCACCAAAAGTCCCCTGCCGAACATAGCCTATGCTATGTCCCTATAGACATTTGGCAGGGAGTGGCAAGAGCAGTTTTTTTATTATTGTTGAGTAGTGGATAGGCATATAGTACGTGGGCCTCGCTAAAGCTATATTAAGACTGTAGACGAATAGGTAAGCTCGACAGAATACGAGCGTAGTTTTTCCATTTTAGTTCTCAGGGGTGACAAGGCATCTGCATTTTGATTCTTAATTGAGAATAAATGTCTATATGTCTATACGCCATCCACTTACCATCAGGTAGACAGTCTGCTCGTTTGTCCCCTAACTTATTTTTTTAAAGTAAGGCTCGCTTGATGTCGATGATGGCTTTCGCTTTGCGTTTTCAGAATGGGCCAGAGATTGCGAGCCACGAGATGCTTTCCTACAGTTCTCGGTATAAGCCCAGGTTTAGACCTTCGGCGGTCGAAATATAGTATATTAATAAATCAGTAGAGCAAATGTTTTGCTGGGCGCTGAGAGTATGGATGCTTTTGCATGATCATTTTACATGCCACACTTTCAACGCCCGTCGAATGAATTATAACACAATGCTCACGCAGGCCTCTTCATTCATTCATTCATTATTTTATTACAGCGTATTATTAAGCATATAATTGCTTATGGCGGTTCTACACGTTGGACAACATAGTGACGAATGTTGTGGCAAAGATATTGGCCAAGAGTTTGTAATGGCGTCCACACATTAGAAGGTCGTTCAGTTTGCTTCGGTTCAGGCCAATGTGTAGACGAATTTATTAAAACGTATATTGAGACGCTAACAGCTGCTGTGGTTTATTTATTCACAGCATACCGCTACTACGTGAATATGTATAAGAAATTATTATTTTTATTTATTTTTATTAGAATTTTATTTATGTGATTTTTGTTTCTAGGGTTTCACAAACAATTTTAAGCTTGGTAGAGTCCTATAAAGTGAAAAGTTTCTTCATTGGTTATTGTTACTGCCATTTTGTAAACATTAGTTACGAAGCGTGAATATAAAATTTTAATCAGGTGCGTGCAATCACTCGTACGAAACTAAACGCGCGCCCAACGTGTGGATGCGGCGGCCAAACTCTGTCCTTTAATTTTTTGTAAAAAAAACCGACACCACACGGATCTCACGCCACTTTGTGGGCCATCATTCCAATACATACCAAGGTAACAAACATCATTGCATTAGCGACATTGCTATTAGCCACAACATTCGCCACTATGTTGGCCAACATGTAGGGCCGCTATTAGAGAAGTGATATTTGTCAGAATTACCACGCCTGGCAGAACTGGTGGCTGCCCATCTTTTAATTAATTTCCCTTTGATTTCGCTAAATTTCCCTTTGACGCTTCTTACCACACCCACGCGGTGACCTATCTTAGAGCAAATTAAGTGGACAAGTAGCAGGGGTTAAGCGGACATTTTTAGGAGCTTTATTAGGTGGAAGTATTCCTTTTCTGCCTCGGAGTCTGTCTAACTAGACAAACCTAACTAGGTACCATGCCTATTTATTTCTGTCACCAAATAATAATTTTTATGTGGTAGAGTCATGCTGCAGCTATATTAGTAGTATTGTTAATGATCACAATATCAGCGTAAAATAGGAGCTTAACGCTGTTGTGTTTCTGCTGCTTCTGCAACGCTGCAGTACACAATGTGCTGTAGAGCGGTACCTGCGCGCGTTGGTGCGGGCCACACTGTCCGCGTCGGCGCAGGCGCGGCGGATGGCGTCGCGCACGGCCGCCTGCTGCTTCTCCAGCGCGCCGCCGCTCCACCGCTCCAGCACCAGCACCAGCACCTCGCTGTGCACACACCCACCAACCGTTTTAAGATATACGCTAGTTTAAATATTATTCCGCCCTACACTTCATCTACTGCCACTCGTTAACCTTTCTTCCCCATCAGTTGTCGCTTCTTCGAACTATATGGCCGGCTCATGCGGCAGAAAATTTGTTAGTGCTTGAAGACATGGTTCATTACATTAAGTTGGATAGTGCTGGAAAAAAAGCGACGGATGACGTAAAACCATAGAATACTATAATACATACATAATAGAACGCGGGAGTGGGCGGAGCCCGTGTAGCCACTAAAATGTCACTAACACGTCAATTCACACGTATAAATGTCAACACGAGATATGTTTCGACGTTATAATTATTTCCAAATTTCGCATGTAAACTATTTAGAAAATACGAAATTGCACGCTATTTACAAACAAATATGTATTAAAATCCGTCTGTCAACACAGCGAACCGGGTTGTAGTAGCGATTAACTGATAATACGACGTTATTACGTAAATACGTACAAAATAAGGTTTACAGCTATTTTATTGTGTGTTATAGTATTCTATGGCAAAAACTAAGGCAAAGCTAACTTTGACAATTGATCCAGGACTGTATGTGCATATTAAAAATAAACTTTTGGTAAATCCATGTGCATGCCTTAAACGCTCATGTTATACGCTATAAATGCAAACAAAGTGGACATTATAGGACTCACTGCCCGTTGTTATACAAAAATAAACAATTCTTTAGTGCATTTTTTCTGAACGGTGAATATGACAAAACCACAAGCCAGATTTATCAGAAATTAATATTGCAAACGAGATCAGAACGCCAGTTGTTTGTTCCGAGAATGTATAAATTACGATTGTACCAAGTCTTACAATGAACTGATTGACAGTAAGTGAGATCATTAAAAACGGCATCAGGGAAGAGTTTAAACTAACTCACTGTTACCTATGCAACAAAAATAACGATCTGGTTGTCACTGCCAGATTAGGCTATGGTGTATACAAGTTAAAGTTAAAAGTAACAGATGCTACATTGGCAGCATCAGCAGTATCATATAAGAGATTGTAAATTCTGAATTTAAGCTTAAAGATCCTGTAAAATGTTATATAGGTATGAAAAATTTAATAAAACTGCAATACTTTAACTGTAGGTCAACAGCAATACGTAAACCAATTACTCTATAAATACGATGTTAGATTGCTAGTCAATGGATACTCCTGAAAACAAACTTAATACACGTTTTACGTGGCAGCAACTATATCATGGTTGTGACACAAATGGGTCAGCTCGACCGGGGTAGACCATGCTCTCACAGAACACCAGCGCGTAAAATAGCATCTCAATGCTGCTATGTTTCGTATGGTTAGAGTGAGGAGACATCTACATTTATCCTCGATTAAGAATAAAAATGCAGATGCGTTGTCAGCCGTGAGGACTAAGATGGAATGCCTCTTTTCCAGTAAAAAAGGGTCTTGGAAAATTCTAAATAACAGAAAACAATCAACAACGCAAAAGATATTGTAGTGCTAAAACCGAAAACTAACGATGTGAATTTTAGCACTAATATGTTACAAGATCGTAAAAGCAGAAATAGCAACTACAAATTAAATTTCAGAAACTCACCTGAGCGTAGATCGGATCTCTTTGGACTTGTTGGTTGTAAGATTAGTGGCTATGACTGGAATTAGACGCGGCGAGTGCACGTACGTCACAATGTAACGTACGCATACCGTACCAGCCGAGGACACCACCTGTAATAAAATCATGCATTTCAGTCACGTTGCAGCTATTTTATGGTTGTAGCACGAAAAGGTTGGCTCGACCGGAGAAGGACCACGCTCTCACAGAATACCAGCGTAAAATAACAGCTTAATACTGCTGTGTTTCGTATGGTGAATGTTAAGATCCGGAGACCCTTTTTTACTGGAAACGAGGTATTCCATCTTAGTCCTCATGGTTACAACTCATCTGCGTACTTAATCGCGGATAATTATAGATGATTATGGGTCACAGCATCCACTTACCATCAGGTGTGTGTACTCGTTTGTCACCCTTATTCTATAAAATAAATAAATAATCAAATTAAAATACGAAAACTCTTCGACATAAGATATTAAAACTACCTTTGTTATGCCTTACAGTATTCGAAGTGAAACTTGAAACTTGAAAAGTTGAAACTCAGGCGCAACTTGAGGGTAATAGATTTTTTTTGAACGGAAGGGACATCAGAAAAATCTATATCATTTGCGCAGTTTCAGCATTTATAAAGGCAACGGGAGAGTATAGTGTTTCCAGAGTATGTGTTATTACCTGTTACGGGTAATTGCAAAGTAGTAAGCCTAGGTTTACCTCCAATAGGTTAGTTAAAGTTCACATGATAATTAAAATAAGTATGACTTCTGTTAAATTTCTAAAAGTACCAAAGAGGAAATATCAAGTGATGTTATCGACAGTAGGTTAAAGTGCGGCTGGTGTAGCCCTTTTTGACAGGTAGAAATTTTGAATTAACTTCTAATAGTTACAAAAGGGGTTAAAACGGTTATCTTTTAAGGTATTGTATGTATATATGTTACTTAAAATGGCATTATAGGCAACAATGGATTTATCCATCAGTGGATTTTATCCAATAGTTGATTAGGACGGCTTGTTTAACAACTTCCCTGTACGCGGAAAAGACACAATAGTTAAACAATTGAAATGTTCATATATGACCCATATTACAGTGAAATATTAAGTCAGTTAACAAAAAATGTGCTTTCAAATATATTATAACGAGTAAATATTAGCATTTTCTGTAATTTCTTAGTAAAAAATAAATAATGAATATAAAAATAATAACGCGGGTACCTTAGCTGCATTCTGTATCAAGTTGATGAGCTCCTGCAATATGTACAGACTGAACTGCTCAAGTTTATTCTTTAATACTTTGGCCATGTGCGCTATCGTTATACACGCTTCTCGGACTACCTGAAATGAACCGAATAGTTGTTTTTAATTTTAAAGGTGAATAATTGAAATTTACAGATTTTATATATAAAGGTAACGTGTATATTTGTTAACTGTAAATGTTATTCTTATATCACTCTACCAGTCACTACCACTTGTGTTGGTTTTCATCATTATCATCATCATTACATTCCGTCACAAGTCCACTGCCGAACATGGGCCTCCCCCAAGTATTGCCACAAAGCACGGTCCTGAGCCACATGCATCCATCGACTTCCTGCATGTCTTACCAGGTCGTCACTCCATCTAGTTGGGGGTCGCCCTACGCTAAGCATACCGGTACGAGGCTGCAACTCGAGAACCTTTCTTCCCTATCGGTTATCGGTTTTTCGAGCTATATGGCCGGCCCATTGTCACTTCAGCTTACTAATACGTTGGGCTATGTAGGTCACTCTAGTTCTACGGCGGATATGCTCATTTCTGAGTTTTTTACGCAAGGAAAACCCGAGCATAGCCCTCTCCATAGCTCGCGTTAGGCTTAACAGTGACAAAATATTTATTTGCAATTCTTATTTCAGTATAAATTATAGAACAAGAACATATTAAATATAACGAGAATTTTACACATCAACAACATTTTTCGAAACATGCTACGCCAGAATTGTTTGGATGATGTGATTAGGACTCCTTCCTCTTAAACCATAAGTAGCCATATCTACCGCCAAGTATCCGTGCTTCCACTGCTGCATTTCAGTTAAGGTACTAGAGTTACAGGCCATCATCAGGATAAAACCTTAGACCTTATAATGACAATTAAAAGTTTATGGCCTTCTTGGTTGTTTTTGTGCAGGTGTCCAATAATCAACAGTAGCCATTTACCAATTCTATAGTCAGTAATAACAATAACAGGCCGAATTTCGGTCAAAGCCGCCATTTTAAAGGTGTATTCTCTATTGAAATGAAATGGAAAATGGTTTATTAACAGAAAAAATTATACAATAGGTAATATCTGTTGGTTTCCTCCCTAGGCAAGCCTGTATCGAGGAAACTTGAGACCAAAGTCCATTAGGCGTTATTTTATACACCTTGTCAAATTCAAATTCATATTGTTTATTGCGTGTCACATTACAAATTTAAGATGGTACAATTTTGATAGGTATACACGTGACGCCCCGCAAGGGCATAGCAACACTAGAGGGCTAACTATTTTCGTATTATCTAATTTTTAAACATAAATTACAAATTATCATATCATCAACATTCAATATTATTTTATATAAATTAATTTAATTTGAAATACAATGTATAGTCTAGGTATTCTTACTTTATCGTTATTTATCGTCAAAAATTCATTTAATTATAGTAACATTTATTAATAAGAAATATTTTTAATTGTTTATTAAATTGCACAGGATTTTCCAGGATTTTTATGGAATTTGGTAAATGGTTATGTTACGAGCTTGAGGTTCGTGACAATAAAAATTGCCGATAGAATTACCTAAATTAACACTTTACACTAATTAAAGTTAAAAACACTAATAATTAATCACACTGATTCACTTTATTCCGCTCCGAAGCTTCGCTTGTGTCGCCAACTCCAATACTTCCCCGATCGCATCTTGCAGCGCCTATTTATATAAATTAGCAGCGAAATATCCAGAATATCCAAGTAAACACGCGCAAAGTACCGAGAGTTCGTGTTTCGACTTCAAGAAGTTTAGTTCTTCGGTTCGAGACTAGATGGCGCTAGTGCCGTTGACTTCGGCGCGTAACACTGCCCCCTCCTAAGACATGCTCGTCCCGAGCATTATCGGCCCCATAATAACGCGTCAGGCGATCCACATGGGCGATCTTAGGAGTCCCTCTTGCGCCTTTCTGTAACGGCTCCGCAATGTCTAGGGCTGTCCTATCCCATGGTGCACCAACATTGCACAATTTCGATGCTCCTCTACTACGTGTCTGAGGTCCCTTCACGGCCGCACAACTTGTACACGTACGACACCAATCCTCGACATCGTCACGATAATGGACCCAGAAAAACTGTTCTCGGACCTTCAGTAGAGTTCGTTTAACTCCCAGATGGACTCTTGAACGACCATTATGGCACAGCTGTAGAACATTCGGCACTTTAGCTTTAGGGACAACCATTTGCAAACGACAGCTGTCTCCTCGACCATTGTACCATTTACGACACAGGACTCCATCCTGAATCAGCAAGCTGTCCCATTGGGCCCAATAGCTTTTCGTGGTTGAACTCATCGCTGAGACGTCCCTCCACTTAGGCTTGGTAGCCCGGGCCTTCATCTCTTCCAGAATCGGCTTGATGTCCGGATCTTCCTGCTGTGCATGTCGTAGGCTGTCCTTCCACCCATTGCTGAGGTGGTCTGTCCTGAGCATCCTCACGGATACCACTTCCTTACTCTCTTGCCTACTACAATGGTTGCAATCTTCAGGAAAAGGTCTTCTTGACAATGCATCTGCGTTGCCATGAGGTTTCCCGCTGCGACTTCTGATAGTAAAGTCGTATCCCCGCTGCTGCTGGACGGTGATGTTAGCCGCACTTCCCTTCTGAGATTGTTCACCTTCCCTTTCTAGGGTTCGCTTAGGGCAGCTGCATCGAAGATGGCCCCTTTCCCCACAGCCATAGCACCTAGGGCTGTATCCTTTATTGTGGTCGCGAACCGTAACTGCTGCAACCTCCCTAGCGCGAGGGGAACGACGATCCTGCCACCGCCAGGCGGTGTCGTTAGCTGCACTACCCTCTCGAGATCGATCAACTCTCCTTTCTACAGTTCGCTTAGGGCAGCTGGAGCGAAGATGGCCCTTTTCCCCACAGCCATAGCACCTAGGGCTGTATCCTTTGTTGCGGTCGCGAACTGTAGCTGCTGCAACCTCCCTGGCACGATGGGAACGATGATCCTGCCGCACGGCTTCCACCTCCAGTGCATGGGCCAAGGCGTCCTTAAGCGTCTCGTGATGCCAGAGCCTCACAGCAGCTCTGACTTCCAGGTCGCGGAAGCCGTCGATGAATGTCTGCACCAGGTTCCCTTCAATGAGCGCAGGTACAGACCGGTATGCTTTTCGCACCAGCTTCCCCACCTCTAGAGCCCACTGCTGCAGGTTTTCGTTGATGCGCTGCACGCGATCTTTAAGCTACGCACGAAAGACGTGTTCCAGGTGAGCGTCGCCATATCTCGCCTCCAATGCCTCAAGGAGTTGCTCATAAGTCACTCCCTCACCGAGAGCTTCCAGAACTGTTAAGGCCTGGTCGCGCAGGCCTAGTGTGAGAGCAGTCATGGCCTGACTTTTATTCCAGCCGTTCGCCTTCATAACAGCCTCGAACTGGATTTTGTAGGCTGACCAGGAAGAGGTACCATCGAACGGTGGCACCTTGAACCCACGTAGCGAAGGTGTTGTAGCTACTACGGGAGCTGTAGCTCCATCTCCAAGTTTGAGTTCGTCCAGTGATTTCTTCATGTCAGCCATTACGTTGTTAACCCGATTGTTTACTTGGTCGATTCGGGTTTCAGCTTTCTCGATTCGGGTTTCAGCTTTCGCGATTTGGGTTTCAGCTTCTGACAGGCGGTTGTCATGCTGAGCAACCCTATCCTTCACCTCCTTGATCTCCTTCCCGAAGGTAGCGTGAAGATCCTTCATGAGGAGCATCTGCTCTTCCAACCGACGGGCCTGTTCCTCCTGTCCGTCCCGCAGCTGCTCTTCCAAACGACGGACCTGTTCCTCTTGACCGCCCGCAGCTGCTCTTCCAATAGACGGACCTGTTCCTCTTGTCCGCTCTGCAGCTGCTCCTTCAACTGACCGACCTGTTCCTCCTGTCGGCGAGCCTGCTCCTGCAGCATCACCATCAGAGCACCTAAGTCAGGTGCTGCAGATGTAGGAGCTACCGACGGGCCTGCAGCCGGTGGCTGGCCCTCCGACGTCTGCGGCGTTGCACCACCAAATCTTAGTTGGTCCGTCTCCTGCTGGCGTTGACTTCGTGTACGGACACCCTCCGTTTCCTCCTTAGGTAAAATCGGCATGATTTTATCCCACTTCTGACACCAATTGTTACGAGCTTGAGGTTCGTGACAATAAAAATTGCCGATAGAATTACCTAAATTAACACTTTAATTCACTTTACACTAATTAAAGTTAAAAACACTAATAATTAATCACACTGATTCACTTTATTCCGCTCCGAAGCTTCGCTTGTGTCGCCAACTCCAATACTTCCCCGATCGCATCTTGCAGCGCCTATTTATATAAATTAGCAGCGAAATATCCAGAATATTCAAGTAAACACGCGCAAGGTACCGAGAGTTCGTGTTTCGACTTCAAGAAGTTTAGTTCTTCGGTTCG
The DNA here is from genome assembly GCA_036936625.1 of Parnassius smintheus behrii. Lineage (NCBI taxonomy): Eukaryota > Metazoa > Arthropoda > Insecta > Lepidoptera > Papilionidae > Parnassius > Parnassius smintheus. Next base: position 5,207,335 of record JAUPFT010000024.1, read on the forward strand.
AGACTAGATGGCGCTAGTGCCGTTGACTTCGGCGCGTAACAGTTATAAATCTTTATTGACATAACGTGAGGGCTGTTTGAAACTAATTTTAATTTGGAGAAGGGTATCTTAAGCTTATATAAATTTCTATTATTTCTTTTAGTCTTTTTAATAGGTGAGTAGAGTTTTGGGTGTTTCCTAACAAATTTGAAAGATTCGAGGATGTAGATAGATGTAAGTGTCAAAATTTTATTTTTAATGAAGTGGGGTCTACATGACTCTATTTTGTCCAAATTTATCAATATTCGTAGACACTTCTTTTGTAATATAAATAATTTGTTTACATCACAAGAGTTTCCCCACAAGATGATGCCATAGGAGAGTACGGAGTGAGCATGTGCATAGTAAGCCGCAAGAGCAGTCTTAAAATCTGTCACACGTTTAAGGTGTTGCAGTGCATAAATAAATGAGGATATTTTTTTGCAACTTTTTGTACGTGCTGTTTCCAACTCAAATGTGTGTCCAGGTCTATTCCTAACAAAGTGGCAGAGTTAACAGTTTCTAGTTTTGTATTTTTATAGTTAAACGATATTTGTAAACCAGTTTTTTGGTAGGGTTTAAATTGAATAATTTTAGTTTTATTAAGGTTAAGTTCTAAATTATGTAATGTAGCCAGCCAGTAATTTTATCTAATGTATAGTTCAATTTTGTAGTTAAATCTGTGAAATTAGTGCAAGAGATTAAGATGGAGATGTCATCTGCAAAGAGCACGCATAGATCGTCCAGTATGTTTGGGAGATCATTTATATAAATAAGAAACAAAATACAACCCAAAACGCTACCTTGAGGGATAGAGCCAGTAATGAGAGTTGCATCCGATCTGACATGAGTAATTTTGCCTATCTCGAAGTCGGTATTTTCAATTTCTACATATTGGAAGCGGTTATCAAGATATGATTTGAACCAATTACGAGCTATTCCCCTAATTCCTGTTTGATACAGTTTATCTGTATAACATATCTATATAACAGACTCTGTCATAGGCTTTACTCATATCAAGCAAAAGGCCTACTGCGATTTTTTTATCGTCGATTTTGTCTAGGATGTTTTTTACATATTTATAAATTGCTAAGGTGGTGGAGTGGTTTTTCCTAAAGCCATGTTGGTTCACATGCAAAATTTTATATTTTTCATAAAATGAACAAAGACGTTTCGCCATAGCCGCTTCAAATATTTTAGCAGACGTAGGTAACAGAGCTATAGGTCGATAATTATTTATGTCAGTAGTTTCGCCCTTTTTATACAAGGGTTTGATTAGAGATATTTTGAGGGCATCTGGGAAGATACCTTCTGAAAAAGACTGATTTACCAATATTGTACAGGGGATTGTTAACAAATCAGCACAACTTTTAATCAAAATAGGAGTCATTTCATCAATGCCGTAGGATGATTTATTTTTGAGATTTTTTATTATGGTATTCATTTCATTAGTTCCTACTGGGCTTAAGAAGAGAGCGTTTTCGATGGATTTTGTTAAAGTTGTTTTATTTAAATTACAGTTATTTGAGTGTAAATTTCCTATAGATGCATAAAAGGTATTAAATAAGTTCGCTACTATTTTAGGATCACATGATATATGTTTATCTGTTATTTTTAGTTGAACATTTCTATATTTTCGTGACATTTGTCAGATTGTATTAACATATTACGCAAAACAGCAATAAAAGAACTGCTCGTTGCTATTCTCTCACTTTCAGTCTATTGGGAAAGTTATTTGGTTTGTCTTGACAGAAAAATCCAATTACTAACTGTCTTGACCCGAGATTCAAAACTGTAACCACATCATCAGCGATCACGCTTCTCGACCACTAGACCAACGAAATAATTATGGCTTTAAGTAGTACATTATATGCAAGTTAAACATCCATCAAACTAACCTGGCTCCTCAGATCTTTGATGACGACTAGAAAAGGCACTGAAAGGTCTTTGAGATGAGCGGCGAACTCCGTCGGATATTGAACGTGAGCGTTCGCGGCTAGGAGCGATCGGATTTTCTTTAACTGTAATGAAATACAAATTAAAGTTCAATTAATTAAAAATAATAATTCCAGGTATGTAACTACAAACAGATAAACAAACAATTAATTATATTTCAATAGTAACCATGAATATAGGGTCTTAATTTTTTATTAAGTTATCATGGTTGTTGACTTTGTAAGATTTTTAATGTTTATTAGATCCCGCATAATATGTAGCTTGTGTAGTTATAAGTTTGCGAGCATTTATGTGTCTGCTAGCTGTGAAACTTACATACATTTACGTGAACGTGTGTGTAGGTGTGCACACGTATTTAGTTGTGCAGTGCGTTAACATTTAGACGTATATTTAAGCGTGAGTGATATACGTATTTAGCCGTGGTCGACATATAGGCATATGTGAACGTATGCTGCATGTGTATTATATCTGCAAACGACCCTTTTTACGTTTCAGTCGATGTCGGCTCGTGAGCAGTGTTCGTATGCGTGAATGGTCGTGTGTGTATGAAGCGCGTCGCTCGTAGCCTTGCGTGGTGTGTCTGTGCGTGCATGTACGCGGTGCGCGCGCCCGTGTGAGTGTGCGCGCGTGTTCGTGCGCGTGTGTATACGTAAGCGTGTATTTACGTGTGCACAGGTTCGTGCAGTGTGTGTACGTGTGTATGTGTGCGTGTGTGCACGTACCGCGTCAACGCGGCGCTCCCAGTCGGCAGCACGGTCGCCGAGCAGCGCGGCGGCGTGGCGGCACAGGTCGTCGAGGCCGCGCGCGCCGTACACGGCGGCGGGCGCGCACGACGCGAACGCCGCCTCGAAAGCCTCACTCGACACCGCGCCCGCCTCGCCCATGCCGGCGCCCACGCTCGACACTGGAGTTATTGAAAAATTTTATAACGTTGTACTGACTTTCAAAAATGAGGCTTGTGTCCAGCAGTGGTATGATATGATTATTTTGTATTTTTTTTTTGAGAAAAAAAACGTTGCCTTCATACTAGATACATTTTCTCCTATACCAACAAGCATTGACTTGCAGCACTGAGGAATGCGATGTCGAATTTTGCACGAAACCTGTATTTGTACGACCTACAACTATTGTTTGTTCGCTTAGATACGGTCGCATCTGTGACGCGCCGCCACGTCACTTTTTTTTATAAGATAGGGTGACAAACGAGCACACAGTCCACCTGATGGTAAGTAGTTGCTGTGGCCCATAGCAGGCCTCCGTCACTCGCTCTAGGCCTCGCGTTATATTTTTTTTATATGCCATGCCAACGCCACGCCCATGATCAACCACAACGCCAGGGGAATTGCAGGTGCGTTGCCGGCCCTTTAGAAAGGAGTAAGCTCTTTTCTTGAAGGTCCCCAGGTCATATCGGTCCGGAAAAATCGCCGGTGGTAAACTATTCCACAGAGAGTTTGTACGCGGAAGAAAACTCCTTTTGAAACGTACAGTGGTGGACCGCCAAGCATCCAGATGTTGTGGATGGTATCGGGACGTTTGTCGCGTGGTGCGTTTACGAAATTTGGCGGCTGGGATTAATCCGAACAATTCCTCAGAGACTCTCCATGGTATATGAGAAAGAAAATGCAAAGAGATGCAACATCTCGCAGTGCCAGTGAATCGAGCCGATCAGAAAGCACTCGGTTGTCGACGATTTGAGCCGCTCTGCGCTGGATGCGGTCAAGTGAAAGAAGCTGGTACTGGGGAGCCCCAGCCCAGATATGGGAAACAGTATTCCATGTGCGGCCGAACCTGCGCCTTGTAAAGTTGCAGGCGGTGTGCCGGCATGAAATACTGTCCCGCTCTGCTGAGCACGCCAAGCTTTTTAGAGGCCAATTTGGCCTTCTCTTCCAAGTGACCACGAAACTGCACGTCACTCGATATGTCAACGCCGAGGATTCCGATACTGGCTGAGGCAACAAGGGGAGTGCCTTGAAACTGAGGGGATACGACAAAGGGGTTCTTTTTAGCGGTTAACGCGCAAACTTATGTCTTCTGGGCTGGACTAGATTTAGTCGCCCCCAATCCGACACTGTTCAGCAAAAACTCGAATTCAGACACAAGTTTGTCCCGGCACTCGGAGACGTTTTCCCGAGAAATATTGACTCGCCCGGTGTAAAGAGCATCAACAGTGCTGTCATCTGCATAGCAATGAATGTATATATGCCTACCGCTCTGTGTATCGCCCACGATACAACCGACATTGGGCAGCTGCACGCTTACTCGTCGAAATGCCAAAACCATGTAATGGGTGTAAAAGTCAAAAAACAAATGAAAAATTCTCTTTTTTGCGTTGACTCATGTATTTTATAAGTAATATATATATATATATATTAATTTATTATATAAGTGTAGCAAAAAAAAATACTGCACTAGCTTCAACGCTTTGTTACAGAACCCTAATGTTGATAATAAGATTCATCTTTTTATGGTGGGCTAAAAGTTCCACCAGAACCATTTAAAATTAGAATTATGTTGAAGAACTAGAAAGAGCATTCTTAAATAATTTTGACAACGTTATAATGAATCGGTCTGGCAGCACCGTGTTGCAAATTTTACAAACCATTGTTTTTCCTCTGCTTTGCTCCTGTTGTGCTCATGATTATTTATTAAAATTATTTACGCGATTTAGGAAACTTCAAGGATAAAATTTAATAACCGAGAATTAAGAGAAGGAAAAAATGTATAAATCATTTTATAAAACTTAAACATATTTTACGTGGTAGAGCCATGCTGCAGTTATATTAGTAGTATAGTTGTAGCACGAATGGGTCGGCTCGACCGGGGAAGGACCACGCTCTCACAGAATACCAGCGTGAAATAGTAGCTTAATGCTGCTGTATTTCGTATGGTGAGTGTAGAGAACCGGAGACCCTTTTTACTGGAAATGAGGCATTCCATCTCAGTCCTCACGGGTGACAACGCATCTGCATTTTGATTTGTAATGGAAGATAGATGTAGATGTCTATGGGCCGCAGCAACCACTTGCCGTCAGGTGGACTGTGTGCTCGTTTGTCAGCCTATTCTATAAAAAAAAAAAAAAAAAAAATATTTGATTTACAAATAAAAATAGTATGTATGTATTTCGCAACATTCGTTTTATTACAATAACCATCATAGGTACAACCCTAGCGCACTTGTGCGATGACGCGCTTGCACGTGAGTCGCACGCCGGGCAACACAATCTCAACACTTCGTGCGCATACTTATGGTACATTTTCTTCTCGCTGCGAGCAGCGGATATTTGTAGGCTATTATAACGTAGGTATTTTCGCTTTTGTATTTTGTTTTGTATCTGTTGGTAAACTATTTATTAATCTGTGCCCATAGACATCTACATCTATCCTCGATTACGAATCAAAATGCTGATGCGTTGTCATCCGTGAGGACTAACATGGAATGTCTCGTTTCCAGTAAAAAGGGTCTCCGGTTCTCTACACTTACCATACGAAATTAAGCTACTATTTCACGCTGGTATTCTGTGGTCCTTTCCCGGTCGAGCCGACCCATTCGTTGCTACAACTATATTTCTAATACAACTGCAGCATGGCTTTACCACATACAAAGTATAATGCACCTTTGACCATTTGGTCAAAGGTGCATTATACTTTGTATGTGGTTTCCTGCGGGTTACTTTGCATGCCGCCGCATGCAAAGTAACCCGCAGGAAAATTTGGCATTTTAAAACGAAGCGCCTTAGTGAAAGATTACTTGCTACCTGAATTGTATTTATTTATTTATACTCGTATTTTACGACCTGGTAAGACATGCAGGAAGTCGATGGATGCAGGTGGCTCAGGACCGTGCTGTGTGGCAAACCTTGGGGGAGGCCTATGTTCAGCAGTGGACTTGTGATGATGATGATAAATTTGTATTAAACAAACACAGTCAAATATAATAAAATAAAAGCAAAATAATAAGTGTGCCTCCGAGTGTACCGATACTATCTTAGTGAACAGACTATAATTGTTCCGGATGATGTTATTAATCTATTACTATTACTGCCCACTAAGTTAAGTAGGCAGCAATAAAGAGATATTGTAACGAGACAGTTGTTTGTATTAGTCCGACTACTACACCTCGTGCAATTTATGTATGTAAGCTGCATTCACAATACAAAAGAAAATTATTGAGAAAAATTACAAGCACTTGATTGCTATAAAATTGTTGTTTAATTTATCGGTAACTTTAACGTGACTTAACGTTAGGAAGAATTATACCATTTCTAATATTATTTATAGTTTTTACTAGCGTTAATGATTTTAAAAGGTCAATTTGACTAAGCCTGCAACAAAATTTTACAACTTCATCATACATAAGTGACCTGAAAAATAGCGATAAGCTTTGACAAAGATAGAAGACGATAGAGATGAAATAAATATGTGCCAGCCACAGACTGCACAATGACTGAAAGAATACATGTACTCCATTATCAATTTTAAATAAGTAAAATATAGATTTGGTTCTTTATATGAGATGCAATTTCCCGACACCGATGAAATTAAATAGAATTATGGATTAACTTTCCGTCTCAATTTATGTATAGAAATGTTATCTTTTTGTTAGTTAATATTAAAAAGCCTTCTGCAATTAGCATACTTCCACTACTATGTAAAGTTTTCCATAATCGCATCAGTTAACGCAATACAGACAGATTGGCGACCACAATGTATAAACAGTTTCTACGTTTCCGCGCCACGCAGATATTAAGTAAGTATAAGTCTATGCACGAACAACGACTACACGCTCAAACACAATACAGACGTAAAATAACAGCATAAACCTATTATGTTTCTTAAGGTGAGTAAAAAGAACCAAAGATCTTTTTTACTGGTAACAAGGCATTCTATCTTAGTCTTTAGGGGTGACAATGCATTTGCATTTTGATCCTTAATTGTTAATACACTCGTGAGCAACTAAATCGACTCAAAATGTACAAAGTATTGTTTTTTTTTCTTCAAAAATGGCTTAAATAATGTAAGTAAAACATTATTTTTGTAAGTTTATCACTAAGTTTCCAAATGATACCATCATTTTAAAAATCTACCCAGTATTTTTTAAATTAATCAGGTTTGAATAGAAACGCAACAAAATCGAAGTTAATTAAAATATATAGCGGGCTGATCAAAATTAAAATAGAATAAAATGTATGTTTAACACTCAAAATTTATCTTCTCAATACTTGGTGTTGCCTCTCCTAGCTTTGATAATACCTCGAAGGTAGTTTCTCATCGACCTGATAAGATTTTTAGTCAGTTCTTGAAGTGGTGGTGTTAATGCTGGAAGATGAGTGGATAAGGCTTCCTTTCCCACTCCTCTTCCAGCACTAACTTCAGCTTAGCGAGGCTTGTAGACGCCGGATTTCGGGAACGTACCCATCGTATGAGCTCGATACATATATGCTCAATAGCCAGCAGCCTACGGTCCGAATGCCAACTTCATTCATGAACTGAACTGAAGAGTGATTCATGCTGTATGATACCGGGCATTGTCATGCATTAAAAAAGCGGCCAAGATCGTGTCGGGCCACGCTCAGTGTAGGATTCCCTAGTTTCCCGTCCGTCACAATAAGTGTTCCCACTTATGAGTTTGTACAAAGCTGTTGTTTCCATCCAAGTTCAAAATGATTTTCTTAGAAAGTCCTTATAAAATTCTACTTTTCAGATTTTTTTCATATTTTCTAAACTTATGGTTCAAAAGTTAAAGGGGGGGGGGACATTGTTTTTTTTACTTTTGGAGCGATTATTTCCGAAATTATTGACATTATCAAAAAATGATTTTAGTAAACCCCTACTCATTTTTAAATGCCTTTCCAACAATATATCACACGTTAGGGTTGAAATTAAAAAAAATCACTTTCCACTTTACATATAGGGAGGCTCCCCTAATAAAATATATTTTTCCAATTTTTATTTTACCACTTTGTCGGCATGACTGATACACACATTGGTACCAAATTTCAGCTTTCTAGTGCTAACGGTCACAGAGATTAAGCGAGGACGGACAGACGGAGAGACAGACATGGCGAAACTATAAAGGTTCCTAGTTGACCACGGAACCCTAAAAAGAAGCTCTCGTCGATGAAACCTTCATAAGGCAAGACATGGTCCAGAAGAATATGTTCCAAATATCACGCAGCAGTCAGAACGCATCCTCGGCCTACAACAGCGACGAAAACGAGCTGTTTTCCTTTCAGCAAAATGTCCGCTTATATCATACACGAACCACCGCCGTGCGACACTGTTTCAGTATAACAGCACTCCACAAACCGCTCGCCAGGACGCCTGTAGACCCGAGCTCTCCCGTCACTCTGCCAGTAGACACTCTCTGCACTTATTAGTGAACAGGACAGACCGCCATTGCTCAACACTCCAACTAAGGTGTTCGCGAGCAAATTCAAGGCGCGCATTTTGGGCCTCTGGCAGGCCATCTTGGAATGAGGTTTCTGGTTTCTGATGATATTAATGCTGTTAGCCTCTTGGCTTTTACAGCTTCATAGGTCTCAGGGCTCACGGATTGAAAGGCCGTGGGCTGTAAAAGGGTGAATTTAAATAATTCCGCATTGTTACTTGTGTAACGATGATTCCTATGACAGTGTGCAATGCACGTGGGTGAGTTATCTAACTGTCGTCCGAACAGGGGTTGGCGAGCCCCGGCTCTGTCGGCTAACTCATGTCGTTCGATGTTCTCGTCGGTGAGAACCGCGTAGGGATGTGGGTGTACGGTGTGTACAGTACCCGGCGATAAATATTGCACATCGGCTTTTGGAAAAAGACAATCGGCTAATTCTGGCTTCGTAGAGCGTTATCTCTGTCGCGCGAAATACAAACAGTCCGGTATCTATTAAGTCGAACGTCAAAACGTCATATAGGTAGTGTGCGACAGGGATAACGCTCTACGAAGCCGAAATTAGCCGTTTGTCTCTTTTCAAAGGTCGATGTGCAATATTTATCGCCGGGTACTGTACGCGTTGTGGAGGGGTGTGCGGCACGCCCGTCCGCGGATTCGCTGTGCCCCATCCGTTGTCCTATTAATATTCGTGGCGCTAGGTGAATGTGTAGTGTGTGTGTGTGACGGGCCGGTGACATTTAGGTCGTCGGAATCTAGCGGAACTGAGGATTTAGTTAAAACGTTACGGGGCTTCCACAGACTTATTTTTTTTTTTTATAGAATAGGGTGACAAACGAGCACACAGTCTACCTGATGGTAAGTGGTTGCTGCGGCCCATAGACATCTACATGTTCCCTCAATTAAAAACAAAATGCAGATGCGTTGCCACCCGCGAGGACTAAGTTGGAATGTCTCATTTCCAGTAAAAAGGGTCTCCGGTTCTCTACACTCACCGTACGAGATACAGCAGCATTGAGCTACTATTTCACGCTGTTATTCTGTGAGAGCGTGGTCCTTCCCCGGTCGAGCCGACCCATTCGTGCACAAGTATACTACTAATATAACTGCAGCAAGGCTCTACCACGTATAAAATATTTGCTTAGCATTTGGAGTCGGAGCGTAGGTGACTGCATTTACTACTAGCGGGTTGAGTCTTCTGGTTTTGCCTTCCATTGATTGACACATAATCTTTGAACCTCTGTCAGCGACTGCTGGACAAAAACATCGGTGAGATGGCGATTTCTGAGACTCGTCAAACGATAAAAAGGTCGTCTTTCTTAGAAGTAAGCCGGCGCCGACTTGTATCTGGCCTCCAAGAGTAACAGGAACAGTCTCTTGGTATCTTCTGTACACCCTTAACATAGCACATTGGCTCAGGCTTAGTCGACGAGCGACTTCACGCTCGCTAAGGGCCTGCTGCAGTAAAGCAACAACTTGAGCGGCTTCTTCTGATGTTGTATACATAAGTGGTTGTAAATCGGTTGTGAATCCTAACACGTAAGTGTGCTCAGGTCAACGTCTGATAAGCGACTGATAGGTGTGCATTTCTTGCAGGAAGTTATGCTTTGCAACGCGTCCGCGCGGCTACCGCACTAAGTACATTTTCGATAATTACACGGATATAACGAATTAAAAAAATAACTAAACAAATTTAAATGACAGTGGTATTATTTTAAAGCCTTAAGATCAAGCTTTAAAAATAATATATATTTTATATACAATACTTAAGTCACTTTCGAAAAAAGGTACGCTTTGTACATTTGTACATTAGGAGTGAGTTGATTCAATTGGTCACGAGTGTAGATATAGGTGTCTGAGGACCAAAGAATGCATTTACCATCGTGTGAATTGTGTGCTCGTTTGACACTCTTACTTCTATAAAATAAGCAGATGTCTTGCAGTTATTGTTTTGAGTATTTTACATAATTAAATAACTACGTATTTGCTGTGTCTTCTGACATTTTTCATTGTCGCTGCTTACGACGTCCAGGATAAAGTATGACAATAGACTCTCTCACGCCGCCACCACAATTACGGCCTATAAAAGTCTACTGATAAACATAGAGCAATAATTGTCTATGTCGATTCTTAATATACTTATGGGACGATATGGGGTAGTTGATATACTTACATCCATAGTATATTATAATATACAATAGAATGGCTGTCAACCTTATTTTGTACGAGAATCAGCGTCGCCGGGAGCACACATACAAGCAATTACTTTGTATTATTACTATTACAAACCCGATTCGCTGTGTTTACAGACTTATTTACTAATTTACACATTTTCGACTTCTGATTAATGTTAAAGATCATCATTAAAACATCCTTTAAATTTTAATACATATTTATTTTTAAAGAGTGTGCAATTTGGCATTTTCTAAATAATTTGCATGCGAAATTTTGAAACGAACGTAACGTCAAAACATATCTTGTGTTGACATTTATACGTGTGAATTGACATTTTAGTGGCTGGTATTATAGCATTCGACGCTAACACCGCACTGCACGGTTGAACCAACCACCACTATAACATGATATGATACATTTTACTAAGCTATAATAGTGTAGCAAAAATTATTTGAATACCATACTAACCACTTCCGGCACTTGGTAACTTTGCAGGCGGTGGGGGTTTCCTGTTGGCCGATGGCATGCTATACAAGCCTGCAACCGTCTTCCTTGGTGGTTCACACGCTGTAGTGAGTGTGATAGGGTGATACGATTGTGGTGTTTATGGCGAATGATTTGCATGTTTGATGAGGAGTGTTGTTAGGCATGGTATGTATGGAGAGAAAGCGTTGTATCACCGAGCGGCCATTTCGAGTATGCATCCAGGCGATTGTTATGGTGATTGAAGATCCAGCGCCGAAGTCCATGATGGAAGAGAGAAGAAATTATTGTTAGTTAGCAGTTTAAAATTAACTACTACAAGTAAATATTATAGGCAAAGATTATCATATATCTACGGTATTGGATTATTATTACAATATTAAAGAATGTTATGTTATTATGTATGTATATGCAGTTAAGTACTCGATAAATACAAAAATAAATTACTATCAACAAAGGGGTTGACTTAATACCAATTAGGAAAATCAAGATGTAACTGAAAAAAATGTCAACAATATATCATTACACTAATTATAGAATATATTGTTTTAATCGCTTATCAATGTTATTTATTACGGATTTTTTGATAAAGATTATTTAACAAATTGTTTTTTATTTTTGTAACTATAGGGTGTCATGATGAAATAGTAATTTTATTTTAAATTTATATCAATTTTTTTACAACTAATTAACAGAAATTTTACTTCGCAAAATCTGATATCTCCGTCAATAAGCAATAACATTAACGAGTTTTGATATATAACCAGTGTAATATTTAAATGCATAATGAATATACATCATAAAACAATTTAAAAATAACTTCGAAGTTTTTTTCGTTATTTCAGGTGAAGGTATTGATTTCCAAAGGAAGATAGGAATACACTTGTTAATTATTTTAATTATGAAATTGCATAGTATTATTTATGTAAATGAATGTGTAGAAGTTAAATCTGTTATCTGTTTTTGCCGGTGATTTGCTTCCAAGCATGTGTCGTGTACTCAAAAACAATTAAGTTTAGAGATAAATACAAACTATGTTATTCGCCATTTAGTAGCGTCAAATCTTGTCGAAAATTTTACTAATATCTAATAGATACTCACAGACTGAGTTTTATGTATAAATCTCATATAGAAGTAATATTTATAAAACATAAATGCTTATTCCTAATGATACATTTTGGTTGGAAAAGATTTTTCTGTAACAGAACTCACTAAGTAAGTTTAGACGCAAAGCGGTCCAGTATAAAAGCAGGGGAATAATTGGCACGTAACTAATCTGTGTACGTGCACGTACTTGAGAGCGTGTGGAAACGTACTCGTACGTTGAAGCGTGCTAATATATAAGCGTGCTAATAAACCGACACGTTTCGTAATCGCGTACGTGTAATTAAACGTGCAAGTATACGCACAGTTTGGAGGTGTACGTGCACGTACATGGCGTGCGTGTACATAAACGCACGGAGCGCGTACGTACCGGGCGTGGAGGCACCGGAGCTGTCAGCGTCGCGGCGCGCCGACGTGGGGATGCTCATGGGCTTCTTCACCGTGCGCCACACGAAGTCCGCCTCGTCCACGCCTTGGTTCGCTGCAAGTCACGTTCAAAATATTCATTTTATGTACTAACTAGCAACCCGCCCCGGCTTCGCCTGGCTAAAATCTATTATTTTAACGTTATTAAGATATGAGATCATAAATAACCATTTATTAAAAAAAATCTTTTCTGTTTTTGTTAAATCTTCAAATTTTTCGGATAAAATAATATATCCTGACATTGTTCTCTATATGTTCGTAAAGTTTCATCACAATCGTTACATCCATTCCCAATATTAGGTTGGACAGACAAACAGACAAAAAATTTAATAAATTATTGACAACATGCAAATAACTTGTTCTGGCAATCTTGACTGCTCTGATTCGCTATCACAAATATCACTGAGAACGCCTACAGTGAATCTTAGAACGAATGTATTACTCTACTTACCAGCTTCATGAGCGAATTATGGAAGAAATGCTTTCTTATATCGGTCTAGTAATAATTTTAATAATTTATGCAAAAATCGTGATTTTGATTTGTTCATACTAGCTATGTATTGGCAAAGCGGGCATTAAGTCGAGAGTTTTTTGTGTCGTAATTTAATTTATTTTAAGAATAATTATATTGTGCGTTTATCCCTGCTTTTCCTTTCTTTTGTAGCTATTATTGTTTGTTTCACTTATTAAATTTATGCATGTTGTACATTTAAACCGGACACCATTTTTGTGGCTCGTATTTGTGCTATGTCCTTTAAACGACGAAAGATTATGTTAGTGTATTTCTATTAGTGAGAACATGTTATTGGCTTCTTCTAAATTTAACATGTTATTTACTTAAGATTTGTAAGCTGTTGGTTTTCCATAACATAAAACTTAAAAAACAAAACAAAATAAACTCCCTGAGAGTAATAGAAGCAAATTATTTGAATATTACAGACAGACACATTTTTTTTGATTGATTTGATTTTCTGATAACACATGTCGCCCCAATTTAGGATAGGAATAGGTGTGTGAGGCACATCACGGTGGCAAATTGTAAATCTATGATCGATATCATCAATGAGAGTTATTAACCAACGATATGAGTAGAATAATAAAATGAATCATTATTATAACAGAAAATTATTGTAGTTTAAAAAAACAATAATGCTCAAAACCAACAAAATAATTAGACAGGAAAATAAAAACACTATATTATACTAATATACAAACACACAAAATGTACATAATCATTAACTTAAGGTTGCCCTAGTCGATGGCACGAACTAACTGGTGGGCGGGGCAAAATAGCATGCTATCTCAGCCGACATCTCGTGCGAAAGGGATAGACGCTGTGATGAGCAGTAAGAAGCTAGTGCGCACACACATAGACACTCGAGTGACGCAATGCGCGACGGCATCATCGCGTACCTAGGTACCTATGCGATTCATTTTAGAATAATAACATAAACTCAAACGGCTCGTGCCGCAATGGCTTAGCAATGAGTAGCTGCGCTGGGTCCCGCGGGTTCGAATCCCCCACGGAACAAATATTTTGCATGGACTACAAATAGTTGTTCCGGGTCTGGATGTTTGTTCTTGTGCAATTTATATTTGTTAACCGCCTCCACGATACTGGAGAAAATCCTACTGTGGGGATAACGTATTTTAAAAAGAGAAAGGAGAGAGAAAGCAAATTGGTGTTATTGTAACTTAGGATCTGCTGTGTGAAACGTAATTATTATGAACCCAATTTATGTACTTAGTTGTTATGATGAAAGTTCTTATGTGAACTTAAGTAGATGTTGTTATTATATAATAATTCCATTGATTTGTTTTTACCTACTTTTTAACCGACTTCGAAAAAAGGAGGTGGTTCTCAATTCGTTGGTTTTTGTTTATGTATGTTCTGTCCCCCGATTTCTCGAATATGCCTGAACCGATTTGGAAAATTATTTTTTTTGTTTGAAAGGATATATTTTCCAGATAATCCCACGGTAATCGATGATGATCAGATCAGGATCTGATGATGGGATCTTGGAGGAATCGGGGGCACTCTTCAATAAATGACAACAAATCAACCGCGATTGCGACCTGATAAAAACCTGATACTTAAGTGGGTGCAGTCGAAAACTTATGAAGAAACTGAATTTCTGCTGTACCGCATTTCATAATTCACTTCTATGTACAATATAATTTAACAAAATGATTTTTCATAAACACACACGCGCACACACACACACACACACACACACACACACACACACACATACACATACACACACACATACACACACACATACACACACACACACACACTCACACACATACACACACACACTCACACATGCGCGCGCGCTCTTACGCACGCATACACACATACACACTTTTGTAATTTTTGTAAATTTTGGTTGTTAAAGTCGAGTAATTTGTTTTTGTTATTTTTGGTTTTTTAAATTAAAAAATGTATGTTTAGATAAGGAAGAGCGGGATTTCCAAACACAGGCATTACTTGCTTAAATGGAGATCCCAGTCAACTATGTCATTCATTTAATTTTTGTGAAGAAAAATAAATTATTTTATTTTTTATTATTTTATTTTATTATTGCTGCTATCGCCTATCTATGCATTCTTTACGCAATCACACAATATAATATCACGCCTGAACCCACTAAAGGGACATAACTCTAAACTAAAAACGGTAACATAAAAAACTCTTTTGAAAAAATATAACAATTTCCAAAACAAACACAAAAAAGTGTAACATAATTATGTTTTCTTTACGTTTTTGTATTTTACTGTAGGTTATGCAAATATTACTGTAGGTACTATGTATTCTAAATAGGTATTTACTTTCCATAGCTAGTTAGCTATAATAGCCCGCAGGCAACTCCCCGACCCCGAAGTATATGTCAGCCAGTCTCAGGATAACTGCTTTTTCGACAGCGCGATTTTGATGTGAGTGTGGTTTTTATATAGGTTAATTAAATAAAAAAAATGTTAGTTTGTAAATTGTTTATTGATTGTTTGTGTTCAATAGCGGTTTGAAATATTCTCTTAGTACTTAGAAAGTTATCAACAATAGGCATTGTGTCACTGCAGGGACAAGCACAAACGTCTATCAAAATAGTAACGTATATAAACGGAATACTAACAGCGTAGACTTCCTTACAGAAGTCCAAAGAACACGTCTAGGCAAGGTAAGTAATTAGAAGAAAACTACAATTTAGAGATCGATTGTAAATCAAATTCACAGTACAGACACAATTAGCGAAATATGAATAAAATTTTTATTTCTTTTATGATAGATAACGCTAGTTGAAAACTAAACACTGTATGGGAATGGCATCACTGAACGAGTCAGGTGGTCAGTCCAAACAAATAAAAGGCGCGATTGTAGAAAGAAATTCGTTACGAAACGTTTGTAGGCTAGGGGGCTTGGCCTGTTTATGCTATTCATAACGAAGGCTATAAAATATGTAGGTAGGTACAACTTAGAAACTAATTCCTATGTGTACTTATCTGTATTCATAACCCAATATCTAAGGTTGGTTATTCTGTAATAAATTAAATCTAATCCAAAATATACTATAATACCATAGCAAAGCTACTACTATTTAATTTAGTAGTAGCTTATATAGTAGTATAGTAAATTATATAAGTACCTATAAAAAATATGAGTATGTCTGAGGTAAGGTTAAAAAAAAATATTTTGCCAAGTGCGAATCGGACTTCCGAGCTTCCGAGATTACAAGATTTAAATACCTATACATATTACTATCGATCAAAAAAAGCCAAAAATACACGTCTCTTATTCTAGTAGAAAATCCTTTAATTTCAAATTTATTTTTACCACTTGCTGTTATATATATGTTATTCTGTGAAAATTACAACCATCTACCTATTACGGATCATGAGATGCAGCCCGCTGACAGACAGACACATGGACAGAGGAGGCTTCGTAATAGGGCCCTGCTGGTTACCCTTCGGGTACGGAATCCTAAAAAGTACTAAGTTGTCCACTCACATCTGTATGATTTTTTCTTCAAAGGACCATATTAGCCTGGTTCTCGTATGACATGACCAATGTAATACCTGGACTGACCTCTCTGAGTTTGTTTCGGCAGATCGGGTGCTTCTTCTGTTTCATGTTTTTGTTGTGTTAAAGTGTTTTTTAAAAAAACTTACAAAACACATTTCATTTATCATTGACTGCCCTTCTTAGATTATTATGTACCTACTTACATAAATTACATTAGGTATATTAGGATATGAGATTCCTATACGTAAGCACGATTATCGAAAATCTAAAAATTACCTATTCTAATTAAATTAATAGATAATTTTAAGATTTTCGATAATCGTGCTTATCTATGAGATGTTTTCGTTAGTTAGAAAATTAAAGTAGTTAAGTACCTACCTAATGTACTACCTGTATCGAAAGTTCATTATTATGTACCTACCTGTTTTCAATTTTAACTAAATGTGCTTCAACAAACTTATGGGCACATTTTAGCAGCTATATTCATCCCGGCTTCAGCAATGGACACGAACAAAATAAGGAAGCAATTTTTCTAAATAAAGATGTAGATATGTAGGTATTACAACCATAAATACATAGCAGCGGCTAACCTAGTGAGCATGTGTGAATGCGCGCTGAGCCCCCCCCCCCCCCTCCATCCGTCCCACTGATCGGGGAAACAATTTGTAGCGAAAGGCAAGATGTTTTATAACAAAAACGGGTGCGCGAAATTTTATAAACAGACCTTTCTCGATGTCACGAAAAATCTATTGAATTTATTTGCATGTTTGAACAACTAATCTATCCCTGTATGGTAACTGTTTTGCAATTTTCGTTCTTCTTATGGTATTTATTTCCGCCCAAAGATGTGTTAAAAATAGTGTTGAAATTCGGAATTTTCGACGCTTATAACTTTTAAATATACTCTTTTTTTAACTTTTTTGTTTCCATACAGGGCTAGATAATGATGAGACAAATTGAAATCATTTTTTATTTTGAACGTACACCATCAAACAGTGGAGTTATCGCCGGACTACGTTTGTATGGAAGAATAAGCGACTAGTGTACCCTTAAGTATTTTTCACTTAAATCAAAAACGAATGTGATTAAATTGAATTATGCTCTCACCAGTAGGTAACAGAAGTCCAGCCTCCCTTGCTTCGTCAAATTTCTGTTCGAGTAATGCCAACTTCTGCGCTGGTAGAAGTTCCTTCTTTTTCAAATCTTGTCGTAGTCGTTCGCCTGCAAATGTTATAGGAATATAAGAAAACGATGCCTGGAAACTAAGCTTCGTCTGGAGTGGGAGTTTGAGTTTAAGCACAAGATTGTTTGTGAATACCAGCCTTAGACTGATTCCGAAGCACTATTTAACAAAGACAATCTATTTCTTTCATTCAGGTTATTCAATGAGGCATTTAAAAATTGGTATAATTTATTAATGTTACCAATTCATAGATGATATAATTCTACCATCATACACAGACAAACAGAGGAAGATAAGGAGACTGCTAGTTTGTTTACTTTTTAAATGCACTTAATTCATAATTGTGCTGTGTAACTTTTAGTTAAACCAGTACTTAAATTAAAAAAAAGAGTTTAAAACGTTAGAATAAGCTACCAAAGTGTAGAGCAAAACTTTTATTTATTTCTTGTAATGATGGCTACATTTAATATTATTATAGATCATTCACGGTATTTTAAATGAATAACTAGAGCATGAAAACTTTTTTATATTAGTTTTGGTTTCAAGCATTTAAGTATGACATTTGAAATCAAATCAGTGGATGGGCGTAATATGTAGGGATGGAAGTTAGTCGTACGCGTTTTGGTCTACTGGCGTAATGTCAACTGAATAGAGAGTTGTGTTGGTAAGGATCGTGTGCGTGATAGTTTACTTGTAATATTTCAAGTAAGGATATTATACGTGGTAGAGCCATGCATCAGTTATACTAGTAGTTGTTGCACGAATGGGTCGGCTCGACCGGGGAAGGCCACGCTCTCACAGAATACCAGCGTCAAATAGTAGCTCAATGCTGCTGTGTTTCGTATGGTGAGTGTAGAGAACCGGAGACCCTTTTTACTGGAAACGAGGCATTCCACCTTAGTCCTCACGGGTGACAACGCATCTGCATTTTGTTTCGTAATCGAGGATAGATGTAGATGTATATGAGCCACAGCAACCACTTACCATCAGGTGGACTGTGTGCTCGTTTGTCACCCTATCCTACAAAAAAGGAGCGATTCGTGTGATTGCTGCTGCACTGATGAAGTGTCGAATGAAAAGCAAAAGTTGGAGGTGTGTGAATTTTATCGAATAAGTTTAATATCGGAGTAAGTATTTCTAGTGTGATGTTTTGTGAGAGTGTGACAAGTGTTGTTGAGTTGTGTGCGGTGGCGAAGCCTCCATAGAAGTCGAGAAGCCGGGCTTGCCCTATCAAACTGCTCAATCAATAATATCAACTAATAAAATAACTCGTAAACAGTTTCCCGCGCGCTCCTCTGTTCTACGCAGGTCATGACTTCGTAGCCTTATTATGTGAAGTCAACACTTGGCAAATTGCTTTCAATTCGAAATACACTGATTCGTGTTCTCTCTGTCTCAAAGCGAACACGCAATGGACTGTCAAAATTAATGAAAGCAAAGAGTTGAGTTGAGCGATTAGTCGTCTCTCCCGCACGCGTGGGCTTTTTACCGGGCTTTCGAAAAAACGATCGCTCCCTTTCTAATCTATGGCAAAATTTTCTACGGTGAAATATAGCTACGATGGTTTATATAGCAATTTAGTATAGAGCATTAAGCCCTGCTTTTGGTATGAAGTGTGTCAAGCGCGGGGGCACGCAGGCGATATGTTTGCAAATTCACTTTACATTTCAATGTTTACTCTGTGTGTTTAGCTTGAGCGAATGAATATTGCGAGTAAAGATTTTTAGTGAAAATGGAGGATAATAGTGTTCCTTGTGATGAATTGAAGTATGTTAAAGAGCTAATCGGCTAGGAAAAGATTTAAAAAACTTAAAGGTAAGAGGCATTAGATTCATTATTTGAAAATTACGCAAACCATTTTGATAAAGAAACTGACAAACATTGAAAAACCAATTGATTTCATTGTATTCCTCCCCTGAAATAAAAGACCGCAATGTTTTCGAACTCATTGGCTTTATAAACGAAAATAGTCTTGAAGAGATCTTTCCCCAGCTTTTAAAGTTAGCTTATCTTGTCGTAACTATTCCAGCCACAAGTTCCTCCGCGGAACGTGCTTTCTCATCTCTGAAGCGCATCCATACTTATTTGAAAAATACACAAGGTCAAGAGCGTCTTTCAGGCTCATCAATTATCGAAAATTGAAAAACAGTTATTGGTACAATTAAAATGTTCACCAACATTTTACGCGGACGTTATCAAATCTTTCCATAAGAAAGAGAGACAATTCAATTTAGAATATAAATATTTTTTTTTGTACATAGTTTGTACTTTGTTCATGCTTTTCTGTGTTTTAAAGAGTGATGGAGTGGTGTAACGTGTAGTAGTGTAGCAGTTTGTGTGGAATGCTGTAGTGTTGTGGTGTGGAGTGTTGTAACGTGTGTGCGAGAGTGGTACAGAGTGTAGTAGAGTGGTGTGGAGTGTCGCGGCGGTGGTGTGTCGCGGTACGCACCGACGTGGCGGTAGACGTCGAGCAGCAGCTGCAGCGCGGCGTCGCGCACGGCACCGCTGGGGTCACCCACCAGCGCCGCCAGGCTCGGCACCGCGCCGCGCAGCTGCAGCTCCGCTGCGCCGTGCCTGCACACACACGCAACCACACCTTTTCAATTATTCACACACTAAACAGAATCAAGTGATGCTTTCCGGTAATTCAGTGTGTACAAAATGTTTACATAATCTAGTGATACCAGTTTCTCGACACCACGGGTTCAGTAATTCATTCATGGGGTAACATATAAAATATTACAACATAATCACTGACGAAAAGAAAATATACAAGGTCTCACTATTACCAACTGCTTAAATATTTTACTAAACAAAAACTGTATAATAGCAGTTTTTATAAAATAAATGAATAAATGGTGTATAACAAAAAAACCCCTGGGAATGAGGTGGTCGCTTCCAAACTGTTTCTATGATACATTTTGCAAATTAGTTCGTACATCTTCTCATATTGCATAATTTATTTTGAAAAATGAAAGTCCCGCTTGGTTTCTTGTTGGTTCTTCCCAGGAGTTTTTTCCAAACCAGAGATAAAAATAAAAAAAAATATTTTCATTAAGTATTACATGTAAATCTATATTGAATAAAAAATATTCCATTCTTATTCTATTCTCGGAAAATTAATTACTGCTTAAAAATAAATCAAATAACATTTTTAATTATAACAAATTCCTTTTTACTTTGTTTTAAGTGAATGCTTATGGACACCTGCTTTGATGCTCGATTAATAATTAAAATGTAAATGCGTTGTTACCCCTGAGGATTAAGACACAATAGCTCGTTAAGGTGCGCTTACACGAGGGCAATAATTGCTCGGCGACACGAATGGACCGATCTGGAGCAATTAATGGAGCAATTTCAAAGCAATGGAGCAAATTGCGGCGATTATTTCGGCGATATTGCTTCTAATTGCTCCAGATATTTCATATCGCTCAGTGTTGCAGATACGATTTGACGAATATCCAATGAGCTTGGAAATTCCTAGCAATTTTTGTATATATCTCATTCGCACTTGTTTGTTTTGCGGCTTGCCGTCTTGCTTCCGCGGGGAGAGCGAGAGGTCGGGTCTGTTCGTGACATTCTAGTAAAGTTTTTGAATAATATATCATCTAATTCTTTACACAATGAAAATTGCGGCCTCTTTGCCAAAAACGATCGCACCCAGATACGTCCACTCCTTTTCTTTCTTTTTTGTTTTTGATTAGTAATAAAAAAGCGCTACAAGCCCTGCGCAGCAAGAACAATGTCGTCCATAGCGAGCGAATACTGAAATGCTCGTGTAGGACAGTATTGCCTAGTTGATGAAGTTGCGCCATATCGCTCAATATTGTATTGCGCAGTATTGATGCTTGTTGCCGTTGCCGTAAATTGCTTGAAGTAGTCGTGACGTCATAGTTGACGAGTATTGACTGGAATTGAGCAATTTTAGTTGCCCGTGTAAGCGCACC
The DNA here is from genome assembly GCA_036936625.1 of Parnassius smintheus behrii. NCBI lineage: Eukaryota > Metazoa > Arthropoda > Insecta > Lepidoptera > Papilionidae > Parnassius > Parnassius smintheus. Next base: position 5,229,035 of record JAUPFT010000024.1, read on the forward strand.
TTTACCAGTAAAAAAGATCTCCGGGTTGTCAACATTTACCATACAAAACAGTGGCATTAAGCTGTTACTGTTTCAATATAAATAAGTAGACCTATATACTATGAAGTATAATAAACATACATAAGCAAATATATATTATTATTAATAATATACAATATGTAACGTAATTAACGCACACCCTCATACATCCCAATTAGTATATTATGTTAAAATCATAATACATATACTGAATTTTTAGTTAAACATTTTATGCACTGATTATTTACCAAATTAGTTATACTAATTCCGGAAGAATGTTGTGGTAACAGTACAAATCCACGAACGCAAAGACTTAAAAGTGCTTGAAATAAAGTTTATTTTTCTTTATTTTTATTGAATGACAGAATTAGTAATAATACAAATAAAACTGCACTCTTAAAAGTCTTATTGCCTTAAGTTACGGTCTATTTCAGTTTGTTTTGACTGTACAGATTTAGTGTGACTGTAATTTATGTAGTTTTAATTATTTTTGGGATAAAAACTACCTATATTAAAATGATAGGAATCGATTCAGTAAACGATTCTGAACAAACTACTTCCAGGATGTGCGTTAATTATGTTACATGTTGTATAAAGCTAATAACAGTGAAATCTCGATATTTCGAACCATGTTAAGTCGTAATCCTCAGTGAGATGAAAAAATTGCCAGTGCCTTCTGCTGAACTCTTAACTATCCAGAAATTGTCTAACTCGAACAAAATATTATTTCCCTACAAGGTATTGAACGTAAATATACTTAATAACTCGAATTTCAAAGAGCAAACTCCGTAAGTTGAAGTTAGCATAATATAATGAGGTCTTTACTTGGAATTTCCAGAACTCAGCAATCCAATTCAAAAGGAACGTTTGTTGCTTCTGTTGTATTGTGTGTACTTTGTACACATGCAATGAATAAATACATTCAATATACTTTCTAAGTGACACATGTGTATTTTATGTTACAGGAAAAAATCTCGAAATTCTTGATAAGTCGAAAATTCGTTAACTCGAAATCTATAATAGCATTTCCCTTGAAATTCTTATTGCTAAGTTTTCAAACACTTTGTCTGCCTTTGTTTCCGAAGCAGGGGTAATAGGTAGAGGTAGAGGTGCATGTGAGCGGCGGTGCACTCACGTGTGCAGCAGCGCGCCGATGCAGCGCAGCGCCTCCTCGCGCGTGTGCGCCGCCTTGTGCTGCAGCGCGGGCGTGAGGCGCGCCAGCAGCGTGCGCGGCGCCGCCGCCCGGCTCTCGCCCAGCGCCGACACGCACGTGCGCGCCGCCGTGCGCACGCACTCCTTCGTGTCCGCTAGCCTGCGACAACACCACCACACTTAATGGCCATACAGACTAAATACAATTTCTTATTATGCACAATAATGCTGCTGTTTTCGAGTTTCATAACGAATCGTCCTCCCACGCAAACTCGAAAACTCCAGCCTCCCGTACAAGCCTATTCAACTGCCGAGAGCTTTGCTATTGATCGTAACGCACAACGCTGTGGTATGCGGCTCAAACGCAGCATTTAGCATCTCTGCGAAGAAGTGGTCAGTTGATTTTGAGGCAGCTACCAAATCAGCCGTGTCAACATGAAAAATATTTGTGAAATTTGGCTTTACTTAAGAAGAATTTCTGCTGCTTCTGAAAAGTCAAAGAAGCATTAATTCTATTAAATTATCTTGAAACAAATCCATTTCCAACCCGTGACGCACACCACAGCGTCGCAACGACAACGACGCTGCGCAGTGCGGCGGGCCCGCTCCCCACTTCACCGCGCTTGTCCTTCGCCGCTGACGCTTACTGTGACGGAACAAGAGACCATTCTAGACATTTTTCATACGATTATATGTCGGAACCGCATGCCGCATACCGCAATGTTGTGCGTTACGATCAAGAGACCAAAGCTTGAGACAGCGTTACGTTATATTCCCGAAAATCTTCACCGCTGTATTGGAAGACGTTTTCAAACTACTGAACTGGAAAGGATACGGTATTAACATCGATGGCAAGTACATCGCACACCTTCGATTTACAATATAGTCCTTAATCCTTATGGCAGAATCGCTGGAGGATCTAAGCACTACGCTCAATGACCTATGCATTCCAACAGATAGGTCTTAAGATGTACGTGGACAAAACAAAGATCATGGTGTAACGTCAATGTCACACCTATGCTGGGAGTTGTTGGAGAGCACTAAGCTCGAAATTATTGACGAGTATGTTTACCTAGAACAAATGGACCGACTAGATAAGTCCAACTTCGACCGAGAGGTCAATCGACGGATTCAACTCAGCTGGTAGCGTTCGGGAGATTACGACACTATTTCTCGTCAGGTATACCTCAAAACTTAAAAACAAGATAGTACAACTAGTGCATGTTGCTAGTGATGACTTATGGACTAAGACGTGGTCTTTCACTGTTTATGAACTTAGAATCTGCAGTTATCTGCAGTAGAAACAGAGTAACCAACATAGCCTAACAAATTAGTAAGCTGAAGTGGCAATGGGCCGGTCATATAGCTCGAAGAACCGACAACCGATAGGGAAGAAAGGCTCTCGAGTGGCAGCCTCATACCGGTAGGCGAAGTGTAGGGCGTCTACTATTTGGAGTGGCGACCTGGTGAGACATGTAGGAAGTCGATGAACGCAGGTGGCTTAGGACCACGTTTTGTGGCATTCCTTGGGGGAGGTCTATATTCAGCAGCCCAATAAACTTACACAAAACCAATTAACATCATTATATCATAAGTACTTTCAATTTAACTTTAATTAGTATTTGTTTTAGCTAGTTAACTTGCGACCCGATTTTTATCAATTTATCGATAAAAAAATTATACTCCAAGTTTTTCTGATGAAATATAGCCTAAATAATTTTTGGCATAGCTTTCTATCTGGTCGTGAAGTTGCATCACAATCGATTCAGCAATTCCGAAGCTTAGTCCGGACAGATAGACGAACAAAAATGCTACAAATGGCGATTCACGTCTTAATGGCATGCAATTAGCTTCCAGAGGTCAATAAAAGACTGTTGTTCCCATATTACAGACACAAACTTTACCTTTGTTTATATGTGCAGATTAAAATGTATTCCATAATAAGAAACTTGAGTTTTAATCTATACAAATACTTAAATAAATTTAAAGTTCGTGTTTGTAATATCATGTCAAAATTACTACAGCTTTTAACTAAATGCTTATGAAAGTATATATGGTACTTACAAAAAAAAAACAATATTAAAAAAATTGTCTGTCTATGTGTCTGTTTGTTCAGGCTAATCTCAGAAGTGGCTTAATTGGTTTCGACGGGACTTTCACTGGCAGATAGCTGATGTTATAAGGAGTAACTTAGGCTAATTTTAATTTATAGAAAGAATTAGGGTTCCGTACAAAAAATAGAACTCACAAAATCCAACCATAATAATTACACGCGGGCGAGATCGCGGGGAACAACTAGTTACACAATATAATTTGTATAACACAATTTGTAATACACACATATTTATTGGGTAAATATATAAATCATGTCTTACTATTCTGAGCTATGTTGTAAATATCAAGTCTTTAACTGATAGGGAACTTCGTTGAAGCACAAAATAAATAATAGGTTGAAGTTAGTTTAAAATCAGTTACTGAATTCGATACGAACAGACATACAAGAAATACAGTTAATAATATAATGTGGTAAGAAAAGTGAAGTACGGAACATTATTGACACAGTTTGTGCATTAAGGTCCCATACGTCACGTTCATAATTTGTATTTCCATTTTAACAAGGGTACATTTAAATAGCATAACAATTATGCCTATTCTCGACTACGATATATATTTATATATCGTAGTCTATGTATTTCTTAATATGTAAACACGGACGTGTAATGGCGTCGGCCTTGACTTTATAGCAGACCTTTGAAATGGCATATGATGACTGAAAAGGGAGAGTTAATCTAGTTTGACTTATGTTTTTTTTATATTTATATAATTCATGACTATGGTCATGAATTGTGTTATTTATTAAAACAATTTTTTAAAGAATATTAATAATGCTACAAACATTACTAATAAGTATTCCCCTTAACCACTCGTGGTAAGCTTAAATTGCTTGTGTTACGAGTGGTTCACGCCAGTCATTGAGTTATACAAGACTAGAGGAGCAAACCACATTACCGCGCGTCGAAAAAAGTGTAACCACTATCCAAACGCGACGACGTAGCTTTGAAACTAATAACAATTTTAAGTAAACATATATCTATCTCACTTACACAAGTTGCGAAAACAATATCGTCGTCGTAAGATTAGAAAAAGATAGACACACAAACATGCAATGGCGGGTTGGTGTGGCTTACTATATGAAATTTTACCTAAAATACGCAATAAAAATGAGTTTTTTTTAAGCTGCAGTTAATTGTTTTTATATTAAAAAAGTATATTTTATTTTAAAATCTTTATTACGTCCCCTTAGAAAAAAAGGGATACAAAGCTTATCAGATAAATAGAAGTAAACATAATGATGAAATAAAACGTATTTTTATGGTTCTAATAAATCAAACAATAAAAATAGGTATCTAATAAAATATAATTAATATAAAATGTATACGAAATTATAAATAATATAAAATTATTAATATAAAATAGGTAATAAAATATATTTAAAAGATAATTCAAGAATAAACTAAAATAAGAATAATTAATTATATTGTATGAAAGTTAAAACGTAGTTTTTATTATAATTTCCAAAATATTTAAAATCGGAGGTAACAAATTAACTTACTCCATTAATTATATAGTCTCCCATTAATGTAGGATAATCACAAATGCGGAAAAGTGGCAACATTGAACCTAAATGGCAATATTCGATATTTTATTTTATTTCTTAGTGTTTTAAACGTTAATATGAACATATAAATTAAAACTTACGTATGGAAAGTGATTCCGCTTGATTTATTATGTTTTTGTGACCTTGAAACGCATTCTTTCACTACGCATTTACCCATTTTTTGTTGTGAATCGTTCGGCTTAACTCGGACGGCGTCACCTTGAACACTGAACCGACGTTCGCTGAGTATAAGGCTGTGGCCTTATGTGAAGTGACAACGCTTTGGCGCGGAAATTACTTATCTAGTGTAACATATAAATCAATGACGCCAGTAGTCGAAAGGCGGATTCGAACCCACGACCTTTTTTTGAGTTCGCGGTCCGCGCCCTGCCATTAGGCTACTGTCGCTTTACGGCCGGTCTCAATAACTTATCTATCTCTTACTGGAAGTTAAAACGGCTACCATTGGTATCTATAGTTACATTTTTCCGTTTCAATAATCAAAGATAGATAGAAATGTTTAACCATCACATTGATCTACCCTTCGGAGGACTTACCGACTACCTGAGTTAAGTGGGTTCATAGAAAAAAAACATCTGACTGTTTCAATAACGTATTGGCAGTTAACTGGCGATAGTTCAAATTACCAGATGTTAGAGTTTTGTCTATCGCCCAATTTTGAGAGTTAGCAAATATTTGTCGTGATTTTAAATAAATAAAACCTATTTAATATCTAAAAAATGGATTTGTTCAGTGATGAAAGTGATAATGAAATGTATGAGATAGGTGTTTTTGATTCCGGAGGTATTGTAGATACTGAAAATCGCCGACTTTATAATCGAATAAATTACAGAAGTGAATTTTCTGACTCTGAATTTACATATAGATTTAGATTAAATAAAACGTCCGTGGATGAGTTATTATTGAAAATAACACTATCCTTAAAAGTAATTTCTTCAAGGTGAGTAAAGAAACTTGTGAACAAAATTTGGTTACCAAAGATGTTTTATAGGTACAGATACCGTGTACGCGCGCCTAAAACGCTTCCATTTAAAAGGCGCCAATATTGGCGTATTCGTTCGATCGTTCCGCCATTACGCCAGCGACGTTCACTGTGAACGTACATCACGCACCGGTATTTTTAATTTCGCAAAATGACTGTTTGTGCCGTGAAATCATGTAAAAATTACTCTTGGAAAAAAGATAAGGAAAAGAACATCACTTTTCATAAGTAAGTATACAATTTTCTGGTGTATTTCATTATAAAATAATATGAAAGCTGAATGTCAATACAAGTAGTAATACTGCGCAATAATATTCGAGTGTTGCCTACCGTATGAAATGTTTTTCCCTATTTTAATGTCATGAATAGATGTAAATCAACTGTTGACAACGGATATTTATCTAAAGCAGCCTATACGCAATCGGTGTCAACCGTTTTTTTATCCGACTACGGCTGAAAAAGGATAGTTATGTTTTTACTGTGTGTGCGGTTGGCTAAGCTGAATCGCTTTTCGGAATGGTGCTCAAAAACTCCTTGACCTATTTAAAAAATTCTTTCACCATTAGAATGCTATTATTACTGTGAAACGTAGGATGCATTTTAATTAGTGGGCACTACTATCAACGAATATGTTTTTTAGCTAAACTCGTAAAGTACTTGACCGATTTTGAAAATTCTTTTACCACTAGAATGTTATGTATAATTACAGATGTCTAATGTATAATTTATTTTATTATAGATGGCGCTACTTTCTATGAATATGTTTTTTGGCTAATCTCGAAAATTACTTGACTGATTTTAAAATTCTTTTACCATTACATTACTAATGAGGGATTTAGTTGTGTGATTAAATTATATTATTATAATAATTATTTGTGTAATTAATATTTTAAAAAAAGTAAATACCTACCTAAGAATCCACCTCGAATTATTATTTTGGAAAATGTACTAATTATATCTCAGAAAAATGCACTATTATAATATATTATGGGACTATCTGTGGTTTATTCATTACCAAAGAGAAAAAACTTATTGCCCCAAAAAAATTTTTTAAACCGTCTAATTTTACAGGTTTTAACCAAGTTAAACCGTTTTAAGGCTTCGGGTCGAAATAGATCTGGCAGCACGGATCGCACTTTCCTGTGAATCTATCCTTCTTGGTCACTTAGAACCGTCATTTACAAGAGCGAGAACGAGCGGGAGTGTGTAATTTAACCCTCAAAAAGCCGATTGTGAACCGGTTTGAAAAATCAATCTGTCATTCTTGTGATCATTGTGAGGTAATTGAGTTGGAAAATTAAATGCATGCCCTGCATCGACAGTCTAATAAGTAAAGAAAAATTAGATTTTCATAAGCTAGTTGGACTACGTGACAAGGAAGGACTGATTTATTCGTCACAAAATGTTTTTACTGTATGCTGGCTGTCAGAGGCAATTTTAAGTAAAACATCAAATAACTACAGAAAAAGATTACAAACTTGTGATAATTAAAATAATGACACACTTAGTGAGTAAAAGTATATTCAACTTTAGTGAAACAGATCATCTTTATGGGCATTATCATGAAAATAATATTTTCAAATTAATAGTGGATGGATATGTAAAAATCAGGCTGTTTCATGTAGCGAAGACAGAAAATTTTTACAAAAATATTCCATCGAAAAGGTAACTGTACCGAAAACAACTACAATTTCAAGGTTTTTAAATAAAATTATAATTTACATAAATAAAAAATGTTGATCTTATATGTTTATTTATTTATTTACAGTTTTTACAGTATAAAATGTAGCTTTTAAACACACTAAGTTTTACAAAATTTTATCTTCTTCCAGTAAAAAAGGAAAGTAAAATCCAGTGACAGTATTTAACTAATTTCATGCAAGGATTTGATCTAGTCATGAAACTGGATCGATATATGAATTATAAAAAAACATTTGCTATCTCTTTGCCGAAGTTTACACTTAACCAAACTTTTGTACGTCATTCATGTCTTCGTAAAAAGCGGCAATATTTGGGTTCTACAGTACAAAGGTGTAGTACTCTATATATATTCAATAATAATAGACTGGTTAAATATATAAATAAAAAATCACAGTAGATATAGGTAAATAAATATCTGCTGTGATTTTTTATTTGTTTTTAACTGTTACATTAACTATAGGTTTTATTACTTATCTTCACTATTTTGGTGCGATTTTCATACCTACATAAAACACACATAACCAACCATATCCCTTGTATGTGTATATCTCTATACACACACGCACACGCTTCGCATATAAATTTTACACTCAGGTCGTAATAAAAATAAAAATAATAAGGTCAATATAAATGAAATGTAAAATCTCCCAAATTTTTGGGTAATCGATTTGCACTGTTATTACCGAAGTCACGCACATTAATGCAGGCACGGTACGTAAGATATGCGCGCCACGTGGTACTCACGCACACATGTATCAAAGACTGGCGTCACTGTGAACGGTGCGATGTGTTAGCAACACGGTATCTGTACCTATAAAACATCTTTGTTGGTTACATTATATGTATTGTCGAAATATGCCACCCAACATAATATGAATGACAGTTATTGTGATTTTTTTTTACTTATATTTAACATTTTAGGAATAAAGGAATATCGCCGTTACATCAGTTGTTGCTGACCTTGAGATTTTATGCACTGGGAACAATGCTTTTATCAGTAGCGGACTTTATTGGTGTATCGAAAGCTTCAGCCAGCCGAATTGTGCATCATGTATCTCGGGCTATAGCTGGCTTATACCCTCAATATGTGAAGACATTAAGCAATACCCAGAATGCCTTTCATGAAATCGCAGGATTTCCAAGAATTCTTGGCGCAATTGACTGCACGCATGTTCCCATACAGTCACCTGGTTAGTAGTATCAAATAAATAAATATTTATATTAAGTAGATCTAGGCAGAATCTTTTTCGTAGGCCATCTAGTGACCTGAAACTCAAACGTAGAACTTAATCCAAGTTTGGCCAGAATTGGATCAACTTCTACAAACATGCATACAATTCTTTATTATAATATTATTAAGTATAGATTCATTTATTTATATAGATTATACCTAATAACAGTCATCATTTTTGCAGATTCAAATATAGGAGAAGAATTCAGAAATAGAAAAGGCATATTTTCAATGAATGTCCAAGGAGTCTGTAATGTAGACTTGTTATTTATGAATGTTGTTGCCCGTTGGCCTGGGTCTGCTCATGATGCTACTATATTTAACAACTCTACGCTAAAAAGTAAGTAGGTACTTAGTTATCTAGAAGATTATAATAATAGGTCATCACATAAACATGATTAATATTTCTTTGTTATTTATTTTCAGTGCAATGTGAAGAGGGATTGTTTGGCAATAGATGGCTTATTGGAGACAGTGCATATCCCTGTACTTCATATTTTTTGACACCACTGCTCAACGCCACATCTGTTGCAGAGAATCGTTACAATGAAGCACATATAAAGACTAGAAATACTATTGAAAGGTAAATATTATTTTATTAATATTTTTTTTAAAAAATTTCATGAATATAATGTAAAATACTTTGTAACTTTTCAGATGTTTTGGTGTGTGGAAAAGGCGCTTTCCAATACTCTCGCTAAAAATCCGTGTAGCTACGCAGACAACACAGGCCATTATTATTGCCACTCCTGTATTACACAACATCTGCAGATTAAATAATATTAGGGATGTAGATCCAGAAGTTGCAATGCCGCAAGAATCAGGTGACATTACCTATGCTGAAGGGATAGGTCAACAAAATCACAGTGTCAGACAACAGCTAATTAATAATTATTTTAGTGTTTAAATTATGTTTAATTATATAAGAATTTTAATGTGTAAATAATGTTAAATTATACTAGAATAAATGTGCTTTATTTCAATATATATTTTATTTCAAAAATGTCAAATAAAAATCAATGTATAAAATAGATTTTATTTTAGAATGAACTTAACAAAAACATTACATAACTTATAAAAAATACACCTTATTATCACTATTTACTAAATCTTAACATTAGTACTATAATAATCACAAGTCACTTATTTAATTTTTCTATTTCTAGCTGCAGTTTAACTTTTTCAAGTTTATCCACTTCAGTTTTGGCTTCAAAATAAGCAGCCATGGCTAATTCCTTGCTTATCTGAGCCCGTAATAGTTCTTCAGAGGGTTTTTGGCGTTTCTTTACTGTGAAAATAAAAAACATAGTTAAATTCTCATATTTTACACTCTCCTAGCTTGATAGAATTGATGACTGATGACCACAGAGATCGGGCATAGGAGATGACATAAAAAACATTAGTAACAACTACTATCCAAACTACATTAGAGATTACCCAGAACCAACTACTATAGCCTATTTCACAATTTATCTTGTTTGTCAGACAATTGAGTGGTCAGCCTTTAGATTTTCCTCATTAACCAGAAAAAAATACACAAAGTTGTAACAAAACCTGCGACAAGCAATCACACTATTAGGCCATAGAGAGGCGGTCTGTTTTGTCTACCGACTTTAAAAAGGAGCCAGTACTCAATTCGACTGTATGTTTTTTTTATGTGTGTTACTTCATAACTTTTTACTGGGTGAACCGATTTCTATGATTCTGTTTTTATTTGAAAGCTGGTGCTTCACATGTGGTCTAATATAAATTTGATCAAGGTCTGACCAAAAGTTTTTGAGTTATTCTTAATAATTTATATTGAAGTTGGTTGTACAAAATTATAAATTATCTAGTAACAACTGAGGTAAAATATTACAGCTACAACTTACAGGGTTTGTAAGGATTATTAAAAGTAAATCTTTTTGGTGTGAAAATTTTCTCACTATTACCACCACACTCAGCACTACCACACTCAGCAATACCACCACCTCCCATCACCAAATCACTAGTTACAGCCTCTGAATGCTCCGGTAAAGGTTGTAAATCCATGAGTTCCACCACTGCATCTGGTGGAATCATTTCACTTTCCCCATCACCACCAAACTCCACAGTGAACCCCGTGCATGTTGCACCTAACATAGATGTTACACGATCTAGTGCTTCATCGGGAGGGATGTACATCTTTCCACCACCAGTCTGCAAATAAAAATGTTTCAATAGAAATATTACATAAAAAAATTCTAAGATGATTAGGTATATCTAACAAAATGTCACAAAATATTTAATGTATGTACTTATTACAAACCTTTAAATTATTTTGTCTTATCAATGCATTGCGTTTTCTTGATGACTTATTTAAGTTTTCCCACTTTAAGCGTAGTTGCTCAGGACGCCGCAATTCTCCCGCCATCGCACTAAACTCCTGCGCTATGGATTTCCAAGCCTCTTCCTTTAATTTATTATTTGTGGCATTCGTTGCTTTAGTAGTAATTACTTTTTGCTTGGAAATCAAGTCAAGCAGAAAGAGTATTTCGTCCTTAACAAGGGCCATTGTCTTCATCTGAAACAAAATTTTATGGGTGCCTTACATTTTTGGCGCGACTTTGAGACAAAGACCCAAGCTTTTGTAACATTACTGTAAATTTATATATCACGGCAAAGAGTTCACAATACTTACAGTATTTTGTTGAGCCATGTTAATGTTTATCGCTAATAAATTAATGCTATACATAAACAATTATATTATGTGTAGTATATTTCTGCTGAGCTTCTTGAGGTTTGGTTGTGGTGGCGTACACAAACTGTCAATGAGCAATGTCAATTGTCAAGTCAAGCAACGCCAAGCGCGTTTTGTTGCTTCGTATCGTTTCTTCGTATTTTAAGATAAAAGTTTATCATTATTTGAAGAAAGCCTTAATTTAGAAATGTGTATAAAGGATAATTGTCAATATTATATTAAAAATTAATAACAAAAATAATTAAAAACATTATATATTAATCATAATATTTTAAATACATCATTTATATTTTATTGTAGAACGCGACGCAATTCACTTCGAAGCAAAAACAAAACGCTTAGGAGGGACGCATTAACCAATGTTATCATGAACTATCTGCCTTTTATCTCTAGTAAGCTTTCGAACATTACGATATTGAGACGACAGTAACAGATAGTTTAAACTTAACTGTTTACCTTGGTTAGCTATCTACTTATAACTGATTGTAGGGAATTGAGACCGGCCGTTAATGTATCGTATAGTAACTTACTTTTGACTAAAACGATATTTATCACAATCCTGAGTATTTTTTATATTAATTACAGATTGCTATCACAATTTATATATATTATCCATATAATTTTCTCATCTGTTCTATATTCTTCTGATCTGTTCGGTTCTATAAATATTTAAATATATAAAAATTATAAATTAAAATGAAAAGATAAATATACATAAATATCAATAAAATAAAATAAATACAAAATAATATTATATTATTTTTGTTATTATTAAATTTATATATGTTACTTATATATATATATAAAAGTTGTGGTTCGGTGAAGCTGCAACCTAATGGACCATGATTTGAAATTTTTATGAAAAGAAGTGGCTGACGTCAATTATTATTCTTCTTATTATTTTTTCATTACTGCCTTTTTCAACCTCACAAGAAATTTGTAACTCCAAAAAAGAAAACTACGTATAAGTAAAGTGTAAAGTAAATTAGTAATATAGTGTTATGTATGTTCAGACTAAATAAAGGTTCCTAAAAATAGACGTAGATAAAGGAATTGCAAAAAAATTACTCAAATAAAAATGCAATATTCTTCCTAATTTTATAGGTAGTAACATATTAAAATAATAAGTTTCTTTAGAATATTTGTGTAAAACATAATATTACCGTGACGTAAGGGCATAGGTTGGTAGGTACTCAAAAAATATTATGTTTGCGGCGAAATACGGAACGTCGACGACGGCGACACAGCCACCTCGTACGAACGCATACAGCGGAATGCCGCCCGCACTCTGCGCACGCCCCTTTATCATAGAATTCACACAATTTTCAGAATTATTTGAATTAAAAGAGAAAAACGAACTTAAAAATTTAAATAAAACGTGGAGAATATAGATTTTTTAATTATCTATCCATTAGTGTTATCCTCAAATGATTGGAGCGTTGCGTTTAGCAACAGATGCATGTAATCAAGAATTTTAGTCATTTTTTAAAAGTTGATTTTAAATGTATTTATAGCACATAAAAATAAATTAGAACGTGGAATGTGATGATAAGATATAGAACATTAATAATGTACTTTTAGATGTAGTTTATTTTTCATAACTAATGAGATAATAGAATCTGAAAAACGCACTTTCGCAACATTTTGGTCAGGGATACACCTTAAGGCGATTAATTCGAAAATTTGGTGGTTTTTCTAATTGACATATTTTGTAAGTATCATAGATTACTAAACAAAATTTTGGTATATAATTTTTGACTAAATGATCTTGGATTGGATAAAAGGAAAACACGATATCTTGTAATTTTCTCGGCATAGCTATCTCGTAATTTGCGTACTATGAAGTCATTGCATCACTTTCATTTTGACACTCTCGCAGTCGTCCGTGAACTTCAGCGGCAAAGGAATAAGCCACGCCCCCAAAACTACGATTCATTTTCAATGTATCCTAGCCACCACTACGCGGCGAGTTAAACACTGCAATACATGTTAAACAAACATCTAATTAAAACGCTATAAGTACTGTTTTCCGATTAGTAAGTACGCCTGACGTAGGCGATGTATTGTCTCGAGCAGGCGCTTGATTTGTCAATGTTACTCATCCAGCTAATTATGTAGGCAGTTATGCTAGGGTGCGCCGAATCACTTCCTGTCCTACATCCAATAGGATGCTTATCGAGATAGAACAATTGTTTACAGTTGTTAATAAAATTATGTACCTAGTCGTGTTTATTTCTACTTCATATTATCTGAAATAATTGTCACAGAATTTTTTTAAAGCAGAGGGATATATCTAGACCGGTTAGAGGGTCAAGTAACGGAAACATAAATGGAGGATACAAAGGAAGAATGATCCCGAGTGCCATTCTAAAACAGTAGTATGAAGTGTAGCGTAGCTATCTACATCAATATAATAAAGCCAAAGATTTTTTCCTTTTTTTTTTGTTTGTTTAAACACGCTACTCTCTGGAACTACCAGTCCGATTTTTATATATTATAGCCAGATTCACGAGAAATATTTTAAGCTATCTACGCATTAGCCTACACTCCTCAGCTAGCCTTAAATATTGAATTTTATTAAGCAAGCCAGAATAAAAAGCCAAAAATATAGATCATTACTCCATCTAAAAAAGTCCATGATAGCATATGCCTCTTTCTTTTGCACAAGCCACAAAAAGGTATTTTGTGACGAAAAGTTATTGAAAATTACAGTGATTTTTGAGCGTTATTTTAGGCATGGCATATTAATTTTCGAACGAAAGTTACTTGATCATAAAAGACAATTTTAGGAAGGTAAAGTTTGCTCTTTACAGCATGTTATTTGGATGCATAGTTTAAGAGATATTGATAAATTAAAATAAATAACGTAATGTATAACTTAATCCAGAACAGAACTTACCTGTCGATTATGTGGGGTAATGCTGTAGGCACAAAGTTTGAAAATTCTGGTCCCATGCGCTCCGCCAGTGCTGCCAGCACCTCAAGACCGTTCTGCGCAATCTGGAAATAACAATTGATAATCAAAGCTTTCGTTGGCAAGCTACAGCTTTGTCACATATTTTGCTGTTTAAGAACAAACGGAGGAAGAACAAACGTAAGTTGTACATGTACAAACATCCAGAGCCGGTATAAATAATTGCAGGCCATACAAATCCCTTGTTCCGGATGGTACTTGTTGGTTTACCGTGGCCCCGAAAAGCCGCAACCATTGCGGTATTGAGCCGATTATTATATCAGGAGTTTTGCGAGAACTTGACCGCCGACAGACGCTGCTGTTTTATTGTTGAAATAATGTTTTGAAGTGGATTTTGATGCATTCAATCTTAGTCCCCAGAAGTGCATCTGCATTTTGATTTTTGTACCGGATGGATACGAGCTTAATGGACAAGGATACAGACTGCAAACGCGAAAAGTCGTGGGTTTGAATCCGCAATTCGATTACTGTCGTGGACCATTTCTAACACAAAAATTTCAAGATTACTTCTTCATAACGTTACTAGATTTTTTAAATAAAATGAAAATAATAATGAGCAGCAACAATTACACGTGATTATTCGCAATTGTTCGGTTGTTTAGATGAATTGCGATTATAATTTTTAACTTCCCGCTAAGAAAATTGAAAATTGAAAATTTTCAAAAATAGGGAAGTTATTGGTTTCATCCAGATTTTCGAAAATCGAGTTTTCATCAGATCTCGATATTTTGAGATCCCAGGAAGCTATTCTGACTAATTTCACGTGGACGTCCGTACGGATGTATGTATGTATGTGTGGGTGTATATGTATGTAAACTTTCGATCAATAATATAATGTAAACCTTTCATAACTTTTGAACGTCTTGATCGATTGAGATGCGGTTTTTGCGGCATTCTAAAGATCTCAATGTGAAATAGATTTGGTGATAATATGAACTCATTTGGACGAGTAGATTTTGAGAAATTTTTTAAAAACTGTTTTTGTGGTATAACTTTTAAACGGCTTTACCGATCGATTGCAAAACCCAATCAGCACTTAACCTTAAAAAAATGACGACGTCGTCGAATGCCGTTTGGAAAATAAAAATCGGTTCATTCGTTCGTGAGATATCGAAGGAGAAAGAATTCGAAAAAAAACGTTTTTTTTTTAACATAACAGAGATTACGCAATATAATTTGGTGAAATTTGGAGCGCTTTGTATTTGAAATTAGCGAGAAGTTCCAGGGATGGCCTGCAGGGTCAACCAATTTTTTTTTATTAACCCGCGACGAAAACAGAGAGGTGTTATAAGTTTGTAGTGTGTATCTGTGTAACTATGTCTTTGTCAGTAGTTGTGTCTGTGTCTGTCTGTGGCATCATGGCTCCTCATTGGATGGAACAATTTTTTTTATTAACCCGCGACGAAAACAGAGAGGTGTTATAAGTTTGTAGTGTGTATCTGTGTAACTATGTCTTTGTCAGTAGTTGTGTCTGTGTCTGTCTGTGGCATCATGGCTCCTCATTGGATGGAACAATTTTTTTATTAACCCGCGACGAAAACAGAGAGGTGTTATAAGTTTGTAGTGTGTATCTGTGTAACTATGTCTTTGTCAGTAGTTGTGTCTGTGTCTGTCTGTGGCATCATGGCTCCTCATTGGATGGAACAATTTTTTTTATTAACCCGCGACGAAAACAGAGAGGTGTTATAAGTTTGTAGTGTGTATCTGTGTAACTATGTCTTTGTCAGTAGTTGTGTCTGTGTCTGTCTGTGGCATCATGGCTCCTCATTGGATGGAACAATTTTTTTTATTAACCCGCGACGAAAACAGAGAGGTGTTATAAGTTTGTAGTGTGTATCTGTGTAACCATGTCTTTGTCAGTAGTTGTGTCTGTGTCTGTCTGTGGCATCATGGCTCCTCATTGGATGGAACAATTTTCATTAAGTTTCTTCGTGTTTGAAAGGTGTCTTAATCTAGAGTGTTCTTAGCTACGTTTCAAGAAAATCTGCTCAGCCGTTTGAAGATCTTTTAATTTCAAGGGGTTTTTTGAATTATCAAATTTAGGTTATACATCTACATTTCACTACTGATCACAATATGTCTCTGATACAACTGATCATGATTGATGACAACTGATTATGATTATCATTAAGATTTTTGCTATATTTACCACGTTTTCCTAGTTTTTAGTTGTTATTTTTTTAAATTTTTAGTTGTATATTCTTTTCCCTCTGTTGCCTCTTACGACGCCCACGAGTGATGTGGGGGTAGAACATTATTTTACCCCCACCTCACAACGTTATAATCTGTTTATTTATTCACTATAACGGATTTATGAAGGCATGAACTTACCCATTTATATTACAACCATTCAATTTCACAATACAAGGGAGTAACGTAGTCAGCTGCCCTTACTTCCCCTAACAAAGTACCCCAGTAACACAGTAACAAAGGGAGCCATGTTAAAAAAGAACATGAATAAACGGGAAGCTCAATTGGGCAAAACTTTCCTAACATAGTATTAAGGAGTATTTTTCTTTAATAAAAATTTTCATAGCCAAAATACTCCATATTGACCATTATGTGTCATGAAAATGTCTCGTTTTCTTCCCAAGAGTTTTTTTTTAAAATAACCAGCTATGCTCGGAATGAATTTTTGTCGGAAGCCGAGCAGTGGCAGTGTAAAAATGTTCACTACCCCCATATCATCTCGTAGGTATCCGGATAGCGACAGAGTAAAACTGTACCTGGCGATGGACATGATATTTATGATAACAGTTAAATAAACACAAAAAAACTGCGGTTGCCAACCCGTTCGCCAAGCGTAAGAACCATGGCAAGCATTCCTTATGTGAGGCAATTTATGGGGGAGGCCTTTATTCAGCAGGGGACTTTAATAAGATGTAATAGTAATGGTTTATGTCAGAAACCTTAGCGGTCACAATACCTAGGCTGCACTGAAAGTATCAGGAATGGAATATTTCCACTGTTCCTGTCATATAAAAATCGAATACCATTTATTTATTTAAAAAAAGATTCTCGGTGTTGACACAAGGTTATGTCAAACTTGTTTAGTCGTTGAGACAATGGAATTGACTCGAGAAAATTCAAGAGCGATGATTTATTATGACTTTCGAAGTGGTTTAACACAAAAACAGTGTATTGACCGGATGATTTCCGCGTTTTGTGATGAAGCCCCATCCAAAACCACAATTTATCGCTGGTTTGCTGAATTTCAACGTGGACGTGTCAAGCTCAGTGATGATCCCCGTCAAGGTCATCCAAAAACTGCAGTCACCCAGGAAAACGTTGATGCTGTGCGTAAGCTGATTGAGGAAGATCGACATGTGACATACCGCGAAATTCAGGCAACTTTAGACATTGGCATGAGTCAAATACAAATAATGTTGCATGAACAATTAGGTGTAAAAAAGTTGTTTTCCCGATGGATACCGCATTCGCTTTGTGAAGAGCAAAAAGCGGCTCGCGTTACTTGGTGCGTCAGAACTCTCGAAAGATTCCACGCAGGATCCTCAAATGCTGCATACAACATCGTATCAGGTGACGAATCCTGGATATATGCGTACGAACCCGAAACAGAAAACCAGTCACGAGTTTGGGTGTTCGAAAATGAGTTAAAGCCAACAAAAATTGTTCGTTCACGGAGTGTTGCAAAAAAAAATGGTGGCCACGTTTATCTCGAAAACCGGCCACGTGACGACTATTCCTCTTGAGTGACAAAGAACGGTTAATGCAGAATGGTATGCTAACATTTTTTTGCCACAGGTCGTTTCTGAACTCCGTAAAGAGAACTGCAACCGTCGCATCATCCTCCATCACGACAATGCGAGTTCTCACACCGCACACGGAACAAAAGAGTTTTTAGAGCAAGAAAACATAGAATTATTAGACCATCCGCCATACAGACCCGACCTAAGCCCTAATGATTTCTATACTTTCCCTAAAATAAAGAATAAATTGCGTGGACAGAGATTTTCATCACCTGAAGAAGCTGTGGACGCCTACAAAACGGCCATTTTGGAGACCCCAACTTCCGAATGGAATGGTTGCTTCAATGATTGGTTCCATCGTATGGAAAAATGTGTCAAATTTCGCTTAGAATACTTCGAAAAGCAATAAATACATTTTTAGATAGTAATGTTGTGTCACTTCCTTGATTCCCGAAATTTTCAGTGCCGCCCTCGTAGGGTATTACACCAATTTTATATAGTAAATACTTAACTACTATAATTTTCATGTAATTTTTTTTTAAACCGAATAGTGCCATAAATTTTAAATTTTCGCGTGAAAACGCTAGCCGCCATGCTGTGTTAAGCTCGTGATGTATTTATACTGACTCAAAACCCTTCAGAGCTGAACACCGGCAATGCACGCGCCACTATTAGGTGGTAGGAAGGAGGGTGCAACCTACCCAGACCAACTCTTGGGCAGAAAAGCAAACCTACAACCTGATAGGCGATAGTGGTGATTTTTTTTTTTATAGGATAGAGTGACAACCGAGCACACAGTCCACCTGATGATAAGTGGTTTCTGTGGCCCATGGTCATCTACATCAATCCTCAATTACGAATTAAAATGCAGATGCGTTGTCACCCGTGAGGACTAAGATGGAATGCCTCGTTTCCAGTAAAAAGGGTCTCCGGTTCTCTACACTCACCATACGAAATACAGCAGCATTAAGCTACTATTTCACGCTGGTATTCTGTGAGAGCGTGGTCCCTCCCCGGTCGAGCCGACCCATTCGTGCTACAACTATACTTCTAATATAACTGCAGCATGGCTCTACCACGTATAGATATGCCTAGAATTCCAACAGGGGTTTACATATTTTGTAAAAAGCCCGTATTACTTAGTTTCAGGCCTTGAGTCTTTGGCCCTTTTTACTGGAAACAAGGCATTCCATCTTATTCCTCAAGGGTGGCAACGCATCTGCATCTTGAATCTTAATCGAGGATTGATTTAGATGTCTATGGGTCACAGCATCCACTTACCATCAGGTGCACTGTGTTACTCGATTGTCATCCTTATTCTATAAACAAAAATGATAAAAAATGGCACTATTTTACATATATCGCTAATCTATATTAATCAAAAGTTTGAAGACGAAATGAAGAACAAACAGAATGAAGATCTGTTGACGCAATAAAATTTCAGAGAGGTTTTATGGCCTACAATTACCATGTTTTGTATCATGGTGAAAAAGTATCGAAAAATAAAAA
The DNA here is from genome assembly GCA_036936625.1 of Parnassius smintheus behrii. Classification (NCBI taxonomy): domain Eukaryota; kingdom Metazoa; phylum Arthropoda; class Insecta; order Lepidoptera; family Papilionidae; genus Parnassius; species Parnassius smintheus. The sequence continues at coordinate 5,248,710 of JAUPFT010000024.1, forward strand.
CTCTTTATAATTTGGAGTATGATAAAGAAACCAATGATTGTAACCATTAAAATACTACGAGTAAATAATTATCTACGTTAATGCCACGCAATAAAGTGCACTTTTAGATTATTTTTTATTTATATAGTACTTAATACTATATTTAACTTACCAATTAACACTACCTATTACTAATCACGCGATATTCAAGCCCGTTAAAGCATCGTTCAAATAACACGAAAGAGCACAATGACACAAAGAATTTGAACCCGGCACATTCAAAATAGAACTGGTAAGTATGGCCCAACGCGCCTAACTCCACTGAGGAGGAACTGGCGTACATCTCGCTGGCTTATTATTTGCATTGAAACTACTTATTCTGAAATACCACTTCCTACATTCGAAATAAGTTGAAAATAAATTGCACACATATTTTGTAATTATTAGAAGATTCCTACCGTACAAGTCCTTCTTGTATATTAATTACCTTTTTAATAACACGAAATGACACGGAATGGACACTGAAATCACACCTTGATAAGCACTCTTATTCTTTTACGTTTTTTATGTACCACAAAAACAATTTCTGGCCTAGTTTACACTGGACTGATTCGATCGTATAGTTTGTGGTCATCAGTAAATTCTTGGTAGCGTAGTGAGAATTCTTGATACCGAGTAGTAATAGTGGCGGTCTAAGAATATCCACTACCCGTGGATATCTTCCCGTGGGTGTCGTAAAAAGTGACAGAGAGAAACAACAAATAAGGAGATGGGCAGCAATCTTCCTAATAACGACTAGAATTTAAAAACTGCGGTTGCCAATCCACCTGCCAAGGGTGCCAACTATGGCAAATATTCCCCCTATGAGGTAATCTATGGGGGAGACCAATGTTCAGCAGTGGACTTTAATAGGCGGTATGTACGATACAACGGTAACGGTAAACTTTTGTTATAGCTTAAAGTTCGTGCGCAATAAATACATAAATGCAATGAATTGATCGATTGAATAGAAATTCCCAAGTGGCAGTTTAATATAGCAAAACAAGCACGTATTGATACATCCGATTCCCGTATGGCAGTAAGCAGGACTTTTAGGTCTGCATGGAGTCGATGGATAATCTCAGCATCGTGGCTTGTGAGGATATACGGTAAAAGTCTTTGTTCATCAGTGATATGTTTGCAACAGTGATAATTAATAGTGTTAGAATTTTCATCTTAAATCCGATGAAAAACACGAAACAGAATTGTCTCTTCGAAAATTAACGTTTAATAAAAAGTAAAAGCCCACTTCAAACAACTAAAAAGTTATTTTATTACACTTTTGAGTGGACTAAGGATATCATAATCTCAATTTTTGTCTAAATAGTTACATTAAAAAATTTATTCCCTATTTTGATACCCCCTTAAGGATGGATTTTTTGTCTCTGGAGTATAACCCATTTAATCTTTGATCAATTATATATATACTGATCGAAGCATTTAGTTAAAAAAATCTGTTCATATTGATGAAGATACCGCGTATACAAAAAGTAACATATTATATGCAAAGAATCCACAAACAGGGGAATTGTACTTCCCCTTTTTTGAAATTAGATAAAAATAAATTTCGATATCTTTCTAACATCGCTTCTTAAATGCAATCCGTACAGAATAGTCACGTGAGCGATCAAGCGCATCGCTCTTTGACGGTACGCGAGAATCAGACTGTATATGACACATCGGCTTCGTTTTGTGCAGTCTAAAGTCGCGGAATTAGCCCGGCTTATTATAGAAGAGTTTAGAAGTCGTATGCAAAGCGCTCGCTTAACGACCGACTGCTAAACATGAGACCAGCAATAGTAACAAATTATAAATTTTAGTATAAAAAAACTACAATATTGATCTTGAGACGTGATCATCCTAGAGAGAATACTAATTAGTAGCAAGTTTTATTTTAAATAGAATAAGGGTGGAAAACGAGCACACAGTCCACCTGATGGTAAGTGGATGCTGCGGCCCATAGACATCCACATTCATCCTCGATTAAGAATCAAAACGCAGATGCGTTGTCACCCCTGAGGACTAAGATGGAATGCCTCATTTCCAGTAAAAAAAGGGTCTCGGAATCTCTACACACACCATACGAAACACAGCAGTATTAAGCTGCTATTTTAAGCTGGTATTCTGTGCGTGGTCCTTCCCCGGTCGAGCCGATCCATTCGTGCTACAACAATAATATAGCTGCAGCATGGCTCTACCATGTATAAAATGTGGCAAATAGTGACGAAATTATTTTAAGAGACCTTGTACTTTTTACGAAAAATTCTTCTAATGAGGGGAGATTATTGCCCAACTACCTCAAACTCTACTCAAGTTTAAGATGCCGTTAATTCTCGTGCCGTCTCTATCACTTTAGGTCAAAGTGACTGTGACACAAGGACGCTTAACGATATCTTGAAACTGAATAGCGTTTGAGTATTTGGGCATATGCCCAACAAATGGACCATAAACTTATAAACCGATTATATTAATGATATAAGGTAAAGGTCACCGTTACAGCCTGTCCAAAGTATACTGACATACATAGGCCTCCCCTACAGAATACCAGCGTAAAATAGCAGCTTAATGATCCATCCAGAAAAATATGGAAGTTGACCCAAAAAGAACCAAGAAGATTTTTTTTTATAAAAGAGGGGGCAAACGAGCACGCGGCTCACCTGATGTTAAGTGACTACCGCCGCCCATGATCAACCGCAACACCAGGGGAATTGCAGGTGCATTGCCGGCACTTTAGAAAGGAGTACACTCTTTTCTTGAAGGTCCCCAGGTCGTATCAGTCCGGAAAAATCGCTGGTGGTAAACTATTCCACAGAGAGGTTGTACGCGGAAGAAAACTCCTCTTGAAACGTACAGTGGTAAGACCGCCAAGCATCCAGATGGTGTGGATGGTATCGGGACGTTTGCCGCGTAGTGCGTTTACGAAATTTGGCGGCTGGGATTAATCCGAACAATTCCTCAGAGCACTCTCTATGGTATATGCGAAAGAAAATGCAAAGTGATGTAACATCTCTTCGCAGTGCCAGTGAATCGAGCCAGTTAGAGAGAGCGAGAGTAAAGAGGTAACTTCACACCTGTGTGATTTTAATTCCATTCAAAACTTTATTTATCAATTTGAGATTGCTTTTATGTTCTTATCGCTATAATATTTTTTTTTTTCACATTCATTAAATATACTGACGAACATAGGCCTCGCCCCTTATGGTCCCCAGTGGGTCGTAGGAGGAATATTTGCCAAGTAGCCACGCTTAGCAAATATTTTTTTTAGTTGTTATTAAGAGGATGTTGTTGCCTATATCCTTCTGTTTCCTCTTACGGCACACACGGGAAGATATGGAGTGGTAAGTTCTCGCACTGCCACTAAAGGCGTAAGGTAAAGAAAAATACAGCCTAAATACGTGCTACTGCTGGGTACAAACTTCCCCTCTGATTTCTGAGCGGCTCATGGAGCTGTGGTGGCGCTATCGTCGCGACGCAACCGAAATACACCGAAACCTACATCACACTATCAAAATTCCGAATCATAAACAGCATATATAGAACATTTCCGAACTATCTCTCGGAGTGTTGGCCGCTCCCCGGGCAGAACACCTTGCCCCTTGGGAGATCTCCCCTTTCCTACCTCCGGCCACAGAGCCTTTAGTCCGTCATGCTGGCAGACTCCACATGTAAGTAAAATATTTTATTCAAGATATTTTCTTTCACCACCGACTACATAGTAAATCAGCACTTACAATTGCAATTACCAATTTCATCGGTGCCGGCGCGGCGGGATTCCAACATAGGTTGCTCCGGTACCTACTAAGAAATTTACGGCGAGCCTTTTAGCTACCACGGCTCGTTATATATATCAATGATAATGATGTTATGGCCATGAGATGGTCGCGTGAAGAGTATAGTATTTTAAACGTGGTAGAGCCACGCTGCAGCTGTATTATGGTTGTAGCACAAATGGGTCGGCTCGACCGGGGAAGGACCACGATCCCGCAGAATACCAGCGTAAAATAGTACCTTAATGCTGCTGTGTTTCGTATGGTGAATATAGGGAACCGGAGACTCGTTTTACTGGAATCGAGGCATTCCATTTTAGTCTACATTTTGATTCTTGATCGAGGTTAAATGTAGATGTCTATGGGCCACAGCATCCACTTACCATCAGATAGACTGTGGGCAGCTGTACACATCATCGTTGGAGCCACACGCAAGTGTGAGTAACGATCCAAGAGCTAGTCTTATCCGACACTATTCCGATGATATCCCGGACGTCAGTCTAAGCGAGATTAGAATGGCTCTCCAGCACCTTAAAAACGGCAGGGCCCCAGGCGAGGATGGAATTACAGCGGAGCTTCTGAAAGCGGGTGGAACACCGGTACTTGTAGTCCTTCAGAAGCTCTTCAATTCCGTCCTCCATGGTGGCACTACTCCAGAGGCGTGGAGCAGAAGTGCGGTGGTCTTGTTCTTTAAGAAAGGCGACAACGCTCTCTTAAAGAACTACAGACCGATTTCCCTTCTGAGCCGCGTCTACGTGCTGTTTTCGAGAGTCATTACGAACCGTCTCGCACGCAGACTTGACGACTTCCAGCCTCCCGAACAAGCCGGTTTCCGAAAAGGCTTCAGTACCATAGACCACATACATACCCTGCGGCAGATTGTACAGAAGACTGAAGAGTACAATCTGCCACTTTGCCTGGCGTATGTGGACTATGAGAAAGCCTTTGATTCCGTCGAAATTTGGGCGGTGCTACAGTCCCTTCAGCGGTGCCAAGTTGACTGTCGGTATATCGAAGTGCTGAAGTGTTTGTACAGTAGGGCTACGATGGCTATCCGAGTACAGAACCAGAGCTCGAAACCTATCCAACTGCAGAGAGGTGTAAGACAGGGTGACGTTATATCCCCGAAACTCTTCACCGCTGCATTGGAAGACGTTTTCAAGCTACTGGACTGGAAAGGATACGGTATTGACATCAATGGCGAGTACATCACTCACCTTCGATTTGCCGACGATATAGTCCTTATGGCAGAATCGCTGGAGGACTTAAGCACTATGCTCAATGACCTCAATAGTGCCTCCCAACGGATAGGTCTTAAGATGAACATGGACAAAACAAAGATCATGTTCAATGTCCATGTCACACCTATGCCGGTAGTTGTTGGGAGCACTATGCTCGAAGTTGTTGACGAGTACGTTTACCTGGGACAAATAGTCCGACTAGGTAAGTCCAACTTCGACCGAGAGGTCAATCGACGGATTCAACTCGGCTGGGCAGCGTTCGGGAAATTACGACATATCTTTTCGTCAGGTATACCTCAATCTCTAAAAACTAGATTGTACAACCAGTGCGTGTTGCCAGTGATGACTTATGGATCTGAGACGTGGTCCTTCACTGCTGGCCGTATGAGGACGCTTAAGGTCGCTCAGCGAGCTATGGAGAGGGCTATGCTCGGAGTTTCTCTGCGTGATAGACTCAGAAATGAGGATATCCGCAGTAAAACCAGAGTGACCGACATAACCCAACGGATTAGTAAGCTGAAGTGGCAATGGGCCGGCCATATAGCTCGAAGAACCGATAACCGATGGGGAAGAAAGGTTCTCGAGTGGCAGCCTCGTACCGGTAGGCGTAGTGTAGGGCGACCCCCCACTAGATGGAGTGACGACCTGGTAAGACATGCAGGAAGTCGATGGATGCAGGTGGCTCAGGACCGTGCTTTGTGGCATTACTTGGGGGAGGCCTATGTTCAGCAGTGGACTTGTGAAAGGCTGTAATGATGATGATGAATGATGAGACTGTGTGCTCGTTTGTCACACTTACTTTATAAAAAAACATCTATCACCCCCTTTCATTCTGCAAGCGTAAGAGGCAACTGTGATTTACCACTTTATATATATCATGAGTCTTACTCATGAATTTTAATAGATTAAACATCTCGTATATGCCAGACGCGTGGATTAGGTGGCGCTGCTGTGCCCGCGTTCACTTCGACTCCGTAGTATTTTTAAAGTTAAAAAATATATAAAGTGAACATGTACACAATCAAAGTGCTAACTCGGTGTAAAAACGTTAAACAAGAGTGAACATTATTAAATCCCAAAAAATAGTGCAAAAACAGTGCAACAAATGAACAAAATACGGGCATACAAAACATCATAACAACAACCGTATTTATTGTGCCAATACAAGTAAGATCAAAGTGGAAATCAATCTATTGACATCACTGAACGCCAAACTGTGAAATATTAGTGCAAAGACGGAAGAATCTAGTAAAAAGTGTACAAAGAAATTATTATAACCTACAAATAAAAACTGTAAATCACCACACATAAATTTTATTGATATTCATGCCATCTAGTGGCATCGGACCGAACTAGACGTACAATAATTTGCGTACGCGCATCAACTTAACAGCGACAGGAAACGTTTGAACCTAAACCTAACCTAAATTACACTACCACTATTACCGCTGTTCACCGCTAGAGGACACCTCAAGTAACAAAACATGGAAAACGTTATGAAAATTCTGAAAGAAATTCAAGGCGAGCTAAATAATCAAAAGCAGGAAATAAAAAACATGCAAGAAAATATAACCAAAGCTATAAACGACAACATCAACCAAAAATTCACAATTATGGAAAATAGAACAAGCAATCTTGAAATAAAAATAAATAAACAACAAAAAACAATAGATTATTTGGAAAGATAGGCTAGAAAGAAAAATTTAATATTCTATGGAGTAGAAGAGACCGAGCATGGATACGAAGAATTGCAAAGTATATTATTAAGTAGCATAAAAAATCACATGAAGATTTCCATCGATCAATCTGAAATAGAACTTTTGAGAAGACTTGGCAAAAAAGAGAGCAGGACTAGACCTTTATTGGTAACATTTACAACAATGGGAAGGAAAATTGAAATTTTAAAGAACAAAGGAACACTAAAGGGCTCACTCATTAACATTAAAGAAGACTTTCCACAAAAAGTTCTGTTGAAGCGTAAGAAACTACAAGCAGAAGTAGAAAAAGAACGTAAACTCGGAAAAAATGTTGTACTACGATATGACAAAATAGTGACACTGCCAGATAGTCCCAAAAATAGGAATTCCATAGCAGACACACGGAAACAAAAACGGAATCTGTCAAAATCTCCTGATTTTGAAACCAACGTAATCAGCGAAAGCAATGTCAAACAGGTACCGAAGAAAAACAAGTTAAACAATATTACCTCCTACATGTACAACACGCAACCGAAAAAAGGATTGGAGTCAAGTTCGACTGAGATACACTCATTACCAAAAAACGTGTAAAAGAAGCCCCTCCACATCTCCCAATACGGCTGGTCACCGCGGGGGATTATGACTACAACCCTCCATTTACACTACGAAATCTCTACATCTGTACCTATAATGCAAAATCTCTACTATCAGATGAAAGATTACTCGATTTTAAGAGAGCGATTTCAAAAATAAAATACGATATTATTGGCCTCGCTGAAATAAGAAGAACGGGATATAATATCATAGAAAAAAACGAACATATTTTCTGCTATTTCGGGGAAACGAAAGGTCAATATGGAGTCGGATTTCTTATAAAAAAGGAATATAAGCTAAACATCGAGAGCTTCATTGGAGTATCTGAACGCATCTGCATTTTAAATCTCAATTTCGACAACACAAAACTCACCATTGTACAAGTACACGCGCCAACTGTTGACGCAAGCACCCAAGAAATTAATAACTTCTACAACCAACTACAGACTGCACACTGTCAATATAATAACCAGAAAATAATATTAGGCGACTTTAATGCCCGTGTTGGACAGCGAGTACCAGGCGAAGAAAAAATACTGGGCAAATACTGTTACGGAAAAAGAGACAAAAGGGGTGAAATTTTACTCCAATTTTGTTGGGAAAATAAACTATACATTACAAATAGTTTATTTAAAAAGAACAATAAAACTATGTGGACATGGCTCTCACCAAAGAAAAGAAGAAGTCAAATCGATTATATACTAACGAATATAAAGGAAAACATCTCAAACTTAGAAATCATATCAAACTTAACGTTTCCCAGCGACCATCGACTCTTGAGAAGTACACTACAGATTGCACCGATAAAGAAAAGTAGAGCAAATTTCAAAAATTATACAACCAAACTCAATATTTTAGAAGAACAAGAACAATTCATACAAACCTTAAGTACAAACATAAACAAAATTGAATTAGAAGAAAATGAAAATATAGAGTCCTTATACGCCAAAATTAAAAAACCAATAATCACCAGTTTAAATTTAATTCCACAGAAACCAACTGCAAAATGGGAGGCCATCCCTATGCACATAAAATGTCTTATTGCAAGAAGAAGTGAACTGGTTCAGAAGAAGTTCTTAACAAAAGAAGAAAAAGACGAACGTACATACCTATACAAAAACATCTACAAATTAATGAAACGGGAACGTACCGAACGCAGTATAAAAAAAGTTCAAACGCACCTAGAATCAACAGGTAGCTTAAAGAAAGGTCTTAAAAATCTTAATACCACCAAACGATGGATATCCTATATAAAAGACGATACAAATGATAAAAAAATATTGTCAAGATCTGATATCATAGAAAAGGTAACAGCATTCTATAAAAATTTATACTCAGTAAAAGGTACTACGCCGGAAGTCGAAACGTCCTACCAGAACTCTACAACTCTAGTTAGATTCTCTACACTTGAAATAATAAAGAAAATTGAAAGTCTAAAGTCGGACAAAAGCAACGGGCCGGATGGAATCCCAAATGAAGCACTAAAATTGGGGAAAATTATACTAGCACCATACATAACAACACTATTTAACAAGATTCTAAACGATAGAGCAATACCGAAAGAATGGGCACAATCGGACATAATTTTACTCTACAAGAAAGGAGACCCTGCCGTTATTGGAAACTACCGACCAATAAGCTTACAATCAAGTATGTACAAACTATTTGCTTCCTGTCTTGAGGATCGCCTACCAAAGTTCACAGAGAAATTTCAACCGCCGGAACAAGCAGGTTTCAGGAAAAACTTCTCAACAATAGATCACATCCACACTTTAAATTTGATTATAGAGAAATATATAGAGCACAATAGACCACTCTACCTGGCATTTATCGACTACGCAAAAGCCTTTGACTCTATATCACATACGAGCATGTGGAAAGCTCTAAATGAGTGCGAAGTACCATCGGAGACTATAGATCTTATAAAAGACATCTACTACAAAAGCAAAAGTCGTGTAAAGTTAGAGAGACATGGCCCTGAAATAAACATTTGTAGAGGCGTCAGACAGGGTGACCCCCTGTCATCTAGAATTTTTATAACTGTGCTACAAAATATAATGAAAACTCTGAACTGGGAAAAGACAGGAATAAATATAAATAGCAAACTCCTCAGTAATCTTCGATTTGCGGATGACATCATACTCTTTTCCGAAACAGCATCTCAATTACAGAAAATGATTAATGAACTAAATGATGTAAGCCTTACGATTGGCTTAGAACTAAATGTTACCAAGACTAAAGTCATGACGAACCACCATATTATACCAATAAGGGTCAATAACAATATATTAGAATACGTTCAAAGCTATGTTTACCTGGGACAACAAGTATCTTTCTCTAAGACAAGACACGAAGATGAGGTTAAAAGACGAGTTAACATAACCTGGAACAAATTCTGGAGCAATAAAAAAACCCTAAAATCAAAACTCCCTATTAAACTGAAGAAAAAAATAATGGATACATGTTTACTACCCTGCCTTACGTATGGCTGCCAAACATGGATATACAATAATAAGACTAAAAACAAAATACAAGTATGTCAAAGAGCAATGGAAAGGAGTATACTAAATATACAAAGAAAACACAGAAAAAGAAACATAGACGTAAGAAATACAACAAAAATAATAGATGCTTTGGAACATTCTCAAAAACAAAAATGGAAATGGGCGGGTCATATTGCGCGTATGGACAAAGAAAAATGGACACAGAGAGTAACTAACTGGCAAGGACCGCCAAACAAAAGGAACAGAGGTAGACCGAGAGAAAAATGGGTTGACGAGATAATAAGAAAAGCCGATGAAAATTGGATCACGAAGGCAAAGGACAGACAGACGTGGAAAAAAATGGAGGAGGCCTTCACCCGTTGAGGGGTCCGTAATGAATTATGTTATGAATTTTGTACACAAACTGATCTGAAAATTTATTTTATTTAATATTTTGAAATTTATATAAAATTTAAAAATTATTCGATTGTAAATTATTAATTCTGATAATTATGAATTGTATTTTTTTTTTTTGTTATATGCATGCATAATTATGTAAATCGTAATCTTAAGATACTATTGGTTCTTTTTAAGTCATTCATTATGGAAATAAAGAGGCTATATTATATTATTATATGCCAAACGCAAAATACTAAAACGGCCTATGGGGAGCAGCGACAAAGGTGCGAGAGGTCTGGTTCTGCGATCGCCTATCCACGTGCCAAGCTTGTTTGATTCTTAACCGACGATAGATGTGAATGTTTATGAGCCACAGCACCCATATACAATCATACCTCCAGGAGGCCTATATGTACGCTTGTCGCTCTTAGTCTATAAAAAATACACATCAGAAAGAAAGAAGAAACGATTAAGACAAGTCCCCTCTACAACGAGGGAGGTTATGTCCAGTAGTGGTCTTTTACAGACTGAATAAGCAGAATGAAAATCACGCCATTATACAAATAGGTCAGGACTTATTTTCGTTGTACACAAAATCAATACTTCCAAAGTTTATTCGTAACCAAACAAATTGAATTAAATTTCCCTTACTCTAGACGGAGGTTAAATTTGTTACGTGCGTCCCTGAATGCGTCAGCAATATTTATGGCTAGGTATAACACGCGAAATAAGATTATAATGGTGTTTTATTGTATTTTTACTACAACCTTTTATGATTAATATATAAGCAAATTAAATGAGTTTAGGAGATATGGTGGCGGTGGCTGCTGTGTATTCCTTAGAGAGAGAAGTCAAACAATTCAATCGAATTAGAAACTACTCAACATAAATACACGCTTCTTAGGAAAATTAATAAAAAAATATTCTTAAGGTACAATTCACGCCTCCCTTAGTCGGATCTTTAAAAAAGACGTTGGGTAGCAAATATAATAATGTCCTTCAGAACGAATTTTGGTTGACCAATTACAACGAAGCCTAATCATCTGCGCGGGAAAGGGTATTGACCGGAGACAGATCTGGCGCAGTACCAACGGCTTTACGTGCTTTCGAGACGCGGGGATGAAGCACCGCCATCTTCCTGACTCTGGACTGCTACTGAGAATTTCTTGACACAAAAACTCAACAACTGATTTTTTCGGTACTCGAACCCGGTACCACAAGAGCAACATTCACATTATATCGCGCATATTACAACTAGACCAATGAAGCAGTAGAAATAGTAACATGTCTTTTACTGGCATGCACATCAGAATATTTTTAAATTTATCTTTTAAGCTATGTAACGTTTATATTATAGTATGTTGTAGCGCCGTGTATAAAATGCCGTTGGAATAACATATCTTAATGAATAAATACATATTTTAATGCTAATTACTACAACTACTTGAATCGGTACGCGTAAGACATGGTCGAACTCGAATGGAGATAGACTTGCCAACATATTTATATCAAATATAGTATTTTCGAGGCCTGAGACCTGTATAAATTAATATATATATATATATATATGTCATATACAACGTGTCCCAAAATTCAACGTTAAGCCAACACCAGAGGATAGACCTGCCCCGGACTAATCGGGGAAAAAAAGAAAAAAAAAATATCCCAATTATATTTTGTTATATAAAAAAAATGAAATTCTTCAGAAATTGAGACCGTTTATGATATTTTTCACTACCATGACCACAATTTTTTTAATATTTGTTTCTTTTTTTTATAGGCAACCTGAATAGCACTGCTATCTACCACAATTCTTAAAAAATCCAGAATAACTCTTGTTTTATCACGAAAATTAATGAAACTTTTTTTATTACCTAAATTTTTTGAAGACTTTTACTTTTAACCAAATTTAACTTATCGTGGTGTAAAAAAAAGTATGAACACTAGTATGGCAAGTTTTTTTAAAAATTGTCGCAACTAACCAACATTCCAAAATGGATAATACTCTAGGAAAACAAGTTATAAAAAAATATGGGTCTATTATTTCTTAACAGGGGCCAAATTCCTTAAATTGTAATTGTCAGTAATCACTTTTACTACATGCCCAAAATGGATTCTTGTTACAATTTCTAGGAATTTTAATGGAGCATACATACCTTAGATGTTAGAGAGAGATAGACAGATAGAGATATTTACGTTAAAAAAAGACGACAACAACAGGGCAGGTAGAGAAGCTGTTATTATTCTCAGCAAGTCAGTTCAGTACGCTCTGCTCCTTTGTTTACTGCGCACCGTTCCCAATTCATCTTACGTGGCTCTCGTACATACTATCGACTTTTGGCTTGGCTTTTTGGACTGGAATCGACCTGCAAACTTAACTGGCCTGGCATTATTTGGACTTTTCGGGATTCCTGTCGCTTCTTCTATGGCACGTATCGAAGTAGTCGAATCATATTCTATCTCATTGAGAACTTCTTCATCACGATCCAATCTAGGTCTTCCAGCGCTTCTCCTATTGGATGGCATACGAACCTCCGAAAACGCTTGATGCATATTCATAAACACTCGATAATCAGGATATCTTTGAGCATTTGGGTATCTTTTTCGTATCTTTACATATATATATATATATATATATATATATATATATATATATATATATATATATATATATATATAATCGGGATCTCGGAAACGGCTTCAACGATTTTCATAAAATTTAGTGTCCAGGGAGTTTCGGGGATAATAAATCGATCTAGCTAGGATTTATTTTTAGAAAATGTCTTTTTGTCCGTGTTTTTAGACAATGAAAAACTGCTACAATATCGTTAGAATAAGAAGGTAAATTTTGACGGATTGTTAGTGATTAAAATAGCTTAATTGGTATAATGGTCGGTCACAGAATCTTAAAACCCCGGTTCGAGCCCATACCGACCGACCGACTTTTTTAATTTTTTTTTCATGTTCTTTTCTTTTTTGAAAAAATCTATTTTTTTTTGCCCTTTTTTTAGTATTTTTTAAAAACACGAAAATTTAAATTAAAATAATTGCACTCATGATTTTTTATTCAAATAACCAGTTCCGTTTTTTCTGTTATGTCTCTAAGATCAAAAAAATATTATTTATATTTCATCAGTATGTAATTTGTATCTAAATATAATTTCCAAAACACATGAATTAAAAAAATCGAGCGATAAATACCGAGCAAAGCTCGGTCAACCAGGTACTTATCTTAATATTCTTATATATATTAAGATATATATAAGAATTAAGATTAAGGTATATATACATTACACTGCGAAACAAAACAAAATATGTTTTTTTTTTGAATAAGTAACAAACAAGCACACACTCTAGCTGATGGTAAGTGGATATTGTCGCTCATAGACATTTACATCTGTCCGATTAAGAATCAAAATGAAGATGCATTGTCACCTTATTACTAAGACGGAAAGCCTCGTTTAAATAAAAAATTGTTTCGAATTTATTATTTTTACGTAGTAGAACCATGCTGCAGCTAAAAAGTTTATTGTTTCCAACATTTTCTTAAAATTTGAATATTCCCAAAAGCATAATATGCGAAATATCCAGACTGTGTACCGGTAACTGGAAACAAGACATTCCATCTTAGGGCTAACACATACCTTCGGAATTCTGTTGCGAAAAACCGTTTCGGAATTCCGTAAATATAATTCCCTTCAGAATAACAAGGCTCAGTTGAGAGATGCTATGCATTGAATTCCAAACATTCTGCCATCGTATATGGACGACTTTCAGATAGCATAGTTGTTGTATCTTGTTAAGAAGAAGAAAATATTTCGCGGCCAGCTGTAATTAGGTGTTCGACGTTACTCATCGCGCTCACACCTCTGCACTTCGGCCGTGCCACGCACACTGGGCGGGTTCCGTACGGAATTTACAAATGTGTGATGGAACTCATACAAAATTTATGGAAGACCTGCATTAGTAACGGCTATTTTCCGCGCGGGATTACGAACGAACAACACAGGGAATCATTCAGAGAAAATTTTGGAAGGAAAACTACTGTAAGTGTTTGACAGGTCCTTGATCTTATAAGGATTTGCTACGTGTAATCCGGAATCAATATTCCGAAACAGTTTTTCGAAACGGAACACAGACTGTATGTGGCCAGCCTTAGTCCTCAAAGGTGTCATCACATGTACATTTCGATTCTTAATTGAGGATAGATTGGCCTATGGGCCACGGTGTCCACTTACCATCAGATGGACTGTGTGTTCGTTTGTCAACCTTAGTCTATTAAAAAGTGGACTAACCTTAAAGTTTCCGCCGTTGAGCCAAGTGATAAGCGCGTCAACCAGCTGCGCAGCGAGATCGTGCGTGATCTCCGGCTCGCGGCAGACAAGCGCAACGAGCTGCTCACCGAGCAGCTGCCGCAGCCGCAGGTCCGGCCGGCTGAGCAGCGGCAGCGCTGCCTCCAGCGATGACGGCTGCGGATAGTGCGCCATCTGTTGAACAGGAAACGATACTATAACGGTATGTCAAAGAGGGAATACACGACTTTTTGCCACTATGGAGGCACTAATTAGAATTGAGGTGAAATATATTGACAGATTTCATAGCGCGGGAAGTTAAATTGAAAAAAAGTAGTTTTTACGTGGTAGAGCCATGCTGCAGTTATATTGGTAGTTGTAGCACAAATGGCCGACCCATTTGTGCCACAACTACTCAACTCGAACGGGGAAGGACCACGCTCTCACAGAATGCCAACGCAAAATAGCAGCTTAATACTGCTGTGTTTCGTATGGTGAGTGTAGGGATGTGGAGACCCTTTTCTACTGGAAACGAGGCATTCCATCTTAGTCCTCAGGGGTGACGACGCATCTGCGTTTTGATTCTTAATCGAGTGTAAATGGAGATGTAACCGTCATCACGCACCATCATCACACGTACCATCAGGTGGACTGAGTGCTCGTTTGTCACCCTTATTCTCTATAAAAAAAGTGCTGAAATATTATTTTTAATTAATTAGATATATAATGGATAAACCAAACTACGAATATTCCTAAAAGTTAGATTTTAATTTTAAAAAAGTTAAAAATGTGTAAAAAAGTAAAGAATACATCATTAAGGCATTGTTTTGTGTACATCTACAACTGAAAAACTTATAATTAAATTTTCATTTTAATTTTTAATGATTATGATTACCTTAGATCCAGGTAGCGAGCGAGTAGCGACATTCGGTGAACGTAATATTAGCACAGATTCAAGCGTCTGTAATACATTGTATTTAGCAGACTTCTAAAAAAACGGAGAAGGTTTACAATTCTTTTTTTAGATTAGATTATGATTATTCTTTTTTTATTAAAAATTTTATACGTCAGGGTTGTCTCATATGTATTTTGGATGAAGTTTTTAATGTAACTATTTGTACAACATTGAGATTGTGATAGACGTTGATATAAAGACAAGATATGGTCGTGCGAATAAAAAATATCACGGTTTAAGCATAGAATAAATCAACGCATCTCTTAAATACTCACGAACTACCACTTATACTACCCTAGAACCTGTAGAAATACTCCCTAAATTATCGTAGAAAATATAATAGCCTTATTTATTCGACTAATTTTCAATATATTAAAGAACAACATCGTTTCAAGATTTGAATATCATTTCACGATTAAAAATCTTGAGTTTTGTGATGAAGAAGATGTTCTCGTTTTCAAATTATAATAACACTTAGTCTCACATGAGTAACGAATATGTAACTAAGTAAAATATTATACCATTATTCCGATATCAAGAATGAAAATTTTTTCATTCTACACTTTTCTGGCTCTTTTGACTCTATCTCCTTCGATAAATCTTTAAAAAAATGACATTGGGTGGGTATAACCAGGGTTATCTGAAGTTCGATTTAACTCCAAATTATCAAAAACCCTTACAACTTGAAGAAACCCCTACCTATATTAATAAATTTACCCTAAAATAGTGCAAAACATCTAAAAGCGGAAACACTGCACGGGACGCATGGCACGCATTGGTGCTTCATAAACATTTTCGCACCAAGGAGTCGGTGCCATTTCGTTTGTTCAATGACCCGGTCTATATGCAGTAGTATTATAAATCTATGGTGATATATAATATTAATATCCTTACAGTCAACTCAATGGTGTACATAGTTTTTATAAAAAGTAAAATTCATCTTCAAAGAACCAAAAAGATTTAAAAAAATACATTCGAAAGTCACAGCTTTAATTCTTCTCACCACTATGTTTTGCACCGACTTCTGAATGAAAAAAAAAATTTGCAGCGCAGCTCATTTTGCGCTGGGTAATTTTTTGGGGCTAGGAATGCTACCATGTTTAACTAACTAACGTACACCTACAACCGTGTGAGTGCATTGGCACTCCACAATGCGATATAACCTCTGCCGTGTGCAGTCGACGGCTAAAACAACATTAACATGCAAAATATGCAACTGGCCACTGAACTCGGGCCGAGGACGCTAGGCATTGAACTGTACTTCTTTTATGCACTGGCTTTATTTCTATCAGTCACGGATTAATCTACTGCAGGGGTGGCGAACTTTTATGTATCAAGATGCCATTTTTATAAAGAAATGTTTAATTAGGTAATAGACTTGCTGTGAAATAACTTACTAGTACTAAATATAATTGACTCAAAACTACCTTAATTTACTACAAAAAATAAATAAAGAGTTTTCAGACATTTATTGTATAATAATAAATGTTTCAGTTATACGCGTAATTCAAAACAAAATAATGTAAAGTAACATTAGTGTGAATTCTGATGTTGCAGATTAGATGACAAAAAACTTATATTGGGGTTGTAAAATCATAAATATAACACAAATAAACTTTTAAATACAGTTGTGTCAATGAAATTGATGCTATGAGTAAACGAACTATGCATTCCTTGGGGGAGGCGTGGACTTGTTAAAGGTTATAATGATGATGATGATGATGAAACGAGTAGTTACGAATCTCCGGTGGAGGTTCGGTTGCCACCTACGACGACTCGACCTGGCAACATTTAACGCACACACACTGAGGACTGACGAGAAGATCCTGGAGCTGGAAGAAGAGATAGACAAGTTGCGCTCGAGTATTATAGGATTATCCGAGGTCCGAAGAGAGGGGGAGGACACGGTGATTCTCGAATCCGGCAACTTGTTCTATCACCGGGAGGGCGACCATCTGTCCCAAGGAGGTGTCGGATTTATCGTCCACAAGTCTCTCGTCAACAACGTTGTAAAGATTGGGAGTGTGTCGACGAGGGTCGCGTACCTGATACTCAGAATCACCAAACGGTATTCGCTGAAGGTCATACAGGTTTACGCACCAACCTCGGCACATCCCGATGAGGAGGTGGAGGAAATGTATGAGGATATTTCCAAAGCCATGCATTCCTCCAAAACCCACTACACGGTGTTGATTGGAGACTTCAACGCAAAACTAGGCACAAGAGAAAGTGGTGAGCTGAAGTTAGGGAAATTTGGAGTGGGGCAACGGAACCGAAGGGGCCAGCAGCTGGCCGACTTTATGGAGAAAGAGGGACTCTATATGATGAACTCTTTCTTCCAGAAGCGGCCCCACAGGAAGTGGACCTGGTCGAGCCCCGACGGTTCGACAAAAAATGAGATTGACTTCATTATGACGACCAGACGCCAACTGTTCAGTGATGACTCAGTGATCGCAAGGGTGAAAACTGGCAGCGATCACCGAATGGTTAGAGGCACACTGAACCTAAACGTTAAGTTGGAGAGGTCTCGTCTAATGAAGTCAACGCTCCGTCGCCCTCGTGCTCTAATCCAGAATCCCGAAAACATTCAGCTCGAGTTACACAACCGCTTTCAGTGCCTACAAGATTGCAATGCAGTGGACGATATGAATGACAAGCTCGTGGAAACTGTCCATGCGGTCGGAGCTAAGTTCTGCAAGACCCGCCGCAGAAGAACACAAAAACTCTCCGATCACACTCTTAATCTCATGGCTGTTAGACGGGAGATGAGGCTGCAATCGTCAACAGATTTGACAGCATACAGGCAACTGAACAGACAGATCTCCAAATGCATGCGGCGAGACTTACGCAACTTTAATACTGCTCGTATTAAAGAAGCGATCGAGCGGAACCAGGGCTCCAAAGTCTTTGCCAGAGATCTGTCTGCCCGTAAGAGCCAACTGTCAAAGCTGAAGACTGAGTGTGGCAGCATCGTTTCCGGGACACCTGAGATTTTGAGTGAGATTGAGAGGTTCTATGGGCAGCTGTACACATCGTCCTTGGAGCCACACGCAAGTGTGAGTAACGATCCAAGAGCAAGTCTTATCCGACACTATTCCGATGATATCCCGGACTTCAGTCTAAGCGAGATTAGAATGGCTCTCCAGCACCCTAAAAACGTCAGGGCCCCAGGCGAGGATGGAATTACAGCGGAGCTTCTGAAAGCGGGTGGAACACCGGTACTTGAAGTCCTTCAGAAGGTCTTCAATTCCGTCCTCCATGGTGGCACTACCCCAGAGGGCTGGGGCAGAAGTGCGGTGGTCTTGTTCTTTAAGAAAGACGACAACGCTCTCTTGAAGAACTACAGACCATTTCCTTTCTGAGCCGCGTCTACGTCTACGTGCTGTTTTCGAGAGTCGTTACGAATCGTCTCGCACGCAGACTCGACGACTTCCAGCCTCCCGAACAAGCCGGTTTCCGAAAAGGCTTCAGTACCATAGACCACATACATACATACCCTGCGGCAGATTATACAGAAGACTGAAGAGTACAATTTGCCACTTTGCCTGGCGTATGTGGACTATGAGAAAGCCTTTGATTCCGTCGAAATTTGGAAGGTGCTGCAGTCCCTTCAGCGGTGCCAAGTTGACTGTCGGTATATCGAAGTGCTGAAGTGTTTGTACAGTAGGGCTACGATGGCTATCCGAGTACAGAACCAGAGCTCAAAACCTATCCAACTGCAGAGAGGTGTAAGACAGGGTGACGTTATATCCCCGAAACTCTTCACCGCTGCTTCGGAAGACGTTTTCAAGCTACTGGACTGGAAAGGATACGGTATTAACATCAATGGCGAGTACATCACTCACCTTCGATTTGCCGACGATATAGTCCTTATGGCAGAATCGCTGGAGGACTTAAGCACTATGCTCAATGACCTCAATAGTGCCTCCCAACGGATAGGTCTTAAGATGAACATGGACAAAACAAAGATCATGTTTAATGTCCATGTCACACCTATGCCGGTAGTTGTTGGGAGCACTATGCTCGAAGTTGTTGACGAGTACGTTTACCTGGGACAAATAGTCCGACTAGGTAAGTCCAACTTCGACCGAGAGGTCAATCGACGGATTCAACTCGGCTGGGCAGCGTTCGGGAAATTACGACATATCTTCTCGTCAGGTATACCTCAATCTCTAAAAACTAGATTGTACAACCAGTGCGTGTTGCCAGTGATGACTTACGGATCTGAGACGTGGACCTTCACTGCTGGCCGTATGAGGACGCTCAAGGTCGCTCAGCGAGCTATGGAGACGGCTATGCTCGGAGTTTCTCTGCGTGATAGACTCAGAAATGAGGATATCCGCAGTAAAACCAGAGTGACCGACATAGCCCAACGGATTAGTAAGCTGAAGTGGAAATGGGCCGGCCATATAGCTCGAAGAACCGATAACCGATGGGGAAGAAAGGTTCTCGAGTGGCAGCCTCGTACCGGTAGGCGTAGTGTAGGGCGACCCCCCACTAGATGGAGTGACGACCTGGTAAGATATGCAGGAAGTCGATGGATGCAGGTGGCTCAGGACCGTGCTTTGTGGCATTACTTGGGGGAGGCCTATGTTCAGCAGTGGACTTGTGAAGGGCTGTAATGATGATGATGATGATGATATCTCTTATTTATTTATTTATTTATTTATTAGGATTACCAACAGAAATTACAATAGTAATACAAAGATCATTTTCATAACATATTAAGCACATTATAATTGTATTTCTTTTTATAGGTAATCACAACATGCATTGATTATTTAGTGAATGATAGGATTACATAAAAAAGAAAAAAACTTGGACTACATCATTGAATAAATAAGTTATTAAAAAGAAATAGAATTATTTAACAATATTATAGATAACTTCATTATCATATTAAATTACATTAACCACATTATAGAAAACAAAAACAATTCCAATATTATACTTCCAATATTATACTTCTTAATTAATTGTTTCATTATTTATAAAGAAATTTATTAATTTTGATTTGAAGGTGGATAAACTGTCGCAAGTAATATCGAGGCCAGAAATCTTTGAGGACAGTTCGTTATAAGTGCGAGCCAGTCTGGCTAGAGGGGAATACTTTCCCAGGTTAGATCTATAAAGAGACACATCGAAAAAGGCTTGCGGTTTCCTAGGCAGTCTTGATGGCACTTTAAAGTTAAATAATTGAACTATCGCTGGACAATCGACACTATTATTGAGCGTTTTGTATAGGAATATCATATCTGAGATACTTCTACGTGATTGTAATGATGTGATGTTAAATTGCGCCAAACGTCTTTCGTAGGAATCATTAGTTTGATAGCTATTCGAACGGTACGCAAGATGACGTAGCAGTCGTTTTTGTATTCTTTCAATTCTAATGCTATGGATTTTGTAGTGCGGATTCCAAATTTGACTGCAGTATTCTAGTTTACTTCTAACCAGACTACTAAAAAGTTTGATTGTAGTGGAGGGCTGCATGAACTCTCAAGAATTCCTCAATACAAAACCAAGTGTCTTCGTAGCTGAGGTGATTATGCTATCGATATGGTTGGTAAATCTTAATTCGCTGTCTAGTATAACGCCTAAATCACGTATCGCTCGAACCGCAGTCAGTTTTTCAGTATCAATATAATATTGACTTTGTATGTAATTATGTTTTCTGGTAAACCTAATAAGTCGACATTTTTTGCCATTGAGAAACATTTGGTTGTTATTACACCATTGTATAAGGCGATTGAGGTCATCTTGCAATAGTTCGACGTCAGAGTTGTTTCTAATGGTTTTAACTATCTTGAGATCATCAGCAAATAGATAGACATTTGAGTGTTGAAATATCGAAACAATGTCGTTTATAAAGATGTTAAAAAATACAGGACCTAAGTTAGAGCCTTGTGGTACACCGGAGTAGGCAATATAAGGTTGCGAGGAGTACCCATCAATCACCACGGTCGAGGGTCTATTTTGAAGGTATGATGCACACCAGTTTAATAATGTCCCATTTATACCAAAGTCTCTTAGTTTATTGACTAGTAGTGCGTGATTTACTTTGTCAAAGGCCTTAGAGAAATCTGTGTATATGGCATCCACTTGTAGTTTGTCATCAACGTTCTCGATTAAATCAGTGACATATGAAAAAAGATTTGTTACAGTAGATCTACCAGACAAAAAACCGTGTTGCTGCCAACTAATACGTCGTCCTAGATTTTTGAAAACAGATTCATAGACCAAGCTCTCAAAGACCTTTGACATAGTAGATAATATGGAAATAGGTCTATAATTAGAAACACTTGTGGGATTTTCGCTTTTAAAAATTGGTACAATCCGCGCCTCCTTCCACCTTTCGGGGAAAATGCCAGAGCTCAAGGAGGTGTTGAATATAATAGTCAACGGAGCAGCCAAAGAATTTGCACACCTGTATATAAATATAGGCGGAATACCGTCTGGACCTGCACTTTTTGTTGTATTTACTCTTTTCAGCCTTTCCTTAATTTCTCGTTTAGATACGTAAATATTGCCTAAATATTTGTTTGGTTTGGAGACTGGTTGTGTATCAAAATTGTTATTAATATCATCCTTGATAAAAATCGATGAGAAATGACTTGCAAACAAATCACATATTTCTTGCCTACCGTTTGCCTCACGATCATTCAGAGACATTTTATTAGGGTAAGTTGAGCCTTTACGACGCATGTTTTTCATATGTGTCCAAAAATACCTCGGATTATTGCTGATAGATTCCTCGATGTGTAAAATATAATTATGATAACATTTTTTTATTAGTTCATCGCAATCCTTCCTTAGGTAAGAAAATTCAATTTTATCTAGTGGATTATTATATAATTTAATTTTTTTATGACATTTGTGTTTCTGTTTAATGAGTCTAATTAGAGCGGGTGTAAACCAGATAGGATAAGATTTTGACGATTTGCACGATCTGGGAACGAATCTGTCTATAGCTACCTGCAGGATTTCGTAGAACTTCGATATCATTTCATTTACATTATTAAGTACGCCTAAAGTTTGTAGCCAATCAACACCATTCAAGAATGCTATAATGGAATCAAAATCAGCTCTTTCAAAATTGTGGGAACATTTATTCTTAGTTGCGGAAAAATTAGCTGATACGTTGATTGTAAAGAAAAATTCTAATGGTGGATGTAAAATGTCTACGTTGCGTATAGGAAACTGACTTTCGACTATATTGATGTTTGCATTAGACAAGACTAGATCTAATATCTTTCCACTCGCATTCCTGTTAGTGTTATATTGATTCAGATCGTGCAAAGCGAAAAAATCTATTAAACTACTTTTAAGAAGACAGTTGGAGTAGTTACTTGGGGATGCGTACTGACCGTTAATATCGGGTTGAGGTGCCCACGTGATCGAACTCATATTGAAGTCACCAAGCAGCAAGATTGAGTTTTTAGCCGAGCTTAGATTATTATTATTTATGGTTTCCGTAGTGTTATTAATAAATGTTTCCAGTGTGTAACGATCAACCGGTGGTGGGATATATACTGCGCACACATGTAAGTATTCCGTTAAATTACTAGCGTTAAGTTCAATTGTGACCCATAAGTCTTCACCAAGACTTTCCCAACTAATTTGTCTGCGCGAGTTTAATCCGTTCTTTTTTACTGCTATCAAAACTCCGCCACCAATTTTCTTATGACTAGAAAGGAGAGATGTTTCGCGATCGCGTCTATATATGTGGTATCTATCGTCAAAGATCTCAGCATCGTACACACTATTATTAAGCCAAGTCTCAGTTAAAATAATTATATCATAGTTTGAGTTAAGAACTTGGTTATTTACATCCGTTAAGTTAGAGCGAAGACCTCGGACATTTTGATAATAACATTTTAATGAATCGAATTTAATGATAAAATTAGTTTACCAACACATGTCAAAGATTATTATCAGTAAGCTAAGATAGATTTAAAAGAGATTCCGAATTTTTAATAAGTTTATAGTCCGATGATTTGCTTTTTCGCATAAAAACTCGACCGTTCTTAATCCAGACGAATTCGTATTTAAGTTCCTTGGCTTTGATTCGTGCTTCTGCATGCAATGCCTTTGTGGCCGATGGCAAGTGTTCGGCAACGTATATAGGACATTTTTTTCCTCCAATTCCTAAGTGGCTGGTATTAAGTTTGTCCTCGTTGCATTTTGCTTGCTTGTTAAAAGCTATTGTAGCTGCAAGAAAAGTATCTCGGATTCTTTGGCTACTGAATTTGACTATTACAGAGCGTGGTCGAGGGCTCTCCTTATTGAACTTCATTATTCGGCTGCAACTCTGTATGTCAGTGTCAGATATGTTACATTTAACGGTTGCGGCCAGTTGTTTTACTGTCGAGACAATATTTTCGGATCGATGTTCGGGAATGCATTGAATTTCTAGGTTACTGGCTCTGGATTGATTTTCAAGTAATGTAAGTCTCGCTTTCAGATCGCCTACTGTGGCCTGTAAAATTTTATTATCAGATTGTAGCGACTTAATCACTTCGTTTTTGGCCGACAGGTCATTTTTAATACTTTCGTATTGGTCTTCAAGAAAATTGATTGAAGCCAGAACTTCATTAGTTTTTGCGGTAAATTCATCGAGTATACTTTTCTTGAACACGTCCAGCAGCGATTTCATTTCTTCTCTGACTATAGACCGAACGTTATCAAGATCTAGTTCTGCCATAGCAGTAGGTGGTACCTTTACTTTTCGTTCGCTATCCTTTACGCGACGAGTGACGTTGCAGCTTTGATTAGCGTGTTCCTCTAAAGCCGTGTGATTTAGGGAGCTTCTAATTGGAGTAGTGTTGTCGCTTTTCGGTCTAGCGCAGATCGGACATAGCCATGTACTCTTATAATTCTCAGTTAGTTCATTGTAACAAGTTTTGGTTGTAGAAATACAGTTGTAGTGATATCGCTTTTTGCATGTGCAACACGACATTACTTCTGTTGAGTTTGGAAATCGATGACAACATTCAAACTTACTTTTGGAAGACATTACTAATTATTTTGTTTGATCTTAAAATTTAAATTCAAAATTTTGTAGAAAAATTTATTTTTATTTTCGATGCGTTGGATTTGAAGTCGGGTCCTGCGGTTCGTAGACCAAGCGCACGACGCAATGCGCCAATTTGTTATTACCTAAATTAGCGAAAAACGGCTTCTAATATTCAGTTAATAGTGTACATGTGATATGAGACGGTAGAATGACACTACCTCCCAATAACACAACTTATCACACTATTACTGTTACACATAAAGGTCACCACTAAATGTTTATATGTTATAAGTTTAATTATTTAGCTTAACAATGCACTTGTTGATATACGCACTGTTATGGAGATGCACTAAATATTTAAATTTGATCAGTACTACGATCCTACCCGATATTACTAATTTTAAAGGAAATTTATACGGAGCCAGCGTAACGGATGTCGTAGCGCGCCCGCGTACTCCCGCGTACTGCATATAGTCAGAATTATCAGTTTTTCTCATAAAAATACGCCCGTTCCTAACCCACACATGTTTGTATCCTTTTTCATTACCAATCTTTCTAGCTGCGGCATGAATCGATTTATTCATAGGGGACAAGTGATCTACCATGAATATTGGAGATTTTTCGCCGTTGAATCTTAGATGCGAGCTGTTAAGCTTATCCTGCATTGCCTTTTTTCGGTTGAAATTGATGGATGCTGCTAAAAACTCATCACGAATCTTTTTATTGGCGAATTGGGCTACAATTGATTTTGGTCGCGTACTATTAGGGTTGATCTTGGCGATACGTGTACAGTTGATGACATCTTCGCTTTTAACATTATACTTAAGTACAGTACCCAGTTGGGTCACTACTTGCATTAATTTTTCATTTTTTTTCTCAGGAACGCACTGAATTTCTACATTCATAGCTCGTGCGTTCTGTTCAAGGGTATTAATTCGCGCCGTGAGGTCTTTAACATGTAGGTCTTTAGAGCACTGTTTTCTTTTTGGAAATCAACCACCGCCTGTTTAGTTTCTTTGTGGTCTTTGATTAATAATTCATATTTGGAATTCATGAAATCCATAGAACTCCTAATTTCCAGCATCTCCTCCTTAACTGATTTTAGTTCAGAACTAAGGGAAATAGATTTTAGATGTAATGCTCTTACAATACTCCTGCATGATTCCTCTAACTTCATCAGCCAACGCTCAAATTATTGGAGGTGACTGCAATGCCTGTCTTTTAGAAGCCCGTAATGTGACATTATGGTTAAATCGAACCGGCGTGTTGTCGTTATGCCCAGTTTTGGGTCGTAGGCTGGTACACACAGGACATTCCCACGTCAAAAACTCACTAGGTTTTATTATGGAGGGAGAGCTGAGACAGGCCACATGAAACTTTTTTGAGCATTTCTGGCACTTAATGTACTCTTCTGTGTCAGGGTTATCACCACAGCATCCCCAATCATTGTTGTCGGTAGACATTATACTATTGTTTATCACTGAGGTTTGCAACAAAATACACTTAACTGCAAAGTTGCTGAATGCAAATTGGTAGGCGTTAATCGCACTTACACTGTAATTTTATTTAATAAATTTTACGTAATGTTCGATACTACCTGAGTTTAGCAATTCGTCTTTAGAGGCAAAAGCATTCACCCGAGAAGACGCATAGGTACTCGTTGTTGTTGTTTACGTAAATTGTTCACTTGTGCACAAAAATCACCGACACTTTATAATTACCCGCAGATTTAGTAATGTTGAGATAGTTTTTACAAGATTACTTCATGATACTAGAACTATTATGCAAGATTTTTCACAATGAAATAGGTCATAAGTTCACTCACAAAGCAGTGTTTGGCACACATCAAATATTGAAGATTTTGCACTTGCATTAACAACTTATAGGCGAAGCTAAATAGATACGTGTTTACTAAGCAACTACTCAGTAAGTACAATATTTCTCAAACATGCTGGTTTTCTTACGATACCCTCATTGGTGCCGGCGGGGATCGAACTCGGGTTGCTCGCGTACTGTGTTTACGGTGAGCGCTTACCATCTGAGCTACCTCGGCTCTTCATGACTATAGATGGAGGTAGGGTTGCCAGGGCTTAAAACCGAAAAGCGGGACAAACCAGTGAGCTTAGCCGGACATTTTGGTAAAACGACTACCATACCATACTAAAATACCATATATACTAAATATATTACTAAAATTAATATTTATTACAATATTAACTTCAATAATTGCAATAGTATGTATGTAAGTAGCCAGAAGCAAATATCGACAACAGTAAGCAGCTAATATTACATAGGCGATCGCCTCATTAAATTTGTTTCACAGTTTTCCATCTATAGCCATAATTTTAGGCTTCTCGTGGTTCGAATCACTCGCCGCTCTCGATTCGGCCTAATTCCTCGGGGACTTATTGTAAATATAATACGCATTTAACCTTAAAACATTGTCGCGTTGAAATAAACTTAAAGGTATTATGAGCGAAACGTGTTCGCTCATAATACTTAAGAAAATTTTTAAACGATAGTGAAAATCGCATCAAAATTTATCAATTAGTTTCCAAGTTTGAACAAATACACAGAAATATGCGAATAAACGACTTTGTTATAATACTAAGTGATTAATTATGTACGATGTGTATATTTTTAATTAAAAACATTAGCCCACACTAGCATTTTCTCCTGTGCCGTAGTGGCAGTTTACGTACATAATTTACACAAGGACAATTATCCAGACCGGTAACGATTATTTGTAGACCATGCAAATACTTGTCCCTTGCGGGATTAGAACCCGAAGCCCTCAGCGACGTGATTCGTGACTCAATTCTAAGTCACTGTGTCGTTGAATATGACGCACCTGCTATCGTATGACAAAGCGCAGATTCATCAAAAAGCCGCAATATATCAAACCATAGTATCTATAATCTTTTAATGCACTAAGGTTTCTCTAAGGCCAAAAGCGTCCCACTGGCCGATTTCATTTGCGGTTTCAAGTTCCGGTTAGTACCGGAAGTTGACTACCAAGAATATTGCCAATATAGCTTTATTGGCAAAATTGAAGAATCAAGTTATATTTTTTATATAAGTAAGGGAATAAGAGCACAGTCAATGTTTTCAGATACGTCCAATGTTTTACGTTGTAGAGACCCGCTGCAGTTATAACATGTTTATAGCACCGAGTGCGTCAGCTTGTCCGGGGAAAGACCACACTCCCACAGAATACGAGCGTAAAATAGCAACTGTATTTCCTATGGTGAGTGTAGATAACCGGACACACTATTTCCTAATATACAATGTAATCCATCTTAGTCCTCCTGGAAATGCAAATGCGTTGTCACTCGTGTGGGCAAAGATGGAGTAATCTGTTACCAGTAAAAAGCATCTTTGATTCTTTATACTCACCATAGGAAACACAGCAGTATTATGTGACTGTGTCACGCTGGTACTCTGTGAGAGGGTATTTCATCCGTAGTCATCCAATTCACATTTAAGACGAGAATTTCAATTGGTAACATCCGCATGCAAAATACGGACGAACGCTGTACCTTTCTAATCCTTCGCAATATTCTCTTACGACATCCACGTAACAAAGGTATTGAATTTTAAAAGAAAATCAAGTTATAAAATAGAGTAAATTATGTCCAGCGATTGGTCGCGAGTCGACATAGCTCCGACAGAACATCAGTGTGCTGTAACTTTTTTTTTTAACTTACTAACCAGTGCTTGACCACAATCCCACCTGGTAGTAAGTGGTGGTATAGCCCTAGATGGTTTACCATTGCCATGCAATTTATAGCAATGTCTTAGCGTGACAAAAGCCTCTTAACTCTCGCTTTGGAGACGGTAAACGGCTCCTTTGATGTACGCATTATAAAAGAAGAAGTAAACCGATTAATTTTGTTAATTAATCTGTAATATCTAATGGATCTTCTGAGTAGATATAGCTATAGTTAATTGATAATAATATCTTAGTTTAATATTCAACTCAACTTAGATAATAAGTTTAATTTTTTTGACTTCTCGTTGTTTTGTTTGTTATAAAAGAACTGTTTTATTACTAAAACATTTTTGTTTAATATTAAAAGAGGAGACTGAGTGTTTCTTTCATTTGTTATTTGATAGATATGTACGTCAAAGTTTACTATTTAGGGGTTTATTAAAAAATTATAGACAGATACGTCAAGCAATGTTTGATGCATAAGTCTATTGAAAAAATTCGTGAAAATAAATGTTCATCTTATAATTTATAATACTTATAATTTTTGATAGTTATTCTTAATTTCTTCAAATATTGTGATTATTTGCAAAGAAAACACACAAAACTGCCAATCTCGTGAGATCTCGAAATTGGCGATAACTCGCAATATTGTTATTCATAAACTCGCGGGATCTCGTTTGAGCCCCAATCTGGCGAGATTTGCATTCCCTACATTTATCCTCGATTAAGAATCAAAACGCAAAATGCGTTGTCATCCTTGAGGACTAAGAAACAAAGGCATGTGATATGAATATAAGACTAAAAAGAAATGCAAATAGACTTGTATTAGATGATGTACCGCGATCAAACAAATATAGCAAAAGCTGTTTAACCATGTGTATTCGAATCTATAATAAAATACCAAATGAAATCAAATCGAATAATAATAATATATTTAAAAAAAATTATTGACTTATCTCAATGAAAATCAATTTTATGACATTAGAGACCTATTTGTTAAATGTAAATGATATATATTTTTTAATGAATTGATAATCTTTGTTTATTTATTATTTTATATGTCTAATTGTTTTGTATTATGATCAGAAAATTTCATTTGTATATGTGCTATTTATGTAAATTTGCATGCTATCACAATCACATAGCAAACATGTTGTGCTTTAAGAATTGTACCATCCTTATCTGTCCATGTTTTATGCAAATATATAAATAAATAAATAAATAAGATGGAACGTCTCGTTTCCAGTAAAAAATGGTCTCCGGATTCTTTACACTCACCATACGGAACACATCATCATCATCACAGCCCTTCACATGTCCACTGCTGAACATAGGCCTCCCCCAAGTAATGCCACAAAGCACGGTCCTGAGCCACCTGCATCCATCGACTTCCTGCATATCTTACCAGGTCGTCACTCCATCTAGTGGGGAGTCGTCCTACACTACGCCTACCGGTACGAGGCTGCCACTCGAGAACCTTTCTTCCCCATCAGTTATCGGTTCTTCGAGCTATATGGCCGGCTCATTGGCACTTCAGCTTACTAATCCGTTGGGCTATGTCGGTCACTCTGGTTTTACTGCGGATATCCTCATTTCTGAGTCTATCACGCAGAGAAACTCCGAGCATAGCCCTCTCCATAGCTCGCTGAGCGACCTTGAGCGTCCTCATACGGCCAGCAGTGAAGGACCACGTCTCAGATCCGTAAGTCATCACTGGCAACACGCACTGGTTGTACAATCTAGTTTTTAGAGATTGAGGTATACTTGACGAGAAGATATGTCGTAATTTCCCGAACGCTGCCCAGCCGAGTTGAATCCGTCGGTTGACCTCTCGGTCGAAGTTGGACTTACCTAGTCGGAACACAGCAGTATTATACTGCTATTTTAAGCTGGTATTCTGTGAGAGCGTGGTTCTTCCCCGGTCGAGCCGACCAATTCATGCTACAACCATAATATAGCTGCAGCGTGGCTCTACCACGTATAATAAAGACTTGCGCTTTATATAAGGTAAGAAGCTGCCCCCGCGTGAAGTACTGCCGCACCCCTGCAAGGACACCAAGTTTCCTTGCGGCTGCTTTGGCTCTGGACTCAATGAACTGCTCATAATTGAGGTTCGGAGATTATTACTGCAGGATTATGCTGAGTTGGTGACCTTTATGTTGCTGCGAGCCATTTTTTTTTAAATATTTAATTAAGTATTTATTTGTTTGTAAATTTGTTCTACGAGTTGCAACAACAAAACATATTATTTTTTTCTTTATTTGTAATATATATAACGAAAAAGCGTGAAACTTACCGTAACTGTCGTTTATCCGCGAATCAAATCTAAAAGCACCCTCGTTGCCACGTAATCGAGTGTCCAAATCCGGATAACTCTCATCGCACACACTAACACAGTCTGGCGTTGGTGACGTCGCCCCGCACCGAACCGCACTACCCGCACTACGCACTAATCACTGATTCGATCACACACAGTGTCGCACACAGTTCACTGAGGCTCTGGCTCATTATCCGAGTCCACTGATAATTTTTCTTTTCGCACTGAAAAAGAAGACCTAATGAAAGATAATGATTTTACGAGTATTATATTTACGGGAATACTAGGTACAACATCTAATTAAAGTAATTTTACGGATTTTGTGGCGTTTAATTTTAACTTTATTATTTTTGACGTTTCGAGCACTCTTTTTTATAGGAATGGCCCTATCCGATAGGGTGACAAACGAGCACACAGTCCACCTGATGGCAAGTAGTTGCTACGGCCCATAGACATCTACATCTATCCTCGATTACGAATCAAAATGCAGATGCGTTTTCACCCTTGAGGACTAAGATGGAATGCCTCGTTTGCAGTAAAAAGGGACTCCTGTCTCTACACTCACCATACGAAACACAGCAGCGTTAAGCTACTATTTCACGCTGGTATTCTGTGAGAGCGTGGTCCTTCCCCGGTCGAGCCGACCCATTCGTGCTACAACTATACTACTAATATAACTGCAGTATGGCTCTACCACGTATAAAACTCTACAACATCCATAGTTACAGGGGGTTCAGGTGTGTATTGAACTTTTATGATATTAATTAAAGATAGCAACCGTGACCATGGGTACTGTAAAGTGCCCGAAACGTCGACAAAGCCCATAAATTAGTTTTATTCCACCTAATGGAAGAGTTGTTCAAGCTTATGTAAAGTTAACGCCTAATTTGTGTCCAGTGCTTTTTGGTGTCATGTTACGGAAGTGATATTATTAAATTTAACAGACAATATTAGTTTCCTCGCGTTAATGCCATATTATTGTCCCCATTTATGGTCCATGTCTCATTGGAAATATACATATAGGAATAGGGTCTAAGGAACAGAGAGAAGTAGGTAGGTACTATTTTCAACGTTCAATAGGATACTTGTTATTACTATCAATTAAGCGAAACTAAGCAAACGGAGGGTTTAAACCCATAAAAAAGTTAAAGTTTTTATGGATTGTTCTATACGAAATGCAAGTACAGAATCTAGAATTTTGTAGGAAGACCTCAACATACATATACATATGTACATTTCTAGGTAACCACAAACACGGGGTGTTCCAGGATGAATGTATGAAGGATATGATAGAAAGATGCCAGGAAGATAAATTACTTCTCAATCAGAATACTTACCGACAGCATGGCTTATACAATGGCCATCAATGACTAAATGGGGTATGTCAATGCAACAATGTCTGTGGATCTCTACTGTGTCCCTTGATCCATTTTTGTCATAATGGATCAAGGGACACAGTAGAGATCCAGGGGCAACGACGCAGCAGACGAACTAGCCAGAGGAGAATCGGTAACGTTCGTTCACTCGTACGTAAGCACTATACTAATCTACACACTCAGCTTTGTAAAAATCTATATGACTGCAGGAAAGCCAGGGAAGCGATGCCAGCAATAAACAGTCGTTTAACCAAGGTTCTAATGATCGAGGAGATTTCATGGCTCCAATAATCACAATATTTCTGCCCACACGCAAAGCCCGTCGCAAACTAAACTAAACTAGGATACGAGTTGATATTATTAGTGTATTTAACTACGATTATAGGTGATGTCATGTTACTATATTAGGAAAGATTTCGAATTTCTGGAGCTTTACACAAATCTTACATGAA
This sequence comes from Parnassius smintheus behrii, assembly GCA_036936625.1. Classification (NCBI taxonomy): domain Eukaryota; kingdom Metazoa; phylum Arthropoda; class Insecta; order Lepidoptera; family Papilionidae; genus Parnassius; species Parnassius smintheus. Next base: position 5,281,029 of record JAUPFT010000024.1, read on the forward strand.
TATTTGGTATAGTAATGTTCTCCAGACAAGATTTTGGTCACGGCGGCTACTACATCAGTCAGAGACGTCTGTACGATTATGTACTCAAGGTCAGCTGCACTCTCTCTCTTATAGTTCGATGGAACTGCAACCATGCACGACCGGAGAGGGAGACATCAGGAGCAGGTCCAACAGCTTTACGTGCTTTCCGTGGGACGGGGTGTTAAACACCGCCAAATTCCCGACTCCGAGCTATTACTGAAAATTTCTTCAGAGAAAAACAAAATAAGTAAATGATTTTGGACCGATCCGCGACCACATGAGGTGCGTTTTCAACTAGTCATGCGCACTAGACTAACTAATGAGGGAGTCGTTTAGGTACGTACATACAGACTTGACGGAAGGAAACGTGATTGGTCAGGTTAAAACACACGAGTAACATGAGTTCAATCCCGAACTAGGACTACGTGTACCTACGATGTCACAGGAAAACATCGTAAAGGAAAAAACGTGTCTTAAAAGATATGGAAGACGGCAACATTATTAACAGGCTAATTATTCTCTACTCCCCGCTTTATTATCCCCTCAGAGATAGATCATTGTGTCTCACAGTGAGACATTATAGAGTATAGACTATTATTACATATTATTATGTACGAAGGCTATTATTTTGTTTGTAAGACCGTCGAATCCGATATCCGATACTTTTTAATTCTACCAGATGAAAAAACTATGTCAAGTATGGTGAGGTGAAAGACGATCTTAAGTTCATTTAAATTGTGTTACAAAATCTTTGAGACGCAATAATCAACACATGAAAATCGAATAGGTTCTTTTTATAGTTTAAGGGTTACGACATACGAGCACACTGTGTGCCATCTGATGGTTTCGAAAACTGTGGCCCATAGACATCTTCTCGATTAAGAATCAAATTGCAGATGCGTTGTCACCCCTGAGAGAATGCTTCGTTTCCAGTAAAAGGGACTCCAGGAGAGAGAATGCTTCGTTTCCAGTAAAAAGGGGTTCTCTACACTCGCTGGTATTCTGTGAGAGCGTGACAACGGTCGAGCCGACCCATTCGTGCTACAACCATAATAAAGTTGCAGCGTGGCTATACCACGTTATTTGTTTTTATTGATGACATAGTTATAAGCAAAATAATGTTCTCCACGTGTCACACGTTACACTGCATGTCTTCCTCTTTCATTCTCTTCTAATCATCCATCCATCTATCTTTTCTTAGAGGAAGACCTAAGAACTCTTATCGATCTTTCATATACCGACAGTAATCAAAAAATAAAAGGTTCCGTTGTTTTTAGATCTTTGAATATTAAACCAAAGGAGACGGCATCGCAAGGCATACCCCTCTGTAAAAGGTACGAGAGTCCGACTCATACTCGTTATATAAAACTAGCTGTACCCCGCGGTTTCACCCACGTATATCACGCGTCTCTGCCGCGCGACATGATATGACACCTCGCTCATTTAGTTCAATCATTTTAGCTAAAAAATTAGCAAAATTAATGGAGTACTTTTATCTATCGGCATATACACGTTATACAGAAAATTTAAATTTTATCCACTCACCCAACCCCCCCCCCCCTATAATTTAGCTTTCTATTGGTAAAAATTTATTGAAATCGGTCGAGTAGTTTCGGACTTATTTCGTACAAACAAACTAACAAAAACATCTTTCCTCTTTATAATATTATATATATAAGTACAGATAATGATTTTTTTTATTATTTTTTACGTATCTTTTTTATTTCTTTTTTCGTTCTTTTTTAATATTTTATTATTTTATTTTTATTTCTAATATCACACCCCAGTGACACCCGCATCGCATGGTACTGGCAGTGTACGCGATATAAGGATTTTTCGACGTTACTATTGAATATTTTAACATGGAAATTGGAATTGGAGTATTGCAGACTTTTATGTAAATATTGATGTCCTCCATAAAACTGTAGCACATCACTTTGCTCTATTGTCAATAGTTTCCGCAGCGTACGCGATATAAGGTTATTTTTTGGTATTTTTTTCACACCTTGGGTTACATTAACGAAGTTTTCATACGGATCCCTAAATTTTTTGAAAACGTTCTATCGCCTATGTTCATCAGGAATAATGTAGGATTCTAATGGTGAAAGAATTTTTCAAATCGGTTCAGTAGTTTCAGAGCCTATTCAATTCAAACAAACAAACAAATCTTTCCTCTTTATAATATTTATATAAAATTAGTTCCTCCGCGTCGTGCGTCATTTAGAGGTGATCGTGCCAGTAAATCGAGCTCCCACAAAATGCCGAATTGCAGTGTATTTACATGAAAAAAACGTCAAGTATATAAAAGGACAATCTGACGTTTTATCTGTGAGTATTTTTAACATAATATTAAAGTAATTTTATCATTAAAACTCGTACTTTGTGAATATTATCGTCCAATACCGAGTGTGGCCATCATAGTTCATAAAGTGAAAAATAATCTTTTTTTAAATAAATATAATTATATTATATTATAAACTCGCATGGTTAATTAACATATCACACTTTTGCTGCGAGGTAGCAAGTTTCGATTTGACTTATTTGGCCCGTACTTTGTATAATATTTTAATAAATACTAGTTATCGATTATATTTACTTATATAATATTCAGTATCGTGTTGAAATTGAGCTGAATATATAAATCATTTAACAAAATCCACTACACATCTATATGTAATGATTATTATTCATCACAAACTGATTTAGTTATTAGGAAATACATTTTCGTTATGTATTTCCTAATATATATATATATATATATATATATATATATATATATATATATATATATATATATATATATATATATATATATATCTTCTGACTAAAATAAAATTATTTATTTTAGGGTGATCGTGGTGATTGCATAATATCGTCTACATCGAAAAAAGAAAGCTGGATGTTCCGGCAAAATTCCATAAGTTATCTCGAAAGTCACAATTCGAAAAAAAATCCTTAAAATAATACTCGTTTTTACGGAATTTATCGCGTATATTTAACTTTTTAATACCCGACGTTTCGAGAGCTTTACAGCACCCATGGTCACGGGAAGGACTGAGATGTTTAACGTCCAGATGTCATAGTTAACCGCGGTTACCATAGATTAACAAAAGGTAGATTTTAATCTATGGTAACCGCGGTTAACTATGATTAACAAAAGTTAGATTTTAATCTATGGTAACCGCGGTTAACTATGACATCTGGACGTTAAACATCTCAGTCCTTCCCGTGACCATGGGTGCTGTAAAGCTCTCGAAACGTCGGGTATTAAAAAGTTAAATATACGCGATAAATTCCGTAAAAACGAGTATTATTTCAATGTGTAGTGTTCGCGTAAATATAAGAAATCAAAAATCCTTAAACTGCCCGAACTAGTCCTACTCCCACTGCGAGTACGAGCCAACACTTAGGCCAAGGAAAATTAAAGTGAAAAAATGCCTTGACATAAAAAAACAATAGCATAAACAGGCTTCACAAGTTTGCAAGAAATACTATGCCCTAACACTTTAACTATTACTCACCAAAAGCCTACCGATATGTACGCAAAACTGTTGGAACATGTTTGCCTGCACCACGTATATTGACTAAGTGGTACAGTACCATCGATCGCCGACCAGGGTTTACTCAAGAAGCGCTGACGGCATTAAAATTGAGAGTGAAATTTTTTTATTGTACCTTGGTAATGGATGAAATGAAAATTAAGCAATTGACAATACCATGCTAGTAGCCAAAGGCATTACGTATATAACCAAAATGTCTTTTAGAACTAGCATGGTACTCCGTCAATTGTTATATTTTCATTTCATCTCTCACTAATATACAATATAATTTCTTGTCAGGGTTACTGTCTAGTCTAAGTTTTAAAACAGTTAACGCTTTTTTTAAGCTATTGCATAGCTTCTATCGCGGGCCTTGAGTGCGGGAAAATCCAGAAATTTCGTAACGAAAAAAACCTCACGCTCTCCGACGGGCACGGAGGTGTGGCTTGAAGGCCGTGCATTGTCTAACGATGGTCTAACGTCGTTTCTTTTCCGCAGTCTTTGTTTTCTTTGTCGAAGAGTTTTGAAATTTTGAATATGAATGAACAAAGTGCATTTATTATTAAGGCTGCTCTCTCGCAAAAAGCTTTAAAAAAGCGTGCAGATGAACCAACTTTTCGTCGACACTTACAGAGAAATTACATATTAAAAAAATAGCTAGTAATCTACATGATCTGATACGTAATTTGGTTTAGCCATAATTTTTGTATCGGTGTCACATAATAAATAAAAAAATACCCAAATCACCTCCAAATCGTTGAGATGAAACCACTTTACTCCTTCATTGTTTATCAAAGGAATATAAAAAAAATATCTACTGCTTTGCAATACAAAATAAAATAATTTGATTTGGTTACTTTTTAGAAATATGTATTATTTTTACGATAATAAATTAAAAATGCGTCCCGATTAAATACTGCGTCTATATCACCCCCGCATTCGTCCACGAATTCAATGCGGGGCGCATCGTGTTGCTAGGTGGACGTACGCCGCGTTGCGAGAGCTCAGCACTACGAAATAAAATCGTAAAATATTACTGCAAAAATTTAATTTTGTTAATAGTGAAGTAGGTTTTTTCTGATTCTTGTTTAATAGTAGTGTTTTATAGTTATATTAATTGTACAGTTTTATTAATGTTTAAGTTTAGTTTGTAAAACATGGGGAATAAGCAGAAACGATTGAAGAGAGGTCTAAAAAAATATTACAAACAAAAGGGTATTACATTTATCAAGGTAAGTTTTAAGTTTTATCTACATATTTCATAATATTAGATAGGTGCTGTTTATAAAATACCTATATTACTGTGATTTCGCCACTCTGTGACGAGACAAAGCGCGGCAAACGCAAGTGGCGGCAAGGCGCGGGCCGCTTCGTCGCATGCTGGTAGCGCATGTCTGAGAAATTAAAAAATATATATTTCGAAGAAATGTGAAGTTCGTCAACACGCATTGAGGCAGCGTGGCGGACATTTCCTTGTCTTAAAACCCTCTCAGAAATTAGAGGAGGCCTGTGCCCAGCAGTGGGACGTATATAGGCTGTAACTTTACTTTTTTTTACTTTTATAAATATGTTATTTTACCGACGAAAATTTTAAATAAAAATAAAAAATAAGCAACCGACAACCTCCTAGGTCCCTAGGTGACTTGCGAGATGTCAGTGTAACAAAACAAAACGGCCCAGAAAAACAGACTTTCCAACTGAGAGCTAAATCAGCACGCAACAATTTCATTGGTGCCAGTGGGGATCGAACCCGGGTTGCTCCCGTACTGTGATACCTATAACGAGCGCTAACCATGTGAGCTACCACGGCTCTCAACGACATCGTTCCATTCGTGTACAGCGCTGAAGATAGCAGAGTAAAAAATTAGAGATTGCGGTGTTTGAAATTTGTCATCTGTGAGAGTGAATTTTATCTGTGTACTCCGTAACAAATAACTATATAGAAAAAAATCTGAAAATGATATTTCGCCATTTTTGCTTGTGTACTGGTTAGGAACTCGATCAAAAATTTGATGATTTTTCTGTTTTTATACGTTATTTCTAATGTTATTTTACATCAAATTAATTGTGAAGATATTTTCTTTAGGAAATATGTTTCATTACGACGATTCAAAAACGTTTACATATAATAATTTACCTCGAAATTCACTATACGCGATTATCGTTTATTGATTATAATAGAGCGTGCCATTTGAATTTAAAGATAATTAATTGGACAATAAATAATAAGTGACAAATCTTGCCGTGGAGCGTGGAACTGAGTAGTTGCGCGTCTTGTTAATATAATTGCCGTACGGCCGCCCTGACGTATGTACTGCGCGAACCGGAGTTTTTTGGGACGCGGGTCCGGTGATACAGTATTTTTCACAAATAGTGAGTTCGTTATAACACGGGTTCGGTTAAATCTGGTTGAATTTGATTGGATTAACCTAAGTAACTTGAATTAATATCAAAGAAAAAGAAATACTGCATAAATAAAATAAATAAATAATTATAATTGCATAAGTTGATACAAAATGCTATGCAATAGTTTTACCGCGGCAGTCCTCGAGTGCCACACGTCTTTTTTTTTGTGTAGCCAATTCGGCCATAAATTGTACTGTATCACTTTGTTATACATAGTATGTGATGAAGGCAGACCAATTTCAAAACTTTTGATATTTCGCACATATTGTTAAGCTTTCGGTGAATAGTAATGTAAAGTTAAAGCAAAACATCTTTCTGAGGAATACTTAGCCCTAGGTAGATGTCACATTTTATTTTAGGCAGCTGTCTGCTTAAAGTTCACTTTGTTAAACTATTATATAGTATAAAACTTTTTTGTTTTCCTAATTTATTAAATATTTTCCAGATAGTTCATTTAATAACTCTTGAAAATCAACAACTTTTTTAAATAGCGGTTTTGTGATTGAAGTCTTATAATAAAAACAAAAACTTGGTTAGCACCATCTAGGACGATAAACTGATAGGACTTTTCTTTTCACAAATCTGATTTTTAAAATAAGTTAAACCTATTTCGATTTGTTAAATGTTTTAAATTTTATCCTGCATAATGTAAAATCAGCCTGTAGCAAAATAATAAACTTATTTTCAATCATTTCAAAGTTTTTTTTCCGAAGAACATTTCTAAATACTTTAAAAAAGAATTCAAATAACATCTTGGTATTATAATGATTTCTTATATTTACGCGAACACTACACATTGAAATAATACTAGTTTTTACGGAATTTATCGCGTATATTTAACTTTTAAATACCCGACGTTTCGAGAGCTTTACAGCACCCATGGTCACGGGAAGGACTGAGATGTTTTAGTTTGTCCTATGTAGGAGAGACCACAATGAATGTGGTCTCTCCTACCCCCTCACTACACCTCAGCCCCCGTCACTACATCAATTAAAACCCGCGTTAAAGAACATATAGCTAATGTGAAGAATCGACGCTCCGGGAAGTCTGCAGTCTGTGAACACGTACAGGATCGCCCCCGTCACTACATCAGATTTGATAGACCACAAATTCTCACTAAAGAACACCGATTCCTTCCAAGGATGATTCGCGAGGCTATTGAAATCAAAAAACATCCTAATTTCAATAGAGAAGATGGCTGGGTGCTGCCATCTGCTTGGGATCCTATAATAAATAAAATTAAATCCCAACCCAAGCATACAACTGCAAGACTTCATGATACCGTAAGTTCATACTGTGTAGATCGGAACAAAAGTTAAATTTTAATCTATGGTAACCGCGGTTAACTATGACATCTGGACGTTGAACATCTCAGTCCTTCCCGTGACCATGGGTGCTGTAAAGCTCTCGAAACGTCGGGTATTTAAAAAGTTAAATATACGCGATAACTTCCGTAAAAACTAGTATTACCATGGTATTATTTATCTATGTATTACTTATATTCAAATAAAAACTTATGCGGACTATGGTGATTTGTTTAACGATAAAAAATATCGACATAGTCCACGCCCTTACGTTGCTTACGCATTTAGACAGCGCCATCAGTGTATCGGCACGTGTACAATTTGATGGTATGCGTAAACGCGATGAACACAAACACAAATGCTGTAGTGTGCGTTTATAGTGACGCGATTTAATTTTGCATTTGTAGTTAAGTATACAGTTGTGTGATTATCTTGCGCCCCCTGATGTTGACAAAATTTTTGTTTAGGAATTAACGCGCATGGCCTCTCCAGTTGGTTGAATACTCAAAGTTTTAGATGAACTACTATTTATTTCTTTTTAAAACGGTTAACCGATACTAGATTTTTTCCTGTATAGTAGAGGTTTTAACATCCATAAATGCAAAAGGACAATCCAGACCCGGAGCACTTTTAGAACGTACAAATACTTGTTCCGTACGGAATTCGAACCCGCAACCCTGTAGACTTTAAAGAACTAAAAACTGTAAAATAATTTCATTTCGAAGTCGTGGTTTTAATTCTTCTAAAGTGTCTTAGCACCGACTTCAAAATGTGAAGCTATTTTATACTTTTTAGTCGTTTTAAGTCGACTTTTACTTTTTATCAACAGTTCATTATTGCTCTTCTATTAATAAACAAATTGATTAATTTTCCTAATTCTTAAGCCGCTACTCCTAGAGAACGACCTTGAGAGTTCGGTCCTATACTCTCCAAGCGGTCTTGTTACAATATATCGCGTAAGAAATACGCCAAAATTTTAAAATATTTTCTTTATAAAATCGAATTTTAGTCCTTAGAAAAAGTTTAATAGCTCAAAATGTTCATTAATAAATTGCCTATCCATTAGTGTCAATCGCAAAATAAAATAATGCTTACTTTATGAGGAGATGCATGTTATCAATAATTATTTCGCGTTTCTGTGGTTTAGTTGTAGGGAGATTCATCAATTATTTACTCCTTTAAAATAAATTGGAACTGGCTATTATGGAATCAAGATTATGTAGAAATTTGTTAGACTTTTTATTAGTTGATATAATAACAAGTAGATAGCTCCTAGAATCCTCACAAATAACGAATAGCGCGGCATTCTGCTCAAACACGCACCTTAAAGTTGTGAGAACTTCATTTTCTATATTTAAAGGAGGGATGGCGAAAGGTGCTCTTTTAATTCAGCATAACACATGACCTTATTTTTTTCAAGTTCACACAACTTTTTTATATGTAATGGATTTCCGCAAGGTAACGCGCCTCATTCTATTAATTTTCCTATTTCTTTTACACCATTCGATTATTAGATTCAAGACAAAAATCGTCCTAGAAAAATTAATTTGACTTTGAGACGCGATCGTCGCTAAATGAGTGAATAGGCCTCTCGACAGTTCAAATGCCACGCGCGTAGACAGAGAGCTATGAACTTAATACACTCAGACTCTGACAACGTTAGTTACCCACTTTTGTATTCGCAACACATAGGTAGGTATTTACAAACACGGATTCGGCTTAACTTTCTCTACCAAGTGATAGTTTCGAGGCCGATCTTCTTTGAATAGAGTTTGACGGCTACGCAGTTCAGCGGATAAACGTTTGGTCGCGGTGCTGAAGGGCTGCGGATTCAAATACCGCACGTAATAAGTGTTTGAATTGATAGCAATTGTTCCGGGTCTGGATGCTTGTTATTATGCTATTTATGTATGTAAACTGCATCAAGATACAGGAGAAAATCTTATTAAGGCTAGGATTTCCGACTTTAAAAGCTTTTAGCGCTAGTGCCTGTGCTGCATACATATTTGTAGAAGTAAGCGTACAGGATTTTTTTAAACGTTTTTGCTCATTATCAGGAAATATAGGTTCTAATTTGAAATGTTGCTGATTAAGAATCTAATTCAATAACATGCTTTTCGTATTATCAATAAATATAACATGGATATCGCTTAAAAAAAAGCGAGAACTCGAACGTTAATTTTTTTTTCCCGGTGATGAAATTATGTTTTTTATCTCGATTAATACAAATAATTTAAAAAATCTATTCGAATAAGAATTTAATTAAGTATTTAATTTATGCGCATATTTTTTCTGAACATATAGCGTCAAAACCGTGTCTTTTTTATATATAGGATAGGGTGTCAAACGAGCACACAGTCCACCTAATGGTAAGTGGTTGCTGTGGCTCATATACATCCACATTTATCCTCGATTACAAATCAAAATGCAGATACGTTGTCACCCGTTAGGACTTAGATGGAATTCCTCGTTTCTAGTAAAAAGGGTCTCCGGTTCTCTACACTCATCAACGAAACACAGCAGCATTAAGCTACTATTTGACGCTGGTATTCTGTGTCCCCGGTCGAACCGACCCATTCGTGCTACAACTATACCTACTACTAATATAACTGCAGCATGGTTCTACCACGTAAAATACAACATCGTGTACAAGCAACAACTAAATATTATTTCAATACATTTAATTTAAAATAAATTCTTATCTATATTATAATAAAAAAAAACTCACACACACCCCACAGCGTTATTTATTAAAATAAATTCCATAGTACACGAGAAACTAGAGTCTAATTCCGCGTGCAACTATTGAGGAAAATTGCAGTTAGTAATCGTAGTGGCGCCACTGAAAATGCGATGGTCCGTCTGGCTTTTATTGGCTGGGTCAACAGCGACTGTGAGCCTTTAGTGACATTCATATCAGAAATAAATAATATTAGTATTATCACAAACATTTTTATTTTCGTAAATAGAAGACCCAAACAGAAGAAAAAAACTTATAGTGCATCTTATACTAAACGTCTACTGCTGGGAGCCAGCTCGTAGACACCTGAAACCAACTTTTTAACAAATTAAAAAGGCTACAGATACGTCACCGCTGAGAACTAACATGGCTCACAGCCTGTATTATAATGGCTCTCAATGCCCTTCAGATCAGAACACATCAGCGCAAGTACAACTATTTGGATCCAGGAATAGGTAAGAGGGTTTGTTTTTTACAAATCAAAATGCAGATACGTTGTCACCCGTTAGGACTTAGATGGAATTCCTCGTTTCTAGTAAAAAGGGTCTCCGGTTCTCTACACTCATCAACGAAACACAGCAGCATTAAGCTACTATTTGACGCTGGTATTCTGTGTCCCCGGTCGAACCGACCCATTCGTGCTACAACTATACCTACTACTAATATAACTGCAGCATGGTTCTACCACGTAAAATACAACATCGTGTACAAGCAACAACTAAATATTATTTCAATACATTTAATTTAAAATAAATTCTTATCTATATTATAATAAAAAAAAACTCACACACACCCCACAGCGTTATTTATTAAAATAAATTCCATAGTACACGAGAAACTAGAGTCTAATTCCGCGTGCAACTATTGAGGAAAATTGCAGTTAGTAATCGTAGTGGCGCCACTGAAAATGCGATGGTCCGTCTGGCTTTTATTGGCTGGGTCAACAGCGACTGTGAGCCTTTAGTGACATTCATATCAGAAATAAATAATATTAGTATTATCACAAACATTTTTATTTTCGTAAATAGAAGACCCAAACAGAAGAAAAAAACTTATAGTGCATCTTATACTAAACGTCTACTGCTGGGAGCCAGCTCGTAGACACCTGAAACCAACTTTTTAACAAATTAAAAAGGCTACAGATACGTCACCGCTGAGAACTAACATGGCTCACAGCCTGTATTATAATGGCTCTCAATGCCCTTCAGATCAGAACACATCAGCGCAAGTACAACTATTTGGATCCAGGAATAGGTAAGAGGGTTTTTTTTTATTAGGATAGGGTGACAAACGAGCACACAGTCCACCTGATGGTAAGTGGTTGCTGTGGCCCATAGACATCTACATCTATCCTCGATTACGAATCAAAATGCAGATGCGTTGTCACCCGTGAGGACTAAGATTGAATGCCTCGTTTCCAGTAAAAAGGATCTCCGGTTCTCTACACTCACCATACGAAATACAGCAGCATTAAGCTACTATTTCACGCTGGTATTCTGTGAGAGCGTGGTCCTTCCCCGGTCGAGCCGACCCATTCGTGCTAAAACTATACTACTACTAATATAACTGCAGCATGGCTCTACCACGTATAAGGGGTGATACGTATTAGAGATGTTACGGAGGTTCGATTACGTTTTCGGTTCCGATAAATTTTAATCGGAAGTTATATCGGAGGCCTATGCGTAGCGACGGTGGCGGCCGCTATCAGCGCATACGAACATGTTTAAACTCCCTGAAATTATTGCTTTGCAAGATCTTGAATACGTTGAACTTGTCGCGCGGGGAACCTCCCTGAAATGATTGATTTGCAAGATTTTCCCTTCAATTTCGCGGAAGGTATGGATTCAAACGACTTAAGCAGTGCATAGTGCCGAATTATCAGTTAAGGCAGAGACAGTTTTTTACCGAATATATTTGTGATGAATAATGTGTATAATTTTATTTTAATAGACATGCCCTTAACACATACCTATCTCTTCTGTCTACACCTCCGATTCCGGTTCCGGTTCCGAAAAACCAAATTTAAAACTCTGTTTCCGAATTCGATTCGGAAATAACCACTTCCGTAACAGTACGTATCCAGACCGATTCTTAGGTAGAAAAAATTCTACTACCTAGTAATGTAGTATTAAAGTAATTGTTAACTATATACTACAAGAAAATGACGAAATATGATAATCATTAGCTAAGCCTAACTACAAATTTAGAAGAAAAACTACGAATACTACCAAGTCTATTTAATGTATACCCAGTCTATAGTTGCTAATTAAACGCATAACTTCGAAATATACGAAAGTGTGTTCACAGTTCACACACAATAAGTGGGCGTGTAACGAGTGAAACAAAATCACACTATTGTAACATTTTTAGCGATGATTTAAGAAAATCCGACTTGAAATGAGATTGAGGTGCCATTGTGAACAAGTAGGCTGCCGTTATCAAAGGAGGTACGGCCTCGGGACTTAATTGAGCGGCAGGTCACATGCAGCGTGCAAGCGACATACCTAATAATAGGGTAACCAAACATTTTATATAAAAAACTGAAAATACCGATACCATAAAATAAACACAATCTTAAAATGACAAAATTGATTTAATACTCGTATAATATAGATACTGACTGCCTCGTTGGTCTAGTGGTTGTAGTAGTGCAACTGCTGATCATGAGATCCTGGGTTCGAATCCCGGGTCGCACCAAAAAATTTATCATTGAGTTTTTCCGTCAAGAAATTCTCAGTAGTTGCCCGGAGTCAGGAAGTTGGCGGTGTCTCACCCCTGTGCCTCGGAAAGCACGTAAAGCCGTTGGTCCTGCGCCTAACCTCTCTCCGGTCGTGTCGGTTTACCGTCCCATCGGATTATGAGAGTGAGGGAATAGAGAGTGCACCTGTGCTTGCGCATACACTTGGGCGCTATAATCCTGTACTGCACCGATGGCTAACCTTCTTTGAGGCTGGCCGCCGTGGCCGAAATGCGGTCTGGAGGACATCATTATTAGATAAAAATATTTTTTGCTCGTCTTTTAATTACGACGCACGAAAATTGTTGTTTATTGTCTTTGATTACATTGTAAATGTCTCATTAGGAACCTCACAATGTACTATCATGTGAAAATAGTTTTCACAGGGAATTGAATGCAAAAAATATGTTAGGGGTATTGGGTTCAAATAATATTTATATTGGTTGATATTGACAGCCCTTCAAATAAGACAGCCACATAGAGTATATCTATTTTCGTATAGACATGCATGGATCATTGTTTACAACTTCTCAATCTTCTATAAATTATAAATAATATAAAAATTACGAGTCGTAAAGATTATTATTATTATTATAAATTTGTTAGGGTAACGAGGTGATCCTGCCGAATAATGTTCGGCCGAATATTCGTATTCGGTGAAATCCATATTCGGCCTATCTCTAGTTTATATGAGGACTCGGCTTGGATATACCTTAACGGCAGTGAGGTATTTTCAGGGAGGGTCTTATTACTCAGGAGTCTGTAGCTACTAACGTTTTTCATTTCAGTTTTATACCAAAAAAAAACCTAGCCATTTCGTTGAAACAACAGATTAGTCGTTCTTAGCGATGTCGGTACATCCGGTTTTGACTATAACAGGAAACTTTTTACTAACATGTCATAAATATAAACTTTAAATCTTAGCAACGTGTAAGTTATTCAGGAATAGATATAATATCACTAAACTATTAATATAATCATTTCAGATAGCCGAAAACGATACACAATGAGTCTTCGAAAAAATAAACGCATGGCAAACCTACTGCTTGCAAATGACGTGCCAGTTGCATTATTACAGTTCATTAAATTCTAGAACTCGAAGGATTTGAATACACTTGTTGAGGATTTAAATATCACTTGAAAGTAATATGATGCATATGATTACAATAATAATGCACAAAAAAAAGTTAAGTAGGGGCTTGCTTTTTCTGCTCCCTTGCTTGCTGCTTTCTTTGCTTTTTCACTGCTCCCTCTATTTGCCACAACTCATAATGAAGGCATCCATGACTCATTGTGCGGCTGCTGCCACCAGAGGGGCGCTACTAAAAAATTTGGTGTAATATATGACAGATTACAGTAAGGAGAAAGCTAATTTGTTCGAAAAATGTAAAGGTTAATGTTTCTTTCTGTACTATTAATAATATTTTATATTAATAAGATTAAAAATAAATAAACAAAACCACAGATAATAATAAATACACAAATCTCAGATATTCATAAAAATAGGGATAATGTGCAAAAACTTAAAGAGCAAACCACAGAGGCATTGTTTTGTGTATTAATATAATATTTTAGAAACTGATAAACTTTTATTTAAAACTAACTTCTCCATTAAATGACATTGTGTAACAAAAACATCACCTCAGTGTCAATTAGCGACATCTAGTTAGCCGAAGATTATTATCTCTTGTTGCCATTAATATTGTATGGCCTACAAATAATTGTCTTGAGGTTGTATGTTTGAGCAATTTATGTGTATAAAATGCACTACACTGGATAAACTATGGACAAAGTGACATTCGTAAACATACAGACTCCTCAGATCCTGACATACCTCTCTCGCCTCCTCCACATTCATATACCTAGGCATACATGCTCGTCAGTTAAAGGTACTCTTAATTTGGCCCATTTTCAATATATTGCCAATTTGGTTGATGATCTTTTGCCTTGGACATCTCTTTCCAACTTTTCCCTTGTAACAAAGTGACATTCTGTTACAATAAATTACAAACATTTACACTTTTGATTAAAAACAATTAATTTCCACATGGAAATTGTTGCTAAGACATAGTGTGTGGAAAAAGTTGCAAGTAAAGTCAAAAATTAGTTATATATGCCATTATAATCTTTAGAATCAACTTTACACATGATAAAGATTCTTGTAAAAGCTGATGAAAAACAAAATTACAAATGATTCAAAGGAAGTTATCTTTGTAAACACATCAAAACTTCCCATTTAAATTAAATTATTGTGTTGTCAATAATGGTCGTGTTTAGTCGTATTTTGTTATTAGCTACATTGTCACCTCATAACTGACTACTCCTTTCCAAACTGAGAAGCCTCAAGACAAAACATAACCGACCAAAGACTGTGCAGAAAGAATTATTTTAACCTAACCACAATACTAAGGGCCATATTAAAGAAAAATAAAAGTAGTTTCAGTAAATTCCAATTCCTGTTTTTACTAAGATCATCATTACTGTATCTCACTAGTTCACTTCTAAACAAAGGCTCCCCAAGAAAAGCCATGAAACATAATACATAATGTTATTTGTTTTTATGACATACTAGCAATTTGTCCTGGCGTCGCATGGGTGATATCCAAATTCTACATCAGTGCCACCTACCGAGTCCAACTATGCCTATAACCTTTACAGAAGTGCAAGCAATATGTTGACAAAGTTTTATCGCAATCAGATGAACTGTATGTATGGCAGCGCATATGATAGGAAGAAACAAATATTAGTTTTTATATTAAATGAATCTAATTTTTACGGATTTAATCGCGTTTAATATAAATTTTTAATTTCCGACGTTTTGGATGCTTTGCAGCACCCATGATCACGGGAGTGGGGGGGGGGGGTAACATTTAATGTGTAATGTTTACGTAAATATAAGATATAAATAATTTTTATATTACATATTATGTAAAATTAAATTTTTAATTTAAGTATATTATCTTTTAATCTGTTTTACCTTCACACAAAGAAATCTAAAACAAATGATTCAAGACTTGTATTTAAAGTAAAAATAATCTCATTCCTTATCAAAACTATTTGTGTTTTTATACTTCTTTATACATAACATGTCCATAATTAATTTACGAGACTAGATATATATATATATATATATATATATATATATATATATATATATATATATATATATATATATATATATATATATATATATATATATATATATAGTACCCGGTTGACCGAGCTTTGCTCGGTATTTTTCGCTCGATTTTTTTAATTCGTGTGTTTTGGAAATCATATTTAGGTACAAATTACATACTGATGAAATATAAATAATATTTTTTGATGTTAGCGACATAACAGAAAAAAAAGAACTGGTTATTTGAATAAAAAATCATGAGTGCAATTATTTTAATTTAAATTTTCGTGTTTTTAAAAAATACTAAAAAAAGGGCTCGAAAAAATAGATTTCTCAAAAAAGAAAAGAACATGAAAAAAAAAATTAAAAAAAGTCGGTCGGTCGGTCTGGGCTCGAACCGGGGTTTTAAGATTCTGTGACCGACCATTATACCAATTAAGCTATTTGTAATCACTAACCATCTGTCAAAATTTACCTTCTTATTCTAACGATATTGTAGCAGATTTTCATTGCCTAAAAACAAGGACAAAACGACATTTTCTAAAAATAAATCCTAGCTAGATCGATTTATTATCCCCGAAACTCCCTGGACACTAAATTTTATGAAAATCGTTGGAGCCGTTTCCGAGATCCCGATTATGTATATATATATTTATATACAAGAATTGCTCGTTTAATAGTATAGGATATATATATATATATATATATATATATATATATATATATATATATATATATATATATATATAGTTAAGATTAAAAAATGTTTATTTATTTTTTTCAGAATAGATTAGAATCATTTATTATTTAATCTAGACTATAAATAATTCTTATTTTAAATCATTTTGTAATTTTACCACTGTTTCAGAAAAGTGTCTGTCCTAGGAAAAACTAGCATAGAACCTAGTGGGACTTTTTTCTCACAATAAGAAATTAAACTTTGCTTAGAGAATTAATTAGTTAGTTATAAATTGCTCTTATTATGCCAATATCTGTTTCGTATCTTCATAGCAAAATTCTATAGAACATTATGGAATGAAAATAATTAAAGTAAACCAATCTACTTAACTGTTTCAACATAAGTGAAGTTTCAAGATTAGAGATTTCCAATCTTTTTAAAGCATATGTTGCACAACTAAGGTACCATTTGGTACTGACATCTTCTCAACTAAGGGTGAGGTTCATTACCAACCCAACAATGGGCTGATAAAGACATAGCATTACCAATTACAATACAGCCTATAAAAGTCCGGTACTGAACATAGACTCCTCACAGATTGCCTCATCGGTGGATTTTGCTTGGATTGAACACTTGGCAAGCGGGTTGGCAACCACAGTTTTTTATTATTTTAAGTTGTTATCAGGAAGATGCTACCAGAAGATCTCCGTTTAATTTTTCCTCTGTTGCCTTAGTAAACCTGCTAGTGGATATGGAGTAGTGGATATTCTTACATTGCTACTACACCATCTACAATTACACATTTAACATTTATAATTAAGGGGAAATATAATGTCAAATGGCTTAACAAGATCCTTCGTTATGCCGAAAATATTGCAGCATTAATTTTGAAATAAATATATGGTAAAGTTGAGGATTAATGTTAGTGATTATGTTAGACGAAAACACGATTTTGTAAAATTTTCTCGATAGAAAAAAAATCTAAAGTTACCTCCAAAATAAACAATAAACCGCTGTTATTCATAAAATACTTTAAATAAGATCATTAAACTTTGCATACTAACTGAACTAACTATAAAGCAGTGCTTATGTTATTTACTTTTTTTAAAATACCATTATTTTCACTGTAAAAAGAAATTACCTAAACTTTCGGCGTCTTGAGCTTGAATTCTGTCGCCCCGTTAGTATCGCCTCGGCCTTTGAACGGGGAGGTTGTGTCGCTTACGATCAGAATATAAATTACGCAACAGTGCGACGTAAAATTAAAATGGGAAATAACCGTGATAAAAATAAGAAGCGGCTGGCTTGGCGTTAAGAAACAGGCATAAATATGATAAACCTAATGAAATAAGTGTCTAACGACCTTTCTACTTACAGTGTTAGTGATTACAAACATATCGGTACATAGCATACGACGCGCGGGGAAGTGGGGGCGAAATTAGAATTTGAGCTGACTTACTCTTCCCTCTTAACATTCAATTGTAATTTGAATAAACACTTTCTATTACACATTAAAATATTGTTTTCAATATTGTTGCCAATGTCAATATTGCGCACAAGTATTATTATCATCATTAATAATAACAACTTTGTAACAATAATGACCTCCATTCCTTATTCAACAATTCAACACCCAAATTATAAAATTATTATTTTAACTCATTTGTCACTGTTCTGCAAAATATGGAGCTGGAGTAATACAAGTAATATTTTTAAAATTTTATATAGTGGCTGCCATAGCTAAATAAAATGACTAGTTAACCTTAAAAATCATTCTCACCTAGTCAGCCTCACATTATTCAATTAAGTAAAACCACTTTAATTTCCCCAATTGTGTCATGACACTGATATTAAGTATCATGATACTGATTGGAATAGTACCATGGCAACCTAAGAACTTGTGCTTTATTTTAATATATAAATGTGACAGAATGTTTATTGGACTAACAGTACCACAATAAGTTCTTAAGCAATATCAGGAAACATGAAACCTGATTTTTTGAGAAAAATCAATAAGCACAAAAATTTCCTTACACTATGTACCATGCTCGCATCTTATTTAAAAAATGATAGGTTATAAGAAAAAAGGATTAATACAGCAATTAGCAGCAACAAAAATATTAAATAATACTCAAATATTAATATTAAGGAATGAGGTGATTGCTACTAAGCTATTTCTAATTTGCTGTGTGTTGTTAATTATTGTGTAGCTTTAATGATAGTAAAATGTTATTTTTTTTTTTCAAAAAAATTCCCACTTTGTTTTCTACCTGGTTATTCCCAGGACAGAGGAATTTTCTGAATCAGTGGTAAATTATACATAAGAATGTCTTGCAAAAAGTATTTATAATCCATATTTCATAAAAAAGTTTCTAAGTCTATTCCTAATTATTATTTAATAGTCAACACCTCACATATATGGTTTTTTTTATAGGATAGGGTAACAAATGAGCACACAGTCCACCTGACAGTAAGTGGTTGCTGTGGCCCATAGACATCTACATCTACCCTCTATTTCGAAACAAAATGCAGATGCATTGTCACCCATGAGGACTAAGATGGAAATATGGATATATTAAAATCCATCAAAACCCTGTTTTATTCAATATCGCCACTTTTGTAGCCTATGCTTTGGTCATGCTTTTACTCCTGTACACTTGGCCAAACTCAGGATTAGGGATAGCTCAATCTGTGAATGTGGCCTAGATGAAGGTTCTATCAATCACCTGTTCTTTGAGTGTGCTAAGCTTTCTTTCTCTCTCTATGATATCCTGCCCATTTACATCCCTTGTCCAGAAAATTTTCAATATTTTGCTGACCCTAGTGTATACTCCTTTCGTAAATATTTTATGTGCTTTTATTCAAAATAATAATATAAAACTGTAAAATTACTTTACAACTATGGTGATGGTTTTTTTTAAATATGTGACATCTTTTGTTGTAAATTATGAACCCACTCAAATTGAGAAGTC
This sequence comes from Parnassius smintheus behrii, assembly GCA_036936625.1. Lineage (NCBI taxonomy): Eukaryota > Metazoa > Arthropoda > Insecta > Lepidoptera > Papilionidae > Parnassius > Parnassius smintheus. The sequence continues at coordinate 5,300,545 of JAUPFT010000024.1, forward strand.
TTATTTTAACCATTACTAACTTGTCACCTCCATGACTGACTTGAATTCTATCAAGAGAAGCCATAATATAAAAGAATAAGAAGACGGAATTGCTCGTTTCCAGTAAAAAGGGTCTCCAGTAGGGATATTCCGATACTAGTAAATACGAGTAGGTACTCGATACTTTTGATTCGATACCAAGTATTTATAGCATCGAATCAATCTTACGATACATACTCGGTATCGAAACAAAAGTACTTGGTATCAAATCGAATCAAAATAAACAATTAAAAAAATTTTTTTTTCGAACGCATCAGTCAGAATGAGAGAGCAAAGCCCTTTCGCTCAGTTACAGATACATAGTCATTGCATGGCAGCGTGAGTGACGCGAGCCGAACTTATCAGACTTTAGCCGAGCCGAGCCGAAAGCGAGAGAGCCACCTTCCCGCCCGCCATTTAAGTTGTCATGTTATTGTCAACAAATAAAACTATACGTACTTTGTTTAAACTGAGTGATTGTTTACGAGTAATTTTAATTATTTTAAGAACGAAAAAGAAATCTTATCAGAGAGATGAAGTTTTTCTTTATTTATCAAATCCAGTAGTTTCTCTTAAAAGCAACCCATTTGTAGAATGGGATGACGTCTACAAGTATGCACAGCAGTATTTAATAGTTGTGGCAACGTCAGTTCCTAGCGAGTGCCTTTTTTCCAAAGCCGGTGCTACAATGTCTCACACAAGGAACAGATTGTCTCCGAAATACCTGAAACAAGTACTGTTTTTGGGCAATCTAGATTTCTAAGAGTTTTTTGTTTAAACTTTAAACAAAAAACTCTTTGACATTAAGGCGCGAAAGTCTCTAAAGTAGTATTATTTAAAAAAATAAGACTAGAAATAAAAATACTGTGTAATAGTAGAGGTATTTAGAAAGAGTCATTTGACGTTTATAATAAAAGATATTTTTTTCCTTGTCAATTTTGTTTTAATTATTGTCCTTCAAAGTTCAATGTTACTACATTAGTAAAAAAATTTTTTTTGCTAAAAGTATCGATATCATTAAGTATCGATACTTTAAGAGTATTTATATAAGTAGTATCGAAAAAAGATTTGAGTACTATCGAAATGAGTAGGTATCAATACTTTGATGGTATCGGAACATCCCTAGTCTCCAGTTCTCTACACTCACCATACGAAACACAGCAGCATTAAGCTACTATTTTACGCTGGTATTCTGTGTGGTTCTTCCTACTAATATAACTGCAGCATAGCTCTACCACGTAATATATGTCATAATGGTCATAAGAAATTAAACAATACCTACACATTATACATATATAGGGATGCCTATTGTTTTAATGTAGTTAGATTTTTAAAAAAAACAGTTTGACAAGCCCAAAATTTTACATCTTTACCTTTACTTTGTTAAAGGCTGGATGTGTGGATAAAAAGCTGACAATTACAAAACTATAGGCAACTACAAACTACAATTAACTTTTTGTTAAAGTAGGAGACAAGAGGGAGACATTTTTGAAAAATAGCTATGGGTACTACTACTATTGACTAGTCCTAAACGCTAACCATAAGTTGCACAATATGTGAGCAACACAGGTTCGATGCCCACTAGCAGCCATAAAATTGTTAATTAGTGCTACTTTACCACATGCTGTTGTGAATGAACACATTGCAAGATAATTATAAAAAATTGCAAAAAAAGAAGTTATTTATTTGCAATCATATAAGGATGGAATTTTTTCTCCAAATTTATATGGGACCTCCTCAAAGTAAAAACTATTTAAGAAAACAAAGAATCATTAAAATCAGTTCCCTATCTATGAAGATATCATATGAAATTCCTTAAACAATAGTCCAATTGAAACTTTTTCCCTATTTTTCTTCAATATTAAATGGGACCACCCTTCAGATAAAGCCTATTTAATAAAAAATAATTATTAAAATCAGTTCACAATCTGCAAAGATATCATACATACTTAAACTTAACATACATACAAAAAAATCATACACTCATATTGAGAACCTCCTCATAAAAATATTTTGAAGGTATGTAAACCACATGCACTGGAGTTACAAAGCAGACTAATTGCTCTGTATTCCCCAGTTCCGCTCCTGTCATTGCCGAGGTCAGCCCAGCCATTACATGTATAAAGGATATAACTTTAAGCATACTTTTATTGTTCATATACTGCTTATGGCTTTCTAGCAATTTGGCTAAAATGTAACGTAATGTTTTCATGATGTTGCCTTAGCTGATTTCTAAGTAGAAGCGAGACATATTATTCATAAAGCACTCTGGATGCTGGTATTACTTGAGTAGTATGTACTTTTGTATTTACAACAAATTTAACAAAACTACATGTCAAGATCTGCCAAACTATTGATCTAACTGCCCATTCATTAATGCTTTTAAATGATTATAAATTACTTCTTATAAAACACAGAGCACTGCCATAATATAACAGTGAATGAAAAACATAATAGGAGATAGCATCGCAAATGTGTTCTATTACACTATTTTGTTAATGTATTATTTGACAAAAATGGGCTAATTTCAATTTGTGAAATGAAACATTTTGTCGTTTTACATTTTTCATTGCATTTAGTTAAGGTTTACTACATTGTTGTGATTTCAAAAAATTATATCAAAGCTATGGATTCCTAAACATTGATATTTTTATACTTGATACACTAACACTTTCTACCATAAAATATGAACTCAATAGTTTTTGTCATTTCCAAATCAAATATTGTGAAGCGACATTTTTAAGATAAATTTAAATAAGACCAAAAATCTGATATTTGTGTAACATATAAAGTATGTAGAATTGTTATGTAGATACACCAAGTAAAAATTTATGTATGTTTGATCAGATAAAGATAATTGTTAATCTAATGTTGATATACATTACATTTATGCGTAATGTTTATAATTTTTGCGACAACTGGGTATAAATCATGATGTCATCGTATATTCGACCATTTGAGTTAAAATGTTAGCTACCGTTCAATGTGTCCTTTAAATCTGTCGTGTTGAAGATTATGGTGGCACGAAACGTCTTTTGTATAATAACTTATAACTACACAAATACAGTAATGAATATGAGACAGTGATTTGTTCCATTTAGCAATCATTCTAAAACCTAACAAAGCGGATCTGTCAAGATTGTGACAAATTTCGACAAACGGGTACTGCCGAGACAAATAAGTCATTAAAAAAGAAAAGCACTAACTTTGTTCAATATCTGGAAATTGTGTAGATCACGTACGAGACAAGGCACGGCCTTTGTAATTCGATGTTAAAATACGTTCCACAGACATTCCCATCTACAATTTGACCTTTGCGAGTAAAACACTTCCTTACACGAAACAACAAATAGCACTGACACTTTTTCAATTTCTAGTCTATTTTACAGAAAAATTAATATAACAGCAAATAGTATTACTGAATAGTCTTTCACGGAAAAATTCTTATTCTCACCGTTTCAAAATCACTTGAAAATATTCGGCGATGTCGCGCATGCCCAACAAAAATTTACATCACGTGACCTGTCATGGCGTCATGCATGCACAGATCAGAGTCAGACTAAGCTTGTGAAAAATGTTCGATTTTTTTAGAAAAAACCGATTATAAACAATCGATTTATGGATGAATAATAATCGACTGATTAATGTATTATCATTTTTACTATCATTTTACGTGAACTGCTAATTTTATGAGTGTTTCATGTGATGATAATGAAGCACTTACGTTTAAAATGAGCATGTGTAACATTTACGTGTGGTTAAAGCATAACTTATTGGTATCATAAAAAAATATTTAATTTTAGTTATAATAAGTTATTTACTGATTGGAGCGGAGCGAGCGAACCGTGCGGAGTGCCCAAGGTACTAGAAAACGATTCTTTGAAATCTATTTCCTCCGTAACCCGTAGGCCAATTTACACATTTTTTTCGACAATATTTGTAGCTCAACGTACTTAGACAAGGTTTGTAAACAATAAAAATCTAAATTTGATTTTTGTTCTTTTACCATCTAATATATAATTTACATCTGCGCAATGTCACACCATTTGATTGAATCTTTTGTTGAAATATAGATAGTTATGACTTTAGACCTTTACTACACTCTGTTTATGATGCTAGCAAAGGTTTTACCTTCGCATCTGCATCGATCCTAGTTTTAATTTATTAATAACAGTTTACAAATAATTATATACATTAAATAAATCTCACACTTATAATATATTAAGACAGAAAATAACCTATTTTAACATATTCTGATTTTCCTTAATAGAGTGTAGAGTTACATTTACTCTTTGTCCTGCAATGCACAAAGTTCATACACAAGCTACACATAAAAAATACGGTTGACCCTACAGGCCACATAACAATGGTAGAGCCACGCGGCAGCCTTTGCTGTTGCACGCATGGGCCGGCTCAAACCGGGTACCACGTCCTTACAGAAGACAAGCGTGAAGTAGAGGCTTTGCTTCTGCGTTTCGTCTGGTGAGGGCAGGTGGCCGGTGGCCCAATCTGCACCCCCCCATTAACATGGTAGCGGAATTAAATGCAATACTTCCCCCGGGAGGGTACAACATCTCTGGAGAATCCCTCGCTGAGCATTCGCGACCAAGCTACTCCACTCCTGAGGTATTCTGGGGGGGGGGGGCAAATTTAGCTGGAGACTAAACTTGCACGGGGCCAGTGGAGCAATAAGTCAAAGGCACCCTCTGCCACGCTATCCGTGAGTTTCTGCAACATCAGGGGACTTCATTAAAACCTTAACGCCGTCTACTACCATCTGGAAACGGCGAAGCCGGCCTTGCTCTTTCTTACCAAGACACAGGTGTCCTCCCCGGCTGATGCTTCGTATCTCTCCTACCCAGGGTACAAATTAGAACACTCTTTTGTGCCCCGGGCTGGAGTTCTTCGCCAGAGAGGACATCTATTTCCAACGCCTCGGCAGCCTTGAAGGTACGGACCTGTCCATCTTATGGCTGAGCGTAGACAGTGACGACCATCTCCGCGTCTACGGGTGCCTCTGTAGGTCCCATAGCGGTAATGCTCAAACAAATCAACTCATCGACCATGTCCAAATGACTACATACTCCATGCTACAACAGATCCCATCCACAGAGATCGTGACACATGGAGATTTTAACGCTGAATGGCTTGGTTCTCGTTTAACCGATCATGCGGGTCTGTTTATGACTTTGCTTTGGCATATGGTCTGACACAACTGGTTACCCCGCCTACGCGCGTCCCAGATGTGGAAGATCATGTACCTTCCCTGTTGGACCTTTTGCTGACCTCTCATCCGGACGGATATCAGGTCTCCGTCGATGCCCCTCTTGGCTCCTAGGACCATTTTCTGATCCGGAGTACGGTGCTACTCACGCACTCATCGCGGTTGCGTACTACAGGTTGCCGCCGTGTTTGGTATTGTAAGTCAGCAGACTGGGGCGCAATGCGATTTTTTTTGCATCCTACCCTTGGGGGCGGGTTTGCTTCTCGCCGGATGATGTTTCTGATTCTGTCGCTGATGTAGTGCTACAGCGTATGGAACTTTTTATTCCATCATCTGTGGTACCTATCGGAGGCACAGCCCAGCCTTGTTTTGGTCGCTCCTGCAAAATTGCACTACGTCAAAAGCAGTAGTGCTACCAGGCCTGGGCTCGCGCATCGACGTCTCAGGATGTAAACACCAGCGCCCTTAAAAAAGGCAAAGTCAGAGCACATCGGCAGAATTGGCGAGAAACTAGTTAGTCTTCCTTCGGGAACAAGTGCATTCTGGTCTCTCGGCAAGGCTGTCAATGAGAACTTTTGTCAGCCATCTCTCCCATCTCTGCCCAGGTAGTATTACTCACTGGCCCATGCCGCAAAGTACAAAGCCGATCTGCTGGGCCCTCTCTTTGCGTCCAACTTGACTCTTGATGACGGAGGGAACACACCGCTGACCATCCCGCAGAGTCAGTGCTCCATGCAGGATGTCCTGTTTACCCATCGCTCAGTACGGAGAGCACTCCTCTCCATGGACATCAGCAAGTCGAGTGGGCCGGATGGCGTCCCTCCTATTGTGCTGAAGACGTGTGCTCTGGAATTGGCACCGGTTTTAACGCGTCTTTTCCGGTACTCCTACTCTTTCGGCGTAGTCCCAAAATCATGGACAACAGCCCTCGTGCACCCGATTCCTAAAAAAGGTAACCGCTCTGATCCGTCCAACTATAGGCCTATCGCAATCACCTCCCTGTTTTCTAAAATAATGGATTCCATCATTAACAGCCAGATCATGCGGTACCTATAAGATCACCAGCTGATTAATGACCTTCAGTACGGTTTCTGTTGCGGTCGCTCAGCTGGTGATATTCTAGGTTACATAACACATAAATGGGCGGAGGCAGTAGAGTCCAAGGGGGAGGCGTTGACCGTAAGTTTGAACATAGCGAAGGCGAAAATAAGAATCGGTAGGTGGGATGGGAGGTTTGACAGCCAACATTCTGTAAGGATAATAATATCACATTTTATATCCAGTCTATGCAACAAAACTTCAAACCCGGTTATATTCCGATTTATACTTCTAATATTTTGTGTAAGTAAGATTAACTTATTTTCAGGACGTGGAAGGAAGTGTTTACAGTCATCAACATTACATGTTTTGGCGTCAGACACAGAAAAGTTGTCTAGGTCATTGAGTAATTGATTTGCCATACTTAAGCTTAAAGATAAACTAAAACTAGTGTTTAAGAGCTAAGTAAATAATATAATACGCGGCGCTCTTAGGCGCTCTCATAGGCTATGGAGTTGTCATATTTGTCTTCTGCGAATTTACGTGCTGGACAGCTTTCCTCACCAGTTTTGTGGTTGCATTTTCTTTTAAAACGTTTACACGTCGCGCAAACGGGGGCATGCGCTTTGTTATTACATTCCTTAAAGGAATGCCCGAGCTCTCCACAGTAGTTACATGTAGGGCTACTTTCCCGACAAAATTTGGCTGAATGACCAAACTGTTGGCAGTTGAAGCATCTTGTTACTATTGTAAAGTCTCTGACTGGGCATGAGGTCCAATTAATATAAATTCGTCCTTGATTGATAAGGGCCTTCCTGATGCTAGGTGACACTTCGACAATGTAATTACAGGTAGGAAGGTTTTTCTTACCTGATTTATGGCTCGGTTTGACTGTTGCCAGGAAGGACTCACGCGTGGCATTGGGAAATTTATCGGCAATATTTTGTTCGAAAATGCACTCGAACACTTCTTTATCCGTGAGGGCTACAGGGACACCAACAATTGCAATCCTTGGACGTCGTTTAGTCGGTTCTTCCATGGTAAGGCCAGAAGATACAAGCTTCTCGGAGTTCTTTAATTTGTCGATATCTCTTTTTGTCTCAGCGCTAATTATAACTCCCCCATTTTCGACCTTCCTCATGCCTCGGACATTTAGTTTGAGTTCTTCTGGGGATATTATTGTGTAGTTTGCTGAATAAAAAAACCGGCACGGAGAAAGGGACAAACAATCACACCGCTCTGTCTCACTTCTATACAAGGCGTATGCATAAATCTATCTTTTTCGCGTGCGAATGCGAAAGAAGGCGTCAATTTGTCTATAGGTTTCTCTGTATACGTATATATACCTACACACACACTACACGCCCATCGGAAAAAAGAAAAAAAATGTAGAATTACCATAGAGCTATTATGTGTCGCCTCTAGTACGTAGTACACGTACTAGAGGCGACACTGCATTCAGCTACTGTGTTCCACTAAACTGCGGTGCTTATAATCATAGTCATAGTGCTTACACCGCACTTTAATCAGTCACTCGCCAGGCGCTTGTAGAGTTATCACGTGTTGTGCTGATTTAAAAAAAACTCTTGATAAAAATATGCCATCGTGTGTACTTAAATATTGTACAAATAATTCAAGAAATGTCAGTAAAAAACCAAGGAATTACTTTTCATCGGTTAATAAGATACTTAATCAATAAAAAAAGTATTATAAATTAATAATAAAACAAATTATTCCTAAGACGCCATATCGTGTCACGGAATATAGATTACGAAATTAATATGTTCAGATGCGACATTTCAGTGGGTACTTAAGTATAGGACGAATAACACATTTTTTTTGTAGAAACATATCTAAGTTACTATAACTAGGCTAAACTTTTCACGTTTAAAACCGGTTATTATTCTTTTATTTTATTTTTAGGTTTCCACATGAAAGTGGAATAAATTCGTCCATTTTAACTCTCGCGTACCCAGCATTTATGATGAACGACTTATTTTAATTTAAATAAATATATTTGTAATTTAAATGTTATGTTAATAAGTTTTGTTAAACATACATTTAGTATGTTTTTTTTTTGACATAGATGACCTTTTAATATAATCAGATATTTTAAATTTATTGTAATATCATATTTAATAAGCAAATATAATGTACAAAATAAATGACAAAATTTAAATATTGTTCTCTATAATATAATTTACTTATTTAACAATACAATCTAGTTATGGTTACACCAGCACCACCAAGCGTCGATCAGCATAAATACATAAACGGTGAGTGTGTAGTAATTTAAGTAGACTGTAAGCAAAAGATTAGGAATTGTAAAAGACAACGGTCACAATAAATTCACATCTTACTCTATGAACACGTAATTTTAAGGCTAGGTATTTCGTAGAGACCGCGCTTTTGAGTTCTCTTAAACCATCTGAGGCATAGAAATTAGTGTTTTAAATTCTGATAAAAATATATACTATTAGTTAAGGATCTAGTCTAGTCAAAATCGCATTCAGTTACAAAATCTAAAGAACTTCACTCGGTAGAAAAAAATCTCGAAGTGACCTCTTTTTGTATTGTTTTTTCAATATTATGACTAAACTACTAACATTTTACACTTAAATTTTGTACTCAAATAAAGCCACTTAATTTTTACAGACAAATTCGCAGAGTTTGACTTGATAAAAATATTGTGTTAATTACTATATTTAGATACCTCCTAAAAGCGCGAGCGCGGCGGCGGCAAGCCTGACCAGTAGCGCGCTGGCGCTTATGGGCGGCGGACCCGTGTCAGTTTTCTCCATGCACCAATAAATCAGTTCTTGACGAGTTCATATAATTGTTGTCACAGACTAAATATTGCGTGCTATAAATATAAATCCTGTGGTTTTAATAGTTATAATGAATTTCACTGTAAGTTTGACTTTCTCCCCAAGCGTTGTGTGTGTTCACACGAAACTTAAAAACAGTTCTCTACTCATACAGTTTCCATACCTATCAAAAGCGAACTGGTTGTTAATTTTCTTTTTATTATGTAACTCTAATTTATCGCTTTAATAAAAAAGTTTGATCATAAAAAATGCATTTGTAAAGTCAAATAAAAAGTCATCCTACTGCTTATTTCTATACTGTGTCGCTGGTGGGCTCATGCAAGTTCACTGCCGCGGAGACCGCGCGAAATAATTCGTGCGCGGCCGGGACAGCGCTAAATGCCTACTTTTGCAGGAATACATGGCCTTAATTAGTTTTAATTAGTTTTTAAAAAGCTCTCGGCAGCTCCCGCAACTTGACTGGCGCAGCCGGCAGGATCACCGGAAAAGCTGTGCCACCGTTCGTGAATATCGCGTATACAATTTTACCCATTTTCACGCATCGGCGGGCGACTCATACAGCGTGGTGATCCAGCGAACCAAAACAAATTCGTCGAGAATAAGAAGCCGTGAAGCTGATGAAGGGCACTGCGGGCTGGTGAGTACGACTCTTTACCTCCTTCATATCCCTTAGTAAACTTGGAATTAGACATTTTCCATTTTGACTGTTATTTGGGTTTCAAATACTAATCTTACGTAAATTTTATAAAGTATTAAGTGCAATAAACAACCATTAATTAAATAAAAATAAAAATAATATTAAATTAATTGTAATACGTACAAAATATTAAGTCCCATATTACTCATTAAGTTATAGAGTAATATTATATTAAGTATTATACATTATATTAAGTTCTTATTGTGTCTACATGTGTTTGTTAATTTAAAGATTACTCGACACGTTAATACATAATAGATTAGTACTTATACTCGAATTTTCCCTACAACATTTGTGGAACTCGTAGAGTTATAATAAATATTTTATTTTATATTTTTATTTTTCTATAGAACCAGTGAATAAATTATTAAAAAAATGTCGGAAATTAAACTTATCCCTAATGAATTAACTAAAATAATACCAACATTTAGCGGCGATAAACGCCATTTAAATTTATTTTTGCGTAAATGTGAATATATAATAAGTAATTTTAAATCATCCGATGTGCAAAATGAATATACAACGTGGGGCTACAATGGCGACTTTAATTTAACACACATATACGTTTTCACACTTTCATTTCATGACGAAATTATATTTCTATTCAACGGTATTATTTACGGATTTATTTAAAATTTTAGAAAATTGTATGTTAGAGCAACCTGTACTTAAAGAACTGTCGCGCAGCGGTCCTTTGCCGGGGTCACGGATCATAACATTGCATAATCGAAATTAAAACGAATAAGCAATACTGTTGAAGGAAAGAAGATTTGTCGGCGAGCGGTCGGCGCAGGAGACACCTGCTCCTCCCCCGTACCCCGCCGCACTGATATCGAATTCCTTTTTTGCTTTTCTAGTACTAGCTGAACCCGTGTTCTTGACACACTTGTTCATAGCAGTGCGCATAATTAGGTCAACTAATATTTTGGTGAATAATTCCGCGAAAAAGACGCTTACCTATTGTTTTATTTATTAATTTTTGTGTAATTAGGTTATGATATTGCGATAAAAACGTTTTGTTTTATTTTTTTTCTAATCTAGTTGGTACATTTATATCGCTTGCGATACGGACGCTTTTATTTGTGTTATTAGTGCTTGTGTAAACCTGTGATCGTGATGGCAAATACACATCCGAACTACACAGCAGCTGAATATGCGGACATGATCCTAATTTACGGAGAATGTCATCAAAATGCCGCCCTTGCGATTAGAACATATCGCGAGAAATATGGCGATACAAGACAATGCCCTACTCATTCTCGCACTATTGTAGGAGCTCTTCAGCGCATCCGCGAAAACTGGCCAGTGGATCCTAGGTATCAATGCCCTGATCGACCGCCTACACGACAATACCCAATCCACTTAACTGAAAATGTGATACAACACTTCGAAGACCAACCCAAAACTAGCCTCCGCCAGAGTGCTAGGCATTTTCAAGTCCATCACAGAACCGTCCATAGGATATTAAAGCGCTAAAAGTGGCACCCATTCAAGTTTAGAAAAGTACATGCTCTGCTGTCACGTGATAAAATAAGAGTTAATTATTCTCAGTGGTTATTGAGAAAAATTGAAGAGGACAGTGACTTTTTTTCCCAAATTTGTTGGACTGACCAAAAGCACGTTCACCAGAAACGGCATGTGGAACCAGTACAATCTGCACCATTGGGCACCCAAAAACCAAAATCCGCGTGTTTGGCGGGAGTCAGTACAGATTTTCGGTAAATGTTTGGGTAGCTATTCATGGTGAAAACATCATCGGACCCGTATTCATTGATGAGGCTTTGAACGGCGAAAAGTTTGTTAATCTATTAAATAATACGGTGTCAGAATACACAAACAACCTAAACGTCGATCGATACCAACGAATGTGGTACCAATTAGATGGCGCGCCTGCACACTCTTTAACAACAGCCAGGCAGTGGCTAAATGACACGTTTGGTGCACAATGGATTGGTAGATTTAGACCTCGTCGGTGGCCAGCAAGATCGCCAGACCACTCGAATTTTTTTTGGGGCTGCATCAAAAAGGATGTATACGCGGAGAACGTGGATTCGGTGGAACAATTACGCCATCGAATAATAAATGCGTTTGAGAAATTGAGGGAAATGGCTATAAGTGACAATTTATTTTCAAATGTGCGGGAAAACATGAAACCCCGCTTAGTTCTTTGTATCTGCCAACAAGGTGGTCTTATTGAAAACAAAAATTTAAAATAAAGACAAATTAAAGCAGTGATTAGTGATGACAGTTAACAAATAGTAACACGAGAGTATGATATGATACGTGTTTGACTAAGCATCTCCGCTGTAGGTACCACTTTCGACGCGCGCCGCCACGCCGATGCTGCTAAGTTTCTTTGTAAAACAAGACACTTTGCGCGGTTGCCAGCCCGCTAAACGCTGCGTTGCCGCTTCGAGTTAACGTAAACCAGCTATAGTTCATAAAAGATAGCTTGATCTCTGCGACAGCTGTCAGTAAAAATCACGCCTATGAAGTCTTGAATTTGCGCTAATTAGGTCGGCATGCCCATAAAGTATGACATTGACAGGTACTGTCTGTACTACTAAGAAATTCAGGACTTCATAGGCTTGATTTTACTGACAGCTGTCGCAGAGATCAAGCCATCTTTTATGAACTATAGGTAAGTATTTTCATGAATGAATTTTCGCAAGGGTGATCCCAATTTTAGTTAAATTTTAATATTTAGTTTGTTTGAAAAACATAATTTTTCAATTTACGAGTAATTTTAACTTATCAAAATGAATATGATTAGTGGTCACTAGCCCTACCCGTGTGTTAAAGTCGCCATTGTAGCCATACGTTGTATAATGCAAATCATTACTAGACGTCTTACGGACGAGGCTGCGTCGCTTATCAGTGAACGGGAAGATATAGAGACGTGGGCCGAATTCAAGGAATTGTTTTTAACTCATTTCGGCGACCCACGTAGCGAAGAATGTTTAGCCATTGAATTAGAAACTTTAAAGAAACACCAAAATGAAAATTTTATAGATTTTTGTAGTCGTATACAATCCGTTAAATCAGTGCTGTTATTGAAGGTTAGTCAAATTAGTGATAAAAACTTAAAAATAAGTAAAACTATTATTTATAATAACACCGCTCTGCAGGTTTTCTTATATAATTAGCCCGAAAATATGTCGCGCATTGTTAGGTTGAAAACACCCAGTACACTAGAAGAAGCACTAAGTATAGTTCTAGAAGGAGTAAACTTCTATGACCAATATCAGATGCGTAGTAAAATGTTACAGTCCAGCCATACGTCTAAGCTACAGTCTAGTAGTATACCAGTGCAACAACTATCGTTTAAGTTTGCAATGCCAACACAGCCTACAAGGTTTTAGACCAATGTTAGCACCAAACCCACGCCCTAGACAGAATTTCGGAACACCACCTCAATTTAAGTTTGGCATTCCGCATAGTAGACAAATGAGGATTCCGTTACCACAAAATAAGCCTCAACAGCAAATGAGTTCCCCTAAGCAATATCACCCACCTCAATTTGGAGACCTACCCAATTTTGGATACCGACCAAACTTTGGATTTAGACCCCAGGGCTATAGCCCATGCAACCAATGTTACCACAACAGTTTGATAATTCTCAGCGTTTTAATTATCCTAGTAATAATAACGTGCATAATAAGCCCGTTTCTAATGATACTGATGTTTCGACGAGAACTGCCCCTCCAAAGCCAGGTTTCCACCTAAACGAATTAGAAATTTATCCATCATACTATCCCTACGAATTTTCTCAAAATTACATGTATGAGGAAACATACGACAATTATTATGAAGATGAATCCATACAAGAAAATTCTATAATAGAGGTCGCCGAAAACAATGATTCAGAGGATAATGACATATCTGCACAGACTGAAAATTTTCAAGTAAAAGCCTCCGAAAACTACCTGCAATAATAGAACTGAATTGCGACATAAATCTAAAACTACCATACATATATATACCGGAAATAGATGCTAATTTTATGATAGACACAGGAAGCACCCGTTCTTTTATAAGTCCCGATAAAGCATATTATCAATACTACCGTAATTATATAACAAATGAACCCTTTGAAGTTATAAGCACTCATGCATCTAGCAAACACAATCAGGTAATTAAAATTCCACTATTTTCCATATTTCAAAGTAATGACGAACATAAATTTTATCTTTATAATCTCGATTCACGTTATTATGGGTTAATTGAGAATGATTTATTAAAGCAGTTGGAAGCTGTAATAGATTTAAAGAAACAAGTACTTACCAAAAATTCTTCTAGAATACCTGTAATACACAATAGCTTAGAATATGTTGTAATACCTCGTTTTGAAGTTAGAGCAAAATTACCTGCTAACATGTTTTATGGCGAAGGAATATTGAATAATACCCGATTCTGTGATGGAGTGCGCGTGCCTTCTGCGTTGGTGAAATGTGAAAATGGCTATGCCAGTACAATTATACAAAATACGTTGGATCAACAAATGGAACTATGTATTAACAAACCTTTTGAAATTTGTGAATCACTCTGATCTAGAAACGGACCAGTTATTGCTTGAAAATTTAAACAAGTTACGACTAAACCATATGAATGAAGAGGAAAGACAGAGCATTCGTATACTATGTGAGGAATACAAGGATATATTTTATTGTGAACAGATACCTTTGAGTTTTAGTAATCAGGTTAAACACTTCATTCGGACTAAAAACGAGGACCCTACACTCACAAAACCTTACAGACAGGACCCCGCACAAGTAACAGAGATAAACAAGCAGGTCGATAAACTTCTATGAGATAATGTAATTCAGGAATCTTTCTCCCCATGGAATTCCCCGTACATCTTGTTCCAAAAAAGGCTGATGCTTCGGGCGAAGTTAAATACAGAATGTTCATAGATTACAGAAGGCTAAATGAAATTACATTTGACGATAAGGTAAGAGCACATACTTTTCGACACTCGACCTGGCCAGCGGCTACCACCAAATTGAACTTAATGAAGATGACCGACAGAAAACTGCCTTCAGCACCCAAAATGGACACTATAAGTTCCTGAAGATGCCATTTGGGTTAAAGACAGCCCCCGCCACCTTTCAAAGAGCTATCAATAACGTCTTAAGAGGTTTGCAAGGAATCCATTGCCTTGTGGACCTTGGCGACGTTATTATCTTTTCCGCTAGTCTACAAGAACACATGGAGAAACTCCGTACAGTTTTTGACCGATTTCGAAAGACTAACATGAAAATACAATAAGACAAATCGGAATTTTTCCGAACAGAAGTTTTATATCTTGGAAACACCATAACTAAAGACGGACTGCGACCAAACGATGACAAAATTAAAGTAATACAGAGTTATCCTTTTCCTAAGACAACCACCGAAATCAAAAGTTTACTTGGGCTGGTTGGATACTATAGAAAATTTATAAAGGATTTTGCGAAAATCACGCAGCCCTTATAAACCAAAATTATGTAGATGCTTTTCATAAATGTAGGTAAAGAAATATTGACCAGTGTTCCACTACCATAATACCCGGATTCGACTAAACCGTACATATTAACTACCAACGCTTCGAATGTAGCTCTTGGTGCTGTACTGTCACAAGGACCAATTGGGTCAGATAAGCCTATTGCATATGCCAGCCGCACACTTAGTGATACCGAATCGCGATAAAGCACAATAGAGCGGGAACTTTTAGCCATTATTTGGGCTGTAAAGTGTTTTAGGCCCTACTTGTACGGACAGAAATTTCAAATTTATACATACCATAGACCCCTTGCTTGGCTCTATTCCCTTAAAGAGCCTAACAGCTAACTAACACGCTGGCGTTTGCGTCTTCAAGAATACGATTTTACGATAATCTATAAAAACGGCAAACAAAATACCAATGCTGATGCCTTGTCTCGCATAAAACTTAATGCTTTAGACGACGCATCAATGGATGTTAATGTGGATGACGATGACATACAAAAAGTAATACGCCAACTGAATGAACTCGAAAAATACAGACCTGAGCCTCAACCAGAGACATTGATAATTTCAGACTCAGACTCGAGTGTGACGGAACATGTAGAATTGTTCGAAGAAAATTACCCTGTACCATCTGTAACTAACAGTAGTAGAACAGACACGATACACTCAAATATTGAACCTGAGTCAACAGCAATCCCAATTATGAGCGAGGCAATAGATACCAAACCGAATCAGATCCTAGTATTTTCTTGGTTCCAAAATTAACTACAAGTCAGAAATTTATCTAGAGCAAAACAAAAAGTACTAGAGGTATTTCTCCCACTAGAAAACGAAGAATTAATAAAACAATTTTTAAAGGAATATATAAAATTTAAGAGTCGATACTTTATTTATTTCGAGAATGCTGAGCATAGGAAACTATTTACGAAAGTTATTATAGAACTTTTTAAGAAGGATGCAGTACAATTCTTTGAATATACAGAACGCGTATATGTGGAGGACGAAAAAGAACAAAAAGCTGTAATTCTCAAACACCATGAAGGAAAAACATGTCATCGCGGTGTGAAAGAAACTATGATAAGAATACGTAGAAACTATTATTGGGAAAATATGCAAGACACTGTAGCTGCCGTTACAAATGCTTGTGAACCTTGCAGATTAATGAAGTACGATAGGAAACCAATAAAACCTATACTACAACTCACATCAACTCAGGATGCGCCTTTTCAGGAACTATTTATAGATTTATTTACTATTGAGGAGAAGTATTATTTAACTGTTGTGGATGCTTTTAGCAAATTAGGGCAGGCCTTAGAGATTGCAAGTTCACAAACCGCTGAAGTAGCGCGAGCATTAATTATTTTTCTATGTACGGAATTACTAAGAAAATATCATCTGAACCAGGCACTGAATTCAATAACGAACTTAGGCGTCAGCTGCTATCTATTTATAAAATAGAAATATTATCACAACTCCCAATAATCCGAATTCGACTGGAATTGTCGAAAGATTTCATTCCACTATAATTGAAATATACAGACTTGCAAAATATGAACATAATAAATAAAACGAAAACAAATAAAACGCTGCATCTGTCATGACATATTCAGTCATGGCATATAATCATACTATTCATTCAACCATAGATTACTGTATATATACTAGAGATAGATGTGCGACTCAAGTTTAATTTTAGTTAAAGTTCTTGTTTTGCCTAATAGATGGCGTTAAAATATTGGTGCTTTGGGCTCGCCCTTCTTTTGCACTTTAATATTTTTGTTTTATATACAACCACTAATTACATTGCGCAAGTGCTGCAATGTAATTAATAGTTGTTTATGTTTCTCGTGGTAATTGTAAGTTCCTATACCAAAAAATAAAAAACAGGTTATTTTTAAAACGTTTATTGTTTAAAAATTCTTTGCTTAGTTATTGAATAACATTAAATGTGTTAAATATAACAGTATTTGCACAATATCAATTGATTTCTTTATACAATGTCCCTACTAGTTAGTAAATATCTTATATTACAGAGAATGGAACATTTTTTTAATTAAATATAGATTATTACATAATACTTATTGGAAATCGTGTTTTATTTACCACCGATACCACTGTCCTGGGAAGAACCAACAAGAAACCCAGCGTGACTTTTTTTTAAACATATTTCACTTTACAATATCATTTTTTAAATAAATTTTAATAGTACGAGTACATACAAGCATGATTGCGATCACCTCATACCCAGGAGTTATTTTATGTATTCTTTGATATTATAATAACACTTTTTGTACATTTTTCCTTTAATAAAACATTTCAAATTGTTAATTGACAAATTTTGAACATTTTCTGAAATTTTGTTGTGAAAGAGTATAATACATTGCCCTATAAAGCACTACTGACTCAGTGGATTCTATTAACTAGTATTACAAGCTTATGTTTGTTCCTAGTGTTTAAAGTTTGAACATCTTTATTCTTATGTAAGCTATTTATAACACTTTTTGTACATTTTTCCTTTAATAAAACATTTCAAGTTGTTAATTGACAATTTTTGTACATTTTCTGCAATTTTGTTGTAAAAGCGTATAATACATTGCCCTATAAAGCACTACTGACTCAGTGGATTCTATTAACTAGTATTACAAGCTTATGTTTGTTCCTAGTGTTTAAAGTTTGAACATCTTTATTCTTATGAAAGCTATTTATAACACTTTTTGTACATTTTTCCTTTAATAAAACATTTCAACTTGTTAATTGACAAATTTTGTACATTTTCTGCAATTTTATTGTAAAAGCCTATAATACATTGCCCCCATAAAAGCACTATTGACTCAGTGGATTCTAGTAACTGGTATTACAAGCCTATTTTTGTTCCTAGTGTTTAAAGTTTGAACATCTTTATTCTTATGAAAGCTATTTATAACAGTTTGTACATTTTTCCTTTAATAAAACATTTCAACTTGTTAATTGACAAATTTTGTACTTTTTCCGAAATTTTGTTGTAAAAGCGTATAATACATTGTCCCATAACAGCACTACTGACTCAGTGGATTCTAGTAATTGGTATTACAAGTTTATGTTTGTTCCTGGTGTTTTCTTTATTCTTATGAAAGCTATTAATGTTTTTATGTACGTACATATTATATTACATTTTCATAAATATATTGCTATGCCAAAGTTAATGTGTTTATTTCTTTAAATTTTTTAAAAGGCTCCTTAAAATTTAAGATAAAAATTGACCGTGCGGCTCTCTTTTATAATCAAAATTTGGCTTCAATATCAGTCACACGACCCCAATATTAATACAAGGAAACAGTGGTATCATCCACAAGACTCAACTCCTTCCCATTTAAGAGCACATTGGTAATTGAATCCTCTCCAAAGGTTTGCTCCTCTTCCATAATTTTATGAATTAGTATTTAAAATTAATTAATTTAATAAAAAAGATACATTTTGGAGCAGCATTATTAATCTTTAAAATGTGAACTTGATAATGTTATCATACTTTAGTAACATAACAAATCTTTTTAAATGTGTGTAATAACCACAATTTTAAAAAATACAAATAATTTACAAAAGTGACTTTCTTATGCCCACTTTACCATTGTTTTACATGTGTAATCATTATATTTTTTTATTACAAAACGAGCATTTTATATATTATAACATACTCATACATTATACAACTTTATAAACTGTTTGCGAAATTATAATCAATCTAATAAATTGGGGAATTTTGATAGTCAAAAATAGCCAAAGTTTTATTCTACACCCACGAATTCCTGAATATGCAGTTAGTACAAGTAAAACATGAATGTCGTGGAAGATGATAAAACTTTGAAGGACAAATTGTTTAGGAATTTCAATAAAAAGAAAAAAGCCTTACAAGATATATATTTTTAAGGAAATTGTTCACTTTGTCCTCAAGACGGACATTAAAAATGTCCTTAAATAAATACTAATTAAACCAGGTATAAACTTAATTATATTTAGGCAAATGAAAGAACAAAGCTTGAACATGGCAGATTGCTTGTGTTTCTTAATGTTTGATGAGACGCTAGTGTTCTAAACTACATTACAATACAACTGTCATAGGTTCCGAAGACTGAGGATGTTAAGAGTGAAAATATAACCATAAACATGTTTTGGTTTGATGATAGAGGAGATAAAGCTCATATTAAGCTATCAATTTGTTATAGATTTTTGCAAAAATGCTACGATGGCAGTAATTAAAAAAATATATATAATAAAAGATTTATAACAAACATGATTAAATGTTGTCTATGCTTACATATACATAACATACATAAACACTCACGCCTGTCACCCAGAGGGGTAGGCAGAGACTACAGACTTCCATTTGGCACGATCCTGACACACCTCTCTTGCCTCCTTCACATCCATACACCTACGCATACATGCTCGTCGGTTAAGGGTACTCCTAATTTGGCCCGTTTTCAATAAATCGCCAATTTGGTCGATAAATTTTCGCCTAGGACGTCCCTTCCCGACTCTGCCATTCACTTCTGCACCATAAATTTTCTTTGTCACTCTTTCCTCATTCATTCTTTCCACATGACCAAACCACCGAAGCATTCCTTTCTTAATCCTGGTCACCACATCATCTTGCAAACCACACTCTTCTCTTATTACACAATTCCTTACCCTGTCATTCAGATTCAGCCCTAACATACTCCTTAACGACCGCATTTCTACTGCGTTTATTCTACTCTCGTGCTTCTTCTGCCGCACCCAACTTTCACCACCATACGTTAAAGTAGGGACCAGCACAGCATTGTGAATTGCCATACGTGCCTTTTCGACACATTTTGACTCTTCACAATAGAGTGCAAGGCCCCATTTACTCTATTTCTCGCATTCACTCGTCGTTCTATATCCTTATCATATCTCCCATCCCTGCTAAATACGCAGCCCAAATATACAAACTCATCTACTTGCTCGATCAACTCACCTTCTATTCTTATTTCACAAATCGTTTTACTTTCTTCTCTTTCAAAAACCATAACCTTCGTCTTACTTGCGTTCACTTTCATACCCCTTTCTTTTAATGATCCGTTCATTAATGTAACCATCATTGGCAACTCTGCCGCCGACGACGCAAGAATAACTTGATCATCGGCGTACAAAAGGCATTTGACGGTTAACTCACCCATTCTTAATCCGCATTCTTCAACTTTCAAATTTCGCAAACAACTGTCCATAAATAGGTTGTACAGCCACGGGGAAGCCGACCCATTCGTGCTACAACTATACTACTAATATAACTGCAGCATGGCTCTACCACGTATAAAATTATGCTTTTTACATGACAAAAATTCGAATTCCACACCAAGATCTATTAATAATTTAATTCTATCACATATACCACTGTAGGGGCCGTTTTGTAAAGCATTTTTTATTATTTTAATCACATTTTCAACACACTCTAAAAAGTTTTGGGAAGGTCTCATAAGTGATCTTCGCGTGACATCCACAGATAAAATGTAATTGTCTACTTGTGGCGGAGTTGTATCACACAATTCATTATTACATGTAAAACATGATTTGCAAACTTTAATTTTTGACTTTTTAATAACTTGCCCTTCCACATACCTTTTTGTCTCCGTGACAATTTTATTTGCAAATTCTTGCGAATCATTACCTGCCAATTTTTGAACAATAAAGTCTATATTAATTCTATTTTCCTTTGGGGGCAGGTGTAACTCATTTTTTGCCAGCAGGCAATCCAAATTATTTAAAACTTTATTAAAGTCTTCCTCACAATTTGCCCCCAATAAGCCCCATAAATAATAATTACAGTTAGATATTAATGCGGGAGAAAATGAACTACTGAATGATGGACATGTAAGCTGACAGATAACTCAGTGTAACCTGACAAAATACCTAAATTTAAGAGTAAAGCACGAATTTTAACCAACGTGTATCAGATGGTCTAATATTTTGTGCAAGTAAGTCTTTACAATTGAAAAATTAATAATTAATGTAAAATAAATATTTGTCTGTAACAACTTTGTTTTGATTTTATTTTTAAAACATTATTAATTACCCCAAGAGAGCAAAGATACTGCAGATATTACTGACTGACTGAAGTTAGTCACTTTTGTTTGATTTTATTTAATTCCTTTAATCAAAGATTTTATAAAAAGTGTCTAAAACATTATTCAGAACATATATGCTGTGAAACAAAGTTTTACCTATTACAATGAGATTTAAGGAAGTTAAAAAAGATATGGAAACAATTTTTGTCTTCGCCATTTTCATTGCTGCTTTTATTTGACATTTTTGTTTTTTTAATTTTGCTTTTTAAAATCATGGTTTTGTTAATTATTTTTTATTTTCACATCTGTACACCTTTCTTGTAATCAATGTACCTGAAAAAAGTACGACAATCAGGTATGCATATAGAGATCAAATGAAACAATGACGGCATAGATCAAATTGTATTGGATTCTCCTTTTTTAATGAATGATTTTGAATTGCAACTTTTGCCTTAGGATAAAATAATAAATAAATGATATAATATATATTATGTAATATGCTATTAGAATGCTTTTGGAGCTGGCGCAGTGCTGCAGTGTACACAGTGCAAAAATGTAGCATTTCCACTGCATGGCTTGCGGCTCAGTGATAACAAAAGGAGGATGGCCAAATCGTACCAGACAACGAAATTACAGCGTCCCAATATGAAATATTTATGTAAAATACCTTATTGTTAAGGTATAACTCTCTAAGTAGCCACAAAAAAAGTTATTAATTTATTTCTATTGTTGTAACTGTTCAAAATTATTTCAAATAATAGTTTCAGAACGCACCTAATGACGATTCATTTCATGTGTGAAAGGACTTGGTATTCAAAGACTATAATTATTCACGTTTTTATGAATAGTTGTTAATTTTAATTCAATTCAATTAGTATGTAGACATCAAATCAACTACTATGCTGATTTATTATGTACTGGATTAATATCAATCATTATTAATCAGTTCCACGTCATTGACCATCTTATGTACCATGTTTTTAAACAAATACATTTTCTATTCTAAGAATATGTATTTTTATAGAATAAGGGTGACAAAGGAGCACACATTCCAACAGCAAAGTGCAATCGGCAAGTGCATGCTGAAGCTCATAGACACCTAAATTAATAATATAATATATAAAGAATCAAAATGCAGACACCGCTTGTCACCCCTACCCCATGAAATTCCTTGTTTCCAGTAAAAAGGGTCTGATTCTCTACGCTCACTCTAAGAAACAGAGCATCATTAAGCTGGTATTTTCCGCTGTTAGTCTGTGAGAGCGTAATCCTTCCCCATTCGAGCTGACTCATTCGTGCTACAACCATAACATAGTTGAAGCTTGGCACGTAATAAGGTATAATAGAATATAAGATATGAGTTCATATCGATACCTTTTCCGAAAAATTGGGTAAGTTTTACAGGAACATTACAGTGATGTATTTGATATTTAAGTCTAATTAAATAGTTTAATTAACTTAGACAGTTTCATGTATTCTTGTACTTAAGCTGTGCATAACTGCTTAAGTGCAACTGAATGTCTGTGGAAATTGTTTTCGCTAATTTAAAACTCACATTTAATTGTACACACATCATGTATTTTACTAAAAAGCTGTATGTTTTCCTTATATAAATAACTGAGTAATAATGTCCTCCAGACCGAATTTCGGCCACGGCAGCCTGCCTCAACGGAGGCTAGCCATCGGCGCAGGACAGGATTATAGTGCCCAAGTGTATGCGCAAGCACAGGTGCACTCTCTACTCCCTCACTTTCATAATCCGATGGGATGGTAAACTGACAAGACCGGCGAGAGATCAGGCGCAGGACCAACCGCTTTACGTGCTTTCGGAGGCATGGGGTGAGGCACCGCCAACTTCCTGGCTCCGGGCAATTACTGAGAATTTCTCGACGGAAAACTCAATAATTAATTTTTTGGTCTAACCCAGGATTCGAACCCAGGATCTCATGATCAGCAGTCGCACTACTACAACCACTAGACCAACGAGGCAGTCTGAACTGAGTAATTAATTAATTAGTTAAATAATTAATCGACCATAATTTTAATATCAAAAATTTAAAATTAACAAGTAATCATCAGGTTACGTTATTTATAGGATTATTGAAAATACCAGGATTCAATTAATTTGAGAAACATCCACTTTAATTTAATTTAACATTCAACATGTTGAGCAGGAGTGCCGGTGTCACACAAACACTGACGTGAACCGAGGACATTGTCATGAGGTGCAATTGCCACTTAAGGATGTGATTATGTTAATATTATTATCCCTCATGATAATGTATCCATATATGGGATATTTATTTTCAAGTTCTTCAATAACATTTACTTTAACGGAATTTATTCCCACCCCTATCCTATCCAATCCTATCCTTTAGTTATTGATAAGACAGTGCTTTACTATCTATGGCTTTATAACCACTGACCATCAGGTGGGGTTGTAGTAGTTGTCGCAGTCAAGCTATACACTGACATACCTATAATAAGTAAAAATATAAAGTTTGCTTGCCCACCTTTACTAATATTACAATCATGAAAGTGAGTTTCTTTAGTCTGCACTGCTAAAACAATTGCTAATTAACATGACAATGAGAAAGTTTTTAATAAACTTACCAAGGTCTTTTATTTCGAGGATATAGAAAACGGTCCTCAAAGTGCCGATCGCAAATGCGGTAGTTATAGTAAAATTCACGATCGGTTTTATATTTTAGATGTTCCAGCTATACTTTTCAACTGCTGAAACCTTTCTAGTGAGGTATTCTGGTTTCGGAACATAGTGTAAAACATCTGGAATAATAAAATATAATCATTAATTCCGAGGCGAGAGAGGGAAACTGAAACAGGAGATGGGCAATAACCGTCTGCCAAGCGTGGCAGCTATGGCAAATAGTACCTACGAAGCAATCCGTGGAGGTGCCTTGAATCTTCAATTTCTTAGATATTAGCTGTTAGCTGTTGTTAAAAAAGTCTTTGCTTGGTCACATTTAAAAACACATTTTTCTTCTTCTTCACATTTTTGCACACATTAAAAAACACTGGGTCGCAAATATTTATTTTAATACAAGAAAGCATATAAACAAACGAGAAATCAGAATAATTTGAAATTAATATTATTATCAAATTAACCTCAACTATCAGTGACCGCCATTAACTGCGTAGTGGCGTGGTGCGTCTAATTTAGTCTAGTGCTTTGGAATGTAGATGGCAGCACAAAAAAAATATCATTTTGTTCTCAAAATAATGTTCTAAGTTGCACGCCCATGCATTCAACGACGGGATTAACACCCTTTGAATTAACATTTGGTCATACTGATTCAGGTAAAATATTCGACGTAGATTTTGAAAAGGCATACACACAGCAACTCATTAAAGACCATGCGAGACGAACCAAATACTTATATGGCTATATTTCCGAAAAGTCCATACTGATAAAGAAAAGGTTAGGAAAAAGAAAAGCGGGGAATCTGGAATTGATTTTAAAGAAGGTGATACGGTTTTTATTAAAGATATTAACATAAGGAAAAGTAAGGATAAGCCTAGGTATTAAAAGGCGAAAGTGCAAGATGATATTGAAAGAAATATAGTACCTTACAGGTACTATATTTCTTTCAATATCGGTAGGGAAAAAAAACTAAAGTGCACCTCAAAAATGTGAAACGCCCTCCACAGGTTGTTGGCGATCTTCGTGAACCTGACTCTGATGATCCGGACCCAAGGCCTTCAACTTCTTAAGGTTACCCGTAAAGCAAGGACAAGCATACAAGGAAGTAGATAAGTGGGTTATAGTTAAGCAGTTAGACTTTTGTAGCATTAAAGATGATTTAAATTTTAATATCAATAAATATAAAGAATTTAGAAGTTTAGTAGACATCCATAAGCCATACATAAATGAATTCCATAATATGAATACACAAGTAAATTATTTGAGTAACTTAGCTGTAGAAAAGTTTAAACAACTCATACCTTCGATACGTTTCAAGCGCGGTCTTATTAATCCATTAGATTCTGTTATCAAAGCGCTCACAGGAAACTAGGACCACAATGATGCAGTAAAATACGACAATCTCATATCTCAATTAAAGGCCCAGCAAATGCACACTAATAAGAAAATAACAATAATCTCGGAGATGCTTGACTCTCTTATAAATAGTACTGGATTTCTACAGGAAAATATGAAAATTGTAAATGAACGAATGAAACGTATAGAAAGAATTGTAAAATATATAATTACTAAAGACGATAACAGCATATACTCCACATATGTTTTAAGTATGTTTAACATGTTTGTAAATAATTTTAGAAATATATACTTAATTTTAAGCGAAATAGAAACGGCATTAGCATTTACTAAACTTCACGTTCTACATCAAGCCATTGTTAATTCCACTGAATTATTAGTTATATTTGAATCTATATCTCAAACAAATAGCTTATTGTATCCTAATATTGAAAATAATTTAGTTAATTTAGAAAGATCTATGTCTGTTAAGGCCTATGTAAAAGAAAACCAAATAACGGTCATTATGGAAATCCCTCTGACTGATAATATTACATACACTTATTTTATAATTTATGCCTTACCTATATTTGATCCTACCTATAATAGAGTGTTATTTTTCCCAAATATCCTTACCTAATGGTGAAAGATCAGACGTACCCTTAAATGGCCCATGTCAGGAGATAGCAGCAAACCAGTTCCTGTGTGAGGAAATTGATATCGTGCAGTATCCTGAAAACACACGCGTAGAACAAGTTATGAACTTCGCATCAAATCTAAGCCTTTGTAAACTATCAATAGTAGAGCTGGAAAGTGTTAAGATACAGTCTATTGGTCCTATTAACTGGATCCTATTTACACAAAGTGAAATAGTGCTTACAAAAACGTGTGGCGATGACACTCAAAGGAATGCTGTAAAGGGCACTTACCTCTTGGAAATCGATGAAAACTGTGAGATAAAATTAGGCAATATTAAATTACACCGGAACGATACTATTCAGGAAAACTGCAATATAAGGTGACACCTATTTTTACTCTACCCAAATTGATAGAGCAGCCCATAAATGCGGAAAACAGTGAATTTAAATCGCGTTAATTTGGATGAACTAAAATATCTCTCGTACAAACTGAAAAGTGAAATAGTGGAAAGTGAAAGTAGGAGCTCAGTGAATAAGAAAAGTGTTAGTTTAGCTACTGTACTACTCTATGTTATATTAGTCTTATTGTTGTAATTTGGAAAAATAAGTCTAAGCTCTTACATTGTATGCAAAGTCATCGGAATCCAAATCTTGCCGATAACTTTGCAGTTGAGGAGGGAGGAGTTATGGTTACACCAGCACCAGCCATAATACGTATAAAGCGTCCATCAGCATAAATTAATAAAGGCTGAGTATGTAGTAATTTAGGAAGACTGTAAGCATAGGATTAAGAATTGTAAGAGACAATAGTCAGAATAAATTCACATCTCTCTCTATGAATACGTAGTTTTAATTAGTTTTTAAAAAGCTCTCGGCAGCTCCCGCAACTTGACTGCTTACTCACACAAAAATATCGGTCACTATCGTTGTGCTGTAAAAAAGCCATGTATTTTACATATGCGTTAGTGATTGACTAAATTGAAAAGTTATCGATTGTTTCATTTATACAAAAATTGTGCTAAATATTTTTTTGACCCTGAATATAAAACAAATAAAATACGATATTTCCAGAGAACATTATAATAAAATAAACAATTTTTGGGTAAAAATATACTTATTAAGTACCTAAACTAAAAAGTTTAAACAATAAAAATCCGGTTATGTTGGTTTAGGCTATCATAGCGGATTGAAGTAGTAGGTATTTTGGAACCCTGCTATGGTGTTTACTCACTTACCTGTGAAGTGAAGGTATTTGTGCAGCACTTGACGTTTTGATATTTTTGGGGTACCATTTTTGTCAAATAGTACAATCTTATATTAATGTATTTTTCAAAGACTGCTTTTATAAGAAATATAATGTGATTATTCATCGGGGATTACACAAATTGGTGAAACTTAACATTAAAAAATTATTTAAATTTGGCAAAGTCTGCCATGAGTTTCTGCTTGACATTTTTAGTTTTAATTGCTAATTTATCATTGGCGAGACAAGCTGTTTTTGTGATAATTTTCATGCTCATACAAAGTACGACGACTAGGTACTATATAGCTTTTGTGGGGAACCAGTTAGGCGGCCTTTCTGTGGCGTAACTCCATTCATTTTTTAAATTAGCATCATTTGGGAAGCTGATAGTTACGATGATAACTTTTTTATTATTTTCATGTATCCTAAGCTCCTTCTAAAGCTCATCATGTACTAAGCAGGTTTTGCTTAAAAGTTTTTGGTATAAAAACCCCTTGCTTTAGTAAATATTGTTAAAAAATTGGTTGCCTGTAAAGTCGGTATACGGGCGAAAGTTTTACGTGACAACGACTTTGAGTGGTAAAATAATTTTAATGTGAATATTCATTCGTATAGTAGGAAGAAGGATGAAATAACACTTTTTATGTCTGTCTCTCTCGCTCTTAGGCGGGCTAACCATGCCCGAGTGGAAGGGACGCGTGCCTCTCACTCGCTCTCATTGTGAGCGCATAACGTGAGCGGAGCGTAACGCAGTTTCTTGAAGTGTCACCCGGCAAACCAATTTATAAGACGTTGTCACGTCAAAAATTATGAAAACAAATACACACTTACTCTATACTCACTACTCATACCTAACAAATAAATGGCAGGAATAATTATATTGATTTATTTTAAGCCAGTCACTACATATTATGATACTATCTGAACCATGCCGACTAGGTATTTATGATACATTCAAAGCTTTTGAAAACTGTAAATTATGTTAAACCCCAAAATCATAAAAAAGTATGAAAATCTCTTCAAGATAAGGCATAATATACGATAATTCAAACCTAAGAACACTCCAACGATTATTAACCTAAAATTTAATCAAATTACATTACGACCGTTGGTTACGCATTCAACGTAGTAGTTGCTGTAAAATAATCAAAATAAGTATAACAAATTATATCACATCGGTCTTCCTATCGGGATGAAACGGTTGAAAATTGAAGAATAAACTGTAATAAAAAATTCGCCAATCCACATTATTGTCGATAGTGGATCTGCATAAGCACATTACTAGCTCGTCGCAAGATACAGCAGCCGTACTATGCAATATTATATCCGCATAAATAAAGTATCGTTTTGTGATATTTACATTGCTTGTTCAGTCACTTGGCGTCATACTTAGGTAGTGGTTATGGAGCAATGTATTTACTGCAAAAACACTAAAGTTGCTATCATATTTTAAAACAAAAATAACGTAGTAAGAGCAATAAATATTTTACGATTTGTTGTTTAACATGATTTTAAAGATAAATATAATGAAATACTTGTACTTAAGTATGGTAAGTGATTCCATAATTAACAAAGTTTTTGTTTTGGCTTCGATTTTCACTAAAAACCACTGAACAACATGGCATTCTAATAATATTTTGCGATGATGGTCGAAAGATGGTCGAAAGCGCACTAATTTGTGGAGACGGCCATTTGTATCGAAGCTTAGCGCGCGGACACTGACACGCTGATTTTTTTACGTGGTAGAGCCATGCTGCAGTTATATTAGTAGTATAGTTGTAGCACGAATGGGTCGGCTCGACCGGGGAAGGACCACGCTCTCACAGAATACCAGCGTGAAATAGTAGCTTAATGCTGCTGTATTTCGTATGGTGAGTGTAGAGAACCGGATACCCTTTTTACTGGAAATGAGGCATTCCATCTCAGTCCTCACGGGTGACAACGCATCTACATTTTGATTTGTAATGGAAGATAGATGTAGATGTCTATGGACCGCAGCAACCACTTACCATCAGGTGGACTGTGTGCTCGTTTGTCAGCCTATTCTATAAAAAAAAAAAACGCCCCCTTGCCACTTCTCCTGTTTTTAATATTTCTATGATTAGTACCTATTATTAAGTCAGTGTTTTAATTACATTTATTGCTTGTTTTTGTCTTTCTCAAAAAATTATTAAATTACGAAATAAATTATAAGGTGTTTTTTATATACATCGAATGTCTGATAGAAAAGCAAGTAGATCTTTTGCCAAACTTTAAAATCAAAACCCAATTTTAAAACATAGACGAATCAATTTTAAATCCTTTAACTTTAAAATAAGTTAAGTTCTAATTAACGGTATTTATTCCATTTATGATGCATGGTAAGGAATAAATAAACTAAATTCCGGTTTATGACAGCCCTGATTTATATATATTACATGGCTGAAATAAAGCAATTCTTTTTAGGTACGTACATTTCGTATATATATTTACAGGCCCATTAATATTCACAATTCTTTTATAAAAACGTTAATCCCACAACAATTATTTGTAGGATATACGAGTACAAATACTTGTTCTTTGCGGGATACAAACCCGCGGCCCCACTCCTGCACACTACCCCACGCCTGCGCGTCTAAAATAAAATAAATTCGTCCGCACATTGGCCTGAACTGAAGCAAACTGAACGTGAACGACCTTCCAACGTGTGGATGCCATCACAAACTCTTGGCCAATGTCTTCGCCATTACATTTGCCACTATGTTGGCGGTTTTTTTGTACCTTTAACACTTTCTAAGTACGTTAATTGGAACGTTTTTTTGATTACGTCGTATATACCTATCTAGTTTTAACAATACATTAAAATGATACCGTGAATAAAATTAATCTATCTGCCTAATAGTTAATACCTCCAATTATAAGAAAGGTAAAGGTACATTAACAAAAATTAATTATTTAAGTTATTTATAATTTCGAAAACTCATTATTTCATGACTTCTAATGAATATGTTTATTTTGATTGAGACAGAAACTTATTTAAAAAAAGAAAGCACTACTATTTATACAGCTCAAGTTTGTCTATAGTTCATAATAGATAGCTTGATCTCTGCGACAGCTCTCAGTAAAATCACACCTATGAAGCCCTGAATTTCTTAGTAGTACAGACAGTACCTGTCAATGTCATACTTTATGGGCATGCCGACCTAATTAGTGCATTTATTTATGTGGTAGAGCCATGATGCAGCTATATTAATTGTATAGTTGTAGCACGAATGGGTCGGCTCGCCCGGGGAAGGACAACGCTCTCACAAAATACCAGCGTCAAATAGCAGGTTAATGCTGCTGTGTTTCGTATGGTGAGTGTAGAGAACCGGAGACCCTTTTTACTGGAAAAGAGGCATTCTATCTTAGTCAAGTCAAGGCTGACAACGCCTCGTCATTTTGATTCGCAAACGAGGATAGATGTAGATGTCTATGGGCCACAGCAACCACTTACCATTAGGTAGACTGTGTGCTCGCTTGTCACCCTTTTCCTATTAAAAAAAATTATTAAAACTAATAACACTAATAATTAATCACACTGATCATTTCAGTTCACTTTATTTCACTCCAAAAGCTTTGCTTGTATCGCCAATTCAATACTGCCCCGGTCGCGGCCTCCAATGGCCTTAAATAGGCCTTTTCCACCGAAACATCTAGATTATTCCAGCAAATACCGGCCCCGACCGACCAGGTGCAGAAAGTTCGAGTGTGGGGCTTTCTAGATAGCTTAATTACTCTATTAGATACTAGATGGCGCTGTTGGAAGAGTTCTTAAAGGATCTTGAAACTCCTATTTCTGATACTTGATACCAGATGGCGCTAGTGCCATCAACTGTGGCGCACAACAATACATTTATCATACTTTTGGATTTGGTCGGGGATCCCCTTATTATCTTGTATTGCTGTCGATTATTAAGCTTTTTAGGGTTCCGTAGTCAACTAGGAACCCTTATAGTTTCGCCATGTCTGTCTGTCCGTCTGTCCGTCCTCGCTTAATCTCTGTGACCGTTAGCACTAGAAAGCTGAAGTTTAGTACAAATATGTATATCAATCACGCCGACAAAGTGGTAAAATAAAAATTGAAAAAAAAAAAATGTTTTATTAGGGTAGCCCTCCTGTATGTAAAGTGGGAAGTGATTTTTTTTTCAATTTTAACCCTAACGTTGATATATTGTTGGAAAGGTATTTAAAAATGAATAGGGATTTACTAAAATCATTTTTTGATAATGTCAATAATTTCGGAAATAATCGCTCCAAAAGTAAAAAAAACAATGTGTCCCCCCCCCTCTAACTCTTGAACCATAAGCTTAGAAAATATGAAAAAAATCTGAAAGTAGAACTTTATAAAGACTTTCTAGGAAAATCATTTTGAACTTGGATGGAAACAACAGTACCCACTACCGGGAGCAGTTGCAGGAGCGCGGAGCGCTGCTGGAGCGCGAACATAATGGATACCCACCTTTAAACTAATAAGTGAGAACACTTATTGTGACGGACGGGAAACTACGGAACCCTACACTGAGCGTGGCCTGACACGCTTTTGGCTGGTATTTTTTTTCACTGACCTCTATACATACAAGTACGCTGGACTGGCTATACCATACAAAATGACTGTGCCAATTGGAAGCGCCGCTAAAGGATGTCTTGAAAAATAAAATTGACATAATATGCCAAAGTCTGCTGTCATATTCATATTGTCATATTTAAAAAGTCTGTATTTTGAACTTTTAAACTAAAAAACGAAAGTATTTTATATTGTTTGATTGTGTATAATATTAATTACACATTAAGAATTATTTTTTATAATAATGAGAGTGAGCGTAATCTGTAAAACTCGTTACCAAAAGGGAAGCCATATAACATTACACAAGTAAGTGAATTTGCAGCTAATATTTAACAAATTAAAACTATTTGATGATATAAGTACTTAAAATTCTGTTACTAATCTTAATATCATATATACCAACATGTTTGGCTGTATATTACTGAGTTTTGATGAACAATAACATTCAATAGGGTTGTCGAGTTCCTTGTCTATAATACTTATCGATGTTCTTTCCTACCCATATCTGTTAACAAGCAAAGTCGCCAACAACAGATGATTATCTAATGTTTATTAATTAATAGGTTTCCAACAAAACCTAGATTAAAATTATGGCTTAAAAGCGTAAATATTGTGAATTGGCGTCCGAAACAAAATGATCATATTTGTTCCAAACATTTCACAGACGACTGTTTTATTAGACATGAGAACTGCACCACTTTGAAAAAGTGCAGTATACCGATAATATTTTCTGGTAGTATCAGTACCAGCAAGTATAAAAGTATTCGATTATTATTTGGAATGTTTTTTTTATTTCTTCTTTCCTCATTTTCCACCAAAATCAAGGGCCATAGCCAAGTGTCGAAAGGTCGCCTGTTGATGTCGAGCCACGTTGGATGTTTGTTAGTGGGCTGCGGCTAGAGGAGATTCCTCTCCCTGTACCGCTGTAGTTGAAGTGGAGTAGTAAGGGAAGAGGAGTGTTGGTATGGCGATTGGCGATGCGCCACTCGACTATCTTTCGCGACAGTAGTGAGGCTGCACCACTTGATGTTTCCAAGTGCTCGTTTTTCCCTGGCTCCATTCACATATCGGGCTCGTAGAGTCCGTAGTGCAGGTGGAGTTAGAGGCCGCGAAGGACAGTGTGGCTTGTATTTCTGGTGCGCCTTATGTGAGAAAGAAAACGGGGAGGAGAAGTCAGCAACTAAGGAGGGGCTGCCATTGGGCGGCTGGCGTGAGAGGGGCCGCGGATGTGCATGAAAGCGTTTCCGTGGTCCTGCAAATTTGCGGCGGAGGTAAAACACCATGGGGTTTTAGTAAGTGCGATCTAGAGATTTAATTCTCTCTTAATTGCAGGCATGTATTAGTATGAGTACATATTTGTGCTATTTGCTGTAGAGACTACTGGTCCGTAGGGTGCACGTGCGGTGTAGTTTCTAAAAAACTGTTCTAAAAAACTGTATCTGCGACTGATCATCACTGCTGGTAATAAGAAGTTGTTTAGTTTGTTGCTTCCTCGCTTGAAGGCTAAGTATAGCCATTCAGAAAGGACACGGAGCCAGCATTCTTGGGACGATACCACGGAAAGTAGGACTGTATGATGGTTTCAGTTATTTTTTTAATATTGTAAATTTAATTTCGAAAATGACGCAAATAACTGATAAGTATGTAATTCAAAATATTTTTTTTTGTATTATCTTGCTAGCTATTACCCGCCGCATTGCTGCCGCAGAAGAAATAATTCTGGAAATATCGTTAAAAATGTGGAACATTCCTAAATGTGGTGTGGCATGTGGTATCATCATTCCTAAATATTGTATAATTAGGAATGATAATACCATCATTGAAATATAAAGATATATAATTTTCTATAACTTTCAAATAAATAGTAAGTATAATACGCACGCCACTTAGTGTCAGTTACTTGTACCATACGTATAACCTTCGCACAAGTGCAACCAATAAGTTGAGTAAGTGTTAACGCAATCTGATGAACGGTATGGCATCGTAGAAAGTACGAACAAACATAAATTTTTATATAGTAGAAAATATTTTACTGTTTATATACAGACCTGTAGTTGATTAGAATAAGCGTTATTATAACAGCTGATTTGTTTTTTTTTTATAATATTAGAACTAAATGAACGGTTAACAATAAATTATTTTAGAAATTATGTTTTTTATTTTTATTTTGTGTAGATTGTTTAATCAAGCCCTTAGACAATTCAAATAAAAAAGAATTTTTTAGTTGAATGGTCTAAGGGCTACGATGGCTATCCGAGTACAGAACCAGAGTACAAAACTAATCCAACTGTAGAGATGTATAAGACAGGGTGACGTATTATCCCCGAAATACTTTACCGCTGCATTGGAAGACGTCTTCAAGCTACTGGACTGGAAAGGATTCTGTTATGGAGTGTAGAAGTAAGGAGTACCAACTCCTATAGTAGAACAGTTGAAAAAGTGGCCATCTGTAAGGAGTAAATAACAGCTCAAAAACTCTCCACAACAGCGCTGGAGTAGCTACTGGGATAAAACTTAGCAGTTGTTGACGGTTTAAGTGTGGTGCTAAACTGCTCAGTAGCTCTAAAATCTAAAATAATTTTATTTAGTAAATATAACCTCGAAAAATTCGTCTATCCCACTAATATTTTTCGGTACGTTCTTTAAAATTTAACTCGTAGTTATAGTGGCGTCACCCTTATTTAATGGTTTTTAGTTAATGGTTTGGACACTAATACACAGTCTGTACTCCTTACTTCTACACTCCATAAATACGGTATTAACGTCAATGGCATGTACATCACTCACCTTCGATTTGTCGACAATATAGTCCTTATGGCAGAATCGCTGAAGGACCATGTTCAATAACCTCAATAGTGTCTCTCAACGGATAGGTCTTAAGATGAACATGGACAAAACAAAAGTCATGTGTAATGTCCATGTCACACCTATGCCGGTGGTTTTTGGGAGCACTTAGCTGAAGTTGTTGACGAGTATTTTTACTTGGAACAAATAGTCCGACGGGTAGGTAACTTCAACTTCGACCGACAGGTCAATCGACGGATTCAACTCGGCTGGGCAGCGTTCGTGAAATTACAACACATCTTCTCGTCAGGAATACCTCAAAACTAGATTGTACAACCAGTCCGTGTTGCTAGTGATGACCTATGGATCTGAGACGAGGTCTTTCACTGGTGGCCGTTGAGGGAGCTCGAAGTCGCTCAGCGAGCTATGAAGAGGGCTATGCTCAGGGGTTCAAACCTAGGAATGAGGATTTCTGCAGCAGAACCAGAGTGACCGACATCGACCAATGGATTAGTAAGCTGAAGTGGAAATTGACCGGCCATATAGCTCGAAGAACCCAATACCGATGGGGAAAAAAGGTTCTCGAGTGGCAGCTCCGTACCGGCAGGTGAAGTGTAGAACGTTCCCCCACTAGATGGAGTCAAAACCTGGTAAGACATGCAGGAAGTTGATGGATTCAGGTAGTTCAGGACCGTGCTTTGTGTCATTCCTTGGGGGAAGCCTATTTTAAGCAGTGGACTTGTGAATGGTTTTAATGATGATGAATAACAGTGGCGTTATATTAATATGATACATACATAGAATGGACGTTACGGGTAGAGTCCATCTATCCATAGAGTCCTTTCTATTTATTTAGGTATAGGTAGGGTATAGAATTTTTATCGATATAATTTGATACACTGTCTTATCCCTATTATTAGTTCCATGAACGTCCACCTCTGCTGTCAGCGCCAAAATGGCGGAAATCAAATTGCTTCATCATGTCACGGTTTATAGCCAGTCCAGTGTACTTGTATATATAGAGGTCAGTGGCTTTTTTCCATAATTCGTGTACATATTTTCTTTTCTTTCCTTTTAATATTTTTGACCTTTAGCTAGCTCTCTTTCTCTCTATTCACTTATATATTTATTTATTTATTAGATACCGGGAATCGGAGTATTAATTCATTTCATTTATATTTTATTTTGTGATATTTATCACGCAGGTACTTCATAAATATCCCCCATTTATTTGGGTATAATACCCATTACATTTTCGTAACAATCATTTCATTTTATTGGTACATAAACTTTTTATCGTATTTATATCAAGGTAAAAGTGTTCCTTGGTTCGTGCGCACAACCTTGAGGTCTACGTCATTTTTAAAGGACTCCAACAATTGTCACAAAGGAAAACTTATTATTAAGGGCCCCTTTTCCCAAATTTATGTTTCTAAATCGTGTTGTTTTCAAAGAAATCATCATATTTAAAATCCTAAAAAAATATATAGTACAGATAAACGTTTTATCTAGTGACTTTTTTTAGATAAAAACACAATATTAAACATTTAACTCGATAAAAAAAAATCGGAAGTAACACCGATTTTGAAAGCATTTTCAGTTTTATGAGAATTAGGGGAACGCTATATTTATGAAAATTTTACATTTCATTTACTAATCAGGTTTGACAGGGATATTATTAGATAGATTTATAATTTGGCACTTATTTTTTTCTATATAAAATAAAATACGTAAAAAGCGACTCGCGCGCACCACGCCAGTGCCGCCAGTGTCCAGCCGGACGTCATCGAGGGAGGACTTGTGCTAGTTTTGCTCGCGACTACGTTGTCGTCGCCGCTCGCGTAGTAGTACCTACCTACTATCATAAAAACTTGTTGTATTATATGTAATATAATAGAAATTAGTTTAAAAAGACAATACTCGTATCTAAGTATACTGACCTATGTTTTTTAAACAGTGTTTGTAAATAAATATTTTTTTTAAGTTGTGATTTAATTAAAATGGCGAATAAAAAGTACAAAATTAGGAAAAAAAGCCTACCTAAAGTGAAGAAGATCCGAAAGTGTATTGCGTAAGTACTTAATAAGTTCTTGTAACCTAGCCCTAGCGTAACATCAACAGATCATTTACAATAAAAAAAAATACATATTGGAATAATTAGATATCTACTTTAACAGGGACATAGACTAGCTAAATCAGTATGACAATTTTTATTTTCGTTTTCTAATGTTCCACTATTTAGTGGGTGGATTCGTCACAATATAATTACTGTAGTCTAGCTAAGCTACACAGACTAGCGAAGTCAGTATGACAAGAATTTTAAATCCTATAGTAACATTCACCTATATTTTTGCATACCTACTAACTCTAGTAATTCATTCTTTTTGCTTTTTGAAATTTTGTAAATTTATTTATTCCATTCCAGTGCTCTGAGATCTCGTACCGATAAAGGTACTTTGATGTCCAAAAAAAGTACCGATGGGCACTCTAAGGAGAGGCAGTATGCGTAAGTACATTATATACATATTACACAGTATACTAGGGAGGAACAGTTTTACCTATTATTATTATTTGTATTCTTCAATTGTCAGATTTCTTATGCCCATACCACGGTCCAAATTCCTCGGATCACCAGGGTCGATCTCCAAGGCCCTTGGCAATCTAAATGGGATGCTAGGGTTTCTTGAAGAGATAGGTTGGCTCGAGAAGTGAGCCCCCAACGATCACACAAAATAGGCGCTTTTGACGTAGAGTTGTGGAAACCAGCCCGTTTTACCATTACCATGACCACCACGCGTATGTCTGGGATTCACGATTTCAGGAAGTAGGCATTTATGGTAAAACTGTATTAATTTGAACTCCATCTTCGATTTCCAAAATATGTCAACTTTTCAATTATTTCGATGTAGACTGGCTCTTTTTCTCCGGCCCAATACTAAGTAGATATTGCCGTCGTCTTGCCACATGCAATTGTCCCTGGATTGGTACAACCAATTACTAATTTTATTGCGATGCAATGTCTTTTGATACTTGCCCTTTGCAAATAGGGCCGAAATTGAAGGCAGTAATAAGATTTTTTCGAATTTTTGTATTACGTTCAATCGCGTCCTTGTCAGCAGTAAGAGTTTCTAAATTCTTTAGAAATTATTCTTTAGCTACTCCTAGTTCAGAATGGGACATATCCGGATCTAAACTGGCGGGGCCATAGTCATTTTGTTTTTGTTTCGCGTCTGTCAATTTCCTGATTTTCTTTCTAACTGGACGTTCTGAGTTGTTTTTTTATTTTCTGAGCTTCTTCCCTTTTCTTTTCCACAACATCAGCAAATCCCATTTCGGGTTGATCTTTATTTGTTAATGTGTTTTGCACATAGGATATGGCTGACTTTTCATTAAATTTTACGACTGCAGCATTACACCTCCCTTGGTACCCTCGTTTCAAGGCAAAATTTGTTCGCTTTCCACCTATAAACTTAGCAATAAGACTGTTGAAACATTCGACAAGATTGGTATTCACGTTTTCTATTAAACTGCGTGATTTTACTGCCACATTTGAAATATTCAAATACATCCGGAACAGAAATGTTGAATTTTGAATGGTTTTCAGTCCGTTGCTAGAAAATTTTTCTGTTACAGTTATAATCCTGGCACATTATGTGATCACCGTATGCATGCGCTACAGAATTATTTATATCACTGTATAGTTGTAGCATCGTCCTTGGGATTTTTATTATGGTGTATAACTGATCTTACTATTGCTTTCCAATTGGACATAATTTTCACAACTGTCAAAGTTCTTCAGTGGGACAAAGGATATTTTGTTTCTGTAACCAGACTACGTAATTTTTTGCAAAGATTTCTCAAAATATGATTTCTTCACTAAATTTTTTCCACTGTAATATTTTGGTCTTTATATAGATTTTCTTTTAGCACTTTTTCGTATATAGAGGCGTTTCTATCTACAATCTTTCTTTTATAAATTATGCTATACCTACATGTAAATGGATAGGTGGAACCCTTTGGCAATTATTTGGCCCTCCATAGAATATGATGAATCTCTGTTGCTACCATGCCTGTGGTAGCTGCTATATTTACATTAACATTTGAGTCAGTATTTTCCGAATGTATTAGGAATGTTTGTTTACAAATATAAATCCCTTTCATTAATGACTTTCCATTGTTGCAGGAAAACTAGAAATGACGAAAACATACTGCGCGGGTAAATCTTTATGCGTGAAAATAGGGCGAAAACGGGCGAAAACGATTTTTCCCAGACATGAGACCTAGATAGATCGATTTTTCGTCCCCGTAAACCCCTAAATTAAAACTTTCATGAAATCGTTAGAGCCGTTTTCGAGAACTCATTTAAAATATATATATATACAAATATTGCTCGTTTAATAGTATAGGATAAGTAGTTAATTTATTTATCAACAACATTCCTAGGATAGCTAACAAAATCGAACTACTGATTTATTTATACTGTGGCGTGCTCGCCCGCCTCCATAGGTCACCGAAGTTCATGTCGCGCCGGCTCCTGTGCAACGCGGGCGCGAGCCGTCTCAGTGCGTAAAATGCCTAAACTTTCGGGAAAAGGGGCCCTTAAGGGCAATGACGTATTATATATAGACACGTCATGAACGAACATCGCGGCGCTTAAAAACGGCGAAAATACTAGAACTACTTATACGCATGAAGAAAGAGAAAGAAAATATGACACCGTACGGTGGGATGCCTGTTGCTTGACTACTAGCTGCCTGCGTCGGCCGCCATTAAACGGCGTCGTCGAATAAAATGAAATGAAAATAGGTAGTTTTGTGAACTTACGCATGAAATGACACATTTTTGTCTTTAACTTTTGGGGTATAATTTGTACATCGTCTGAAAACACACGACGGCATGTTTTCTTTATGTTTTGTACAGGTTTACACACACGAATCACGATATAATGAATTAAAAACAAACGTAGCGTCGCGCGACAGGTTGGTGCGTGACTAAGCGTGATGTGGCCAATTGGCTTCATTTCATGTTGCCATTTTAGAGTGCGAACAACGTATCTATAAGTTTATACATCATTGATTAAGGGTAAGACTTCTCTGGTCCCTAACAGTACTAAATGAGTAAACTCATGTACATCACTTGTACTGAAGGTATTGTTCCCTAGTACTCGTTGTTCCCGATTTTATCATCCAGTCACAGAAAATTACCCTGCTCTGAAAATATTTTATTGCTTGTACTCTGGAGCAATAGTGTTCTGTGAAGCTTACACCTACTACCTATTTGACACCGTGGTATCTTGGTGGTATGAACGTTGCGTTACAATT
The DNA here is from genome assembly GCA_036936625.1 of Parnassius smintheus behrii. Classification (NCBI taxonomy): domain Eukaryota; kingdom Metazoa; phylum Arthropoda; class Insecta; order Lepidoptera; family Papilionidae; genus Parnassius; species Parnassius smintheus. The sequence continues at coordinate 5,340,464 of JAUPFT010000024.1, forward strand.
AAAGTCTATTATTATATAACTACACTTAGTATTGTACCTGTAAGTGTGTATGGTGGATGATAAATTAATAGTCTGTTTTCACACTTACATTTTTTATTGCGCTGGGCCCACAGTAAAGACAGTCTAACAACAGCACAATATGGAAGGTACAAATGGGAAGATAGGTACACAGTAATATACGGAAAGAAGAATTTAGCAATACAAACTGCGTAAGTGTGGGCCTTAGGCTAACAACAGGTATAGGACACATGCGACGTGCAACGCGGAAGCGGACGAACTCGCGATCTCGTTGTCTCGAAGGCGCGGCCCAGCGGCTGAATCGGTTTAACATTCTTCATTATGCAAATACATAAAAATGCATGGCGCGTGTCTCTTTGTACATAATTTAATTTATCTACATATATAACTTATCAATTAAATTTTACAAAATTTAGACATTTTTATTAACAGTCGTATCATTTACAATTAACAAAACATACGTTAATAATAGCTTAAAATTTAAGTATGGGATAGGAATATTTTTGAATTTTCAGCATTTAAAATATAAAATATAAAACTCGCCCCATACCTATGTAACTGAATTGAGAGTCAGTGACGATCGGGCCGGCACTGTTATTACACGCGCAATAAAAATGTAATTAAACGCTATCTCTTACAAGGACCTATTTCATTTCCAACACACTACACATACATCAGTTAAAGTGGTGACCCCGACGTGATCCAGTGCCGTGCTCTTTTGTGTCTGTGTAGTGTATACCGTCGAAAATTACGCCCAAGGAAGTGAAACCGGAAGCAGAAATATCTCAAATAACGGTTTCATCGAGAATCCCGGAATTTTAGAAGGATCAGCCGCGCACATGGTTCATACAGGCCGAATCCGTACTATACAACCAGACCACCACCAACCAGCTTTCGGATTCTGCTAAATACCATCTGGTTATTGCCAAGCACGGGTATCCAAGTGAATCCTCCAGCTGAGGTAAAGTACGACCTGCTGAAGTCAAAGTTACTCACTATCTTCGAGAAGTCCGAAACGCGTCAAATCACCAAACTCATTGGCGAGCTGGACCTCGGAGACCAGAGCCCATCCCAACTGCTGCGTAGATGAAGGACCTGGCCAGGGATCGGTTCAAGGATGAGACTCTGAGCGTTTTATGGCAGAACCACCTATCGGCCGCAGTTCGTGCCGTACTGGTGGTTACCGGTACCAAAGACTTCAAGACGCTAGCTTCTGTAGCAGACCAGGTCATGGAAACGATGCGACCTATCGGCGTGGAAGGGGTAGAATCGACTTCGTCAGACAACAACATCATTGCTGAAATCACATTGAAGGTGATAAGAATGTAGTAGCGGACGCTTTATCAAGGATAGAAACCGTAACTTGTCCGACCGTATTAGATAATGCAGCAATCCAGGGACCCCGCTACCATATTTGCAAAGTGTGCAATGCACACGGGCGCCAAAACCCAGGGTCATAAACCGCAAAAATTTCCAAAAGCAAATATTAATTTTAAAATAAAAGTTGAGAAATTAAATAGGATTAGGTATAAATACACACTAAATTTTATTAGTATATCATCCAGTTACTGCCGATTCCTATGTAGCGAGAACATGTCAGGCGGTAGTTTCTTGATTTTTCCTGTTCAGACGCGAACAATACCCGGATCGCTATAAAAGCGATGCATCGCCAGAGGCGTTTTTTGCGCCTCCTTTCTGCCTGCGCCCTCCTTTCTGCCAAGGAGGGTCGCGTCCGTATTTGGCTTAGAGATCTCTCGTCAGATCGGTAAGCCAATCCATAAAGGCGGTGTTTAGTAGATAAGAGTCTCCACATAACCACGCAGCCGGCTGCGTGGTATGCTATGTTCCGGAGGGTTGCCCATATTATTTGCTTCGGGCGCAAAAAAAAGAAAAAAAAGGAGGCGTTTTTAAACCGGTTAGTTCACTGGACCGTGCAACAAGTGCATAAAAACATGTAATCCTATTAATTCTTACATTTAAAATTATTAAGTGTTGTATAATATTTTGTTTACTACTTTTTTTTTCTAAAAAATTAAATGCTGAGTACCTGCTGACTGCAATTTCAACGGTTTGATTTTTTTATAAAATGGTAAGTGTTCCCTACTTTACTTTATACTATCAACATTAACCCTTTATAGGAATCCTATCTGTTTCTTGTCCCTGTCTGTTTCCTGATTTTATCTGATAATTTCAATAGATAATATAGGAAAAAACATACAACTTCTGCGTAAAACATTTTTTTCTATCAGACATAATAAAAGCTCTAGGAAGCACGTAAAAATAGTCAAAGATCCTGTACGAGTTTAAAAAATTTATTTGTTTTTTATCCATAACTCGCTTAGTTTTTATGCTATCGATCTTTTTAAAAAACCATTTTGTAGGTTTTTAAAGGCTATAAGATCAAATTATTTTAATACTTATTCTGCCTTTATTTTTGAAAGGGTTTAAGTTGAAAGGGTTCGAACAAATTGCTTTTTAGGTACTTAAATATGCAATATGCAAACTTGGTGCTTATTATTTGAGATTTTTATTTAACTTTAGAAGTTAATTCCTAATTCCCATAAGTACTAATTATTTATTGGTTTTTTCAGGATAAAAGAAAGAGACCTTCAGGTGTGAAGTTTTGCCAGCAAAAGAAACTGAGACTACAAGAAAGGGAAAAAATAGCTGGATCTTTAAAGCACTTCTTTAAACATCCAGCCATTTTTAAGCAAAACAATGAAGATTCCACGGAGACTATCGATACGACCGAATCTCAAGATTCTAAATCCGTAATATCAGTAAACGTGAGTAGACTATCTGAAATTTCAACAGAGGCGACTACGGTAACATCAGGTCCTGCAACAAGTGGCGGCGGTTGTAGCAGCAAAACAGCTTCTACTGATGCAGAGCCCGATGAAGCGATGACACCATCCTCGTCTACAGCACTTGAACAATCCACTTCAGGTAATTCAGCTTGTGTAAGAAGTTCGGTAATATCAGCTACCGAAATACCTGCTGCAATTGACACTTTCGATAAAGGCTTTAATAAGGCTAGCGTCGATATAATTCCATCCAACCTCGGTTTGTGGCCCGAAATAATCACGAATGAGATAGCTAGAATATTGGTTAAACGTGGCCGCCCTTGATAGACATCAGTTTTAGCTTTCCTAGGAATAAAGATAAGAGAAAGTTTTCGTGCAAATACTTTGTAAGAAGTTTAGCAAATGGAGAAAAAGTCGAAAGGACTTGATTTATTTACTCTATTTCTAAAGATACCATATTTTGTTATTTTGTAAAGCTCCTAACACTTTTTGTGATACAAATGGAATATCTGATTGGCAACACTTGTATTTGCTAATAAAGAGACACGAAACGTCAATTTTACACAATAGTTACATTTGGGTAAATTTAAAAAAAAATGTTGGAGACATCTACGACTGTTAATGCTCATCGCCTGCGTATTTTAGAAACGGAAAAAAAAATATTGGCACGACGCGTTGGAAAGAATTGTTGCGATTGTTAAGTATTTATCTACACAATGCTTGGCATTTTAAGGTTCTTCGAAATTACTTTTCGAACATGATAATGGAAATTTTCTAAAAGCTGTTGAGATGATTGCCTCTTTTGATTCAGTGATGAGATAGCACGTTAGCCGAGTGTGTAACTCCCAAACAAAATGTGTTAAAACGATTCATTATTTAGGCGTGCAAATACAGAATGAAATAATTGAATTATTGTCGTCTAAAGTAAGAAATAATATTTGAGAAATGGTTTGCAGTTCAAGATATTTTTCAATAATATTAGATTGTACACCAAACACTAGTCATACTGAGCAAATTAGTCTTGTTCTGAGGTATGATGTCCTTAACACAACTTCAAAAAAGGTTGAAGTTAAGGAAAGTTTTATTGCGTTTAATCCAATGCTGGACTCACAGCGAAAGGGATATATATATTTGTGACAGAAATTTTGAAAAAATTAAATTTTGATATAAAAAATATTAGGGGACAAGGTTTTGCTAATGGGGCAAACATGAAGGGACATCATGTTCGGCTTCAAAAACGCATTCTTGATGCGAATCCGAGAGCCCTTTTTGTACCTTGTGCGGCTCATACTTTGAACTTATCAGTAAATAACGCTTCTAAAGTGTCAGATGCTACAATACACTTTTTTAATCTTGTACAAGAGTTACATAATTTTTTTCGTCATCCACAAAAAGGTGGGATATTCTGAGAAAAAAATGTCCCTGGGTTAAGTATAAAGCCTCTAAGTGAGACAAGATGGTCCAGCAGAATTGATTCAATAAAGCCCCTTAAACTTTATTTAATTAAGATTTGCGAAAGTCTTCTAGAAGTAGCTGAAGATAATTCCTTTCACATTGATGCAAGATATTGAGCGAGTTCCCTCTTAACGTCTGTACGAAAATTTCAATTTATTTGTGGAATTATTATTTGGCATTTAGTTGATCACTTCCAGCAATATAGCTCTGACCAACCGTTTGAAGAAATTCTTGTGCAAGCGAAAGAAGTAGCACACTCTCTTGAAATTGAAGAAGACTTTCCACCGGTCAGACTGTCACTGTCTGTTAGACACTGTCGGAGGCCAAAACTGTTTGACTATGAATACCGAGATGAGACCCCTCATGATCCAAAAATTGCCTTTAAAGTTAGTTTTTCCTTAAAAATTATAGATCAAACATTAAGCTCTCTAAAAAGCCGATTTCACTTATTAAATGAGTATGATAATATTTTCGGATTTTTCAGCGACATATTCAAATTAAGTGACAGCGATATTTTAAAACATTGTTCTGTTCCTTGAAGAACGACTGACAGTTGAGGATAATAAGGATATAGACTCCAATGATTTGTTTAATGAAATTAAAGTGTTAAAGTTGTTTTCATTACTTGATGATACTGACCCCTTAAGTATTTTACAATATATATTCATATATAAATCGTTGATTAAATCTAAAGATTAAATCGTTTTCAAATATATATATATATATATATATATATATATATATATATATATATATATATATATATATATATATATATATATATATATATATATATATATATATATATATATATATACATATATATATATTTGAAAACGATTTAATCTCCATCTTTCCAAACGTAAGCATTTCACTGAGAATTCTTCTGACATGTATCTGTAGCTTCGATCGAGCGATCTTTTTCAAAGTTAAAAATCATTAAAAATATTTAAGATCGACAATGCTTCAAGAAAGATAGTCTGCTAGCGATATTAGCAATTGAACAAGAATTTTTTATGGTATAAATTTTAGCGATGTAATTAATGAATTTGCAGTAGCAAAGTCTCGGAAAATATCGCTGCTACAATGGCTATTTTTAAGCTATTGCATAGCTTCTATCGCGGGCCTTGAGCGCGGGGACTGAATCCAGAAATTCCGTAACGAAAAAAACCTCACGCTCCCCACTCCGACGGGCACGGAGGTGTGGCGTTGAAAGCCGTGCATCGTCTAACGTCGTTTCAGTTCGGCAGACTTCGCCACTCGGCAGACTTCGGCACGGTGTTTGTGTGCGTGCGACTAGTCATATGCGTGTGCACTAGCTGCTAACTGAATGATAAAAATTCCTGAATAACCTACATGTATTGTAAGATATTAAAAATATTTTAAACTATATTAACTTCTCATTTATACAATAAGAGAAAAAAAATTGTTTTCTTATGGGTCACCACGCTCAAAAAGTGTAACTTGATTTAATATCAAAGACTAAACTGCATAAATAAAATAAATAATTAATTATAATTGCATAAGTTGATAAAAAACAGTGCCACACGTCCTTTTTTATTTTTCTATTGTACCTAGCTATCATTTTTGATTTTATAACGAAGTTACCTAGGTATTTTTTATCAGAAGATATGCAATAATATGATGTGCAGATACATAGCATATTGCATATTTTTCAAAATATCTAAGTATTAGTAGAAAGTAGTACTTATATAAAGTGGCCAAGAGCGTGTCGGGCCACGCTCAGTGTAGGGTTCCGTAGTTTCCCGTCCGTCACAGTAAGTGTTCCCACTTATGAGTTTGTACAAAAACTGTTGTTTCCATCCAAGTTCAAAATAATTTTCCTAGAAAGTCCTTATAAAGTTCTACTTTCCAGATTTTTTTCATATTTTCTAAACTTATGGTTCAAAAGTTAGAGGGGGGGGGGGGGGACACATTGTTTTTTACTTTTGGAGCGATTATTTCCGAAATTATTAACATTATCAAAAAATGATCTTAGTAAACCCCTATTCATTTTTAAATACCTTTCCAACAATATATCACACGTCAGGGTTGAAATTAAAAAAAAAATCACTTCCCACTTTACATATAGGGGGGCTACCCTAATAAAACATTTTTTTCCAATTTTTATTTTACCACTTTGACGGCGTGATTGATACACATATTGGTACCAAATTTCAGCTTTCTAGTGCTAACGGTCACAGAGATTAAGCGAAGACGGACAGACGGACAGACAGACATGGCGAAACTATAAGGGTTCCTAGTTGACTACGGAACCCTAAAAATGTAGACATTAGGCAATATTTCTGTTATTTGTTCCTAAAATAGGATGTGATTTTTAGTTTTGGGTTATTTTCTAGTATTTATGAACAACGTATCTGTAACCCATTAGTTAAGTAAATGCTTTAAAATGGGTGTGAACAAGAATTTATTTTGTTATGATTTTATTCTGTTTGTTTCATTTTGATATTTTAGTCTACAAATAAATATGACTTCTAAAGTTCAGTTTTTGCTTTATTTCACGCACCTACCTACCTACCTTCAAAAAATAAATAAAAAAACATGATCCAAAATGCCTTAAGGGGCGCCAAAATCCTTGTTTGCACACAGGCGCCAGTAGCCCTTACGGGGGCCTTGCAGCAGTCAGCTGCGCACAAAGTAACGACGAGCGAGACAGCTAGTTACTCTACCTACGCAATTCTAATAAGTGGATTTAAAACAGATATGTATTCCTGGCAGCGACTTACCCGTTTGGTGTGAAATATCTACCAATCGGGTGAAGCCATATTTACCGGAACAATTTAGACGCTTAGCTTTCGACTTTATTCATAGTCTTAGCCACCCCGGAATCCGTACCTCGCGTAAGCTAATGAATGACAGATTTTTCTAGGTTAATATGGACTAGAATGTAGGTAAATAGTCCAAGTCGTGCATTGCATGTCAACGTGCTAAAGTTTATAGGCATAATACATCGGAACTAGGAAGCTTTCTGTTGGCGGAAAATTTTTCTCACATTCGTGTCGATATAGTTGGTCCACTTAGTATTTCCTTGCAAGACTATAGGTATCTCGTCACGATAATAGATCGACAGACCGGTTGGCCAGAGGCATTTCCAGTAAAGGATATATCCGCGGAAACGGTTTCTAAGGTAATTTTCGAGGGGTGGATTTCGCGTTTTGGCTGTCCAGTTCAGCATACCAGCGACCAGGGCAGACAGTTTGAAAGCAATGTTTTTCAAAATTTAATGAAATATTTAGGTGTTTATAAAATCAGGACTACTCCTTACCACCCGCAGAGCAATGGGCTAGTTGAGAGGTGGTATGGATAGATACCTTAAAGCCGCGCTTATGGCCAGGTTGAATTCTAAGACTTGGGTTGAGAACTACTTATAGTTTTGTTAGGCCTGCGAGCAGCCCCGCGTTTAGACACAGAAGTGCCGCCGAATTAACATACGGTCAATCTTTAAGGCTACCCGGAGATTTTTTTGGTGATAAATCTAAGTCAAAAATTTAAATCACAGCGAATATTTCGAACGTTTACGGAAGATGATAAGCGAGCTGAAACCTCGGCACATAAGGGCTTTCGTACAGTATTTATTCATAGTGATTTAAATAGCTGCACACACGTTTTTGTAAGGAGTGACCTCGTACGGAAATCATTACAACCTCCATACGATGGGGCCTTTCAAAATTTTGGAACTAAAAGGAAAAGTTTTCCTAATACAAATTCCCGGTAGAGATGTATTTATATCCGTAGACAGGCTTAAACCCGCATATATTACCGATAACCAAAACGTAACGAACGTAGATAATAGTAGCGATAAGGATAAGCGAAATGAATATTATTTAGCATTATTAGGAAAAATTATTTCTTTTCGGCGCCACTTTCGTGTAGTACATACGTACATTCTCCGAATATACAAACTAATTTTTTATTTTAAATAATGGGTAACACGGTGAACAAGGATGAGGTAGTTATCGCTCAGTCTGAAGCAGTGATGAAAGAGACAATAGTGCGATCATATATTGGTTGAGCTGTTGCGATTTTCGGGATAACCGTTATGGTCTTGTACTTTTCTGCCGTTACGGGACGGCCCAGGTTAAGAAGTGGGTGCGGAAGCAGATGGGGTTCGTGCAGGAACAAGCCTAGCAAAGGACTCAAGCTACCAGAGCCAGCCTCCGAAGAGCTCACGACTCGCTCAAAGCGTCGACTAAAATAGAAATTTATTAACGGGTTGTGATGTCTGGCGATATCAGACGTACTGTTTTGTTTATCTATCTTGTAAGTGGTGTTTAAACAAATATTCTGTAATAATTTAAGCAAAATCAAAAATTGTTATTATAATACTTGTGGTAATTATTTGTTTTTAATTAAAATTAATTAAAATGTGTAATATACCTATGTTTTAATTTTTATCATTGCAACTCGTTGTTATTGTTAAATGCATTTAAATCGAGCGTTGATAACTACTGACGCATCAGATGTAATTCTTAGTGTTTGTGCATTACGAGTTGATAAGCAGTACGTTGTCACCCGGTTCTGTCTATATCTTATTGTTCGTATATTCAAATTTTATTGTACCTTAAAAAGTAATTTTCTTTTGGGGGGGAGGGGGTAGTGATGTAACTATACTTAGTATAGTGCCTATGTAATTGAATTGTGAGTCAGTGACGATCGGGCCGGCACTGTTACACGCGTCATAAAAATGTAATTAAACGCTATCTCTTACAAGGACCTATTTCATTTCCAACACACTACACATACATCAATTAAAATTACAATACACTACCCCTACCCCTCTCTCAAGCGAGTTCTTGCTTTGTCGTCATTTTACATATTTCAAGAAACTATGACGTCAATACCTACCGCTATTCTCGTATTATTTTCTTTATTTTTATCTTTATTATTAAAATATATAGGTAATAGCATTTTGAGAGCCGGCATAAATATTCTTTCATAAAAATTGACATGAATGTCTACTATCCTTTACTATGAATATATTATTTATATATCCTATCCTATCCTATACGTTTAAACGAGCAATTCTTGTATATATATATATATATATATATATATATAATCGGAATCTCGGAAACGGCTCGAACGATTTTCATAAAATTTTGTGTGCAGGGAGTTTCGGGGGCAATAAATCGATCTAGCTAGGATTTATTTTTAGAAAATGTCTTTTTGTCCGTGTTTTTAGGCAATGAAAAACTGCTACAATATCGTTAGAATAAGAAGGTAAATTTTGACAGTTTATTAATGATTACAAAGGGGTTAATTGGTATATTGGGCGTTCACAAATTCGTAATACCATGGATCGAGCCCAGACCGACCGACCGACTTTTTTAATTTTTTTTTCAAGTTCCTTTCTTTTTTGAGAAAATCTAATTTTTTGAGCCCTTTTTTTTAGTATTTTTTAAAACACAAAAATTTCAATTAAACTAATTGCACTCATGATTTTTTATTCAAATAACCAGTTCAGTTTTTTCTATTATGTCGCTAAGATCAAAAAATATTGTTACAAGCTTGAGGTTCGTGACAATAAAAATTGCCGATAAAATTACCTAAATTAACACTTTAATTTACTTTACACAAATTAAAGTTAAAACACTAATAATTAAACACACTAATTCACTTAATTCCGCTCCGAAGCTTCGCTTGTGTCGCCGAGTTCAACTCTGTCTCGATCGCATCTTGCGCCACCTATTTATTTAAATTAGCAAAATATCCGGAATGTTCAAGTAAACACGCGCAAGGTACCGAGAGTTCGAGTATAGATTTTCTAGTTCTTCGGGTGGCGCTGTCGGTCGAAAGATTTGTGATGTCATAAACTGCAACGCTCCCCTCGCTCTCGTTCCTGACACTAGATGGCGCTAGTTGTGTCGTCGACTGGAGCGCGTAAAAATATTATTCGTATTTCATCAGTATCAGTATGTAATTTGTATCTAAATATAATTTCACGAAAAATACCGAGCAAAGCTTTTTAACCGGGTTTTTAAGCGGTTAACCGGGTACTATTTGTAGTAAAGGATATTATTTATATAAACATTATTACAAATACAAATTAGTTATTAAGCATATAACCTACACAATTTCATAACAGTAGAGTAGTTATCAAGACAGTAACAGGTTTTTTTATAGAATGAGGATAACAAACGAGCACACAGTCCACCTGATGGTAAGCTTGATAGATAATGTGGCGTATAGACATCTTCATGTAACCGCGATTAAGAAATAAAATGCAGATACGTTGTCACCCCTGAGGACTAAGATGGAATGCCTCGCTTCCAGTGAAAAGGGTATGCGGTTTTCTACACTCACCAAACTCAGCAATATTAAGCTGCTTTTCATGCTGGTATTCCGTGAAAGCGTTGTTCTTCCCTGATCGCACCGACCCATTCGTGCTACAATCATAATATAACTGCAACGTGGCTCTACCACGTAAACAAAAACAACCTAGATTTTTATATATCTTTATTAACGTTTAACACATGATGAGAGAAAATAATATTACAAAAAAATCTCAAAAACAAATGTTTATAAGAAATGATCATACGGAAAGGGATAAACACAACAATAAGGCATTGACACAAACTTCTCACAGCAGCACATAAAACGCTTTTTTCGTCTTGAAACGCCTTCTGCACATCGGCATCTTGTTCTACTTTGTTCTCTGTCTCTATCGGAATCTACTATGTGTAAAATATTTCTACAATCTTGTGAAATACCAGGAGCTACATTAGCCGTAGATGCGGTGCCGTTGGTGGGACCAATAGATGGTAATCTACCATCTTCCTGTTTTGCTAAATGTATATCGTTATTCAGTTCATTGGAATGTCTGTTGGCACTATCACGAATTGAATCATCATCAGGTCTTTGTTGTTGTAGTTGATTAAATCTGGCTAGATTATTAACTCTTCTATTTGTATTAATAGAAGTTGATTGAGTGGGAGAGGTATATTCAATTTCACTTATTTCATGAAATTGTCCCGCATCGCTGGCGTTTCTAGTGGGACTACTACCTGATGGAGTGAAAAGTGAAGCTGTTTTAGGCGAAATTCTTGTCTGACAAGTTTTTGGACCACACACAGGTGAAGATAAATGATCTCCACGTGTACTTGGCCCCGGTAATTGACTTTTACCCAAAATTCCTTTTACTGTGGATCTTGCAATTGGTTCCAGCTTCATAATATTTTCTTCATTTTTATTTAGACTTCTGGTTTCTTTAAGAATATCATGAGAGTTACTAAGTTGGTTCTGTCCATTAAATTGAACTCCTTCATTCGATTGGAGAACATTACCTTGATTGAATTGGTCATGTTGGACAATAGTTGAGCTAAATGGCAAATGCTTAGTGAATGACTCGTAGTCTAACATCTTTTCCTGCCTTATTTTTCTTAATCTATTTGCAAGTTCTTCAACCATAAAATTAATGTTTAAATCTTCGTCTCTTTCAAGGCCAGCTTGCCCCGTTGACAAAAATTTGCTTATCTCATGTTTCATATTTCTTTCAATGGACGGTTCATTTAAATCCATATGCATTTCCATTTCATGTATTTTCTTAGAAAGTGTTAGTGTTAAAATTTTCCTTTTTATGGCAATAGAACCTTCTGCTGGTTCGATAGGCAGTTCATTATACCATTTTTCAATTTCATCGTTTAAGTGCACCAGATCAATTTCCTCTTTCGTAATATCATCATTAGGTATTGGAACATTTTTTAGCTCTTCAAAAATAACATCATTTATTTCATCAATTGGTAAAAGTAAAAATGATTTCCCTTCACTTTTTTTGACCATGTTGTATACTTGATTAATATAATTCATTAATCGTTGAACATAAATTTTTACTTTTAAAGGATTTTGCTCTTGATAATTTGTGGACACTAAAAAATTCTCAGCGGTTCTTAAAGCATTTAGCTGCTGTGCTTCATTGTTTTCTATTGCGCTTTCTTGTATTAACCGGAATCTATTTAATACTCTATTTATTTTAATCATAAATTGGGTATCGTCTTTTATTTTATGTATATGTTTTAGCATTTGAATAGCATGCATAAGTAATCTTGATTTCCAACCTTCTCTTATTTTTTTCATTTCCTCTGTTTGTGGTAATAGATCTAAAAGCCCATCAATTTCTTCCTCTAAACAAATTTCAAAATATCTGTAATCGTTTTCAATATCCGGGTGTTGTTGTAACATAAAGAATATTTTTAAAATGTTGTGCAATACACCTTCTCGAGCCAGTTCCGCCAAATCTATTGTGGTCGCTATAATAGGTAATTCTTTACAGTGATTACGAAATACCTGAACATAATACTCGTGAAGTTCTTCCATAGTCATCCTTTCTGGTAATTCTGTAAAGCCATCTGTCTCTTGATTGCTTGGTCCTGCTATATTATTAAACCTAATAACGGTAGATTCTCTATCAGATCGATTAGGTGTAGTCATATCTCTCATTTCAATATTGTTGGAATTTAAATTACGTGGTGAGCCTAGATCACTATCAGTTTTGTTCGTTGATGTTAAAGCAACATTTATAAAACCAGACCTATTTCTAATATGCTCTACCTGCGTTTGGTTTTGCAATGCACAAGTTTTGTTTTTATTTATATTAATGTCTTTCACAACCTGTCCTGAATGAGCATTTTCGTCGCAAAATGCTGCCCTTGAATATATATCCTCAATTATGTTAGTACTAGTTTGAGACACGCTGGATGAAGGTATCGGATTTGAATTTTTTGCAATATTTGTTTTTTCAATATAATTGGGAGGAATTAACGGATAATGACGTAATTTTGTTTTTTCAGTTGCATGCGACATCGAGATATTTATTAATTCTTGAATTAATTCAGATACCTTTGGTACTAGTTCAAAACTTTTATCATCATTCATCATAATAAACAAATGTTTATAAATTAAGTATCGGAGATAATCTATAATATTCTCATTTTTTAATGTAAAAACTGTTTGATTTATTATAAGAAGTTTTAATTGATCATTAATATCTTTGGTCAAGTTTTTTAAGATACTATCGGGATATTTGTTCTTAATTAGTAAATTATTAATACCGTATTTAATAAGCCACAAATTAATCTTTTTTTCAATTTTTTGCAAAAAGCTGACAGGTTTTAGTACCAATTTATTTTTATTGTTCTTAATGTATTGATTATTCATGCATATCATTGAAACTGGAATTGATGAATTATCATTACTAAATATTCGAACGCCGCAATTATGTCGGTTATAATAGTACTCACATTGTTCCCCAATTCTTTTATTTTTTGGAATATTTGTTTCTTCCTTTTTAGATTTATTTTTTATACTCAATAAAAGCTTAGTACCACTGCATAAATTCATTTTATCTATTTTTTTTCGAGTAAGAATAGATTTGTTTCGTGATGAGTCATGTAACCAGAGATATGTGTCTGAGAGGCATTTTAAGATCAATAGGTTAGTTGCGTTACGCACCTTTGGACGACAATTTTCATATTCGCATTCATTTTTTCTTGTACAGTATTGATTCAAAAGCATGTTAGTGATGTACTTTGCTGGGAATTTTGACGACGATTGTATTTTTTTTAGAGCGTAATTAACGTGGATATTTTTAAATTTTAGGTCAATAGGATTTTTAGTCTTTTTGAATACGTTTTTATTTTTATCTAGAATATATGAGGACTCTCTTTTAATTGACATTCTTAGGACCTTAAAAAAACGTTGGTACTTTTTCACATAGCTAAGGAGGTAGGAAATCATTTTTTGACTACCACAAATCTTATTAATTATGTCATTAATTTCGTGATATTCGAAAATGTTATTTCGATTGCCCAAATGCTCTATTTTAATTTTAGTTAGAATATCAACTATGTCTCTTATTAATTTTGTTAAAATAAATTTAAGCACTTTATTTTCTTGCTTTTTAAAAGCTTGATATTCGAGTATATCAAATAATTTTTCAGTAAGGATGTAGTGCGCTTTAGGAAATCGTTCTTCTGATTTATTAATGCATTTGTGTTTTATATATTTTTTCCAAGCAATGTCAATAGCTTTGCCTGAATCGATCAAAGGTTTTTTACAAGCCGATTTATAATTCACAATATCGTTATTTGCTAGTTTTTTGATGGCAGAGTTTTTTGTTTTCTTAATTTTGAATATATGTTTAAGAATTTTTTCCATATTTCTTTTTCTTTTGCTGTGGTGTAAGGAAATGTCTAAAACTTTACAAACCAATCTTTTTATTTTATTTTCCAGTTTTTCTTCTCGTTTAGAAGTATTAAGCTGCCGTATCAAATTAAAAAGTTCGTGACAATTAAATCTTGGTTTGTTTGTTCTTTTTGTTTTGTTTCTTAATGGATGACAAGGAAAGCAACATTTATTTCGGTTAGTTGTTTTTACATTTATCAAAAATTTTGATGTTTGAGTCGATCCAACACTTTGCTTTGGAATCGATTGTAAAGCTTTGTTACTTAACGATGTATTTTCACTGCGTATTTTTTCTAATTTAACAATGCCTAAAGCTGTATCATTTTCGACTATGGAAACCGTTGTGAGAACCTGAGAAATAATACAAAATTACTGTGGTTTATTTTTACATAGGCAATGTCCAGCAACAGTGACATGCGACCATATTTTCTTTAATAGCAGTTTATCTAAGAAACTAATACATATATAGTAATAATAATAATAATATATGGAGTAACGACCTGGTAATACCTGTAGGAAATCGATTGATGCAGGTGGCTCAGACCGTGCTTTGTGGCATTACTTGGGGGAGGCCTATGTTCAGCAGTGGACTCGTGAAGGGCTGTAATGAATGAATTATTTTGAAGAAATACGTTATAGCACGTATATTGGATTTAAAAGAAACAAAACATCCGTTAGATTTTTTAGCTTTGCTTTACAAGTTGTTCTAGTTATTTTATCCCCTATCAGGCAATCTATGGGGGAGACCCATATTCAGGAGTGGACTTTATTAGCTGTGATGAAAACGAAATAGAGGTACTGCCATCCTAAATGTGGTGGTTATATACTTTTGGAAACCTCAAGATATTTTTTATAATTTTAAAAATCCTAACTCTCTCGGTATGATTTTTCTTGTATCCAAAATTCTTTAGACATACATAAGTCGTACATAGAAAAACCTTCAGACCCGTAACAATTATTTATAGACCATACCAAAAAAGTACAAACAATCGATCCGCCCGAGATTCAAACCCGCGGCCTTGCAGCGCAGAATCCAAACGCTTAATTAATTCTTCATTCTGTTATATTTCGTAGTCGCCTCTTACAATACCCACGGGTTAAAATAGGGTGATGGGTTCGTTTACGATGTCACCACAGAATGAACCTGAGCAATTCGAAGGACTCTTCGTTATCATCTCAGTTGCGAGGGAAGACCTGTGTCCAGTCCTAAAGATGATGATGATGAGATGTTTATTGTTATATTATTTTATTATAATTGGGTAATTTTACGAAGGCAACTTACGTCTTTATCGGTTTTATTTTGAAGGGTATCCTTGCACATGATGTCTGAAGCTGCAAAAAAAAGACACTGAAAAGACCAAGACAGTGCGAGGCTGTTTTTGGTTGATAATTTCGTTTATTACGTTTCGTAATTTTTTTTTCATAGAATAGGGGTAACAAACCAGCATACAGGCCACCTGATGGTAAGTAGATGCTGTGGCCCATAGGCATCTACATTTATCCTCGATTAAGAATCAAAACGTAGATGCGTTGTCACCCCTGAGGACTATGATGGGATGCCTCGTTTCCAGTAAAAAGGGGTCTCCGGATCTCTACACTCACCATAAGAAACACAGCAGTATTAAGCTGCTATTTTAAGCCGGTATTCTGTGAGAGCGTGGTCCTTTCCCGGTCGAGCCGACCCATTCGTGTTACAACTATAATATAGCTGCAGAGTGGCTCTATCACGTAATACATGGTGACTTTTTTTATAAAATTGAAGTGAAAAACGAATTAACAGCAAACTGTTAATTCGTTTTTCACTTCAATTTTAACATCGTACGCTACTGGCATTCCCCTTAGGACTAAGACTCAGGGGTGATAACGCATATCTGCATTTTGATTCTTAATAGATGATAGATGTCTGTGGGTCACAGCATCCACTTACCATTAGGTGGACGTGTGCTCGTTGGTCATCTATATTCTACTTAAAATTCCATTCCACATTCACATTCACACCTACAATCAACTTCAAATAAAGAAGGTTATAGATGAGTTTCCACCTCTGAAGATTAAGAATGAATGCCTCACCGCCTGTCATTATACTGGTTCTCAGATTGGAACCAATCCAGACAGACTCCCAGGTAAAAAAGAATTCTACTACCACTAGGTGGTAGAACTGGCCTTCTTACCGTTCTTGTGTCTACAGTGTGTTCTACAATGTGTATTGGGGTTGAAAGAATATCCACTAACTCAAATCGTCCCGCGGGTGTGGCACCATCTTCACAGCATTTTCCTAACAACAACTAGATCCAAAGAAAAAAAAGCTGCGGTTGCCAACCCGCCTGCCAAAAGTGGAGAGTATGGCAAATACCCCTTTTGACCAGGGGGTGATTTATAACTACTGGTTGAATGCTGAAAGTAAACAGAAAGCTACAATTAAAAGTATTTAAATAGTTACTTTGTGTCTTTATATTTGCCCGATGGATATTCAGTGTCCGACATCGCGACTCTTGACGCTGAAGAAAATTCATAATAAATTTGAAAAAATAAAATAAAAAAGAACAATGTGTACACAAAATCAATATTATATACTATGTAATCCATTTCAGGAATATCTAAGAGGTTAAAAATTCCGAACTGATATATCTTCTGTAAATTAACGTTAGCAACCTATTAGATATTTTTAATAAATTAATTTTGAGTTGCTATCACCATTTACATCTTAAGACTGTTTATTTGTGTCTTTACTGATTATCTCAGCACTACGACACCCACATGATATGGTATGGGATATACTTCCATTGCACATCTATATCCTTATAATCAGAATGTATTAGAATCCTAAGGCTATATAAAATATAACAGCGTAACTAGTTGGCAAATATGTGTTTAGCTCTGTAAGAATAAGTCAATCGCAGTGCATGGGCTTTTTTCGTTGTTTAATCCTCCCGATTTACCATAACCACCTGACATGGTAATTAGCATGTTTCCTCTAAAGATTTACCAAAGATCCACCAGAGGCAGCACTAGTGCGAGGTATATATATATATATATATATATATATATATATATATATATATATATATATATATATATATATATATATATATATATATATGTGTGTGTACCAGAGTAAAATAACAGCGTAATGCTGCTGTGTATCTATGGTGAGTGTAGAGAACCGGAGACCTTTTTATTGAAATCGAGGCATTCTATCTTAGTCCTCAACGGTGACAACGCGTTTGCGTTTTAATCCTTAATGGGGGTTAAATGTGGATGTCTATGGGCCACAGCATCCACTTACCATCAGATGGACTGTGTGTCCGCTTGTTACTCTATACTATATTTAAAAAATGACAATAAATTTATATATTATATTAAGATTAATACATACACAAAAATGATTTATGTTTTCCGTAGAATTTTCAGAAGTTTCATAAAGAAATCGTGCTTCAAAATTTTTGGAGAGTTGACCGTGTTTACAGTTCAGAAAATTTTGTTCTTGGGACTTCGAATCTATATCTCTTGTTGGCGATTCTTCGTTAGACCATTTAGTTATATTAGAATTAATATTTCTATAGCTTCTTTTTGGTGAACTATTCCTTTGTTGGTGACCTCGATAGCATGAAGTTACGTTTTCGTTGAATTTTGAGCGGTTGTTTCTTGATACTGAAATAGAGTGTATATCCTAATGAAATATGTAATATTTTTATCAAACTCGAACTGTGTCACGGCATAAATTATTTAAGACTAAGCCATCTTCTTGCGTTAGTATTTTAAGCTTAGTTTGGGGTGGTTAAAGTAAATGCTAGTGATGTCATTTGCATTGCTATTTAAAAAAAACTTTATTACATATTTCCCTACGTTATTACGACATTTTTACAGAATATTGACGATAGCCAGCCTGTGATTTGTCTATCTAAATACTCTAAATTCAGCGGTTTACAGTTCAAGAAGAATTCAAATTATTATCAAAATTAAAAAAAAAACAATTGGTGTTAAGTCAAGTTTTATCAATCCCTGACTGCTATTTAATTTAATAAAGATAATACTTTCATCATTTATATAGTGTGTGTAAAAAAGTAAAGTTACAGCCTATATACGTCCCACTGCTTGGCACGGGCCTCCGGTCATTTCTGAGAGGGTTTTAGGGTAAGAAATTGTCCGCCGCACTGCCTCAATGCGTGTTGGCGAACTTTACGTGTCTTCGAAATACTTTTTTTTCTTATTTCTCTGACATGCAGGTTTCCTTACGATGATTTCCTTTATCGCCGAGCACGTGGTATATCAGCACTTAAAATTGTAATTAACAATTTCATTGGTGCCGGTGGGGATCGAACCCGGTTTGCTCGCGTATTGTGAAATTTACAGCGAGCGCTAACCATCTGAGCTACCACGGCTCAACAGTATGTGTAGTGAGAGGCGATATCACGTGTAACGTGAAGCGGGAGATGAGCCGCAGCTGATAAGAACTTTACATCACAGTGTCCACTTACTATTATATGAACTGTAACATAGCTTGTCACTTTTGCTTCTAATAAAAATAACAAAAATCACTTACAGCTTGTAGTTTTAGAAAAGCTCGTCAGGCGTTCAACAACTTCTGAGGATCGTTCTGGTGATAAGCTTGGATATTTTCTCAAAGAGTTGGCGAACACGTCTGACTTTGTAGAAGCTCTGGATATAGGAGTTGAATCTGCAGGACGACATATTCTTATTTAATTAAGACACTATTCAGTGTGTATGTAATGAAATGTTAAGTAAACAAGTGCTAAAATTAAAATTTTTGTACAACCGACTTCAATACGATCAGATCAATGTATTCGAAGTTAAATACGCATTATTAAAAATAATTAAAAACAGCTGGCCAGATCTTGATCATCTTAAATTTCAGAGCGAAGTAAGTAAGTCAGATTGAGAAGCACCAGCTTTCAGATAAAAAAGAATCCTCGAAATCGGTTCACCCAGAGAAAAGTTATGAGGTAACAACACACATAAAAAAACATACAGTCGCATTGAATACCTCCTCCTTTTTTAAGTCGGTAAAAAGTAAAGCTACAACATATTATACATCCCACTGCTCTCTTTTCTGAGAGTTTTTAGGCCAAGAAAGTGACCGTCGCGCTCTAATGCGTGTTGGCGAACTTCACGAGTCTACGATTTTTTTTTGGTCCGGAGGGAAAGAACCCTGCTTGCTCGGGTACTGTGAAATCTACGGCAAGCGCCTTAGCTTTTTTTAACGAATGAGGATGACAAACGAGCACCCAGTCCACCTGATGGTAAGTGGATGCTGTGGCCCATAGATATCTACATTAATTCTCGATTAACAATTAAAACCCGTAGTTAGCCGTGTAGTGGCGGTTAAGAATATCCACTACCCCATATCTTCCCGTGGGTGTCGTAAAAGGCGAGAGAAGGAAACAGGCAGGAGATGGGCAGCAGCATCTTCCTGATAACAGCAACTGTACAACAAAAAAAAACTGCGGTTGCCAACCCGCTCGCCAAGCGTGGCAACTATGGCAATATACCCCCCATGAACAATTACACAAATAGACGGCCCCCAGTCCCCGGCGGCCCCGCTATTCCCGGCTACGGTGGCGACCATGGTAACGGCGGGGCAGGGGGTGCTAAGAATCTCCGGTGGAGGTTCGGTTGCCACCTACGACGACTTGACCTGGCAACATCAAACGCACGCACACTGAGGACTGACGAGAAGATCCTGGAGCTGGAAGGAGAGATAGACAAGTTGCGCTGGAAGGATTATCCGAGGTCCAAAGAGAGGTGGAGGACACGGTGATTCTCGAATCCGGCAACTTGTGCTATCACCGGTGGGGCGACCATCTGTCCCAAGGAGGAGTCGGATTTATCGTCCATAAGTCTCTCGTCAACAACGGTGTAAAGATTGGGAGTGTGTCGACCAGGGTCGCGTACCTGATACTCAGAATCACCAAACGGTATTCGCTGAAGGTCATACAGGTTTACGCACCAACCTCGGCACATCCCGATGAGGAAGTGGAGGAAATGTATGAGGATATTTCCAAAGCCATGCATTCCTCCAAAACCCACTACACGGTGTTGATGGGAGACTTCAACGCAAAACAAGAGAAAACGGTGAGCTGAAGTTAGGGAAATTTGGAGTAGGGCAACGGAACCGAAGGGGCCAGCAGCTGGCCGACTTTATGGAGAAAGAGAGACTCTTTATGATGAACTCTTTCTTCCAGAAGCGGTCCCACAGGAAGTGGACCTGGTCCAGCCCCGACGGTTCGACAAAAAATGAGATTGACTTCATTATGACGACCAGACGCCAACTGTTCAGTGATGTCTCAGAGATCGCAAGAGTGAAAACTGGCAGCGATCACCGAATGGTTAGAGGCACACTGAACCTAAACGTTAAGTTGGAGAGGTCTCGTCTAATGAAGTCAACGCTCCGTCCCCCTCGTGCTCTAATCCAGAATCCCGAAAATTTTCAGCTCGAGTTACGCAACCGCTTTCAGTGCCTACAAGATTGTAACGATATGAATGACAAGCTCGTGGAAACTGTCCATGCGGTCGGAGCTAAGTTCTGCAAGACCCGCCGCAAAAGAACACAAAAACTCTCCGATCACACTCTTAATCTCATCGCTGTTAGACGGGAGATGAGGCTGCAATCGTCAACAGATTTGACAGCATACAGGCAACTGAACAGACAGATCTCCAAATGCATGCGGCGAGACACGCAACTTTAATACTGCTCGTATTAAAGAAGCGATCGAGCGGAACCAGGGCTCCAGAGTCTTTGCCAGAGATCTATCTGCCAGTAAGAGCCAACTGTCAAGGCTGAAGACTGAGTGTGGCAGCATCGTTTCCGGGACACCTGAGATTTTGAGTGAGATTGAGAGGTTCTATGGGCAGCTGTACACATCATCGTTGGAGCCACACGCAAGTGTGAGTAACGATCCAAGAGCAAGTCTTATCTATTCCGATGATATCCCGGACGTCAGTCTAAGCGAGATTAGAATGGCTCTCCAGCACCTTAAAAACGGCAGGGCCCCAGACGAGGATAGAATTACAGCGAAGCTTCTGAAAGCGGGTGGAACACCGGTACTTGAGGTCCTTCAGAGGCTCTTCAATTCCGTCCTCCAAGGTGGCAATACTCCAGAGGCGTGGAGCAGAAGTGCGGTGGTCTTGTTCTTTAAGAAAGGCGACAACGCTCTCTTGAAGAACTACAGACCGATTTCCTTTCTAAGCCGCGTCTACGTGCTGTTTTCGAGAGTCATCACGAATCGTCTCGCACGCAGACTCTACGACTTCCAGCCTCCCGAACAAGCCTGTTTCCGAAAAGGCTTCAGTACCACAGACCACATACATACCCTGCGGCAGATTGTACAGAAGACTGAAGAGTACAATCTGCCACTTTGCCTAGCGTATGTGGACTATGAGAAAGCCTTTGATTCCGTCGAAATTTGGGCGGTGCTGCAGTCCCTTCAGCGGTGCCAAATTGACTGTCGGTATATCGAAGTGCTGAAGTGTTTGTACAGTAGGGCTACGATGGCTATCCGAGTACAGAACCAGAGCTCGAAACCTATCCAAATGCAGAGAGGTGTAAGACAGGGTGACGTTATATCCCCGAAGCTCTTCACCGCTGCATTGGAAGATGTTTTCAGGCTACTGGACTAGAAAGGATACGGTATTAACATCAATGGCGAGTACATCACTCACCTTCGATTTGCCGACGATACTATGCTCAATGACCTCAATAGTGCCTCCCAAGGGATGGGTCTTAAGATGAACATGGACAAAACAAAGATCATGTTTAATGTCCATGTCACACCTATGCCGGTAGTTGTTGGGAGCACTATGCTCGAAGTTGTTGACGTGTACGTTTACCTGAGACAAATAGTCGGACTAGGTAAGTCCAACTTCGACCGAGAAGTCAATCGACGGATTCAACTCGGCTGGGCAGCGTTCGAGAAATTACGACATATCTTCTCGTCAGGTATACCTCAATCTCTAAAAACTAGATTGTACAACCAGTGCGTGTTGCCAGTGATGACTTACGGATCCGAGACGTGGTTCTTCACTGCTGGCCGTATGAGGACGCTCAAGTTCGCTCAGCGAGCTATGGAGAGGGCTATGCTCGGAGTTTCTCTGCGTGATAGACTCAGAAATAAGGATATCCGCAGTAAAACCAGAGTGAGCGACATAGCCCAACGGATTAGTAGGCTGAAGTGGCAATGGGCCGGCCATATAGCTCGAAGAACCAATAACCGATGGGGAAGAAAGGTACTCGAGTGGCAGCCTCGTACCGGTAGGCGTAGTGTAGGGCGACCCCCCACTAGATGGAGTGACGACCTGGTAAGATATGCTAGAAGTCGATGGATGCAGGTGGCTCAGGACCGTGCTTTGTGTCATTTCTTGGGGGAGGCCTATGTTCAGCAGTGGACTTGTGAAGGGTTGTAATGATGATGATGATGATGATGATGATGATAACAATTAAAAATCAGCACATAAAATTGCAATTAACGATTTCACTGGTGCCGGCGGGGATCGAACCCGGTTTACTCGCGTACTGTGAAATTTACAGCGAGTGCTAACCATCTGAGCTCCCACGGATCTTTTCCATTTATCACGTACTCGGCGGTGAAGGAAAACATCGTGAGGAAACCTACATGTCTGAGAAATAAGAAAAAAATCGAAGAAATGTGAAATTTGCCAACAAGCATTGGGGCAGCGCGATAGATATTTCCTTGCCCTAAAACCATCTCAGAAATTAGAGGAGGCCTGAGCACAGCAGTGGGACGTATATAGGCTGTAACTTTAACTTTAACAATTAAAATGCAGGTGCGATGTCACGTCTGAGGACAAAGATGGAATGCATCGTTTCCAGTAAAAAGGAACTCCGGTTCTCTACACTAACCATACGAAACACAGCAGCATCAAGCTGTTATTTTACGCTGGTATTCTGTGAGAGCGAGGTCCTTCCCCGGTCGAGCCGACCCATTCGTGCTACATCTATACTACTAATATAACTGCAGCATGACTCTACCACGTATAAAAATGTATGTTCTTAGACTTGCATAACTGTAGACCGGCGAAGAGCTGCAGCGTCAAAGAAGCTCCCGTTCGTACATCCACCTGTCAAGCTTTACTTTTTGCTACACCACATTTGATAACCAGTATTGTACCTATGTACAAATAACGTCGCTTTTATAATTCCGAAGGGGATCAGAATTACTCCCCCCCCCTCCCCTCCGGATTCTATAATTCAATCAGAATTCTGTAGTTAAGTCCGAAGAACAGCGAGTAACTCTGACCACGTTTAGCAAATGATAAATATATTAACAAACAACAAAAACCTTTTAACAGGAAATTGTGTGCAGGGGTAATGCATGACTTAATTACTCCCTTCCATCATCAGATCGCCAGACGCTCAGCTTTTTGTTGTTCTGTTGTCGACCTACCGCGCATTCGAATCAAACGGAATGCTCCGTCGTTCACAATGAGTGCAGTTAAGGAATAATACATTTCAACCGTCTGTCTTTCCATCCGATTATCATGTGGGTGTTTTCAAAGCAAGAGTAATATATAATATAATATAATATGTCTTTTGTTAATGTAAGCTGATACGAGCACTGGCTGACAATAGTTAAAAAATAACAATACCATGAAAAAATTATAAAGTAGACCAGAAGATAGCAGCGTAGAGTACAACAGAATATATACCATAGAATACTATAATACACTATAGAATGGTTGTCAACCTTATTTTGTACGAGATTCGGCGTCGCCGGGAGCACATTACAAGCAATTACGTCGTATTATCGGTTAATCACTACTACAAAGTCGATTCGCTGTGTAGACAGACGGATTTTAATACATATTTATTTGTAAATAGCGTGCAATTTGGCATTTTCTATATAATTTGCATGCGAAATTTGGAAACGATTGTAACGTCAAAACACATCTCGTGTTGACATTTATACGTGTGAATTGACGTGTTAGTGACATTTTAGTGGCTACACGGACTCCGCCCACTCCTCCATTCTATTACGTATGTATTATAGTATTCTATGATATATACACTACCATACCTCTATAAGGCCAATTTAAGGTGCTCCTGGAATCATGAGATCGTGCAGAATAAAAGCCACCACTGCCAGCGCCTCCCACTTCAAAATTTTCACAACCTGTTTAGAGAGAGTACATTTGTCGACTTAATTACTGTGCCTGACCAAAAGAAGAATACGGTTTCGTAGCACAGTGTCTTAAATGATTGGCTGTAGCACTGCGGTTTTGAACCCGGCACAGAACAAGCATTCCCATCCCAATACAACTTTAGGACTGGATGTTTGTACACGTGCAATTATATGTAAAAAGCGTACACAATTTAAAAGAAATTCCTAGTGTAACGTTGCTTAACGTGTTGTGGGGGTAACGAAACGTCTTTTTAAAAAATAAAAATATTAAACAATAACTTTACGGACATGGAAGCGTTTTTTGTGTACTACAAAAGAACTCACAAACGTATATTATGGTGGTATGACTCTACCTAAGGAATGAAATCATGCACTAATTTTACTAGTAGGTAATTGTATCTTTTAAAGATGAAAGAAAAATATTTAAGTAATCTCCTTGACAAATAATATAGTTAAATGTTTGAAAATCGAATGTATCATGAATATCTTTATTGTGTTGAACATAATCAGCATGCAATATTAAATTTACTTTAAAAATTATGTGTTTATGAATACACTCTTGTATTTAAAATAAAATATCATCTTTAATAGAATTTAAAAATAGTTCAGGAGTTTCAAAATTTATCGTGTCGAACGATCCACTCTACTCTTGATTTTATAAGTTAAAATCCCATTTCCAAAAGCAGATTCAATAACACTAACGTTTGATAAAGAATTATGTGAGTTTAAACGATTATTTTATTACTTTTAAAATGATTAGCTAATTACCTTTTCTTGATAAATATATGACACGTTAGACATTCCACTTGATCATTGTTAACGACACCGTTCCCTGCAGATACTACACTCCTAGTTATTCATTTCCTTTCTATCTAAGTGTCATTTAAAAAGAAGTTTACCATTCTTACTTGCTTCTGGCAAGCAGTTGGCTTCTAGTATAAAAGGGGATGAATAGAGAGCCAGTGTATTTACAGGCTGTGAGGCATTTACCCTCAGTCATCGGAGGTAGCACCGCATTTGTTTGAATAGAAAACAGAGACCCAAGGCTGCAGTAGTCACTTATCATCAGATGGACTGTAAGCTCGACTGTTGCTTTAATTTTGATAAAAAAGTACATATTTGAATAATTTTGTGGCTGACAAGTGCTTAGGGCGTGTGAGCAGGCAGTGACAAGTGATAAGTGGGAATAAAATACGCACTCGTCACTTCTCATTTGCCACTGTTCACTTGGCATTCGCACTTGTTACTTCTCAAAATATAAACCGGGTCTAAATCACGTTATCAAAGTTCTGTGGTACTGCGATATATAGATACAGAATAGCTCTCAAACTATCTCCTTTTTTCCGACAACAGCCACATATTAATTCATACGTTTTATCAGAATCAGAATCATTCATTTCGTGAACCATAGGTTACATAGATGTTAGATAAATAATTATAGTCAAGTTCGACTATGTTCTACCCTGTGGGCAAACGAAGTACAATATTTTTTGAAATAAATTAAAGAAAGTACCTAAAAAAATAACAGTATGAATGCGAATGCAACATAAACAAAACATTAGTGGATATAGAATTTGAGGAAAAAAAGTTATTTTAATGTTGTTTCCTGAAAAGTATTGAAATACTGTAATTGCTCGTATAAGGGAGCGTTGATAAATAGAGCGGGTTTGCTGGCGGGATGTTAACTGGAGAGCATACAGTAGCAGTTAGATGAGCAATAAACAACACTTCTTGAGAATTTCTTCTTGTTTTATTTCTTGATTCCTTATTATTACATTGCCGGATTTGGAATAATTTACCACGAAAAACGCCCCTTTTTTATAAGCGGCTGTAACCAATCATAATTAAGAAAAAATCGCACACGGCATTAGTGAATCTATTGACCAATCAGAGCGCAGAGTAACCCTTTCTAAGAGAGATTCACGATTTCCTTAATAAACGTGGTAAAACATTCCTTACAATATTTATATTTATTCCTAACGATAGATACAACTTATTTCTACTATTCTAAACATAAATCATTCAATAAACCTTTATTTTACATTTATAAAAAATAAAAATAGTTTCGCGGTCGCCTCACGGTTTAGCTCCGGAGTAGGACTATATTTTTTGCCGAACATACAAGTAAGGATCTCCTAGGTGTGTGTTACTTGCAGTATACAGTGGCTGCAAATAACCGCCGGTACGACAAACTCCGCCCACGTTGAGTCCCGCGATTCCGTGAGGCGTTGAGGTCACCGGCCCCTAGTTGATTCTTGGCACTTTATGCGTTCCGTGCATACTGTGCCCAGTCGCGCATTAAAGTGCCACCTTTGCACTTCCCCCAACCCTTTTGTTGCAAAAGGGGTAGGCAGTGCCCACAGTGAAGAAAGTCTCTATAATAATATCACCACCATCCGCGTCGCGCATCAACATTTGCTGCCGATCGTTTGGACGATAGATAGGGCCATAGTAAGATTACCGCTGACTCTGATAGGTAGATTAGGATGTCAGGAAACGATAAGGGGGAACTTCCTCCGAGAGCAAGAAAACCACCAGATCGACCAGGCGTTTTGGACAGACCCATCGCCTATAGGGACATTTTCAACCCGGAGAGGATGAGAGTCGTCTCATCCTACTCTCAAATACCGACCCGGAAACCTTCGTAGCCGGGTAAGGAGTCCGCATCTAGGGTTGCACTCTCGCCCATCGTACCTGAGTGTACGACTGGGCGTGAACCGCTGCCCTCTCAGCCTTAGCGGGCCATGAAGACGCCACGAAGGCACACGCCTCCTGAGACCGAAGCCTCCCTCCACGAAAAGAGGCAGTGCATCGGTAACTCATCCGATTCGCCGACATCATCAGAAGATGAAGAGCCCCAAGCAACGATTAGGAAGAAGGTCCACACCTCACCTCCTAAGTCGCCATCACCGCCACCCATCTCACCGGACCGTCGGAGTCATGACTCGATCCAATTCGAGCAAGGAGGTGAGGAGTCCTACAGCTGGGGCTCGACAACGTACGCAACCCTAGCTGCATCAGCCGGAAAATCATCCCCGGCTCAAACCATCAACCCGTCCGGGTTAGCTCAGGATGACGGACAGCGCCCGTCAACGAGCTATGCCCACATGGCTGCAGCCCCGGCAGTACCACGACCGCAATCGGCGGAGCAACCTCAAAGAACTGAGAAGGAAAAGGAGAAGAGATATCCGCCGATTGTTGCAGAATGCCTCCCGGACTGGACCAGGCATTTTAAGGCCCTTAACGAAAAGTTGGGCCATCCACCTAATGCCCGTCCGTTCGGGAAAGGAGTAAGATTCATTCCCCAGAGTCCGGATGAGTTCCGTACCATACAGAGGTACATGGTGGAACTCTCCGAAAAGGATAAATCAATGTCGTGGTACTGTTATACACCGGCAGAAGAGAAGCCCACTAAAGTGGGCATCCGAGGCCTGCCTGTGGGCACCGACGCAAAGATGATTGAGGAGGCTATTCGGGCAAAAGGCTTCCCTATCAACTATGTGAAGGCTATACCACCACGTAGAGGCAGACCGGGCTGCCTCTACTTTGCACAGCTGGAGCACCTGAGCCTGGAACGGCTACAGCAGCTTTACCAACTCGACGAGCTCCTCTACATGAGAGGAGTCGTCATCGAAGCCTGGCAGAGGAAGACCGGACCGGCACAATGCCACCGTTGCCAGGCTTTCGGACATGCCTCCGCTAATTGTCACAGGCCAGTGAAATGCGTTCGCTGTGCCGGTGAACATATTGCCAGCCTTTGCCCAAGGGGTAGAGAGGAGGAGCCGAAGTGCGCCAATTGCGCAAAGAACCACACGGCCAACGATCGCCGCTGCCCGGTCCTGAGGAGGATAGCCAGGAAGCAGGGGATCGTTTTACCTGGACTACTACCGGAGAACCCAAAGAGGATCCCCTCAAGTCGCCCAAAGGCCGTCACCATACAGGAGGACGGGTGGGCTACCGTCACTAGAGGGAAGGGTAGGC
The DNA here is from genome assembly GCA_036936625.1 of Parnassius smintheus behrii. Lineage (NCBI taxonomy): Eukaryota > Metazoa > Arthropoda > Insecta > Lepidoptera > Papilionidae > Parnassius > Parnassius smintheus. The sequence continues at coordinate 5,369,079 of JAUPFT010000024.1, forward strand.
AACTAGCCCCCCCCCACCCCCTCCTGCAGCACCATCAGAAACGGTTGGACCCACAGAACAAAGGGCAACCACCGGGGCGACTCTCCGACCTCCTGCCAATGACGCCACTGAGAGGCAACCCTCCAGGAGGAAGAGGCGGAGGAACAGGAGCAGGAGAACGGAGCAGCCTCCTCCTCAGGCTGTGACCACCTCTACCCCTACGACTGCAGGACCAATAGCCTCCCAGGCGCAGGTTATTACAAGAGCACCAGTACCACCTACGGCAGGTAGAGCACCTGAAAGGGCCCTGCCAGAAAGCAGAGCTCGCTCTACGCACAGAGCGCGCTCAATGCAAAGGAAAACCACCACAAATGCCCCGAGACCAGTGCCTTCACAGCGTAGTTCTGAACGCAGACCACCAGCGTCCGGCTTCGAGACGGCTGATGCCATCCACAGACTGGTAGGCATAGCCATCGAAGTCGGTACACAAGTCCTGGCCGACATAAGGGCCGGGACTGACCCCGTAACCGCCGTTATGAAGGCGCTGGCATCCTTACTGGCAAGGCACTATGGAGGATAACCTGCGCCTGCTATATTGGAACCCGGACGGGATTCGTCAAAGGATCCAAGAACTCCGCACTCTCACCCAGCAACAGGACATCCAGGTGATCTTGCTGGGTGAAACTAAATTAAGACCTTCAACGCATCTTAAGCTGCCCAACTACCATATATACAGGAGGGACGAGGTCGATCCTCAAGGGGTCGCTTATAGAGGGACAGCGATCCTGGTGAGGAGAGACATCGTCCACCAGGAACTGGACCTGCCAGACTTCCAGACGATGCGTTCAATCGGTATAAAAATGGAGGCGGCGGGCGAGGAACTTAGGATCTTTGCAGCATACCGCCCGCCAGGGACTCCATTTCACTCCTCAGACATCCGGACGGTAATGGAAGGCACAACACCCACCATCATTGCCGGGGACCTGAACGCCAAACACCCGGCGTGGGGGTCCAGAGTGATCACCCCGCCGGGTCGTGAACTCTATGATGACGCCGAACTCCACGACTATGACGTTCTAGGTCCCGAGGAACCGACGCATATCCCTAGCGACCCTAGGAAGCGTCCGGATGTATTAGACATCGTGCTCACTAGGAACGTCAACTACCCAGTAGTGGTAGAAGTGCTGTATGACCTAAATACACAGCACCTCCCGATTCTGATAACCCTTGGCACTAAGGCAGTGACCTCACCGCCCAGAGCCAGCAAGACCGACTGGAGGATCTACCACCAACACCTGCAGGAGAGACCTGCAGTCCATATACCGATCACCTCAGCGGACGACGTAGAGGCCGCTGCAACCAGAATTTCCACGAGCATCAAGGAGGCCCTCAACGCGGCCTCTACGATCGTCCCTCTCTCGGGAAGGAAAGAGGAGCTGCCGCTAAAGATACGCGTGCAGCTAAACCATAAAAGAGCGCTGAGGAAGCTCTGGGCGCGCACTCGCTGCCCTAGAGTAAAGAGAAAGCTAAATACCTTATCAGACGAACTGTCGGTTGCAATACAGGCCCACAGAGGAGAGGCCTGGGAGCGGCGCATATGGAAAGCTGACGAACAGCACGCGTCGCTCTACACATTGAACCGGCAGTTAACGAAAACCCGTCCACCTGTTTGCCCGCTGACCAACAACGCGGGCATTCAATGTTACGATGCCAAGGGCAGAGCGGATATCCTAGCTGAGCACTTCGAAGAGCAGTTTATGCCGAACCCTACGAGTGCGGAGTTCCTGGAATCCCATACAAGGAAGGAAAGCCGCGTGCAGGAGCTCCTGTCGTCGCCCGCGCCACCGCTTGCGGGAGAGTGGTTTATCTCCCCCGCCGAACTGCGGAGGACAGTAACCCGCCTGCAACCGAGGAAGGCGCCGGGGCACGACGGGATTACTAACGCTGCACTACGACAGCTGCCCAATAGAGTCCTTGTAGAGATAGGTCGGCTCTACAACGGAATATTGCGGACATCCCACTTCCCGGAGGACTGGAAGAAAGGCAAAGTCATCGTCTTGCCGAAACCCGGGAAGGACAGGCGTAGAGCTGCCAACTACAGGCCGATCACGCTGCTACCGCATATAGCTAAACTGTGCGAAAGATTATTGTTAAGACGTCTCCGCCCGTGCATCCAACTTCGGGCGGAGCAACATGGATTCAGGAGGGGTCACTCAACAGCAACACAGCTGACCAGAGTGCTGCACCTGCTTGCGGCCGAACACAACCGTGGCCGCATATCGTTGGGCGTCTTTCTCGATATTGAGAAGGCGTTCGACCGGGTGTGGCACACAGGATTACTCTACAAGTTAGATGTACAAACAAGTATCCCTCCTGCTATATTGCGGCTAGTGGCGTCTTTCCTGGAAGGCAGGAAGTTCTACGTCTGCGTAGAGGACGCCGAGTCCGCAATTAAGACCATAACAGCTGGTGTGCCACAGGGCAGCTGTCTATCTCCAGCCCTGTACGCGGCGTACACTAATGACATACCCACCCTGGCAGGACACTTGCAAGAATGGGAGGACGACGTCGAACTAGCACTATTTGCGGATGACAGTGCATACTTCACGTCGTCCAGAAGAGCCCATATAGCAGCTGCCAGGATGCAACGTCTGCTGGACCTGCTGCCACCATGGTTGGATGAGTGGAGGATGGCCGTCAATGTTAGCAAGACGACCGCTCTACTCACTCGCCGCTATAGAAATCTACCACCACCATTAACACTCAGAGGCCAGGAGATCGCATATGAATCGGCCGTGACCTACCTTGGATGTCGGATTGACAGGATGTTGCACATGACAGCGCATGTCGACTCTGCTATACGCAAAGCTCGATGTGCGCGGGCAATGCTCCGCCCTGTCCTGACATCCAAGTTACCGACAAAGTCGAAGATAACAATTTATAAAACATACATAAGACCCCTGCTAACATACGCTGCTCCGGCCTGGTATGCACTCCTGAGTGATCGTCAGAAGCGGCGACTTCAGGCCCAGCAGAATTTGTCATTAAGAACTATAGTCGGTGCGGGTCGCTATGTCCGTAATGACGTCATAGCGGCCAACCTAAAGATAGAGAGCCTTCATGAATTCGTGGTCCGGCTGGCGCGCGGTATGTTCGACCGTGCAGACAACGGGCCACACGAACACCTCAACGGCTTCGCGCCGTTGCATGCAAGGCCGCCGGACGGGCGACCTTATCCAAGAGAACTCCTCCCTATATAGATTAGGGAGTCCGAGTAAACCCCTCAATGCCGCAGAAAGGCCAACTCTGACAAATAATTGTGTTACTTAAACACAATTATTAGACAACCATCCTTACTTATAAATTAACCGACTGCGACTATAGTCGTTATATGCAACGCCTTAAACACCAAGGCGCCCAGGACCGGCACATTGTAGTGTGCCGTGAGGAACATCCGGGTAAAGGGGTACACCCCGAGGCCCGAGACCTGCACGGCATTCATGCCCTGCAGAGGACAACAACGACGACATACAAGTGGCGCCGCCAAGAGGTAGGAATGTACAACACGTTTTCAGGAATTATGCTTAAGAATCTTTACAATATTTTTTCATGAAATTTAAATCTTTCTCATAATGAAATAACATTATACAGCGATTAATTGACATATTAATGTTTCTTTTGAAGTACTTTAAAGGAAAAAGAATTATATTAATCACTTATATGTTAAATAGCTCTTAAAGTTATGATAAAAGAAATCTTACTAGAAAATAAGCTTATACTTGCGTCTAATGTTCTAATCAGACCTAAATAATATTAAATAGATTCATATAAGTCACTTTAAGATAAAAATAGAAGTGTTTAATTTACTTTCCTGTTTTTTCAGCACTAATCAGTCTTTACACTTAGCTTTTTTTACGAATAGGAAACAGTTAAGATTAATACCATCACCTAATTTTAAATCACTGATAAGGAATAATTAAGATTAAATGCTAACACTTAGTTTTATTTCACTGATAATAAATAATTATTATTAAATGTTCGAATTCACTTTGTCGTCGCTAACAAATACAAAAAATATTAGTTGATATTAAACAACGGTTCACTCACCCGGTTGAATAAGTGTCCGCTGGGGCGGAAACTCGGTCAGTTCGGGCTGGGGAGACGTTGGCTTCTCATGGCAATATTCAACCTACACACATATTTATTACCATTATCTATACATATAAAATCTGAAGTGTCCATTAGTAATATCGAAATAATTGCCTTATTCTTATTAGTTCTTGTTATCTCTCTCATTACATCATCATCATCATTACAGCCCTTCACAAGTCCACTGCTGAACATAGGCCTCCCCCAAGTAATGCCACAAAGCACGGTCCTGAGCCACCTGCATCCATCGACTTCCTGTATGTCTTACCAGGTTGTCACTCCATCTAGTGGGGAGTCGCCCTACACTACGCCTACCGGTACGAGGCTGCCACTCGAGAACCTTTCTTCCCCATCGGTTATCGGTTCTTCGAGCTATATGGCCGGCCCATTGCCACTTCAGCTTACTAATCTGTTGGGCTATGTCACTCACTCTGGCTTTACTGCGGATATCCTCATTTCTGAGTCTATCACGCAGAGAAACTCCGAGCATAGCCCTCTCCATAGCTCGCTGAGCGACCTTGAGCGTCCTCATACGGCCAGCAGTGAAGGACAACGTCTCAGATCCGTAAGTCATCACTGGCAACACGCACTGGTTATACACTTTAGTTTTCAGAGATTTAGGTATACCTGACGAGAAGATGTGTCGTAATTTCCCGAACGCTGCCCACCCGAGTTGAATCCGTCGATTGACCTCTCGGTCGAAGTTGGACTTACCTAGTCCGACTATTTGTCCCAGGTAAACGTACTCGTCAACAACTTCGAGCATAGTGCTCCCAACAACTACCGGCATAGGTGTGACATGGACATTAAACGTGATCTTTGTTTTGTCCATGTTCATCTTAAGACCTATCCGTTGGGAGACACCAATGAGGTCATTGAGCATAGTGCTAAGGTCATCCAGCGATTCTGCCATAAGGACTATATCGTCGGCAAATCGAAGGTGAGTGATGTACTCGCCATTGATGTTAATACCGTATCCTTTCCAGTCCAGTAGCTTGAAAACGTCTTCCAACGCAGCGGCGAAGAGTTTCGGGGATATAACATCACCCTGTCTTATACCTCTCTGCAGTTGGATAGGTTTCGAACTCTGGTTCTGTACTCGGATAGCCATCGTAGCCCTACTGTACAAACACTTCAGCACTTCGATATACCAACAGTCAACTTGGCACCACTGAAGGGACTGTAGCACCGCCCAAATTTCGACGGAATCAAAGGCTTTCTCATAGTCCACATATGCCAGGCAAAGTGGCAGATTGTACTCTTCGGTCTTCTGTACAATCTGCCGCAGGGTATGTATGTGGTCTATGGTACTGAAGCCTTTTTGGAAACCGGCTTGTTATCTCTCTCGCTCTCTTATTATTAGTTCTTTACGTGGTAGAGTCATGCTGCAGCTGTATTATAGTTGTAGCACGAATGGATCTTCTTAGTCTACAGGAGTGACAACGCATTTGCATTTTGATACTTAGTTGAGGATACTCGTAAATGTACTATGGGCCATAGCATCCACTTACTATCAGGTGGACTGTGTGCTCGTGTGTTATCCAACGATACGAAAAAGGGGGTTATTTGTATGCAAATATCTCCAAAAATACACACTTTAAAAATTGTCTGTTTGTGCGGCCTAATCTTCGGATTGGTGGACTGGACTGTAATGAAAATTTACAAACAGATGGTGAGCATTGTCAGAAGTGATCTAGATAGACTATATTTAATCCGAAAAACTCGGGAGTTTAAAGAAAACGAAAATTTGATAAAATAAATGGTTCTTGAAAATTTTAAATCCAAATTATTAGATCTCACCCAGGCGAAGTCAAGGAAGGCTATCCAGAGTCTGTATTCACCGTCTTTCAATAATCGTTACAAGCGATATTTGATCGCATGAATACCGAACAACTTACCTTATAGGTACTAGCGTACTGAGCGTCGATCGCTTGCGCGCCGATGTCGCGTCTTGCTGAATTCGCGCTGATATTTCTTGAGTACTCAGAATGTTGGGACGCCGCATTGTTGCCTACAACGCCGCACGGTTGCGTGGATGGCGAGTGGATTTCTAGATATAAAAATAATATTTAGTACATTTCTTCATATTGAGTCGAAATTTTCAAAATTATGTATTTATTTCAGCACTTTTAAGTACTTTGTCAGTTTTCTTTTTTATACTCAAGGGGATAGATTAAGTCAGCTCAAATTCTAATTTCGTCCCCACTTGCCCGCGCGTCGTATGCTATGTAGCGACATGTTTGTAATCACTAATACTACAAGTAGAAAGGTCGTTAGACACTTATTTCATTAGGTTTACCATATTTATTTTCTTAACGCCAAGCTAGTCGCTTCTTATTTTTATTACGGTTATTTCCCATTTTAATTTTACGTCGTCCTGTTGTGTAATGTATATTCTGATCGTAAGCGACATAACCTCCCCGTTCACTGGCCGAAGCGAGGTGACCGTGCGGCAGGAATCACGTTTCAAAAGACCGATAGTTTAGGTAATTTCTTTTTACAGTGAAAATAATGGTATTTTAAAAAAAGTAAATAACATAAGCACTGCTTTGTAGTTAGTTCAGTTAGTATGCAAAGTTTCATGATCTTATTTAAAGTATTTTATGAATAACAGCGGTTTATTGTTTATTTTGGAGGTAACTTTGGATTTTTTTCCATCGAGAAAATTTTACGAAATCGTGTTTTCGTCTAACATAATCCTTAACATTAATCCTCAACCTTACCATATATTTATTTCAAAATTAATGCTGCAATATTTTCGGCATAACGAAGGATCTTGCTAAGCCATTTGAGATTATATTTCCCCTTAAAAGTTAAAGTTAAAATTACTGTCTATTTACGTTCCACGGCTGAGCACCGGCCGCCTTTCATTTTTGAGAGGATTTTAGGGCAAGGAAATGTCCGCCGAGCTGCCCCAATGCGTGTTAGCGACGTTCACATATTATCTTCGAAATACTTATTACGTTTCATCGCGACGTTTTTCTTCACCGCCGAACATGTGACAAATTAGCACTTAAAATTGCAATATACGATTTTATAGGTGCCGGCGTGGATCGAACCCAGGTTTTTCGCGTACTGTAAAATTTACACCAAGCACTTAGCCTCTGAGCTACGACGTCTCATACTTATTAAGCCTTTATGATCACAGGCGTAAAATTTTATTTTTACGACAAAAAATTATGTTTAATGAACCCTCTTCGTAAGTAAGGGCAACAAAGGTACACAGTCCAGCTCATGATATGTGTATTCTTTGACTTATCTTATACTCGATTAAGAATCAAAATGGAAAATCGTTTTCACCGCTGAGGACTGAGGACTAAGATTAATTATTTTAAGCATTAATTACTTTTAGTTTTGTGTTTACAAAATTAGATTAAACAGTAAATAGATATTAGATCCAATCAAAATCTAAAGAAACCAGGACATCCATAACCACACAATGGATGTATTGCTGTAGTAAAAATAGTTTTATGTGTATTGCTACTTTTTCAGGATCCTCCTAATCAGAAAAGAACCTTGCAGACTAAATTTAAATGTGATGATTAAGAGATAGAGAGATAATTTATTTCTTTCTTCCCGCTTGCGTCGTATAAGATGACTAGGTAAGGGAAAATGATGTTGAGAATCGCTATGGCTACCGACAGATGGTGGGATAACCATCCATATTCAGCAGATTGGTGGGCCGCACCGTCATGTGTCTGGCTGGCACTACGACCGTCAGTCTACTTGCCAAGAATGGCGATTTTGGCAAATATGCCTCATGGAACAACAGGAAATTCTGTAGTGAATTATTAACAAGCTGTTAAAGGTGAGATAAGAATTGTTAGAGATAATTTTGAAACTTTAACAATTATGAAATGAAGATGAAGAGAAACGTTAACAGGTATTATTTTTTTTTTGTGTTTATTAAAATATATATACATAACGTAGTGTTTTATTATTATGTTAGAGCTGACTCTAAATTATAAGGTGACATTGCGTGATATGATTAAAGTAAGTAGTTACAGCCTACTACTCTGTGTAAAAAGTATCGGGAATATGTCATAAAAAAGACCCGCGTAAAAGAGGTCGTTCTAATTTTTTTACTGCATGTTGGTAGCACTGTACTGATTTAGCGCGCAAAGTTTGAGCGGGATCTGTCATTTAATTTGTTTTAAACTACACTTTTTGTTGGTCATAGTTTTGAGTTCTCGGCGATTTTTACAATGGAAAATATTGTTGAACAAAGAGTGTGCCTTAAATTTTGTGTTTCGAATGATATTTCATGTGGTGAATCACTAAAAATGTTGCGAAATACCTACGACGAATCGTGTATATCGAAAACAAGGGCTTATGAATGGTTTAAGGCTTTTAAAGAAGGCCGAGAAGTAGTAGTAGACTTGCCTCGTTCTGGTAGACCTTCAACCGTTACGACCAAAGAAAACATCGACAAAATCAAGAAGCTAGTGCTCGAAAATCGACGTATGAGTCTGAGAGAGTTGGCTAGTGAGGTGAACATATCTTTTAAGTCCGTCCACAACATTCTCATTGACATTTTAGGCATGAAACGCGTCGCCGCTCGACTAGTTTCAAAAGAGCTCAATTTTGTTCAAAGAGCGCAGCGAAAGCATGTCGCTGAAGACATGGTTTCCCGAGCTTCTACGGATCCGACCTTTATGAAACGTATAATAACTGGCGACGAGACATGGGTTTATGAATACGACATGCAAACAAGCCAACAGTCTTCAGAATGTCGTCTCGAAAACGAGCCGAAACCCAAAAAACCGCGGCAAAGTCGCTCCAAAATCTAGGTGATGCTGACAGTTTTTTTTGACTACCGTGGTGTGGTTCACTCTGAATTCCTTCCAAAGGGAGAAACAGTGAATAAAGAATATTATTTAGGCGTCAAGAAGCGTTTGCGTGAGAGTATCCGCCGAAAACGTCCAGATTTGTCGCAACACAACTCATGGATGCTGCACCATGATAGTGCACCATCACGCACAGCCATTATAGTGAAAGAGTTTTTAGCGAAAAATTCAACAAAAGTTCTCGACCAAGCACCGTATTCACCTGATATGGCTCCGTCTGACTTTTTTTTATTTCCCAAGTTAAAATTACCACTTCGAGGAAAACGTTTTGAGTCGATAGAAGCCATAACAAAAAATTCGCTGAATGAGCTAAAGGCCATACCGCAAATAGCCTATGAAAAATGTATGGAAGACTGGGTGAAGCGTTGGAGATGTTGTATTGCAAGCGATGGAGCCTACTTTGAAGGCGATAAAATAAATTTAGATGAATAATTTGTATTTTTTGTTTTATTGACAAATTCCCGATATTTAGTACACAGAAGGTATATACGTCCCACCGCTGGGCACAGGCCGCTCCCCATTTCTGAGAGGGTTTTAGGGCAAGGAAGTGTCCGCTGCGCTGCCCCAATGCGTGTTGGCGAACTTCACATGTCTTGGAAATATTTTTTGTCTTTTTATTAGTGATGTAATTAAGAAGACCTATCAAGATTTTAAGTTATTATTTAATGCTCTTAAGTTTAAGACTGACGATGAATTATGAGGGTGACGTGTGCTCGACACCGTGCACCTGATGCTAAGTGCCTGCTGTGGACTATAGACATCAATATTTAGAGTTGGAATCAAAATGAAGATGCGTTGTCACCCTTGTGGACTAAGATGGAATGCCTCGTTTCTAGTTAAAAAAAATTCGTTTCACCATAAGAAACACAGCAGCATTAAGCTATTATTTTACCCTGATATTTGTGAGAGCATGGTGCTACCCCGATCCATTTTTCAAATAAATAATAACTAATCAAAATTACCAGCTTGAGGAAGGAGAGTGTACTGTCTCCCAGCATCCAAGACAGTCACCACAAGGCTCGAATCAGGTAGCCCGCGAATAACAGCCGTTATGCCTTGATTCTCCATTTTCAGCTCAATTGGAATCCAAGGGAGTATGCTGTCAGTTATAATCTTCATTACTATCTCATTTTACTGTGTGGTGTCAATGAAATAGAATCCATCGCTCCTCTTTGGGTCTTTAATGTCGTAAGAGGTGAGTATGAATTACCTTATTTAGATCTCATGACTTCCAACAAGATGGTATAACCATCTTACTTACTCCAGATGTCAATCACCCACACCTGTCTGCAGGTGTGGGTGATTGACATCTGGAGTATTTTTTTTGGATTGACATCTCACATACCTTAGCGTTTGAATATATGGACATAACATAAAGTCCACTGCGGAGCATAGGCCTCCCCATACATTAGCTCACATGGATTATTTGCTATAGTTGACGCTTGACCGACGGGATTTAACTGATATTTTACGTTGATATTCTGTGAGATGGTTGTCTGTGGTAGCATAGGATGGGGCGTTCACCTTTCAACGCAAGTCATAGTACTTTAGCAATCATAGTTCGATCTCCGTTAACTGCTTCCATAACCATAGAAGAGAGAAGAAAAAGCAAAGGCAGCAGCGTCGAAGGTGTGAGATGCATAGCGCTGTTATCGACAATTCGATTTCCAGACGCTAAACTTCTTTAATATTCTTACCTTTTTATTACAATATTCAGTCTTATTCATTATTACTTTAAACAAAGATACCTGTCATCATAACATTATTATTTGTCAATTCTGTATTCTGTCTTTATAAAAAATTACTAAATTCCATATGTTCTAAACTTTATACGTTGAATAAAACCTAAAATGTTTATTGGTCTTATCATCCTTTGTATAACAGGAGAGGATTATGTCCAGTAATGGTCTTTCATGAGCTAATGACGAAGATGATAAAAATACACGGAATATTTTATATTACACTATGAGTAATAGAAAACTTATTAACGTATCTTGTGCCTATTGACTTACATTTCCTATTCTATTATAACTAGGACATTTAAGCTTCGTATTATACTTAGATATGATATAAAACACAGAAATTTAGAACTTGTAACTGTAATTTCTCCTCTGACTTATCTGCTGTCACATAGAACATAGAATATACGTTTCTAAATTTCTAAAATCACCAAAATTTTGTTTATGCCAAGTATTAGGGTATTTATCTTCATTTTTGATTTATTATAGTACATGAGAGAATATCTGGGCTGCAATAAATTTAATAAATATGTTTTTATAGATTTGTTGTTGTCGCACTGTGCGTGAATCTAGAACTACTGAAGCTCTCCAGTATTATATTATATTAGTCTATGACTGAACCTCTCCGTAGAGAGTAGTTGTGGTCCGTGTCCTAAAGCAAGAGAAACAACTGCAATTCGGATTAGTCCGATACCTATGATATTTTGTATCACTTGTTTCCTCCTTTCCTTCCCATTCAAAAACTGGACCGATTCAATTTACTTCAAGAACAAATTATAATGATTCCGGCCATATCTGTGTTTTTTAATTTTTTAATTTTGATAATTTTTTTGCTGGATCCGAAAATGGCGGTATAAATATTCAATTTTATTAATGTTAAAATAATTAATTAATAAACAATCATGGGAACATAGCAGCGAAAAATGATTTGCTCTAGTGTGGACTAAACGCCGCGCCGTCCGGATATCTTCTTAAACTATTCATCATACTCATACATGCGAGTAGGGCAGATTAAATGTTCTTGATTAGCGCTTATGAATGTTTGAATTTCGAATGTTATATTTTTTAAAATAGAAGAAACTCAACATTTGAGTATTGGCATGTGCCAATTTTAACATGTTTACATCAAACAGTCAAAGTTAGCAAACTTTTTTATGTCTAGATTCATGAACCCACCCCGGAACAAAAATGGACTCGGAAAGTCTGTGAAGCATGAACACGTACAGGATCGCCCACGTCACTACATCAAATTTGATAGACCACAAATCCTCGCTAAAGAACACCGATTCCTTCTAAGTATGATTCACGAGGCTATTGAAATCAAAAAACATCCTAATTTCAATAGAGAAGATGACTGGGTACTACCATCTGCTTGGGATCCTATAATAAATAAAATTAAATCCCAATCTAAGTATACAAGACTTCAAGATACTATAAGTTTATACTGCGTAGATCGGAACAAAAATTAATAATTTTAATCTATGGTAACCGCAGTTAACTACGACATTTGGGCGAGATGTTCAATCTCAGTCCCCCCGTGACCATTGGTGCCGTAAAGGGCTCGAAACGTCGGGTATATAAAAAAGTTGATATACGCGATAAAACCAGTATTATTGAAATGGTGTAAAAAAGTTGAATTACGACACCGTTTCTGTTACAGCCTATTAAGGGGCTATAGTAAGTCAGTTCAAATTCTAATTTCGCCCCCACTTCCCCGCGCGTCGTATGCTATGTACCGACATGTTCGTAATTTTTTTTTTTATTTTTATTTATTTATTAGGAAGCCAACATGATATTGTACGATGAAAAAATGTTTACAAATTTTATAGATTAATCTGAAGTTTAGTACATATCATACTAGCTAACTTAACATGTTAAAGTAAAATAATAAGTAACGCACATTATTATTGAAAATTCTATCTATCCTATATATCCTATCTATCCTATATATATATATATATATATATGACCTATCTACTTATAGTAATCACTAATACTATAAGTAGATAGTTCGTTAGATACTTATTTCATTAGTTTTATCATATTTATGTCTGTTTCTTTACACCAACCCAGTCGCTTCTTATTTTTATTACGGCTATTTCCCATTTTATGTCGTCCTGTTGCGTAATGTGTATTCTGATCGTAAGTGACACAGCCTCCCCGTTCAAAAGCCGAAGCGAGACTAACCAGGCGGCAGGAAAAAAGCTTCAAGATGCCGTTAGTTTAGGTAATTTCTTTTTATAGTGAAAATAATGGTAATTTAAAAAAACATAAGCCCTGCTTTATAGTTAGTTCAGTTAGTATACAAAGTTTCATGATCTCATTTAAAGTATTTTATGAATAACAGCGCTTTATTATTCAGTTTGGAGGTAAATTTGAATTTTTTTTCTATCGAGAAAATTTTACGGAATCGTGTTTTCGTCTAACAAATTTACCATATATTTGTTTCAAAATTAATGCTTCAATATTTTAGGCACAACGGAGGATCTTGCTAAGCCATTTGAGGTAGTATTTTTAGTATTTCCCCTTAAAGTTAACTGCCGAAGATAGGCCTCCCATGGGAATATTTGCCATAGTTACCACGCCTGGCAAGCAGGTTTGCAGCCACAGTTATTTTATAAATTCGTTATCAGGAAGACGCTGCTGGCCATCTCCAGATTTGTTTCCCTCTGTCCGTTCTTACACGCCCACGGGATGATATTGGGTAGTCGATATTCTTATACCACCGCTATCCCTGGCCGAGCCGATCCATTAATGTTGCAACCATAATGTTAACATTGCAGTATCTATGTTTAATGTTAGTACTGCCTCCAATCAGAAGGATTTTTTGTCGTCGGTTGTAAAAGCCGGCGGGAATCGAATCCGAGTCGCTCGCGTACTGTTCATTTACAGCGAGCTGAGCGAGCAAGCCCTTTGACCGTGTAGTAGCGGTGTAAGAATATCCACTACCCCATATCATCCCGTGGTATCGTAAAAGGCGATATAAGGCGACAAAAAGCGGAAGCACACCAGAGAATGGCCTGAGCATCTTCCTGAAAACAACATCAAAATCAAAATTATAAAACATCGTTAAATATCAAAATTAAAAAAAAAATAAACTTCCTGCCAAGAAGCTTTGATGGTTATAGATTGCCTGATCACAATGAGGCAATCTATAGCCGTCAACGCTCAGAAAAAATGTTAACTTTTTTAACACTCTACGTTATGTAATGAGGGATCAGTGACAATGCTCCGACAGTGGATTAAAAAGAAGAAAGCACATTTCATGTTCTCCTATCTTGTATATTTAGAGGCCAGGGTCTCCTATGCTTTGTTCTTTAGTAATCTTCTTCGATTTTTTTTTCAGTATATTTCCTTAGAGCATACATTACATGGAGGGAGCACTGTGTGAGCAGAAAGCGTGTCGGCGTCGGCGTAGAGAGAGAGACTGAGTTTAGGTAGAGTCTGTCTCTCTCGCACATGCTTCTGATTCGTCTCGTCACCTTGCTTAGCGCATGCCCAATGAAACAGCCAATGACAGTGACTGTGCGAGAGAGACAGACTCTACCTAAACTCAGTCTTTCTCTCTCTACGCCGATCACGCTTTCTGCTCACACAGTGCTCCCTCCATGTAATGTATGCTCTAAGTATATTACAGGTATTATCTATGGACTAACATTATGTATACGTAATTGTAATTACTCTAAGCTCTATACTTTGACTTACACTTTGACATTACGACAGCTAGGATAAATTTCTGGTGCAAAATGTTATATAATTAACATAGGTAACTTAAATTTAATCAAATGAACAATAGTTATTGTCAAATACGTTGTAGCTAACAGATGAAAAATATGACTTAACGAAAAATGTTTCACGTTATAGAAATAGATATCCCGTGGAATCAGAAAACGATGTAAGTGTTTGTATTTGCCAGTTATATAAACCCTTCCCGGCGTTAAAGCATCTGTGGATAAGACCCAGTTAATACAAGGACGATACCCAGTTTAAAAGTAGTAGTAATATACGCAGTTTATAATAATTGTGATAAAAAAGCCACGTTAAATGAACGGAAACCATAAAATTATACTGTGTAGAACTGCACGTCAGAAGTGAAAACTTGTAAACATTATTTTTGCGTTGTAAAGAAATATTTTTACGTATTTTTTTACTAGAAATTATAATTATCGAAACGAGAAAGTCCTCAGGTGTCATAACGCATCTGCATTTTGATTCTTAAGTATATAGTCAGTAATCTATGATTCTTAATCAAGGATAGATATTGATGTCTATGGGTCACATCACAGCATCGACTTACTATCAGGACTGTGTGCTCGTTTTTCACCCTTATTCTACAAAAAATGTCCAAAACTCGAATAAAAAGAAAAAAGGAAGAAACATATAGGCAGAATGATTTAAGACCTTTTCCTAACTTAAGTAAACCATAACGTATGGCGAACATACCCGTCACACCTTGATAATGATAAAGGTTGATATTGTTACGCGCCTAAGTTGACGTCATGTACCCGACACTAGCGCCATCTAGTGTCGGGGACGAGAGCGAGGGGAGCTTTCCCGAAAACGACATAACTAATCTTTCAACCGACAGCGCCATCTAGTCTCGGAACGAAGAACTAAGCTTCTAGAAGCTGACACTCGAACTCTCGACCCCCTTGCGCGTGTTTACTTGAATATTCTGGATGTTTCGGTGCTAATTTGTATTTATAGGCACTGTAAGATGCGATCGGGGAAGAATTGAATTTGGCGAGACAAGCGAAGCTTCGGAGCGATATAAAGTGAATCAGTGTGATTAATTATTGGTGTTTTAAGTTTTAATTTGTGTAAAGAAGATTAAAGTGTTAATTTAGGTAATTCTATCGGCAATTTTTATTGTCACGAACCTCAAGATCGTAACAATATTGTTCTGTCTCGAACGGCACCTTCCTTTCTTTGTTTAGTAACGTAATAGTAACTACCATCAGGTAAGCTGTATGCTTGTTCGTCAACCATATCCTAAAATAATTCTTCATACACGATATGATATTACTGCCGAAAAAGTGATTCATATTTTTGCATCACCACGGCATTGCAAATAAAAATTTTAATGGAGCCGATTTGGGAATCGAACTATATACATGACATGAAGTTTGAGCATTACCACGGTGACTGACCCAGAGATGTCTTACATTTTAGTAAAGTTTATAGGAAATGCAGATATGAAAGCTATTACACCAAGAAGAGAAAATTTAGATGTACACGACAGAGCGGCGAATGCAATCTTCACAGAAGAACTCTTTCTGATGAACATTGATTTTAGATTTTTTCAGAACTTGCAAAGTCTTAAACAGCGACTTCCATCTTACAAAGTGAGTTTAATAAAAGTTTTTTAACATTATCACTTTACAATACAACAGCACAACAATACAAAAATACAACAGTACAACAATATAATAGTACAACAATACAACAGTACAACAATACAACAGTACAACAATACAACAGTACATCAATACAACGGTACAACAATGCAAGAGTACAACAATACAACAGTACAGTACAGACAGTTACATCGCCTGTAGTAACGAAATACACAACCCCCATAACTTCTCGTGCTTGTGTGGAGGTGATAGAGGGAAATTGAAATAGGAGATGAGCAGCAGCAACTTCCTAAAAAGATTATAAAATAACAGCGGTTGCCAAGCCACTTGAAAAGCATGCCAACTATGGCACGTAATTGGCAGTGGACTTTTGATAAGATGGATAATCCCTATTGCAATCCAAAAGAGACCCTTATAGCCCATCTCATTCCATGTTGGTAGAACCATGCTGCGGCTATATTAGTGGTATATAGTTGTAGCACGAATGGGTCGGCTAGACCGAGGAAGCACCACGCTCTCACAGAATACCAGCGTCAAATAGCAGCTTAACGCATGTTTCGTATGATGAGTGTAGAGAACCGGAGACAATTTTTACTGGAAAAGAGTCATTCTATCTTAGTCCTCAAGAGTGACAACGCATCTGCAATTTGATTCCTAATCGAGGGTAGATATAGATATCCATGGGCCGTGGCAACCACTTACTATCAGGTGAACTGTGTGCTCGTTTGTCACCCTTATACTATCAAAATGTATCTTGGCCAAGAAGATGCATTTTTTGTGGCTTCCGGTAGGTGGCAGTTATATCTATCTGCTATTGACACCAGATATAAAATACCTTGGAGACGGGCAGCAGAGTTAGAGGTGTGAAATATCTGGTACTGTGATTTCCAAGAATGGTTTATGGCAGAGGTCGAAGACCTGCAATGGACTGTTGATAAGATCTTGTTTCCACAGAGAACCACAAAGTACACCCCTGGCATCCTGTATAGATTTAGTATTCGTGTCTGGCTATTTTATAAATAACTCCTGGTGTTGCTCTCTAATATACGTAAAGATTTATTCAGTAGGTTCAGCCATTACGAAAGAAACATTAACATTACGAAAGAAGAACACAGACAGACATAAATTTTAAATATGGTTATTCACGGCTTAATGTCATGCAAATAACGCCCTCAGTTCAATATAAGACATTTATTTCGACATTACAGATATACACGTCAATTTGTTTTTTATATTATAAAGTTAAACTATGGCGATTATACCCTTTATAAGGTAATCCGTTGGAAAGACAGCCTTTTTGTCTTGCCTGTCTTCTCGCTCTTGAACGTTTAATAAGCTGAAGTATCATTTTACGTGGTAGAGCCATGCTGCAGTTATATCAGTAGTATAGTTGTAGCACAAATAGGTCGGCTCGACAGGGGAAGGACCACACTCTCACAGAGTACTAGCGTGAAATAGCAGCTTAATGTTACTGTCTTTCGTATGGTAAGTGTAGAGAACCGTAGACCCTTCTCTTTACTGAAACCTAGACATTCCATCTTAGTTCTCACGGGTGACAACGCATCTGTGTTTTGATTCGTAATCGGATATAGATGTAGATGTCTATGGGCCCCAGTAACAGCTTATCATCAGGTGGACTCTGTGCTCGTTCGCCACCCTATCCTATGAAAAAAATGAATGAAGGAATATAGTAGGATACATAATATTATATAGAACGGTTGGCAACCCTATATGAAACCAAGCTTAAAACAAAGGTGCGTTGTCACCTCTGGGGACAATATAATTAGAGCTCTTGTTCTACCCAGGAGTTCGTAGTGTAGGTAGGTTTTACTTTCATACTTATTTTTGTCGCAAAGCATAAGCGCGTGCGCTGTTATGTGCCAGTTAAAGCCTAAAGAGAACCAGTATAATTACGGGCTGTAAGGTTTCCCGTTTTAGATCTAGCGGTAACAACGCATTTGTAGCCGTCTACTGTTTAAAGTAGGTTGTGTTGTTTAATGGTGTCCATGGTCTGCAGGAGCCACTTACCATCAAGACTATAAGGACGTTTTAAAAAACACAACACCGTATTTATTTCTTCCGCTAAATAGTATTACATCAACTTTTGTATTTAGTCTGAAAGAGTAAAATAGTACAATTTGTCTCTTTTTATCTAAGGGTTTAGAAGTCACAGCTTACTTCTTCGTTAGAAGTTTGCTGCTGGTGTCCTTAGACTGTAGTATCAACTAACCAAGGTGAACTGTTACCTAGATTGTCTCTCATAACGGCACATATTCCAAACACGTTCTCCATAATGTACATAAACACTCACGCCTGTCACCCAGAGGGGTAGGCAGAGACTACAGACTTCCATTTGGCACGATCCTGACACACATGCTCGTCGGTTAAGGGTACTCCTAATTTGGCCCGTTTTCAATAAATCGCCAATTTGGTCGATAAATTTTCGCCTAAGACGTCCCTTTCCGACTCTGCCATTCACTTCTGCAACATAAATTTTCTTTGTCACTCTTTCCTCATTCATTCTTTCCACATGACCAAACCACCGAAGCATTCCTTTCTTAATCCTGGTCACAACATCATCTTGCAAACCACACTCTTCTCTTATTACACAATTTCTTACCCTGTTATTCAGATTCAGCCCTAACATACTCCTTAACGACCGCATTTCTACTGCGTTCATTCTACTCTCGTGCTTCTTCTGCCATACCCAACTTTTACCATACCATACGTTAAAGTAGGGACCAACACAGCATTGTGAATTGCCGTACGTGCCTTTTTCGACACATTTTGACTCTTCACAATAGAGTGCAGGGCCCCATTTACTCTATTTCCCGCATTCACTCGTCGTTCTATATCCTTGTCATATCTCCCATCCCTGTTAAATACGCAGCCCAAATATACAAACTCGTCTACTTGCTCGATCAACTCCCCTTCTATTCTTATTTCACAAATCGTTTCACTTTCTTCTCTTTCAAAAACCATAACCTTCGTCTTACTTGTGTTCACTTTCATACCCCTTTTTTTTAATGATCTGTTCATTAATGTAACCCCCATTTGCAACTCGGCTACCGACGACGCAAAGTTCTCCATAATATATTCTCCATAACACATCATCATCATCATCATCGTCATTACAGCCCTTCAAAAGTCCACTGCTGAACATAGGGCTTCCCCAAGGAACGCCACAAAGCACGGTCCCGAACCACCTGCATCCATCGACTTCCTGCATGTCTATCCAGGTCATTACTCCATCTTGTGGGGTGTTGCCATACGCTATGCCTACCAGTACGAGGCTGCCACTCTAGAACCCATTTTCTCCATCGTTTGTTGGTTCTTCGAGCTATATGGCCGGCCCATTGCCACTTCAGTATTTCCATAACACATAATCCATCTTATTTTTTCAGTTATGCAACGAACATAGGTGTCCATCGATGGCGAAACGTCTACACGATCATAAACATAAATACCACTCTCCGAACTCTAACCATGTACAACGACAAGACGGAGGCTGCATGGCTGTGAGTAATTTTCTTCTCTATTCTATTATATAAAAGAGTTACGGATCAATGAAACCACCTCACTGTTCTTATGCTTGTTGCCTGATTTCACATGTCTTCGAAATATTTTATTCTTCACTTTAAGTTTTTTTTTCTTTGCCACCGACCACGTAGTATCTTGGCAGTTAAAGTTGCAATTAACGGTTTCACTGATGTCAACGAGCGCTTAATCAGCTACCATTTCTAACCCTCTCAGAAATGACTGGAGGATAGGCTCAATAGTAGAACGTACATAGTACGGTAATTGTGCCCGCTCTGCTGCTGTATTTTGATTTTATATCATTCAATATTAATCTTCAGGGGTGACAAATCATACCATCGCTTTGTCACCCCTGAGGATTTATTAGAATAAGTGCAATTTTTTGGATGTGCTAAAAGTTTTGACAACTTTTAATTATATAGTAAATTATCTCTATCGATATACAATAATGCTCCTGTTTATTTACAGGTTATTGTACAAGAAACTTGTGATCGTCCTATTCAAACAGTTTCAGACAGTATCAAAGATGCGGAGACTGTGTATAGCTTAACAGATTTCGCTAAAACTGTTAAAGTAGAAATGGAAATGCTTAAGAATGGAGTAATTAACGGATCTGTAATAAGTAATTATATGTTAAGACGCTCCCAATCTTGTAACACAACCGTATCATTTAAAAACTTTTACAAATACCGTTTACGGCACGGAATTCTGCAATGGCTACGTGAAATTCCTATTGAGTCTGATATCAATTCAACTGCTAAAATTTTAACCGAAAGTATTATTAATAATTTAATAGAGAAAATTAATAAGCTGTCAGTTGAAGCGAATTGTGATGATTATGAAATGAAACTTAAGTCTTTAATAGAATATTGCTTAAATTCTTTGCCCTCCTTGTATCATAGTGCTAAATGTGATAAGATGAAACATATATTGATGGAAAGTCTTATGACAAGAATCATGGTCCTCAATGAAAAGTACCTCAATCTTTCTATTGATAACATTTTTCAACATAAGAATTTTAATATCCTTGAAAATAGCTTCAGTAACACAGTGATAAACGGGACCACGCTTACAAAAATGATTAAAGCAGAAATTTCAAATTGGCTTAGATCTAAGCAATTTAAAAGACATTGTGGGACTCCTATAAATACAAATCATGTTACTATGATGCTTATGAACCAGCTGTTACCATTTTTGTATGATAAAGAAACGAAGGCTTTTAAATATTTGATTAGAGGTGGAATTCTTGAAGTATTAGAACGGTTATCATTGACATTCGATCTCAGTAAAAATCGTATACGTCTTAATGGTCTTGCAAGCGAACTGACAAACAAACTCTTAAATACACGAAAATATTATGAACAGTCGATAAAAAATGGCAATGTTTATTCTGACTTATCTAAAACTGAGTTATTATCTAAACCTAAAAACATGCACTTAATTGTACAAAACATGTGACCACAAACCAAAAGCAGTACTGTATACGAATACCTAAAATAATTTTAATGATAAAAGTAATAAAATATACCATTGAACACACATATGAACTCTTTTTATTGCAATTTCTATCTAATCAACCATAAAATTGCTAAGTTCGAGTACTGTATTCCAATTTTACAAAACAATTTTAAAATTCCTTCCTATATCAGGTATATAATTATCAATAAGCGATATGAAATCTAACAAAATAAGTTTCTATTCGTAAATAGGAAATAAAGAAATTTTGCTACCCAAGTTATATATCTGAGAAAGGAACATTGTCGTCAAATGTGAGATGCGAACTCAGATAACTTCATCTGAGGATGCGAAATGTAAAGAGCGTTTGAAAAATGATATCTTACTTAACATGATAACATCTCCATATACTTTGAATCAATAATAAATATAAGAGTTCAAAAAAAGCTTAACACCATGAGCTGTGATGATCCTGAAAATTATTTTCATTTATCCTTGTAATCCTTATCAGTATACTACTAGGATAAAACTATTAACCTATTGTATTGTCATCAATACTTGATACATGTGTAAATTTTCAAGTGAATTGGCTGTTTACAAGTTGGTGAAAATTACATTACAAGATTCCGTTACATAGACGGATACACGCGAAGCTAATAATAGTGTTAACTAAGTAATTCAATTACGAAAACGCAATGATACCTGTTATTATGACATTCAAGCAACATGAATATGATATAAAAACAATCAATAGCTGTAAACATTTTTGGCTCATATTAATATTGATTTGAATAATTTATATTAACCATGAAAAAAAGTTGATAAGTATGACATTGAAAACGGGGGATTCTGTGTCGAATGGTTAAGAAATGAATTGCAAGTACTACATTACACTAATATCGAAGTGATTAAATCTGTCTTTAGACAATTTACCCTCCAAAAAGAAAATTAGAAGCAATGAAAATATATATTGGTAAAATATTTAGCTAGAATTTTTTAGTAAAGTTTAAATGCAAAATTACAATTTTATAATGTAAAGGTGGATTTATATGGGTCAGCAATTTTGAATCAATGTAAGTTATTGGAACCATTGCAAAGAACAATTGAATAAAGCAATGCTTCATGATTGCCACACAATTTTAATAAACGTAGTGGTAACTATTTTTGTAAATAGAAGAAAAAGAAAAAATATTAAAAAGATCGTTAACAAGGTAAAAGTAAGATATTAAATAATAACGGAGGTTATACTTCAAGTATGATCATAAGAGACCTGAGGAGGAATTAAAAGCGTTTTTACTTAATTACTTACAAGACAATGATAAAACATGCTAACCTCATTATGAAATCAACAAAAAAAATCTTTATAAACCTTCCTTATGCTAATGATATCGATATATCTATCTTAATGTTTATGAGCTTGGTGATCTTTTATGACATTCTTGGTTATAATCTTCTACCAATGCAAGAGAATATGCACTAGAAAAAGGTCGAGAGATACACCACATAGTTGAGGCTAGTAAAGATGACAAGATAGGTCAACATCAAATATAGTATTCACGGGTTAGACCTGACCTGACTTGACGATCAAAATCCCTTCGGTGTATTTGTTTTAAGCAAAACAGATCCGTAAGTTGTTACGACTTAATGGAACATTATATTATGGGCTCGTATTGCGTTCATTTTTTTATATTAATGTTAAATTTTTTACTCAATGTACAATAAAATCATCTCTTTATTTACTGTATTTGTATTTGTAAACTAAAATAAATGCAAACGATTTGAAGTCATACTGGTTATTGATTCTAATGTGATCAATACTTCTGTGTGGCCACTTCATAAGCCGTATAAATATAATGGAAAAAGTAGTTTTTGAATGTGAATATGATTAGATATTCAAAAGTTTTCAAGACTGTTTTAGGCCTTCCTTCTGTACCATCTCTAGAATATACTACACGCAAAATCGCAAAAAAATAACATTTTTAACAAATTTTAAGATATTTTTATTTCATGCTTTTAAACGAAACCGGGACGGGAATAAAGCATTTAAAAACTATTTTAATTCACAATTATATTTTGTACTTGATTATTATAGATTATTAGACTATTGTATAATTAGAAATAGAACTAGATCTAACAAGACTGTAAAAATATAGTAAGGATATGGTAAGGACCTGTTATGATTCGGGATTGACTTCGACTAATTGCGTGTCCGACAGGTGATCGGATATATAGAGAATACTGTCGCATATATCCCTTAATATCGGTAATGCTCGGTGTTGTACGACTATTCCAGCAAAATAATATGAATTAAACACTGAAATTGTTGAGTTGTACATGAAAAACTTTACTAACCTTTTTATTTGTAAGGTTACCGTGTATGTTTACCGTGGCAAATTACCGTGTAACGACAGTGTAAGAATATCCACTACCTCATATCATCTCGTAGGTGTTGTAAGAGGCGACAGAGAGAAAAAAAATCAGATGTATATGGGCAACACCATCCATTTACCATCAGGTGGACTTTGTGATCGTTTATCACCCCATTCTATAGAAGAAAAATAAAACTATTATGTGGGCAATATGAACATTTCCTTCCATGCGGGTTTTGTACTCGTGGCCCCAAAGTGTCACAGACGCATGCCTAGCCGATGCTTTCCCAAGCCGGTCTAGATGCTTAGCTCCGGTAAATAAATGCCCCAAAAAAACACATAGATAGAATATAGGTACTTAGCTCTGAGACATCAATCTATCAGTCTGGGCGTACGCATACCTGATATTGGAGGGAAGTCAAATAATTTACCGTACGTAACATATGGTAGCCTCCTCGAGGAAAGCCTGATTATCAAACTCGGGCTACTCATTTTTACAATCATAATCAGTTCTATGTTCTATGCATGGTCATCATCATTTACGTCTTGAACATTCATCATCGTCATCGTCATTGCAGCCCTTCACAAGTCCACTGCTGAACATAGGCCTCCCCCATGTATGCCACAAAGCACGGTCCTGAGCCATCTACATCCATCGACTTCCTGTATGTCTTACCAGGTCGTCACTCCATCTAGTGGGGGGTCACCCTACACTTCGCCTACCGGTATGAGGCTACCACTCAAGAACCTTCTTTCCCCAATGGTTGTCGGTTCTTCGAGGTATATGGCCAGCCCATTGCCACTTCAGCTTACTAATCCGTTGGGATATGTCGGTCACCCTGGTTCTACTGCGGATATTCTCATTTCTAAGTTTATCACGCAGAGAAACCCCGAGCATAGCCCTCTCCATAACCCGTTGAGTGATTTTGAGCGTCCTCATACGGCCAGCAGTGAAGGACCACGTCTCAGTTCAATAGGTCAGTTTTCAGGTTTTGAGGTACGAGAAGATGTGTCGTAATTTCCTGAACGCTGCCCAGCCGAGTTGAATACGCCCATTGACCTCTCGGTCGAAGTTGGACTTACCTAGTCGGACTATTTGTCCCAGGTAAACGTATTCATCAACAACTTCGAGCTTAGTGCTCCCAACAACTACGTGCATAGGTGTGACATTGACATTAAGCATGATATTTGTTTTGTCCATGCTAATCTTAAGGCCTATCCGTTACTACACTAACATTAGTTTCATGAAAATCATTACCATATAACTTCGGCACCCTCCATCCAAGTCACGTTATAACATTACGAGCATTACGAAACACGAAGTGAATCGTATGGTTGTTCGGTGGTGATAAGAGAGGGTCACCAATAAACCTTAAAAGAATAAACAGTATTCCATACACGATCGAACTTACGTCTTTTATAGAGTAAGAAACCGGAGGCAGGACATGAAATACCGTCGCACCCTTGCAAGGACATCTACTTTCCTTACGACTGTCTTCTCCATGGACTCAACGCACCACCCATAGTTGACATTGGGAGAAATATCAACAATTTAAGGCGATCGGTGTATTCCAAAGATACACCTCGGAAAGTAGGAGTCAATGTAAGCGAGCTTCTTTTAGCGGTGAAGAGACACGCTTGTGTTTTCAAGTAATTGTTGTAATCAAGATTGGCATCGCCACATTGGGAGATGTCTCCTCGATTCGCACACTTGATCCCGATTGGTAGAAGTATTCAGCCGATACCTCTCCCCAACCTTGCTGTTGTCTGCACAATCATAGGTACTGGGTATAAGCAGATCATTAGTATGAAGCAGACAGAGAGTTACTTAGAGAACGTACTCCCACGGAACTCCGACATTAGTCGTTATAAAGTTGGACGAAAAGCCCTTAACGATGTCTAGCAAAGATCGTGAAGGTGGCCGTGGTAAACTATGACATTGGGATGTCAAACACCTCGGTCCCCCTGTGACCATGGGTGCTGTAAAGTACTCGATACGTCGGAAATTTAAAATAGGTTGTTTAATTGATTTAAATGTGTAGTGTTCGCGTAAACATAAGAAATCATTTCGTAGAGATCGTTCACTCAGAAAGTCTTTTACCCAAACCATCAGACTAGGGGATAAGCCAAAAGATGGAAGCTTGCCCAAAAAGTTAACTTGCCAAAACCTATCATAGGTCTTCAAGTCATAAAGGGAAGCAGCAATTTATTAGAATATATTCTTCCCATTGCTAAAAGCGTTAGAGAGCAAGGAAAAGTTCGCCTTACTGCCAAAGCGAGTTGGCACGCTTTACAAGTCGTTGAATTGTATTTTGTTTGAATTTCTCAGACGCAAAGTTTTTTAATGTGTTTACATTTGCCGTCAAACATGTGGTAATAATCGGTACTTAAAATTATTGCAAACAATGATTTCAAGGATCGAGATCAATTTGCCCGCTTAATATGGATTTTTTATGCTAGCGTTTAATCCCTGAGTTATTACGGTTCAGTTCAGTTACGACCTATTTATAGCGTATTATACCTACGTCAACCGTGGTACAAAATATTTAAAAATATATTTGGGAAATCCAAAAGTGCAACGCCTCATGAGCGTTTTATTTAATTTTAGAAACTAATCCTAAAATAAAAGTCTTCTATATACTAGAGGAATGGTTTGATATATTACGAAACTCTACCATGTGTAAAATTTCATCGACAAATAATACATCAAAGTTGTATTACTTGGCTCTACCATGTAAAACTTCATGTAATTCATTATCATTATAGTCCAAATCTACCCCTAATATCCCTTTCTCCAATGATAACCACAATGCACAGTACTTAACCACCTACTACACCTGCACCACTACTACCACTCACTGCACTTCGCTCCGCACCTCGCTTGTAAATCGGGAACCTTATTTCCTTATCGTTTCCGTATCGTTTGAGCTACGTCGGTCACTCTGGTTATACTGCGAATATCCATATTATTTTATCACACAAAGAAACTTCGCATAACCCTTTCCATAGCTCACTGAGCTTCCACTTACAGAAGAAGAACAACGTCTTCGATCCATATGTCCTAAAATGTTCCGTGATCTACCGAACGCTGTAGCCGAGTAGGATTCGCCAGCGTATCTGTTGTTAGTAATCATTCCTCTAACTAATACATGATAGAACCACGCTGTAGCTATATTATGGTTGTAGCCCAAAAGGTGTTGGCTCGACCGAAAAGGGACAACGCTCTAACAGAATATCAGCGTAAAATAGCAGCTTAATGATGCTGCATTTCGTATGGTGAATGCAGAGAACTGGATACCGTTTTTATTGGAAACGGGGCATTCCACCTCAGTCTTCAGGGGTGACAACGCATCTGCAGCTTGATTCTTAATCGAAGATAAATGTAGATGATGTCTATGGGCCACAGTATCAACTTACCATCAGGTGGACTGTATGCTCACTTGTCAATCTTATTTTACGTAAAAAGGTACATGTTAAGGTATAGGCACAGATTACCCCCTGATATAGGGTACAAGATAGTTTTTAGCTCATTACATTAGAGCTTTAAGAACACTGGCAGCATGACTTCTTGTCGCATAACATTATAGAAAATTAAAAGAAAAAAAACGTTTTTCGGTCAGTTTGACATTTGAATTTTTTTTATTATCTTAAATGACGAAATTTCTTTACAAATTCAAAATTTGTTGATGCGATAATACAAATTTAATTAGTGTTTAGGATGTGAGTATTAACTACGTATTTTGTTATATAGAGACATTTTACGCGTGATATAATCATCATGCAGTTTATGTATTGAGCACGAATGGGTCAACTCATCCGGGGGAGGACCACGTTCTCACACAATACCGGCATGAAATAGCAAACTAATGCTGCTGTGTTTCATATGGTGAGTGGAGAATACTGGAGAGCCGTTTTACTAGTAACGATGTATTCCATCTTAGTTCTCAGGGATAACAACGCATCAGCATTTTGATTGTTCGATAGATATATGATAGGATAAATGTAGATATCCATGGACCACAGCATCCACTTACCATCAGGTGGACTGATTGCTCGATTGTCATGCAGTATGCTATATCTATTTAAAAAAGTGACAACAGCGTCAAGTCACGTTTATTTTGTGTCTTTGTGTGTGTTTGACCTCTAGCGGTGCGCGGTTGAAATTATTCTCAAATTATCTAGGAACGCGTATTCACACGCACTTTAAATGCATCTAAAATCATGCAACCAACAACAAAGTTCATTCAGTATTTTCTGATTTTCTAAAATGTTCAATCTACATTAAATTTAAATTCTTTTGCATATTAATAATAATGTCCTCCGGACCGCACCAGGGCAGCCTCAACGGAGGCTAGCCATCTGCGCAAGAGCAGATTATAGTACCGAGAGTACACGACCGGAGATAGATCAGGCGCCGAACCAACGGCTTTACGTGCTTTCCAAGGTACGGGACTGAAACATCGCCAACTTCACGACTCCGGGCTGCTACTGAGAAATTCTTGACAGAAAAACAAATAACTAATTTGGGTCCAGGATTCGAACCTGAGACCTCATGATCGGCAATCGCACTTATGAGCACCAGATCAACGAGACAGTCGGATATTTTATGTATCCTTAATAGTCTTCATTCTGTGTTTTATTACCTATTTTGTAGGCCCGTTCCTACCTCTGAAGAGTGGTACGGTTGTTACCGACCTGACCTCGGCCTCTCCTTCCTGCGACTACTCAAAATGACGGTGAGCCTGAAATTATTACACTATATAATATTTTTATGATAGATTATAATGATAGATATTAAGATTTTTATTCAATCGTGGATGTCAAAAGTGCGCACAGTCCACCTGATGGTAAATGGATGCTGTATAATGTAAAATATGCTGTAATGAGTGATGGAAAATACTCTAGGAGTAGGACAGATAAGACTACGGGGCGTTCTGATTCGGTTTTAGTCCAAATTCCTGATTTTGCGTTGCTGGCGAGATACAACTGCTTCTTACGACATGTTGACGAAATAGTTTAAGAAAAATGTGGTAAGAGATAATCTTACACCGCCGTCAATGTATTGCACATCTCAAACGTGAAGTGAGAGAGGTTGAGTTTTACTGTGGAATTAACAAGATCAGGCTGCCCGATATCAATTAATTCAGTATATTATTTTTATATCGCACAAATACGTGAAGAAGAGTACATGAATTCGAAATTTTCATTAACAGCATATTCCCTTACCACGTAACTAAGTCTGGAGCATGGGAGCTGGTGGTGTTGGTGTGGTGATTATAGAGAGCCTGCGCGACGCAAGTCTAGCTAAACACATTACTGAAAAAAGAAAGAGAAGCTACGTTCGATAAACAAAAATGTCACCTTTTAACATTATCGGGTAAGTTGCGATTCGTTAAAGTTAGGAAAAGGTCTTGAATCATTCTGCCTATATGTTTTTTTGTTTTTAATTGAATTTTGGACAATGTTACGACCAATCAAATAGTGACAGGAAAAGTGAGAGTAACACTGTCTAATATAAGATATACGACGATGGGAGACCAAAATGTTCTTTCACATCTTGATGATGCGTCGTACGTATCTTCCACAATCCATGTCCAAAGATTTTAACAATAAATTGTAACATATCTGTGTTTTTATACTCTTAATAATCAGCTCCTTTCACTTGACCATATCTAAAGAAGAGCGGCTCGAATCATAGACAAATTTTGACTTGATTCTCTGGTCTTGCGAAGCGACATTCTTCTAAAGAATTGTTCAAAATAATTCCACCTGCTAAACTCCATTATTTTTCGCTGCGACAGAAGTCCGAATTCCATTCTCATCAACTCAATGATTGGTAGTCCTCTATAATGTGCTTACTCAGTAATTCTACCACGCACGACCGCATTCAGGTAAGCCGTGTGATCATTTGTCTCCTCTTCTATACAAAAACAATATACTGTACCAACGTATATACAGACTGAATCGGTTCCAAGCTTACTAATTTTTAACCCCCGGAGAAAAAGAGGGGTGTTATAAGTTTGACCGCTATGTGTGTCCGTCTGTGACACCGTGGCTCTTAAACGAGTGAACCGATTTGCTTGCAGTTTTTGATGTGAAACATCTATAGCCGAGAGGTAAAACCGATCGTTGGCGTGGTGACGCTTGCCGCGGCGACGTGTCGCCATGTGCAAGCGACATTTCCCTTACCGCACTGAGCTCGGATACCTATTTAGTATACAGTGTTGTTTATTACGGTACACATAACTTGTTTTTTTAATCTAAAAAGAGTAAATTTTTTAACAATAAAGTATGTCTGATTTGTATTTAATGAAAATGAATAATTATGTAATAAACAGTTATTTTTTTATGAAAAAAAATATAATGCTTTTATCTTTTCATTATACCATATCTAATTCCTGTCGTAATATGTTCTTTCAATGCATATAACTTGAACAAAATAATTACGATGTTTCACATTTTTATCATTCAAAAGCAGGTTTTCTAATAAAAAAATCGGTTTAGGTGTATAAAGACTAGCAGCTTTTTTGTTTCGAGATTTTTTTAAATTTTTAATTTCAGTTACATAATATGTGGTGCAAGGTGATAAGGGTGAAGTGTGATAACACATTAGAATACGCGAAAACTATGTACGCAGCTAAGAATAACATACAAACGAATATAATTATCCAAACGACTTTCACTCGCAATGCTCGCTTCGCTCGAGAGGGCTATGCTCGGGGTTCCCCTGTGTGATAAACTTAGAAATGAGGATATCCGCAGTAGAACCAGAGTGAACGACAAAGTCCAACGGATTAGTAAGCTGAAAGGGCAATGATCCGGGCATATATCCATATATATATATATATATATATATATATATATATATATATATATATATATATATATATATATATACGAATGGGTCGGCTCGACAGGGCCACGCTCTCACAGAATACCAGCGTGAAATAGTAGCTTAATGCTGCTGTATTTCGTATGGTGAGTGTAGAGAACCGGAGACCCTTTTTACTGGAAACGAGGCATTCCATCTTAGTCCTCACGGGTGACAACGCATCAGCATTTTGATTCGTAATCGAGGATAGATGTAGATGCCTATGGGCCACAGCAACCACTTACCATCAGGTGGACTGTGTGCTCGTTTGTCACCCTATCCTATTAAAAAAAAAAACCGACAACCGATGAGGAAAAAAAGTTCTCGAGTGGCAGCCTCGTACCGGTATGCGAAGTGCAGGGTGACTCCCACCAGATGGAGTGATGACTTGCAGGAGGTCGATAGATGCAGTTGGCCCAGGACCGTGCCTTGTGGCAGACCTATGTTAAGCATTGGTTTTGTAAAGAGCTGTAAAGATGATATAATGATTACACATAAAGTCAATACTCAAAATTTTATGCATAACTAGTACCCCTTCGCACGGTTGATATAGGGTAGGGTATATTCTTACACCGCCACTGCGTGGTAAAAAAATGTTGACTTAAATGAACTATAGAGAATAACACTTTTTATTAAAAGTTAAGTTTTTGTGGTATATTTTATAAATCCCTAACTTATTTTTATAAATCTTAAGGAACTTGCAGTCCATCTGATTGTAACTAGATTCATAGACACCTGCAGCGAATTATAAACTCTAAAAAGTAATATGAAATGAATTAAAGCTTATGTTATATGAGGTCGGCCGATGATCGGTCTATCGGTTGGTCCTTGGGAAAGCCCTATGTCCAGCAGTGGACTGCTACAGGCTAAAGATGAATGTGAGGTACCATTTTTTCAGCTACAGAACCGAAGAATCGGAGGGAAACTGCAATTATCCAAACTGATGAAGGGAAACCCTTGAACTTCGACACTGGAATACAGATATATGTGATGACAGATTCGTTAGCAGTTATCAGGTGAGATGAGGTGTAAGGATTACAATTTTATTATGTACATGAAGTTTTAGAGTTACAGCCTATATACTAGATACACTGCTGGACACAGGCATCCTCATCTTTTTGAGAGGATTGTGGAGCAAAAAGTATATCACGTTGCCCCAGTTCATTTTGGTCAAGTCCACAAAAATTGGACCAATAAAATAACTTCCTATTGGGAAGTTACTGAAATAAGAGTGACACCTATGGTCGGGTGGCCAAGGGTATACGTGATTGACTGATACAACGATATTCCTATAGCTCACTCGACAAACTTTTCTTACTATTATAAGAAACTAATTGGTCCAGCAGACGTTATTCTACCCTTTCCGGTATTCCGGTAGGTTGCGCGATGAATCTCACGCCGAATTTACATCAGTCTTATCATATGAAATTTATTGAAGTGAAAACTTCTTTAGCGGCGTTGTACACTTTTTTGTAATGGGTAAAAAATGTTAAATTCACGTCAGGACACGTGACCTGATCGAAAATTCGTAAGATGGACGACGTAGAAGAGGAAGTATCCCTCTCTCTTTCTACGGCGCGATGAAAATGTATGTCTGCGCCTGCTGTTTGGTTTAGGCGGCGCAGGGCGCTTGCGCGCGAATGTAATGTAAATTGTCATGTTTGTGTACTATAGCGCAATAAATAAGTATTCTACCACATAAATGATAGTACTTTTATACTGATAGTTCGTTCAAAATTATTCCCTAACCATTCTGAAATATCAAAAATGCACAACGTTAATATTCAAGTTTTCACTTCTGCCGGCACTCCCGAAGTGCAACCCGTCGTTTTTAGGGTTCCGTAGTCAACTAGGAACCCTTATGGTTTCGCCATGTCTGTCTGTCCGTCTGTCCGTCCTCGCTTAATCTCTGTGACCGTTAGCACTAGAAAGCTGAAATTTGGTACCAATATGTGTATCAATCACGCAGACAAAGTGCTAAAATAAAAATTGGAAAAAAATGTTTTATTAGGGTAGCCCCCCTATATGTAAAGTGGGAAGTGATTTTTTTTTAATTTCAACCCTATCGTGTGATATATTGTTGGAAAGGTATTTAAAAATGAATAGGGGTTTACTAATAACATTTTAATAATGTCAATAATTTCGGAAATAATCACTCCAAAAGTAAAAAACAATGTGTCCTCCCCCCCTCTAACTTTTGAACCATAAGTTTAGAAAATATGAAAAAAAATCTGAAAGTAGAACTTTATAAAGACTTTCTAGGAAAATTATTTTGAACTTGGATGGAGACAACAGTAACCACTACCGGGAGCAGTTGCAGGAGCGCGGAGCGCTGCTGGAGCGCGAACATAATGGATACCCACCTTTAATTTTCATCAGGTTCAGGTTCAGATTTAGTGATTTTCTTTTTTTGGCATTTTACCAACATTTTATTGTAATTAGGAGTCATTTTGGTCCATGAATAAAGAAAAGAATTCGGCATTAACTTGACTAGATGGCGCTGCGTTGTGGGTTTCAAGTTGTTGACTAACCAGCTATGAACAATCGCCTCAACAAACCAAATATAATAAGTGAATATGCCCTCAATCGGTCAAGTCTTCTTTCTACTCTACTAGAAGTTACGCGATGACTAATAGATACATCAACATGATTGACATTGCAGTGAACAGATAAAAAATCCAAGAAAGTGTATTCAATGACACGTAACAAGAAGAACAAGGGTTTTGACGAAAATCCAGTAAATTATGTGAGCCATAAGAACATACAGACGAATATTCGATTCAGGAAAGAGTCACCGACATATAAAAACAATAAAGATCCTAATCACTACATCGGGTTTAACCCTGAATCAACGAATTTCAAAAAATCTAACTCATCAACTACTAGAGAAAATTCCAGTTTAAGGTAATTACACTCGCTGTTATCTATGTTTATAAGTCGTAGTTATTAGCTTATTAAGCAGTAGTAACTCTGTTCTGTCCAGCGGGCAGTGGAGTTAGCCAAGGTGAAATTCTTCGCTCGTTAACGATATAGAAAACTATATAATCCGCGCGCTATCTGAATGGAAAGGTGGCTTGTGGAAATGGAAATTAACAGTTTGATAGCAAAGTAGGGTTAACAAAGAAATTCTAAATATTTTATAATTATTTATTTGTACGATCACTCGTATTTACTACTAAGTAGGTATAATAAAAATACACGAACATATATCATGTTTCTAATTATTATCAGCCCTTATATTGGATTCTCCTGTGGGAACTTTTAAAATTTACATACTTACTACCTTTTTTCATACGTTTTATGATTTCAAAATTCCTTCTTTCGGATAATATTGATTACACACTAACACAAATCACAAAATAAAGATCGTAATAACCCTTGCAAAAATCACTGCAAATAACACGTCTATTGCGGGCTATGAAGTTCTGACGATTTTGCTGATGCTGATCACCAAAAGCTGCGAGTGCATCAATTCCAAAAGGTCGGTTCTGAATGCGCTAAGTCATACCCATTTCTACCACTAAGTAGAACCGCGTCGACTGCTGTTTTTCTGGTTCAAGAGTTAAAGATTCAGTACCGTTACAAGCTAAGAGATATTCCATTTTAACTCTCGAGGGTGACAAGCGACAATGCATCTGTAAGCTGTTTAAAGTTGTGTGCAGGTCATCTTTGTAGTCACTCTCCACAAGTAAGACTTTTGATGGATTGGTCTATGTCTTCCTAATATTTAATTTTTTTTAAATAATAAATGATGGGTCTGGGCTTTCTTTTAATAAAACTGAGTAATATTTCTAATATTAACTATCGTATACTTGTACTTAGCTTTTACATGAACTGACAACTGAATATAGAGAAAGTGACCATAGATAATAAAACATAAGAGATCGCACTCTAGCATTATAAAATTAAACCATTATTTAACCAAAGAACGAAAAAATACCATAAAAGTAAAAAAAGTTAAAGCATATAATACGTCCCAATCCTGGGCACAGGCGCCCCCCCCCCCCGCTCATTTCTGAGGTTTTGGGCCAAGGAATAGTTCGCCGCGCTGCCCTAATGCGTGTTGGCGAACTTCACAGGTCTACTACGCACTATACTACCCTCTTACGCAATACCAGCATAAATAAGAACAGGTGTTTTGTATGCGACAAGAACCATGGTGTCTTTTTAACAGTAACCAGGCATTCCATCTTAGTCCACTGGGTTGACGAGTCTTTTGCATTTTGTTACAATAGTTAGCAATAGACTTTCACTTACCTTCAGATGGACTGTGTGCTCATTTGTATAAAAAAGAGTTGACACTTGAGTTACAGTAAAGAAAATAACATATTTTTTAAAGAAATAATTTGATGTCTTATCCGTCTGACATATCTAAAGTGCGTGTTTAAAATGCTGGGGCGTCATTTTAAAGATTTTTTGCCTCATGTGCAGAGGATGAGCAGAGACGCTGAAGTGAGATACCTCAACGAAGTGAGGAAGTGTATTCGTGATGCCTTCAGATATGTTTGCGAGGACGATACTTTGGTGAGATTTAAATCAGAATTTTATTATTATCATATTATCATTAACAAATCCACTGCTGGACATAAATAAGCCTCTCCTAGGGACAAAAAAGCACGACCCTGAGCAACCTGCAACTATCGATTTGCCTGCATGTCTTACCAGGTCATTATTTTCATCTAAAGGTCAACCTACACCGTTTCGAGACTGCCACTTGCGAAACCTTTCTCCCCTATCGGGTGTCTGTTCTTTGCTACATCGTCACCTATTAACATTTCAGCTTAAATATCTGTTGGATTACGTCAGTTACTTTGCTTCTACTGCATATATTAATTTTTTTAAGTCTATCATGCTGAGAAACTCCATAATCGCTCGCCGAACGACCTTAAGCTTCTTCATACAGCCAGCTGTGAAGGAGCACGTCTCGGATCCATAAGTTATTTTTTACTTACATTTAACTGTATAAAATTACATATTTAAGCTACGTAAAGTATGTATACTCATGGTGGTAAATCAATGACGTATATTACGAGGTAAAGCTACGATGCAGCTATATTATGATTGTAGCACGAATGGGTCGGCTCAACCGGGGAAGAACTGAGCTCTCACCGAATACCTGATGAAAACATTTTTCATTCTTCCAATTTAATAATGGGAGTTGCCTCCTCCGGTTCTAAAACTTCTTGCAGCCGGTTTGATAGCCAACCATAATATCCTGGATATCAGATTAGGGAATGTTGTGCCATTCCTCTACTGCAGCTGCTTTCAACCCTCCTATGGTGGTAGAAGCTGGTATCCTGGCTCTAATGCGACTTTTGACTTTGGACTGCGTGCGGGTTATGGCAATGTTTTAATTCCGACCTCATTCAGGTATTCAGTAATACTCCGGGCAACTTGAGCTATAGCATTATCATGCATCAAAAGAAAATTCTGGCCGATAAAAATGGCAAAAGGAATGACATGTTCTTGCAGTACCTCTTCGGCGTACCTGTGAGCATTTACACCACCACTTTCAAAGATAACGAGGTGGTTGGCTTTATAACTGATGCCTCCCCATACCAAAATTGAGCCTCCATGATATGCCACCGTTTTTACTATAGAACACGCATAAAACCTCTCGTTACGTTTATACACAAGCTGGCATCCAGTAGGACCTCTTTAGGCAATTCTGCTTTCATCTGTGAACAAAACATTACTCCATTTCTACATTGAACAGTTAGCATGATCACGCGTGAAATTTAACCTGGCTGTTCTGTGCGATCTGATGAGTTCTGTAGCGCGGGCTGGAAGAAATGCTGTCAGATGTCTCTCAGCCCCGTTTTTTTTACTGTTCTTTCACTTACGCTGATTTCGAACCTCAGCCGCTGTATGAAAGCGATCTCGTAACACATTACTGACAATAAAAAGATCGTCCCGAGCTGACATGCACAGAATCTAAAGGCATGTTTTTAAGCACAACACACTAAAATCTTGCTTAAGAAGTTTACTTCAGTAATTTTGACTAATAAGGATAACAATTTTAATAATTTTAAGTATTACTACTTAAGGATATACCGATTCCAAATTACGGTAACTGTAGACTACTCTTTAAAATGGCGTTAAAACCATAAGATGAACAAAACAACAGGTTACATTTGTTTAATTTGATTCCAAAATGTACCTACTTAACACAAATAGTACTCGTAATCATGTAATGTATAAAATTACAAAAACAAATATAGTGCCACTTAAGAAGGGTGGGCGGTTAATTGTGCCTGTGAGTGTAGCATCATAATGCTGCTGTGGTGAGAAGTGTAGAGAACCGGGGTTATTACTGGGAATTGGCATTTCATCTAGGTCTTGTTAAATATGGTCTGATATGATATAATATACATATATGTATTTAAATTTGTTGTATTTAACAGACTTGTCCAGAAATCAAACGTCGCTTCTGTGTCCACCAGAAAGAGTACCACAGCCCGTGCCATAATCGGAATACGGTAATTTTTGAACATAGTATAGTGTTAGTTTATTACAGTAGCTGTTGAAGCTTAAATTGTCTCAGAAAATCTCTATGTGTAAAATTCAATTGCTGTACGTTGGTCTCGCTAAAACTCGAAAACGGCTCGAACGATTCGATTTCGAACGATCGTTGGAGAGGTCTCGTCTACGAGGGCGGCACTGAAAATTTCGGGAATCAAGGAAGTGACACAACATTACTATTTAAAAATGTATTTATTGCTTTTCGAAGTATTCTTCGCGAAATTTGACATATTTTTCCATACGATGGAACCAATCATTGAAGCAACCATTCCATTCGGAAGTTGGGGTCTCCAAAATGGCCGTTTTGTAGGCGTCCACAGCTTCTTCAGTTGATGAAAATCTCTGTCCACGCAATTTATTCTTTATTTTGGGGAAAGTATAGAAATCATTAGGACTTAGGTCGGGGCTGTACGGCGGATGGTCTAATAATTCTATGTTTTCTTGCTCTAAAAACTCTTTTGTTCTGTGTGCGGTGTGAGAACTCGCATTGTCGTGATGGAGGATGATGCGGCGGTTGCAGTTTTCTTTACGGAGTTCAAAAACAACCTGTGGCAAACAAATGCTAGCATACCATTCTGCATTAACCATTCTTTGTCCCTCAAGAGGAATAGTCGCAACATGGCCGGTTTCGGAGACAAACGTGGCCACCATTTTTTTGCAATACTCCGTGAACGAACAATTTTTGTTGGCCTTAACTCATTTTCGAACACCCAACTCGTGACTGGTTTTTTGTTTCGGGTTCGTACGCATATATTCAGGATTCGTCACCTGATACGATGTTGTATACAGCATTTGAGGATCCTGCGTGGAATCTTTCGAGAGTTCTGACGCACCAAGTAACGCGAGCCGCTTTTTGCTCTTCACAGAGCGAATGCGGTATCCATCGGGAAAACAACTTTTTTACACCTAATTGTTCATGCAAGATTATTTGTATTTGACTCATGCCAATGTCTAAAGTTGCCTGAATTTCGCGGTATGTCACAGGTCGATCTTCCTCAATCAACTTACGCACAGCATCAACGTTTTCTTGGGTGACTGCAGTTTTTGGACGACCTTGACGGGGATCATCACTGAGCTTGACACGTCCACGTTAGAATTCAACAAACCAGCGATAAATTGTGGTTTGGATGGTGCTTCATCACCAAATGCAGAAATCATGCGGTTAACACACTGTTTTTGTGTTAAACCACTTCGAAAGTCATAATAAATCATCGCTCTTGAATTCTCTCGAGTCAATTCCATTTTCTCAACGACTAAACAAGTTTGACAAAACCTTGTGACAAGACCGAGAATCTTTTTTTAAATAAATAAATGGTATTCGATTTTTAAAACCAAGGAGTTTTCAATTAATAAAGATTTTAATATGACAGGAACAGTGGAAATATTCCATTCCCGATACTTTTAGTGTAGCCTAGTAATGAAGTCAACGCTCCGTCCCCCTCGTGCACTTATCCAAAGTCCCGAAACTTTTCAGCTCGAGTTATAAAACCGTTTTCAATGCCTAGAAGACTGCAATGTAGTGGATGATTTAAATGACAAGCTCGTGGAAACTGTCCATGCGATTGGAGCTAAGTTCTGTAAGACCCGCCACAGAAGAATACAAAAACCTGAGATTTTGAGTGAGATTGAGAGGTTCGATGGGCAGCCGTTCATATCATCGTTGGAGCTACACGCAAGTGTGAGTAACGATACAAGAGCAAGTCTTATCCGACACTATTCCGATGATATCCATGATGTCAGCCTGAGCGAGATTAGTATGGCTCTTCAGCACATTAAAAATGGAAAAGCCCCAGGTGAGGATGTAATTACAATGGTGTTTCTGAAAGTGGCTTCAACCCTTTGATTCAATCAAAATTTGGGAGGTGCTACAGTCCTATCAGCAGTGCCAAGTTGACTGTCGGTATATAGTGTTTGTACAGTAGGGCTACGAAGACTATCCGAGAATAGAAGCAGAGTGCGAAACCTATCCAACTGCAAAAAGGTG
Source organism: Parnassius smintheus behrii (assembly GCA_036936625.1). Lineage (NCBI taxonomy): Eukaryota > Metazoa > Arthropoda > Insecta > Lepidoptera > Papilionidae > Parnassius > Parnassius smintheus. The sequence continues at coordinate 5,407,888 of JAUPFT010000024.1, forward strand.
TAACACAGGGTGACGTTATATTCCCGTAACTCTTCACCGCTGCATTGGAAGATGTTTTCAAGTTACTGAACTTGAAAGGATAATGGCGAGTAGACCAATCACCTTCAATATTCCGACGATATAGCCCTTATGGCAGAATCGCTAGAGGACCTAAGCACTGTGCTCAATGTCCTCAATAGTGTCTCCCAACGGATACTTCTTTAGATGAACATAGATAAAAAAGATCATGTTTAATGTCCATGTCACACCTAAGCCGGTAGTTGTTGGGAGCACTAAGCTCGAATTTGTTAACGAGTACGTTTACCTGGGATAAAATAGTCCGACTAGGTTAGTACAACTTCGACCGTGAGCTCAATCGACGGATTCAACTCGGCTGGGCAGCGTTCGGGAAATTACGACACATTTTCTCATCGGCTATACCTCAAAACTTGAAAACGAGATTGTACAACTAGTGTGTGTGTTATGGAATGTGATGACTTATGGAAATGAGACGAGGTCTTTCACTGCTGGCCGTATGAGGACACTCAAAGCCGCTCAGCGAGCTATGGGGAGGGCTAATCTCGGGGACTGCGTGATAAACTTAGAAATGCGGATTTCCGCAATAGAACCAGAGACCGACATAGCCCAAAGGGGTAGTAAGCCGAAGTGGCAATGGGCCGGCCATGTAGCTCGAAGAACCGTCAACTGATGGCAAAAAAAGGTTCTCGAGTGGTGCATCCTCGTACCGAAGGGCGTAGGGCGACCCCCTACTAGATGCCTGTTACCAGATTACATTTATAGAAGCTAAACAAGCCTGAGTGGGCCCCGTCAATATTGACACAAGCACAAGAGAATAATTTAGATTTATACGTGGTAGAGCCACGCTGTAGCTATATTATGATGGCTGCACGAATGGGTCGGTTCGACCGGGGGGACCACGCTCTTACAGAATACCAGCTTAAAATAGCAGCTTAATACTGCTGTATTTCGTATGATGAGGGTAAAGATCGGGAAACCCTTTTTTACTAGAAGCGAGGCATTCCATTTTAGTCTTCAGGGGTGACAACGCCTCTGTGTTTTGATTCTTAATCGAGGATAAATGTCGATGTCTATGGGCCACAGCATCCACTTAACATCAAGTGGACTGTGTGCTCGTTTGTTACCCTTATTCTATTAAAAATAAATAAATAAATAAATAAATATTCATTACCACTATAGCCTATAAAATTCCTCTGTCGGTGAGGATAAACACGTATTGATATATAGAGATTTTAATGCCTGTATCGGTTCAGAACTCAACTCTAGCGTTAGCCAGAGAGCTAGCCGTTCTACTACTTTCACAAGTTTTTTCCAAGTCTATAAAAGTTTCGCAGTGTTATTTTTATCAATACTTCTTTTTCAGTGCGGCAAAACTTGTTACGTCAGTGAAGACCGTAAGTAGCAATAAATTGTGAGTAGTTAGACAAAAAGCAGTACTTGCCAATGTGGCGTAAGAGTATCCTCCTCATTTTGTCCTGTGGGTGTTGTAAGGGGTGACTATGGGAATGAATGAATAATATGATTGTAGCACGAATAGGTTGGCTCCATCGGGAAAGGATCACGCTTGTACTGAATAACAGCGTAAAATAGCAGCTTAATGCTGTGTTTCATATGATCAGTGCTGAGAATTGTAGACATTTTTTACTGGAACTAGGCATTCTATCTTAGCCCACAGGGATCACAGCGCATCTGCATTTTGATCTCAATGGGTTGTAGATTTAGATATATATGCGCCATAGCATTCACTTACCGTCAAGTAAACTGATTACTCGTTAAAAAAATTGATAAAACCTTTGATTATCTTTTAAAGTCTTAACGCATTATATATTAGGCATTCCATCGTGATGTCGCATCTGCATTTTGATGCTTAATCGATGGTAAATGTAGATGTCCATGTTTCATAGCATTCACTTACAACAGGTGAACTGCTCGCTTGTCACCCTTATTCAATAAAAATACTAGAAAAATCATAAGCCACTCGATAGATTTCGTTATAACGATCTCGCTTACGCCATACATAAAATATCCGAACCGAAGACAAGCAGCCGTGTCAAAGTTGTGAATCACTTATGCCCAAATACTCAAACGATACTCAATTTGATGCCGTTAAGTTTCCTGATGTTACAATACTTTTATGAAGTGATTGTAATATCACGAAACGTAATGATTATTAAAATTGAGTAGCGTTTCAGTATTCGGCCAATAGTTTTCAATCCGCTTATCAAGCGTGTCCGATTGAGACCAATCCTACCTACAACAACAGAGGCCCGTCTCCAGCCTTATGATGATGAAAAAGAAGATAAAGTAGAGTGATAAAATAAATAAGATAAATATAGATAATTTTATTCGTTGTAGAGCCAAGCTGCAGCTATATTATGGTTGTATCACAAATTGGTCTGCTCGACCGAGGAAGTACCACGCTCTCACAGAATACCGGCATAAAATAGCAGCTTAATACTCCTGTGTTTCGTATGGTGAGTGTATGGAAACGAGGTATTCAATCTTAGTCCTCAGGGTAACAACGCATCTGCATTTTGATTCTTAATCGAGGATAAATATAGTAATGTCTATGGTCCACATCATCCACTTACCATCAGGTGGACTGTATGCTCGTTTGCCACCCTTATTCTATAAAAAAAGATGAAGTATGTAGATGGTTTTGATTTAATTATGAGTGGTGTGTTCATGGGTTAAAAATATAGTTCGCAAATGGAAGTTAATCCAAACCTTATTTTTAATTGTAAGTTGTGAATAACTATTATTATTGGTCAGCCGACTTTCTTTATTAAACTAGGGTAGTAAAGTTACAGTCCATCTGATGGTAAGTGTCAACTCAGTACACGGATACTAGCAACTAACTTCAAACAATGAAAACTACGGATACGTTGCCACCTCTGAGGACTAAGATATCAAAGCCTCATAGAATATCGCCAGTGTGGATGTCTACTCGTATGATTATACTAGCTCTATATCCTTCAGACCAGAACACAGCAGTGTAAGTTCATAAAATACTCTGTCCACGGTCTCGATTTTGACCTTCACCAATCTGAATTTTATGAACGCTATTTCAAGTTACCGCCTAAGGGGAACATCGTGGAAAAACCTGCATGTTTGAGAAGTTAAAAATATGTACCTCGTGGATCTCTATCCGTATGAGAGAGCTCAAGGTTGTTTAGCAGGCTATGGAGAGGATTATGCTCTGAGTTTCTCTGTGTAACAGAGTTTGAAATGAGAATATCCGCAGTATAACAATAAACTGAAGTGAACCAGAAATTTAATCATGTTCTCGTTCATTTATAAGCAATGATTAAAAAATGGGTACAAATTAAAATAAAAACTTTTTCAGAGCCAACCACTTCCGGAGAAACGACGAAAAATGAAGTATTTAAAAAGGTAAAGGCCAATAATGATAAAGTTAATGCTCCAAATAAAAAAACCCATTGATAATATTTAAAAAAAATTCTAAGCCATATTTCAAGGCAAAATAATTGTTTATTTTTGTAGGATAAATTTGCTCGATTTGCAATATTAAGAATGCTTTCATTCGTCTTAGTAGATTGTAAGTGCAGATACTTATAATTTTCATTAAAATTAGTAGAGGTTTTATATGTGGTAGAGCTACGCTGCAGCTATATTATGGTTGTAGCATGAATGGTCTGGCTCGCCAGACCGGCGCAAAATAGCAGCATAATGCTGCTGTGTTTCGTATGGTGAGTTTAGAGGTACGGACATCCTTTTTTACTGGAAACGAGGCATTCCATCTTAATCCTCAGAGGTGACAACATATATGCGTTTTGATTCTTAATCGAGGGTAAATGTGGATGTCTATGGATGACAGCATCCACTTACCACCAGGTGATCTGTGCGCTCGTTTGTCATCCTTATTCTATAAAAAAAATCCTCGGTGTAGCTAGTTGTAGTGCGAATAGTTTGACCACGATAGATCCACGCTTTCACAGAACACCAGCGTGAAGTATAACGCTGTTGTGTTTCTTGTGGTGAGCTTAGAGTACCGGATACGCTTTTTACTCGTAAAGAGGCACTTCATCTTAGTCTTCACGGATGACGTATTTTGATTTTTAATTAAGGGTAGATCTTTATACACCATAATATCCAATTACTATCAGGTAAACTTTGTGCATGTTTGTAACTCACATTCAATTTAAAAAAATCCTTAAAATACATTGCTTTTTTGCCCTTTCAGTAATGAGAGGTGATCCTTTAGTGGAACACTTAAGTTTCGGTAGTGATCATTGCTTACGTTTTAAATGTTCGGAAGGTACAAGTTGTGTAACTTTCTCATACGCTACACTAAATTCAGAATCGCTCTCAGTCCGGGAGCAAACATCATATAAAGGCATAGGACTTACTATACCTTATGCCCAAGTTCTAAAACGCTACTTAATTTTAAGATGCTGTTAAGGCTCGTGCTGTCTCTATCACTTCAAAACATCTTAAAATTGAGTAGTATGTGACTATTGAGCCATTAGGCTAGCACAATTAAAGTAAATTAAAACAGACGATAAATCCTTTTCTATTAAATATTGTCATTATTTGGAGCCATTGGCTTTTAGAGATGATTTAAAAATATTACCATTACAGTCTGTCATAAGTCCAGTGCTGAACATTGGCTTTATAGAGAAATATTATCCATACATACATACTTGCCACGCTTTTAGTTTTTAGTTATTATTAAGATGCGCTGCTATCCATCTGCCGCCTCTCCCCAAGCCACGGAAGAGTATGGTGTAGTGAGTATTTATTATTATTAAGAGTTAAGAATGCAATCTGCACAATTTAATGGTTGATTAGTGTCCAATGTAAATCAAAACACTTTAAAGCCTTCATGAAGGACCCGGATGAAGACGTAATACTTTGTGACTAATAATAATAGTCCATATAAGGGCAAGTGAATACTGAAGCCCATGCACACCTGCAATAAACATCTAACTAAAAGTTACTGGTACACTAAAGGAGCCCATATCACGACACGTAGGATAAAAGAAATGAAAAAATACTCCATTAGGTACTTCATGTTAATTGAGACATATTGTTGAGATTGAATAAAAGATATTATTTCTTTCAGGGAAAGTCACTAGATCAAAAGGACTCAAAAATCTGCTGTAATTGCAAGAACCCGTTGCCATGCCGATGCATATTGAGTGTATCCTTAATCAAACAACAAAATACTGATGTTTCAAGTGATAAAAAATTTTGCGACCAACATACAAGTTTTACTGACATTTTACAACAGAAAGTATCTTGTTGTCGATTTTGTAAAAAAGAAAAAGAAAATGAAGAAAAGTTACTAAAACAAGTTTTGGAATGGCTTCAAGAAATACCAGTCAATGCTAATTATTCTTCTTATGACAAAAACAAAAGGCAGGAGATAGTGAGGAAATTGGTTGATGCATTACTCAAATATACGGACATGAAAGATAAACAGAAGGAAGAGATCAAAAAATACTTAGACATACTGCCAATGTGGCAACCAATTGATCAATATGATCGAGATTTATTTAAAAATAAACTAACTGAACGTCTCCTGTCGCGGTTATGTATATTGTCAGACAAAGACAATTATTTGAAAGAAATAGTTTCTAACTGGATTGATGAACTATTAGTAAATCAGAAGTCTGTCGATAAACCATTTGTAAATAAAAAACATATAATAAATAAATTTTTAACCCGAATTCAATCCCTAATATCAAATGAATTAACAGATGAATTATATTTTAAAGAAAAAATAAAATCGATCGTAACTAATTTAATCAAAAATACTCCCATTGAAACTATAAATCACGATGTAAGTTTTATCAACAAGGCTGTCGACAAATTAGTAAACGATATAACTTCGATACAACCTGTTAAATTTTCAACGACAAGAGCAGAAAAAAGTGACATACAATGTAGGACGGATAAGAACGGAAATCAAGTAAGTGAGGAGATTGACAACCAGAACCAAGAAACTTTAAATACCATTATGAATTTAAATAAGAGTGAAGAATCAGATAGAAATGATAATATTGAAAATAATAATGTTCAATATAAAATTAAAGATGATGTTAAAAAAATTATTATTACAATAAAGTTAGAAGCTTTGCCTGAGGAAAAGATGATTGAAGAAGCAAATATAGAAAAATCAGTCTCGCAGATAGTAAAACAATTTCAAAACCATAATTTAACGTCAGATCTAAACCCAAAACCTCAGGACAACTTTATGGAAAAGACGAATCTTCAAGAATTTATCAAGAACGAAGAATCACAAGTTGAAAATGTGTCGCCTGGGGAAAAAGATGATAATATGAGAAAAGAATTAAAGAATAAAATAACAAATACTATTTCCACAAAAAATTATGAAGATGAACTTAGCCTGAATGATATTGGAACTAATCAAATACGAACAGATTCAAGTTTTAGTAAAAAAATGTCCTTCAGTGAACTTTCAATACTCTTGAAAAAGGATATTCAAAGCTTTGTAAAAGAACAAGTATCTAATATACTTCATGAATATTCTGTAGATCGTAAAAATAGAAATGAGATTAAAGATAAATTAACTAATATACTGACTAACCAAATAATGCGAGGTGACAATGAGAGTGATCTTAAAGAAACAGTATACAGTATGCTTCAAGAAATCAATCTACCGGACAGTAAACTTGAAGATCTCTATGAAACTCTTTTAAAACATGCGATAGAAATGTCGTTGACGTTTCAAACTAAAACGACATCTTTTTTACGGAATGATGCTACTGATGTTTCTGAGGATAGAGGGAAAGGTGACATTTTAATAAATATAGAAAGGGAAATAACTGCCTTCATTAGTGAAATTACTGGCAATTTAAAACCAGAATCAGATTTAAAGTATACAGCAATTATAAAATACCTGGCTGCAGGAATTGAAAAAGTATTATCTAACTATAAACATCCAATAAAAGACAAAACTGATATGGTTAACAAATTAATTTTTAATTTTCTTAAAAACCTAGGTCTGCCAACAGACGCACGGAGTGAGAAATTGGCAAAAAAGTTGGTAAAAAAATTATTAAAAATTTCATTGCATGCATCAACTCCAAAGAACGCAAATGAAAACTACTTCCCTAGTGTAAGTAGGGAGTCAACCGTATCTTCGATCAGAATCGGTGATAAATATTCTGATATATTAGAGAATGAGTCTCTTATCCGAATTTATGAAAGTGCAGAAAATACTTTATTCGTTAACGAACTTGAGAATATTATCAGAAGTTGGATTAGAAACACCAAACTAAATACTATTTTTTCAGAGGCAATGATTTACAAAATAATCAGAGACATTACACGGAGAATGACATATTTGCAACTCAATTCAGAAATTCGGACTTCTTATGATAAGGAACATAAATTTTTTAAATTATTATTCTCAAAGTGGATGGATAATTATGACAGTTTTCCGAATGTTGATTTTTACGTTGATTCGTTAATAGATAAAATACTTGGTCTTTACATGCCAAAGGTTACAAATGATTTAAAATTAAAAAATGATCCAATAACTGTAACCTCTACGGAAGATCTAAAATGGATTCAAAAGCTACCACCAGACCATCTTGTTTCTCATAACAACAACCATCGTAAATTAATTGCAAGAGAAATGATAAAAAGCATGCGAACAGCAATGGACCAAAATTCAAATCCTGAATTAGTTCTAGAGAACAAAATTCAAAATTGGTTACCTAAAGTTGTTAAAGTTTCTAATGAAAGTCACTTTCACGGCTTGACTGAAAATCTTGACGATTATATAGAAAAAGATGTAATAGAAAAATTAAATTTACCTAAATATAATAATAATCAATCTATGAAAAACATAAAAGGTGCAATTATGAAATGGTTAAAAAATTCGCCTATTTATCAAAGAAAGAATACCTAGGGAAAACTTTTACAAAACTAAATATCAAACCTTGCAAGGGATTAAAATCACAATATCGGCAGCTTAAAACCAATAAAGACATTGATGACCAAGAATTATTCTTAAATAATTAGAAACGCAATTAAAACGATTTCCAGTAGAACCAACGATAAGATGATAGTACTTTGATAAATATCAACGTAAAAAATAGTTTTAAAAATCTTAAATCATTTGGAGAATTTAAGAATAATGCAAAACAATTACCAATTTACAATTACATATAATTTACATATGAAATATATAAAACAATTTAAAACATATATTGTTACAATTAAAGACAATATATCCAAGTTACTACAAAATATACTGCTATGGAAAATTCTGCAGCCTAATAATGAAAAAATGGCAGTTAATGAGATTTATTCTATATTTCCTTAGTATTTGTACAGTAGATAAATGGATGCAAAAAGAGTACAAGATTTCAAATATAAAATCATTTTTGTTCTGGAATTATTATCTCTAGGTTATGATCTAAGTAACGTTAAATTACAAACGCTGGTGGACAATTTATTCGAAATATTGATAGGCAATTTAAAAGAGACATCACTGACGGATTGTGCTGATGAATTAGAACCTTTTAAAGAAAATACTAAAAAGCTTTTGATAAAAGAGAAGAAAAAATGGTGTTAGCGATTCCCAAAAAATATAGAAGACAACTCAGAAGACAGCTTAAGAAAGTGAAATTAAAAATCGTTTTATTAGCGGACTGGTAAATATACTAAGTAACATAACTATAAATTCAAATCTGGTTGATAATATTAATGTGTATGAACTTTTATTGAAAAATGAAATAAGACACCTTTTCCATACTTTGTCTGAAAACAATGACAAATTACATATGAAGCATATGTTAACATAAATTTACAAATAACGATGCAAATGAATACAAGGAAAAAATAAGCAATTATTTGAAACAATATCCTGCTTCTCCTATAAAGATAGATAATTTATGTAACGGCTTATACATTGCATTGCAAAATGTATCATTTCTAGACAGTATTAAACTTGATGAAACTCAAATTAAACAAATGAAAAAACAAAACGATATTGAAACTATCTTGTCGAAATCACCGTAGACAATATTGATTAATTCCATAGAAAAATATAACAAGAATACTAAGCAACAATCTATGCAACAAAATGCAAATATTTAATTGTCTTCGCAATGTCTAATGGAATCTTCCTTGGTCAGAGCAGGTGTTGCAAATCATTCACAAATTCTATTACAAGAACGTCCAGCATATTCAAGATATGTAGATAAATCTATAGAACAAGATTTACACATCAATCGACATCCAAGAGGTATAAGTAATAAAACTTAAGAAATTTGAAAACAACTTTGAAAATATTCATGAATTAATTCATCAAAAATCATACACGTCAATATTATACATATTATCCGACCTCTGCAAAAAAACAATGAATCACAAAAACCACAAATTATCATCGTCATCTAGCCCTTTGAACCAACAACCACTAGATAAAATAGATGACCCCTGGTTGTTAACAAAATAACTTTCAAATGGAAGTATAAACATAGGCAAACCTTCGTTCGACACTTAGGAATATAGTTCGGGTAGAAGGTTTTAAAACGAGAATTGTACCTCTTTCAAAAAAATAGGCTAATTTGCAAAAAAACAAAACTACAAGCAGGAAAATTATCGTAAAGTAACTTAACAGATGAATCCCATTTAAATAGGGAACTACCATATAAAAATGGGGAACTACCATATAAAAGTTACAAGCGCTCATATAAAAACAATCATTCTGATTTTGATTTGAATAATTCTTTACGTAAAAAGGGAGATAGATCAGACAGTTATGTAAATATGTTACGAACGTCAAGACGCTTAACTTTTAGAAAGACTTTAAAACTTTAAGACTTGGTTCTTTAAAAATGTTTGATCAGCAGCATACAATAGCTTACGAAAATGTTTCAAACGTCGTGGTGCACTTTGTCTTCATCTGAGTGCTTTACACTTCAGTTAAACTGTTATGCAATAGTCGATATAGTTGTTACAATATAATGTGGATTATTTATTAAAAAGATCCGATATCTAGATATAGAGTGAAATTATTTAGGCATTAAAAAAATATTGATTTAAAATGACTTTTATTTGTTACTGAAGTGAAAACTTCTTTAGCCACGTTAAGCGATTTTTGGTTAGGGAAAAACTTATCGGTTCGCGTAACCGGTGACCTCGACATGTCGTGTCATGTCATGACACGACATGTCGAGGTCATCGGTGTATGTTTACATCTATACGTGATATACACTATCCGCGAATATGTTGGCTTGCACCAACTCGTAGTATAGCGGCCTATGTCATTAAGTTTTCACTTCGTTCGGCAGTCCTTGTGACTGCGTTTGTTTTTTATATTATGTAAATTATATTGTTTGCGGCTGAAAAAAGTAAAAAAAGTTTCTGATTTCAATCTATCTCTAAAAAAAGTAACTAATAAACGGAAAAAACGGTGGCATCGGCTTGCTATCATTATTGTTTAAATCATTGGTACTGAGCAGATTCTGGATTCATCAAAATCAGTATCCAAAATCAAAAAAATCTTTTCTTGAATTTTTTTGTCAAGGAATTTTCAGTACCAGTTCCGGAGTCTTGAAGATCATAGTGTTTCACCTCGTACCCGAAATCCGTTGGATTTGCGCCTGATGTAAATCAGATGGTAACGATTTCCATCTCATAGGACTATGAGAGTAAGGGAATAAAGAGTGTACTTGTGCTTGATACTACTATAATCCTGTCCTGCGCAAATAGTAGGCTAGTCTCCGTTGAGATTGCCTGCCGTGGCTGAAACTCAGTCTGGAAGACATTATTGTGATATTATTATTATTATATAGGATATTATAGGAGTGAGCTACCGATAAAGCCTATCAAAAGTCCAACATAGGCCTCTTCCATGGATCGACTCATATTTGCAATAGTTAACACGATAAGCAAGCGGATTGGCAACTGTTTTTTTAGTTGTTTTCAGAAAGATGCTGCTGTTCATCTCCTGATACGTTTCCCTTGTCGCTTCTTACGATACCCGCGGTATGATACGGCTGGTGGATATTCTTGCATCACCACTTAACTGTTATTAAAGGTATACATAGAGGGGTATATAAGGCGTGTGAAAATAAACCTAAATTAATAAAGAATTTTTTACGTGGTACAGCCATGCTGCAGCTATATTAATTGTATAGTTGTAGCACGAATGAGTCGGCTCGACCGGGGGAGGACCACGCTCTCACAGAATATCAGCGTCAAATAGCAGCTTAATGCTGCTGTGTTTCGTATGGTGAGTGTAGAGAACCGGACACTCTTTTTATCGGAAAAGAGACATTCCATCTTAGTCCTCAAGACTGACAACGCACCTTCATTTTGATTCGCAAACGAGGATAAATGTAAATGTCTATGGACCACTTACCATCAGCAACCACTTACCATCAGGTGGACTGTGTGCTCGCTTGTCACCCTTCCCTATAAAAAATATATATTATGCTAGCCATCCGACTCTTAAATAGATTATATATAGACATCATATTTGCAGTTCATCCATTCTTTAATCACAGCTTTTCAGTAATTCTCTACTGAAAATAGCCCCCCCCCCCTGCACCAAGGAATGCCACAAAACACGATCTTGAGCTGCCTATGTTGCTGTTTATGTTATTTAATCATGGTTTTTAATTTATGTGTACGTTAAATAAGAAATTATTAAACATACGGATATATTGTGTTCGGGCATCGTGTATCGTGGACGCACAGCCAGAGGCTACATGTCCTGGTTGTACAAGTCGGTGTCACACTTCGCCTTCACCAATCTGCCCAGCAGCTTTTCGTTGTAAAATGAAAATGGTTAGGAATGAAATAATAAACGGATCTGTAATACGTAATTATAATATATAAAGACGCTCCCAATGTTTAAACACAACCGTATCATTTAAAAACTTTTATAAAAATACTGTTTACAGTATGGAATATTACAATGGCTACGGAAAATTCCTATTAAGTCTGATATGAATTCAAATGCTTAAATTTAACCGGAAGAATTCTCAAAACACTCAACGTATTTTACGGCGATTTTTCATACCCTGTAGCTACTCGAGCGCTGTTGTGGAGAGTTTTTGAACTGTTATTTACTGCTTACAGATGGGCACATTTTCAACCATTCTCCTATGGGAAATTATCCTCCTTACCTCTATACTCCATGTACGAAACCATTAAAAATCGTATCTAATCTTAAATTAATTAATTAATGAAATTGGATATTCTTAACATTTCTTAACCACATGACAAATGAGCAAGTTTTTCATAGTCTGAAACGGAACGTGTAAAACACGTTTTTAATATATTTTAGCATGGCTTCTGGGCCTTTGAGCCTTTGTTAAACACGTTCCGTCTCTAATTATAAACAAAGTAACATCTTTTTCTGACTTTATTTGAATTCAATTATGCGATACGAAATAATGGTAATTTTACACTATCGCGGTCCCCTCGTTTATGGGCTTTACAAAAATTGAAAAATCATCCGATTTCGATGATTTTTTAGAATCTTCGTTTTTACGGCGGATTTGAGAAAAAAAAATATGGAAAAAATCTCACCTGAAGATTCATATAGTTTTATAACTTTAAATGTGATCATAAACGCACTTCTTCGAATCGTCCGTTCTTAACTTTTGCAAAGCATTAAACGAAGTTTATATATTTTTTTGTTAATCTACACAAAAAGCGAACATTTAAAAAACATTGGAAATTATTTGTTTATTAATTTTTATCTCACTTAAAGTTTTTATATAGTTTTCTGACTTTAAATGTTATCATAAACACTCTAGAATATCGAAATAATTATAAAAGTTAATATTTTGGTGTTTTATTGAGTGTAAGATCAAGCGAAGCGAGCTCGGCACTTAGCGCATTCCGACTCGAACAAGTTAGGCTAGTTCATGGTTATTTTTATATAAACCACTCGTTCCATCGACACAGTTTCCCTCGACTGCGCTACGTTGAGTGGCGTGGTGCTTCCCTCCCCCAACTCTCTTCCCCCATAAATCAGGTTTATAGTCACTCAACGTAGCGCAGTCGAGCACTTAAATACTTTGACAGAGGAGGGAATGCCTGCGTATAGATACTCACCTTCGATACGCCGTGTTGTTCTATGGGCACAAGATAGTCTTTAGCACCATGCGCTGGAGCACCAAGAATACTGGCAGCATTACTTCTTGTCACATAATAAAAACAAATTTAAAAGAAAGAAAAATACTTGTTCTGTCAGCGTGACTTCTGAAATATTTTTTGTCATCTTAATGTCGTAATTTCTTTACAAATTCAAAATTTGTTGATGCGTAAATACCGTTTTAATTAGTGTTTAGGATGTGAGTATTAACTCGATATTTTGTTACATAGAGACTTTTTATGCGTGATATGCCATGCTGCAGATTATGTATGTAGCAAGAATGGGTTAACTCGTCCGGGGCAGGACCACGCTCTCACAAAATACCGGTATGAAATAACAAACTAATGCTGCTGTGTTTCATACGGTGAGCAAAGAGTACTGGAGAGCCTTTTTACTGACGACAAGAAATTCCATCTTAGTCCTCTGGGATTTATATTTTTATATCATAAGGGTGACAAACGAGATGATGATGAGATCAGATCGTATATGGATGCTGTGGCCATTAAACATCTACATATATCCTCGTGAGCTAAGGTAGAATGCCTCATTTCCAATAAAAAGAAAGTGTCTTCGGTTCTCTACACTCACCATACGAAACACAGCAGCATTGAGCTGCTATTTACCTCCTGATGTTGTACCTCTAGGGTTGCCGCGCATCCTTGTTTAAATTCTTAATCAAGGACCACACCACTCATCATCAGTTATGGTGTGTGCACGTTGTCATCCATACTTCTTTTTATAAAAGCGGGAAAAGCGATAAATGACGTTTATTTTATGCCCTATTAACTCTAGCGTCGCTCGGTCGATACTATACCATATGAGAATAGGAACGAACTCCTTACTCATGTGACTATACTCAACTTATTGTAGGAATACGTATTCACACATACACACATAATATGAATTTAATAGAATCAGGCGTTACTTTGCGGAAATCCCTATATTAAAGTTGGTAAGAATTACTTCGCCCACATCCGCTCAATGAAATAAATTATTCAATTATGTGTCTTAAACAGTTTGAAGGCAAAAATCGTCGGTGGTGTGTCTTTTCTAGTACATAGTGTTGTTGGGGGTGGTGGTGCAGGGACTCATAGTGTTCATTCTGTGCTTCTTTGTAGGCCCATTCCTACTTCTGAAGAGTGGCACGGTTGTTACCGGCCTGACCTTGGATTCTCCCTCCTACGATTACTCAAAATGACGGTAAGCCTGAAATTATTACACTATAACAATAATATTCTTCACAAAGAAGGTAACTTTCCAGAAAATAAAATATGTTTGTAAGCGTGGATATCGGAAGTGCACACAGCCCACCTGATGGTAAGTGGATGCTGTAGCCCATAGACATCTACATATATCTTTGATTAGGAATCAAATAACATATGCGTTATCAACCCACACGACTAAGATGGAATGAATCGTTACCAGTAAAAAGGGCCTTCGGCTTTCGTAGCATAGGTTTTTCATGCTACAGCTTTAATACGTTGCAGCGTGCCTCTCCCACGTATAAACGCATATATTTTGATTTTTCAAAATTCTAGATTACAGTCATCATCATCATTATCATCCTTAAATCTGTACATCCCTTCAAATTCATTGATGAACTTAGGCCTCTCCCAAGGAATGCCATACAGCTGGTCATGAGCTACCTGCATCCCATCGACTATATGTATCTCTTATTCATTTCACTTATTGGTACGAGGCTTCCACTCTTAAATCTTTCTTCCCCTTCGGTTGTCGGTTCTTTGAGCCCCATGGCCGACTCAATGCCACTTCGGCTAACTGATCCGTTGCGCTATATTTTTTTATAGGAAAAGGGGACAAGCAAGCACACAGTCCACCTGATGGCAAGTGGTTGCTGTGGCCCATAGACAACTACATCTATCCTCGTTTTCGAATCAAAATGAAGATGCGTTGTCAGCCTTGAGGACTAAGATGGAATGCCTCTTTTCCAGTAAAAAGGGTCTCCGGTTCTCTACACTCACCATACGAAACACAGCAGCATTAAGTTGCTATTTGACGCTGGTATTCTGTGAGAGCGTGGTTCTTCCCCGGTCGAGCCGACCCATTCGTGCTACAACTATACAATTAATATAGTTGCAGCATGGCTCCACCACGTAAAACGTATATCGGTTACTCTGGTTCTACAGCAAGTATCTTAATATATATAGCCGTCTCTAGCTCGCTGAGCGTCCTTAATCTTTCTCTTGCCAGCAATGAAAGACCTGGTGATCCTAGTGTCATAGTAGTGTCATAGTAGTAGTATTGCGAGTGTGACATATATATATATATATATATATATATATATATATATATATATATATATATATATATATATATATATATATATATATATATATATATATATGTCACACTCGCAATACGCACTAGTTGTACACGCTTATTTTCAAGTTTTGAGGTAATAGGTACGTGACGAGAAGATATGTCGTAATCTCCTGAACGCTGCCCAGCCGAGTTAAATCCGTATTTGGACTTCCCTAGTCGAACAATATATTCAAGTTTACAGCTTTATAAAAAAATAGAAAAACTGCGTTTGCAAACCAGCTTGCCAAGTGCTGCAACTATAAAAAATATCCACACTACGAGGCAATCTGTTGGGCAAGCCAATGTTCACCAGTGGACATTCGACAGGCTGTAATGATGTTATGGTATCCTATCTTTATATACTCATCGACAATTTCGAGCATAGTGCTTCCAAAAACCACAGGTATAGGTTGAACGTTACACAATGACCTTTGTTTTGTTCCTGTATCCAACAGTGACCTTGTGACTTGTGATGACATGTAGTGATAATAATGATATGATATGTCTATTCCTAAAAATATGTATGACGCGTATATTGAAAGTATACAACAATAGTACGCACATGTCGGAACTGATCGCGTATAGTTTGAATTTGTTATGAGCATAACTATTTTTAGAAACTATAGAATATGGTTATTACGCTTTTATCGCGTATACTTTCGCTTAAACTTTGAGCAAAAAACATACTGCACTAGTTAAAAACATGCATCGATCAAAAACGCGAGTGTATGTTATTAATGTGCATAGATAGTATTTGTATGTTATACAAAATATGCGTGCTGTCCTTGTATACTTTCAATATACGCATATATGACCATTAAAACCAATATCTTCTTTTATTTATTTATTTATTTGCTTTTTCAGGGAAACATACAGTACAATAAAAAAATACATTATAAAACATATAAAAGTAATCCTAAAACCAATGAAGTTTCCACAGATATCTAAAACATATTAAAAGCTTGCAACCACAATATGTTTAAAGATTGAAAAAAAAATAACTAAATGGATTTATAAATAAATATTAAGTTCTAAGCATAAAATAAAAGTAATACAATACACACGACCTATAGTGAAGCTACCAATTATAAATTAAGTTTTACAATATTTTTTTATAACTATTATATTTAAGGTGAAAAATATCTAGTTATCAATATTTACAGTATTAGTTAACAACATTTTAAGTTAAAATTTTTACATGTACGAGATACAAAATTATTAGAAGCGTACTTCGTTTGTACTATACGTAATGCAAAAAGAGGCTTTTTTCGTGCACCTAACCGGTGACACGCAAGATTCACTTTGCTTAAAAGTAGGGGTGAGTCGATGATATTATGTAGCAATTTGTACAACAACATTTGATCTCTTATACCACGGCGTTTTTCGAGTGTATAACTGTGTAAGCTGTGCAGAAAATTATTATTGATTGTTTCAATCATTTTAACATAAACTTTGTATTGAGGATTCCAACATGAAGAGCAATATTCAAGAATAGATCGCACCAGAGTATTAAATAGTATAATTAATGTTGTAGAGTTTTTAAAATCTTTTGAGATACGCATCACAAAACCTAGCATTTTATAAGCTCTTTGAGTTATTATATTAATATGTGATCTCAGTAACAACTTACTATCAAACTGAACACCAAGATCACGCAGTTCATTTACTCTCTTTAGTAAATTATCGTCGAGCTTATAGGTAAAGAGGATTGGATTCTTTTTCCTAGTAAATGAGATAATGTTACATTTCTCGATGTTCAAGTAAATATGATTTGCTTGGCAATATGAGCTAAGCCTACACAGATCCTCTTGAAGTAGATTGCAGTCTTCTATAGATTTAATATGTAGATCTGAAAATTTTCATATCATCTGCAAAAGGGAGAATTTTGGAATTATGGAAGCAGGATATTACATCATTTATAAATATTATAAACAGTAGTGGACCAAGATGCGTACCCTGAGGAACACCTGAACAAACTGGGAGAAATGATGAACAGTGTCCTTTTATTGCAACTGCTTGACTACGATTTCTAAGATAAGAAGATATCCATCGAAGTAAATCACCATGTACACCGATTTGATCTAATTGGTTTATCAGAATACTATGCGAAATTTTGTCAAATGCTTTTGTAAAATCAGTGTACACTGCATCTACCTGCAATCCACTATCCATTGCAATATAGAGGTGATCAAGAAACTCGCAAAGATTACTTTCTGTAGACTTTCGACCTATAAAACCATGTTGTTCAGGAATTATAATTGGTCTAGCTATTTGGGAGAGTGTGTCATAAATAATTTTCTCAAATAGTTTTGGAATCGAGCCTAATTTTGAAATTGGACGGTAATTTGAAATATCGTGCTTATTACCTCTTTTAAATATGGGAGTTATGAACGATTTTTTCCATTCTAAAGGCATTTCACCCAACTTCATGGAAGTTCTAAACAAAATTGCTAATGGTTTAGCTAATTGACGGTAACATCTTTGTAAAAACAAGGGAGGAATGCCATCAGGTCCTGGTCCCTTACTGACACCTAAGCGTTTTAAATACATTGAAACTTGAGGGACTGTAAAAGTGAACGAGTTTATACTAATCGAGTGAGCGGAGCTAGAAATCTGAGTATTATGATTTGGACTAATAACACTAAAAGCTGAGCTAAAATGAGTATTGAATAAATCACATATTTTCACAGGATCTGAAGTCGTATTATCATCTAGAAACATTATATCAGGAAGATCATTACATTTTAGTTTTGATTTTACAAAAGACCAAAAGAACTTACTATTAATACCAATCTTATATTCAGCATTATTGATAAACTTGTTATAACAGTCGTCCTCCATTAATTTTTGTCTCTCCCTTAGTATGGCAAAAGACTTGTAATCACTATCCTGTTTATACACCTTCCACTTGCGATGAAATTTTAATTTTTCATTTACAATTTTAATCAATGCGCTATTATACCAAATTGGGTACTTAGTGTTAAATTTAATAGTTTTAGTAGGTACGTGTTTTTCTATTATATTATTTAAAATGTTATAAAAATTCGACACAGAGACATAGATATTACCGTCACTCAAATTAGATTCCCAGTCTATTTGCGAAAGATTTATATTTATTTCCTCATAATCGGCATCTCTATATAACTTGACTGTGTGAGTCCGAGCCTCGAGTAGTTTCTCATGTGATTTTAAAAATTTTAAACTCAAAAGCTGGATGGTGCGAATCCTCTAAAACTATTGGAGTAGTTACTAAACTGACTTTGCAATTAATGTTGGCTATTAAGAGATCCAAAATACGATCATTAAAATTTTTAAATATATTATACTGACTAAAATTATTAAAAGAAAGAAAAATTGCTAGTTTATTAACTGTATTCGATAAAAAATCTCCATGTAGGGTCACATCAGCATTACTATTTTTTGACCAGATTGCGTTAGGTATGTTAAAATCTCCTAATATCATGAAGTAGTCATCAGGGTAAGAGAGAACTTCATCAGAGATATGTTCATAAAAGTTTGACAACACATCTTTATGAATTCGACATTGTGGAAAATAACAACAGTATATGTTGCATCGTGTATGTCTTTCAAATGAAATAGAAACACGAATCACGTCAGCAGCAGAATCCATTGACGGGATGCATTCAACGTTAGTGACCTTTAGCTTACGTCTCATTGCAATCAGAACTCCTCCACCCATTGTATCACCTCTGACTTTGTAGTTACGATCACTTCTATATACGTAATACCGTGCGTCAAATAGTTCTAAGTCGAATATACCCGAATGTAACCAAGTTTCAGTGAAACAGATTATATCGTACTCATGACATAAGACCTTTCTGAAAAGCAAGTCAGTCTTAGTACGTAGACCCCTTACGTTTTGATAGTAAATTTTTAAATTAGAACCGATTTTTATACAGATGTAAATATATATATATATATATATATATATATATATATATATGTCGTACATACTTCTTCTTCTTCTTTAATTCGCGAAAGTTCCCTATTGGATTTGTGCCTCCCTCGTTGAAGGGAGTACTTGCCTTAATTAGCGCTAAGCCGCTTGGCCGGACGTCTCGCATCTTTCACACTCCACCTCGTCGTGAAGCTACCGGACTGGTACCAGTATTACTGCGATGCGATCTACTCGATACCAAAAAAAAATTCTAGCATTTCCTTTAGTGGCCTTTTATGACATCCACGAGACAGAATAGGATTTTCTTACACCATCACTAAGTGAAGGCAGAGAGGCTTTACTGTCCAATTGACAGGGTCACGCTACTCGCTCTGAATAAATTCGCTATATTCTATTTATATCGCACAATACGTGAAGGAAAATACATTAATTTGAATTTTGTCGTAACCAGCATATTCCCTTACCACGCAATTAAGTCTGGAGCATGGGAGCTGGAGGTGCTGGTGTGGTGGTGGTAGAGAGGATGCGCGGCGCAAATTTAGCTATTACGTTACTGAACAAAGAAAGGGAAGCTCCGTTCGAGAAACAAAAATGTCAACCTTTAACATTATCGGGTAAGTACGTCGGGAATGTCCGTCATGAGTTACGGTTCGCTAAATTTTGAAAAAGGTCATGAACCATTCTGCCTATATTGTGTTTTTGTTTTAGCTTTTAATTGAGTTTTGGATATTTTTTATAGAATAAGAGTGACAAAAGAGCACACAGTCCACCTGATGGTAAGTGGATACCGTGGCCCATAGACATAGATAGACAATTATAAGCAATCAAAATTCTGTTTCGTTCTCACCCCTGAGAATTGATAGAACGCCTCGTTTCCAGTATAGAGACTATACTGTTCTCTGCTAGCTACTATTTTACTGCTTTATATATATTTAGCGAAGAGAGCCTCGAATCATGGGCAACAATTTCTTTCAATTGGCTTGATTCTATGCTCTTGCACAAAAATACAATGCACTGAGAGATTGTTCGGATTAATTTGAGCTACTTAATATAGGAGTTTTGTCGCAGTGTACGACAGTCTACAGTCTACAGTCCAATTCTCACCAACTCGATGTTTGGTAGTAGATACACTACAGTATGCTTACCCAGAAATTTTCTACTGCGACTTATTTTGGACCGATGTGACTGGAGATCTTCAAAAGAAGATCTTACTCCTTTCCAAAAAGGCCGGTAAGGCATCTGCTATTTCTCTGGTATTGAAGATGTTGAGTGAATAAAATGATTCAGTTGTTATCAGGTGAGGCGGACGCTCATTAGCCACCTCTTCTATAAAAGGAATACTGTACTACAGAACGATAATATAAAACGGTCTTTTATAACAAAGGGCTTGAAACCCGGATTATTAAGATTAAAAAAAAGTTCATATTTAAAAAATTAAAGTTATGTGGTTTTTATTAAGATAAAGTTGTAATTAAACGCGATAAAATCCGTAAATAATAGTTTTATTCAATGTGTTGTGTTCGCCTAAATTTAAGAAATCATTAAGATAAAAAAAATCTATTTTTCCCCTTTGTATCAACCATTTTTTCATTGACTGTGAGTTAAATGAAAATTTGCCAAAAGCCAAAATTGCAAAGACACATCATATATACATACATTCGCCGATTTTTAGATAAATTCATTTAAGGGTGTAGACAAAAAACGTGTACACCGTGGTTTAGTATAACTTAGGAAAATAGCGTGCATTTATCATAAGAAAGTAGATATTCAATATAGGGCAACATATGTATGACGGTTATTTGTGTCACATATGTAATTTAAGCTCGTATCTTCATTGTTCGAACTCTATAACACAAGTAAATTTAGCTATTTTCACATGACCTACGACAGCGGGTTCGTTCATGTGAACTTTCAAGTCACCTTAACCTTAGACCCTTTGCAATATATTGATGTAAATAAAGACTGAATCGGTCCCATAATTACTACTTTTATATTTGCAAGGTGTGGAGCGTGATGATAGATTTTCTCAGGCCAACACACGAAACCATTGTACACGCGTAATTATAACACATAAAACGAATATATCTAAATGAGTTTTTCGCAAGTAAGACAAAAGTCGATTATTTTGCGTGGAATCGTCGTGTGGATATGATCAACGTACACAGACACAGTCAAGGACAAAACCTGAAACATTTTTATGCATAATTGGATTTACAAAACACTTGATTATTTTTTTTATTAAAACATTAATGTAACCTTAAAGCTTATGTATGTACCGAAAAAATATAGAATTCGTAATCTTTTCTTTTCTTAAATTAAAGTTGGTGATGTCGAATGTGTGTGAAGAATGATGTGCAAAGGCGAAACACGTGTCGTATTATCGTCGATGGCGTGTCTTTCCTAGTGTAGTGGTTTTGGGTGTAGTTGTGCTGGGATTAGCGGTGACGGGATTAGTTAACGCGATTGAAGGAGTGCGGAGGTGCTCTTCAAACAAGTTTACACATCATTTTATTTCATTGTGCGGATATAGGCGAAATAATTCTAAACCGTGTATAATAGCGTACGTACTGTGTTAGTAGGTAACTTCACTTGGTAGGAAAGGTATGAAATGAACAGACACATGTGCTCAAGTGTAACTCCATTTATTTCAGAAATGGTTGCGGACTTCTTGTAAGTCAGAAACAATATTATGATATCGCGTTTCAAAATATAGGTATCGCCATCTAGTTACCTTTAAATACGTATATTTATATTGAAGCGTAACTTTGACACTTACAAAATTGATATAAACGTAAACATAACTGCCCATCAAGGACGACAGTCCTTAACGATATCCTGTATCAATGATAAGGAAACCTCTAACTAAACATTATGTTATCAACGTTATTCACTATCACACACTATCACTACAGCCCTTCACAAGTCCACTGCTGAACATAGGCCTCCCCCAAGTAATGCCACAAAGCACGGTACTGAGCCACCTGCATCCATTGACTTCCTGCATATCTTACCAGGTCGTCACTCCATCTAGTGGGGGGTCGCCCTACACTACGCCTACCGGTACGAGGCTGCCACTCGAGAACCTTTCTTCCCCATCGGTTATCAGTTCTTCGAGCTATATGAACGGCCCATTGCCACTTCAGCTTACTAATCCGTTGGGCTATGTCGGTCACTCTGGTTTTACTGCGGATATCCTTATTTCTGAGTCTATCACGCAGAGAAACTTCGAGCATAGCCCTCTCCGTAGCCCGCTGAGTGACCTTGAGCGTCCTCATACGGCCAGCAGTGAAGGACCACGTCTCAGATCCGTAGGTCATCACTGGCAACACGCACTGGTTGTACAATCTAGGTTTTAGAGATTGAGGTATACCTGACGAGAAGATATGTCGTAATTTCCCGAACGCTGCCCAGCCGAGTTGAATCCGTCGATTGACCTCTCGGTCGAAGTTGGACTTACCTAGTCGGACTATTTGTCCCAGGTAAACGTACTCGTCAACAACTTCGAGCATAGTGCTCCCAACAACTACCGGCATAGGTGTGACATGGACATTGAACATGATCTTTGTTTTGTCCATGTTCATCTTAAGACCTATCCGTTGAGAGGCACTATTGAGGTCATTGAGCATAGTGCTTAAGTCCTCCAGCGATTCTGCCATAAGGACTATATCGTCGGCAAATCGAAGGTGAGTGATGTACTCGCCATTGATGTTAATACCGTATCCTTTCCAGTCCAGTAGCTTGAAAACGTCTTCCAATGCAGCGGTGAAGAGTTTCGGGGATATAACGTCACCCTGTCTTACACCTCTCTGCTTGGATAGGTTTCGAGCTCTGATTCTGTACTCGGATAGCCATCGTAGCCCTACTGTACAAACACTTCAGCACTTCGATATACCGACAGTCAACTTGGCACCGCTGAAGGGACTGTAGCACCGCCCAAATTTCGACGGAATCAAAGGCTTTCTCATAGTCCACATACGCCAAGCAAAGTGGCAGAATCAACGCTATTGCTACGTTTTAATCGATGTAAAAAATAATATTAAACCATTTCTACTTATTTTATGTTTAATAATAATAATAATAATAAAAAAAAACAAAGAACTGAATAAATTTATTGCATTACATTTTAAAATAAAGTTCTTGTTGTGAACAAAAATAATTAAGTTATATAACGATTTCATACATATTTTAATAGCATTTTTATTTATATATAAGCCATTAAATATACACAGAAAAGTAAACAAAAATTATTAAAGACAAGTTAATCACTCTGTAATAGGTAAAATACAAAGTTTTGGAACAGTTCGCTTAATAAGCGAATTTTTAAATTTTAAAATAATAACTCGCGTAACTTTGTCCACGCCAGGGTGTTTTTCCACGATTTTATCCATAAGCCACCTAGCGGGTGGTAACCCATCTTACAAACCTTATTAAAATAAACTCATCTTCAACTTCGACGGCTTCTACATGCACCGAAGTTGATCGTTCTTCGGGGTCAGTATTAGTATTTTTTGGATTGACATATGTACGTAATTACTGAGTTTTTTTAACCAAACTGGGCCGTTTAACCACAACTGATGAGTTGACATATTTGATTAACTAATACCTCGTGATGCACAGTCAGCTGGGTTATGATTAGATTTCATGGCCAATTACTGCGGTCAAGCCGGGTTACAATTTCTGCAACTCCGTTACCAATAAACGACTTTCATCGATTAGGGTGATTACTTAACGACATATGAATCCGTCCAAGCGTGTAGATTTGATTTGGATACTTCCAACACCTTAGAAACTTCTGTCAAATGTTTTTCTAATAAAACTCTCCCGCCAATTCTAACCGTGGTATCGAAATTTGTTTCATGGGGGCGACTCTTGTTTTTGCAGTAACTAGACTTACATGCATACTTCCTTGAATATCTATTACATGTAAATAAACCACTACTGCATAAATTGCATTTGACGCAACGCAGAATCCATGGAGTTCTACTACTTGGTCATTACCACTACACGTCGTCCAACGTCGTCGTAAAACTGCATAGTTGTTAAAGATCCCCCGATATTTAATCCATTCTGCTAAAAGTACCTCGATTATTGATTCATCCCAACCGATGCCAGTTAACCACATTTTTTGGATAGAGATTTTTGCTTTTATAATACTTGGAGCTAACCAACTTTACGGATCATATAATCGAGCTATGTTCTATATGATTTTTCGTTTCGTTACGGATTCTGTCATGGGAGGTAATTTGACGGTTTATATAAATTCGTCATATTTACGATTCCAGGTTAGTCGAAATATTTTATATTACTTCTCAATTCCCTTTTATCTTCTGAGTTATCTTCTATCTCTTCAGCCTTCATAATATTTGCTATCCCATTTTTGTAAAACGAATCCACCCTCTTTAAGTAAGGCTTTCATCTGCCTTTAAATCTCAATTGCTTGATCTTGACGCTGGCATCCTGACATCAAGCCATCTATATAAAAGTCCCTTTTGAACATCAACAGCAAGTGCATATTATTCACCTTCATCTATTGCTAACTGTAACAAGGTTTTTACAGCCAGATATGGTGCTGCAGGGAGACCAAATGTTACTCGAAGCATCTTGTATTCACGGATATCATCCTAATTGCTTTTACGCCATACAATCCGTTGGTGATCTACACCATCGTCATCAACACGTATTTGCCGGTACATTTCCACTATATCGGCAGTGAAGCAGATTGCATGAATTCGCCAACGCACAATTATGTGATGAAGTTGTGCTTGTACGGTCGGTCTGACCATTAAATCATCATTCAGACTCACTCCATTTGACCGTTTACAGGACGCGTCGAAAACGATACGTACCTTAGTAGTTGAATTATCTTTACGTACTACCGCATGATATGGTAAGTATACTCCTTGGTAATAATCTTTCTTTTTCACTGGTTGCATATGATTCAATTCTAAATACTCATTAAATTTTTTCTTGTATTCTGATTTCAAATTTGAATCTCGGTTTAGTTTTCTTTTGAGTGACATGAATCTCTTTAACGCTCTTTGCCGTGATTGACCCTTCTTACAGGCTGGTAATTCGTCTTTAAAAGGCAACTTGACGATATATGACCACTTTTATCGCGTTTAGTGGTTGACGCAAATATTTCCTCACATCCTTGCTCATCCTTAGACATAATCCTTTTTGCAGATTTAAGCTCATCCTCTATTTTCCACAACGACTTGAGAAGATCGTCTGCTCGTACGTGCATATATATCATATGACCTGATTCGTATCATATGGCCGACTGCTCGCGGCTGGTTAGCACCCATCCAAAACTGTATTCTGAGTCATCAATGATCCCGTTAAAATCAACATCTGATCCTGGTAAAATAGATTTTATTAGGAATATTAAACGCTGGATCAGCAAGTTTAATTTCATCTAATACTGGCTATGATTTTACGAGTACTTCTCTTGGTGGCAATAATCCCGTCAATTTTTCTAAAATGTAGGTCTACCTTGACTGCAAAATCAGAATTGTGAGATGAATATAGTGTTATATCTGCCTTTGATTTTGTGACTAAGCATGTTTCGCCTCCTAATCCAGATAGATTTTCTAAAACTGTTTTTTTAACCCATTAGTAACTGAACATTTGATTCGGTTACAAAGGAAAGATGAGATGCTGGATCAAGAAGAACACGCAACTGATGAATTGACCCAACTTCCGACCTAGCGTCTACAAACGCTGTTACTAGTGACTCATCCTTTGCGATTTCATATGAGACCTTTTATACATGTGCAGCGGAAGTATTCACGGTTGGTATTGATAGTGAGCTTATCAACTGCTACCTTGTTAACAGTTGACTGAGGAATACTACTCGTATGTAACAATGAATGATGTCGTCATTTACAAATATGGCAAGAAGCTGTAGCGAGGCAGTTAAAACATAACCTGTTCTGTTGGACAAAATTACGTTTGGTAGTACTATCTAACTTTATGAAATCCTTAAAACTACTAATTCGATGATCACCTTTACAAAAGGAACATACTGTTTGTGACACATGTAAAGACTGAATAACATTGGCTGATTTTATATTAAGTATTATTGTTAGTATAGCTGTTAAATTTTACCTCAGTTGCTGATCATTTTGGATCTAATAACTCCAAAGAATGAAAATGTCGCTCTAAAACTCTCTGAATTGACTAAAATTGAGTAAATTATTTGAATGGCTATTCAATTCATTAACCTTTGCTTCCCATTGTTTCCTTGATTCATTGTCCAATTTCATGTATATAAATTACAATTATATCCCATGACTTAGTATCAATCCCCATATTATAGAGATACTGTAACATACTTGTAGTGCCATCTTACAAATACTTTATGGCACTGGCAGAATCAGTGAAACACCTTTTAGACTGAAAAATTGCTTCAAAATATTATTAGCTAAAAATTGTTTGTTATTTTAGAATGTACCTAGAATAATTGTCACATATTTCAAATTTGACATATTTGATGGAAAATATGCATATTATATCAAAATGGAAATTGTAAAAATACATAATATTATATTATACAACAGTTGCAAAAGGCGAGAGTAAATTTCAGGAAAACTTCAAACGAAAGACTAACAACACAAGTTACTTGAAAGCTGGTGCTTTTCTTTTGGTCCCATATAATTTTATATAATTGTATACGTGGTAGAGCCATACATACGTGGTAGAGCCACGCTGCAGCTATATTAGTAGTATAGTTGTAGCACGAATGGGTCAGCTCGACCGGGGAAGGACCACGCTCTCACAGAATACCAGCGTGAAATAGCAGCTTAATGCTGCTGTGTTTCGTGTGGTGAGTGTAGAGAACTGGAGACCCTTTCTACTGGAAACGAGACATTCCATCTTAGTCCTCACGGGTGACAACGCATCTTGTATTTTGATTTGTAATCGAGGATAGATGTAGATGTCTATGAACCGCAGCAACCACTTACCATCAGGTGGACTATGTGCTCGTTGGTCACCCTATCCTATAAAAACATATAAATTTGATCAAGATTTGACCAGTAGTTTTTGAGTTATTCTTAATATTACGTATTTAATTGACTTCGAATATATTGATAATGTTCTCATTTTATATATATTGAAGTCGGCTGTACAAAATTTTCCCACTTGTACGACATATAATGTCTGTAACGTTAGATCTTCGTCAGTTGTAAAGCGATTTTAATGTTGAAATAATACTCGTTTTTACGGAATTTATCGCGTATATTTAACTTTTTAATACCCGACGTTTCGAGAGCTTTACAGCACCCATGGTCACGGGAAGGACTGAGATGTTTAACGTCCAGATGACATAGTTAACTTTTGTTCAAACAAACAATTTAACTTTTGTTCCGATGTAAAGCTCTCGAAACGTCGGGTATTAAAAAGTTAAATATACGCGATAAATTCCGTAAAAACGAGTATTATTTCAATGTGTAGTGTTCGCGTAAATATAAGAAATCATTATGCGATTTTAATGATTTGTTTCTGGTCATGAAATTTTAATGTAACTATTTCAACGACATTAAGATTCTTTGGTCTACTCAAAAGGGTAAAAAAAACATTACATTAATAAGAAGTAAAAGTGGAGTTCAAACGAGTAAAGAGAATACTTTTTGTTAAAACAATTTTTTTCGTTCTGATACGAGCGTGGGGTTCCAGACAGTTAAAAAGTGTCGAGTGAATTACCAAAATTGGCACTTTAATTACAGAACACTAATTACAACTTAAAACCACACTAATAACAAAATACAATTGTGCTACTGATCACTTTAGTTCGCAGTTGTATCGCTTTGAAGTATTCGCTTGGAACACCAACTCAATACTAACTGACCCGGATCGCGGTCTATACCGGCCTTATTTGATTGTTAGAGAACCTTCTACTGTAGAAACATCTAGAATATTCGAGTCAATACCGGTCCCAACTGACTAGGTGTCAATAGTTCTAGAAAGAATGGAAATTTATAGAAGAATATTGACTCTCCTAGTTCTGCTACTCGATATTAGAAGGCGCTAGAGGTAATTAGTGTCGCCATGTACCAGGCATTAATTGTGGCGCGCATCAGTACTGTTACGAGCTTGAGGTTCGGGACAATAAAAATTGCCGATAAAATTACCTAAATTAACACTTTAATTTACTTTACACAAATGAAAACTTAAAACACTAATAATTAAACACACTAATTCACTTAATTCCGCTCCGAAGCTTCGCTTGTGTCGCCGAGTTCAACTCTGCCAAGATCGCATCTTGCAGCGCCTATTTATTTAAATTAGCAAAGAAATATCCAGAATGTTCAAGTAAACACGCGCAAGGTACCGAGCGTTCGAGTTTCGACTAGGCGCTGTCGGTTGAGAGATTTGTGATGTCATTCTCTGCAAAGCTCCCCTCGCTCTCGTTCCTGACACTAGATGGCGCTAGTCGTGTCGTCGACTTGAGCGCGTAACACTGCCCCCTCCTAAGACATGCTCGTCCCGAGCATTATCGGCCCCATAATAACGCGCCAAGCGATCCACATGAACGATCTTAGGAGTCCCTCTTGCGCCTTTCTGTAACGGCTCCGCAATGTCAAGGGATGTTCGATCCCGTGGTGCACCAACATTGTACAATTTCGATGCTCCTCTACTCCGTGTCTGAGGTCCCTTCACAGCCGCACAACTTGTACATGTACGACACCAATCCTCCACATCGTCACGATAATGGAACCAGTAAAACTGTTCTCGGACCTTCAGTAGAGTTCGTTTAACTCCCAGATGGACTCTCGAAAGACCATTATGGCACAGCTGTAAAATATTCGGCACTTTAGCTTTAGGGACAACCATTTGCAAACGACAGCTGTCTCCTCGACCATTGTCCCATTTACGGCACAGGACTCCATCCTGAAGCAGCAAGCTGTCCCATTAGGCCCAATAGCTTTTCGTGGTTGAACTCATCGCTGAGACGTCCCTCCACTTAGGCTTGGTAGCACGGGCCTTCATCCATCCCAGAATCGGCTTGATGTCTGGATCTTCCTGCTGTGCGTGTCGTAGGCTGTCCTTCCACCCGTTGCTGAGGTCCTGAGCATCCTCACGGATACCACTTCCTTACTCTCTTGCCTACTACAATGGTTGCAATCTTCAGGACAAGGTCTTCTTGACGATGCATCTGCGTTGCCATGAGATTTCCCGCTGCAGTGTCGGATAGTAAAGTCGTATTCCTGCTGCTGCTGGGCGGTGCTGTTAGCCGCACTTCCTTTCTGAGACCTTTCACCTTCCCTTCCTAGGGTGTGCTTAGGGCAGCTGGACCGAAGATGGCCCCTTTCCCCACAGCCACAGCACCTAGGGCTGTATCTTTTGCTGTGGTCGCGAACCGTAACTGCTGTAACCTCCCTAGCGTGAGGTGAACGATGATCCTGTCGCCGCCAGGCAGTGCCGTTAGCTGCACTACCCTCTCGAGATCGATCAACTCTCCTTTCCACGGTTCGCTTAGGGTAGCTGGAGCGAAGATGGCCCTTTTCCCCACAGCCATAGCACCTTGGGCTGTATACTTTGTTGCGGTCGCGAACTGTAGCTACTGTAACCTCCCTGACGCGATGGGAGCGATGATCCTGCCGCACGGCTTCTACCTCCAGTGCATGGGCCAAGGCGTCCTTAAGCGTCTCGTGGTGCCCGAGCCTCACAGCAGCTCTGACTTCCAGGTCGCGGATGCCGTCGATGAATGTCTGCACCAGGTTCCCTTCAATGAGCGCAAGTACAGACCGGTATGCTTTCCGCACCAGCTTCTCCACCTCTAGAGCCCACTGCTGCAGGTTCTCGTTGATGCGCTGCACGCGATCTTTAAGCTGCGCACGAAAGACGTGTTCCAGGTGAGCGTCGCCATATCTCGCCTACAATGCCTCAAGGAGTTGCTCATAAGTCACTTCCTCACCGAGAGCTTCCAGAACTGTTAAGGCCTGGTCGCGCAGGCCTAGTGTGAGTGCAGTCATGGCCTGACTTTTATTCCAGGCGTTTGCCTTCATAACAGCCTCGAACTGGATTTTGTAGGCTGACCAGGAAGAGGTCCCGTCGAACGGCGGCACTTTGAATCCACGTAGCGAAGGTGTTGTAGCTACTACGGGAGCTGTTGTTCCATCCCCAAGTTTGAGGTCGTCCAGCGTTTTCTTCACGTCAGCCATTACGTTGTCAACCCGATGGTTCACTTGGTCGATTTGGGTTTTAGCTTACTTGATTTGGGTTTCAGCTTCCGACAGGCGGTTGTCGTGTTGAGCAACCCTATCCTTCACCTGCCTTATCTCTTTCCCAAAGGCGGCGTGAAGGTCCTTCATGAGGAGCATCTGCTCTTCCGACCGACGAGCCTGTTCCGCCTGCTGATCTTCCAACCGACGGGCCTGTTCCTCCTGTCGGCGGGCCTGTTCCTCTTGTCCGCTCTGCAGCTGCTCTTTCAACTGACGGACCTGTTCCTCCTGTCCACCCCGCAGCTGCTCTTCCAACCGACGGACCTGTTCCTCCTGTCGGTGAGCCTGCTCCTCCTGTCGGCGAGCCTGCTCCTGCAGCATCACCATCAGAGCACCTAAGTCAGGTGCTGCAGATGTAGGAGCTACCGACGGGCCTGCAGCTGGTGGCTTGCCCTCCGACGTCTGCGGCGTTGCACCACCAAATCTTCGTTGGTCCGTCTCCTGCTGGCGTTGGCTTCGGGTACGGACACCCTCCGTTTCCTCCTTAGGTAAAATCGGCATGATTTTATCCCACTTCTGACACCAATTGTTACGAGCTTGAGGTTCGGGACAATAAAAATTGCCGATAAAATTACCTAAATTAACACTTTAATTTACTTTACACAAATGAAAACTTAAAACACTAATAATTAAACACACTAATTCACTTAATTCCGCTCCGAAGCTTCGCTTGTGTCGCCGAGTTCAACTCTGCCCCGATCGCATCTTGCAGCGCCTATTTATTTAAATTAGCAAAGAAATATCCAGAATGTTCAAGTAAACACGCGCAAGGTACCGAGCGTTCGAGTTTCGACTAGGCGCTGTCGGTTGAGAGATTTGTGATGTCATTCTCTGCAAAGCTCCCCTCGCTCTCGTTCCTGACACTAGATGGCGCTAGTCGTGTCGTCGACTTGAGCGCGTAACAGTACGTTAAATTTGAGGTGTATTTTATAAATTACTAACTTATTTTTAAATTTTAAAGCGTCAAATGAATTTACAGTCCAGTCCACCTGATGGTAAGTGAATACTAAATCCATAGGCACCTGCAGCCAATTTCAAACAAAGATCAGCTACAGATGGGTTTTCACCTCTAAAAAGTAAAATGGAATGAATTTGCGGTGTGTTGTCATGTGAAGTCGGCCAAAGATCGGGTTATGTAGTGTACCTCGTTAGAGGTCTATGTCTAACAGTGGAATGCTGCAGGCTGACGATGATGATGAATGTAAAGTATAATTTTTTCACCTTTAGAAACGAAAAATCGAAGGGAAGCTGCAGCTATCCAGACTGAAGGAAAACCCCTGAAGATCGACACTGGAATACAGATATGTAATGACAGACTCGTTAGCAGTTATCAGGTCAGATGTGTTGTAATGATTGTAAATGATTACAATTTATTAGGTACATGAAGATAATTAAAGTTTCAGTCTATATACTAGCCCCAGTGCTGGGCACCGGTCCCTGCTATTTCTGAGGGTGCAATAGGGAAATTAATTCATCCCGTTGCCCCAGTAGATGTTTTGTGAAGTCTGCAGAAATTAGACCCTAAAAATGAATTCCTACTTCCCTTATATATTTTGTATACTTTTTGTTTTCTCCTGGGGAGCTATTGATATAAGAGTAATAAATGAGCTGGTTCTTTGCCAAATGGTAAATGGTCACTACCACCTATGGACCCCTACAACTTTTTAACAATGTAGGCTGCAGATGCGTTGTCACCCTTGACGAGTAAGACAAAATCACTCATAGCAAAATATTGGTATAAAATATGTGATCCTTAAAACCGAAACACAGCAGTGGGTACATTCATCTTGGCGAGTTCTTAAAGTGAAATGGAGGATCCATTTTCTTGGTATCCAAATAAAATTGTATAAAAATATCTAAGTATTTATAAAAATCAATTGCGAGGCGTTGGTCTCGCAAAAACTCAAAAATGGCTTGACCTACTTTGATGAATTTTTGTATGTATTTGAGTAGGTCCCCGGATAATTCAGATTTACATTTGTACCAGCTAAGTGGCGCTGTTGTCAAGATCCAGAAATCACCCGTGCGAAGCCGGGGTGGATCACTGGTAGTTAAATATAAAAATCGGCCAAGTGCGAGTCGGACTTGCGCGTGAAGGGTTCCGTACCATCGTAAAAACTCGTTTCTAGTAGGGTGGCTCCTTTAATTTTTAATTAATTTGTATTATTTGTTGTTATAGCGGCAACGTAAAAACTACCTATTACGTCTAACTATTACGGATTATGAGATACAGCACATATCATGATTTGTAGCACATTGTAACGCGAATGGGTCGGCTGGACCGGGGAAGGACCACGCTCTCACAAAATACCAGCGTAAAATAGCAGCTTAACACTTCTGTGTTTCGTATGGTGAGCGTAGAGAACCGGAGACCCTTCTTACCAGAAAGGAGGCATTCCATCTTAGTCCTTACGGGTGACAACGTGTCTGCATTTTGATTCGTAATCGAGGATAGATGTGGATGTCTATGGGCTACAGCTAGCACTAGTATTATATTACTACCATCAGGTGGACTGTGTGATTGTTTATTACCTTTATTCTATAAAAAAGACGGACGAACGGACGGAGAGCGGAGGCTTAGCTTAGTTTGACAGGCCTGTTGGTCTAGTGGTTAGTGACCCTGACTGCTATGCCGGAGGTCGTGGGTTCGATTCCCACCCAGGACAAATGTTTGTGTGATGAGCACGATCATATGTTCTGTGTCTGGGTGTAATTTATCTATAATATTTATGTATTTAGAAATATATAAGTATGTTTATCAGTTGTCTAGTACCCATAACACAAGCTCTGCTTAGCTTGGGACTAGATGGCGTTGTGTGATAGTTGTGGAATATTATTATTATTATTATTAGTGATAGGGTACTGTTGTGGACCTTTTGTGTACGGAACCCTAAAAAAGTATTCTGATTCATAGTGGACTCTGTTTTATTTTCCCGAAGTACAATGCCGATGGATCTGATTGCCCTGCAGTAGAATTTTTCGATCCATTGACAGTAGGGATATCAGCCACACTTACCATGCTTTTTACGCGAGTTGGCAATCGCAGGATTTTTCTGATTTTTTTGAGTTGTTGTGAGAAAGATGCTGCTACCCATGTTTTGTTTCAATTCTCTCATGTTCACGGGACGTGGGGTAGTGGATATTCTAGCGCCGCCGCTAATATTTATGATAATTTTATTAACAATGAACCTTTGACAATCAAATAAAACTATTTTCAGGTCGCTCACTGCAATGTTATTCCTACATCTCCGCCGTTGTCGTTAGAGTTCCCGTTGCTGAGGACCACACCACGTAGGTGTCAGTCAATTTAATTTGTGATATGATAATGGTTTCCTTGTCGTTTTCGTTATTTAAGATCATGATCCCTGTATTTATAATTTGTACACTTAAGGATCACATTTTTGATAAGCATAAAAACAACTACACTGTCGCTTTAGGTCATTCATGCTATGATAATTGTAAGTATCAAAAAATAAATGAATATACGTTCGTCCTCATTTCCTCCCGCAGATAAAGTAATTAGCGGCTATGGGATTTTTTTCTATTCTTACAAATGCATGTTCTTTGCGAGATTTAAAATCACGGCCCTCAGCGCTACTACTCATTGCTAAGCCACTGCGGCACGGAGCCGTCAAATGTTATTTTGGTTTCCGATAGATGACGGAATAATCAGCATATTTTCGCTAGGCGTAAAGCATGTATTGCGAAGCGTGATGTTTATAAGGCAAGTCATATCTGCAATGGAAGGATGAGACCCGGTGTGAAAGAGAAGATTTTATACTTATTCTATTAGTTCAGGAAAGGTTGTACAGTGTCAGAAACACAGTCATGTACGCCATTAAGAAATGAATAATCATTTATAAAAAAATTATCTGTTTAAAATTAATTGTCTATTTGTACTCATCTTGTGAATGGCTGCCAATAGTAAAGAAACTTTACGAACAGATCTAGGCCTATTTGATCCATATTTTTTTTGTAAAAATAACGAAAATAATAAAATAAATGATCTTTAATGGTTTTAAATCTAAATAAATTACGCTACATCAATATATCCCACCCAGGTTAACCCGGCGCTCGTTGCTAATTTATAAATATTTTCGTGTATGCCTATATCTGCTTAGAATTCGAATGCAAGACTCGCGTATTAAGATGCTCCGACTACTAAGCCACAGCAAACACACAGCAATATCTTAATCAATGCATCTTTATTTTAGGTTCCACACGTGAAGAGCGCTTGACTAAAGCGGTCGATCCTTTCGTGGAGTCCTTGAGGAAATATCCGCAAACCTTAACTAACATCACTGGTTCTTCTGAGCTTATAGAAAAAATCCTATCTAGAACAATCTCTCAACGATGTTAGTATTCGAGTGAAACCAGTTTACATAGTTTTTATAACTTATATTCCCGACATTTTTAGTATTTTACAGCATTCATTGTCACAGTTAGTTAACCACCTTAAGTTAAAACTTATTGATTTTTGGTGAGTTCTACATTGAACAAGCTTCTTACGTGATATAACCAACACGAATTGGCCTGCTGAACCATGGTAGAACCATGTCTCACAGGATACCAGCGTAAAATAGCAACTTTATGCTGCTGTGTTTCGTTTGGTGTAAAGAACCGGAGACGTTTTTACTGGAAACAAAGCATTCCATCTTAGTCCTCAGGGGTAAAAACAAATCTGTATTTCGATTCCTAATCGAGGATAAATGTAAATGTCTATGGGCCACAGCATCCAAATACCGTCAGTAGGACTCACTGTTCTAAGACAGAAGTGATTGAATAAGTGTTCTAAGAGAGTAAAATAGAGTCCTGTTGCAGCTATATTATGGCTGTAGAACAAATGGGTCAAATCAATCAGGGAAGGACCACGCTCTTACAGAATACCAGCGTCAAATAGCAGCAGCTTTAAGCTTTGTTTCGTAAGGTAAGGTAGAGGAACCGGAGACCCGTTTTGCTAGTATACGGGGCATTCGATCTTAGTTCTCAGGGGTCACAGCGCATCTGAATTTTGATTATTTATCGTAGACACTCGTGGATGGAGATATTTTTGGGTAATAGCATCGACTTACTGTTATGTGAAACTGTGAACTTTATTCTATAAAAAGAAATTAACTTCTCAGTCGGTGAAACTATGAAATTTGTAACTATTAAATATAAACACGTTAGTAGACTCAGTGATTTATTTAGACAAATACTTTTGAAACTTCTGCAGATCACTGACCGGGCCAGCAGGTATGCGAGGCTAGGCGTACTTTAGCTCCCAACCTAGAAGCCCATGTTACCACTCATCGTATGTGTTAATCAGGCTAATACGCAATCGGTGCCGCTATGAGGCTATTTTGTGTCGCAAAGGTCTACTA
Organism: Parnassius smintheus behrii; assembly: GCA_036936625.1. NCBI lineage: Eukaryota > Metazoa > Arthropoda > Insecta > Lepidoptera > Papilionidae > Parnassius > Parnassius smintheus. The sequence continues at coordinate 5,443,849 of JAUPFT010000024.1, forward strand.
TGAAATCTGCTTAAAAATCTAATGACCGTCGACAGGTGACCGTACAGTGACCATATAAATTCCAAAAATCAGATATTGATTTTCCTCCCCTGTAGAGGATTGTTAGGATATTTACCATAGTTATCACGCTTGGCAGGCGCGTTGCCAACGTTTTTGGTGTTATTAGGAAGACGCTGCTGTCCATTACCTGGTTTCTTTCCCTTTATCATCTCTCTCATCTTACGACACAAAAAGGATGATATAGGGTAGTGGGTAGTGGGTAGGTATTCTTACACAGAAGTTATACTACCACTAACAAATGCAACAATATAATGAACATTGCAGTGAACAAAGAAAAAAACAAAAAAGTACATTCAATGGCACGTAACAAGAAGAATAAGTGTTTTAACGAAAAGCAAGTGAATTATGTGAGCCACAAGAACATACAGACGTATACTCGATCCAGGGGAGAATCACCAACCTACAAAAACAATAAACATCGTAATCACGACACCAACTTTAGCGTTGAGTCAACAAATTTTGAAAAATCTAGCACTTCTATTACAAAAGAAAACTCTGGCTTAAGGTAACTTGAAGCATTATTGCTATATTTATATGTCGTCAAAGCCGTGGTAGCTCAGGCTCTAATCGCTCGGTGTAAATTTCACAGTACGCGAGCAACCCGGGTTCGATTCCCGCCGGCACCAATGAAATTGTTAATTGCAATTATAAGTGTAGATTTAGCATGTGCTCGGCGTTGAAGCAAAACATTGTGAGGAAACCCGCATGTCTAAAAATAAAAAATAAAAACTTGAGAGGTGTCAAGGGATACCCGGGTGGAACGAAGTTCCTATATATATACGGAACACGCACGGCTTGGTAAATACATACGCGTTGATATTGTAATATTAAAATATAATTTGCTTTTAAATTTATTAAAGTTATGACGCGTACACTTGCTAAACACACAATAATGGAGAGATTATAACGCGTATGACTTGGTTAGCACAATAGTAAAGAGAGGTTATAATGCGTACTTGCTAAAAATACATAAGCATTTATTATTGTCTGTATAAAGTCTCTACTTACTTACCTAACTCCATCAGCAATATCCGGAATTTGTGCAGAAACACTGTCAGGGTTCATTATTGTTATTATTTTTTATTATTTATTATGTACAAAAAACCTGTATACACTCAACAAAAATAATCGTTACGACACCACACTCTTCAATGCGAAATAGAAAGACGAATCGAAAATAACTGGCTTGCTTTCTATGAGAGAGAGAGAGAGAGAGAGAAACACGCGCACGCCGCACGGCTTACAACTATAGCAAAAGTGTCGTTACAACTTTTGGTCTTAATTTTTTTCCGTCTAGCCCACTTTCGTAACGCGCGATAAGGAACTTCGTTCCAATATTTCGAAGACATACTAAGTTCGCCAACACAGATTAGGGCAGCGCGGCAACATTTCCTTGCTCTAAACCCTCTCAGTAATGAGAGGAGGCCTGTGCCACCAATGGGACGTATATGGGAAGTAACGTTATCTTTTATAATATGTCGTTCTTAATAGGTAGTAGTGTTGAAACCACTGTGCACTATGTAGAAAAATAAATGACAAAAGCCAAGTATTTATTGTCAAATATATTTATTTTTTTTTATAGAAGAGGGGGCAAACGAGCATGCGGCTCACCTGATGTTAAGTGACTATCGCCGCCCAAGATCAACCGCAACACCAGGAGAATTGCGGGTGCGTTGCCGGCCCTTTAGAAAGGAGTAAGCTCTTTTCTTGAAGGTCCCCAGGTCGTATCGGTCCGGAAAAATCGCCGGTGGTAAACTATTCCACAGAGAGGTTGTACGTGGAAGAAAACTCCTTGTGAAACGTACAGTGGTGGACCGCCAAGCATCCAGATGGTGTGGATGGTATCGGGACGTTTGCCGTGTAGTGCGTTCACGAAATTTGGCGGCTGGGATTAATCCGAACAATTCCTCAGAGCACTCCCCGTGATAGATGCGATAAAATACGCAAAGAGATGCAACATCTCTTCGCAGCGCCAGTGAATCGAGCCGATCGGAAAGCACTCGGTTGTCGACGTTTCGAGCCGCTCTGCGCTGGATGCGGTCAAGTGGAAGGAGCTGGTACTGGGGAGTCCCAGCCCAGAGATGGGATCAGTATTCCATGTGCGGCCGAACCTGCGCCTTGTAAAGTTGCAGGCGGTGTGCCGGCATGAAATACTGTCCCGCTCTGCTGAGCACGCCAAGCTTTTTAGAGGCCAATTTGGCCTTCCCTTCCAAGTGACCACAAAACTGCACGTCACTCGATATGTCGACGCCGAGGATTCCGATACTGGCTGAGGCAACAAGGGGAGTGCCTTGAAACTGAGGGGATACGACAAAGGGGTTCATTTTAGCGGTTAACGCGTAAACTTGTGTCTTCTGGGGGTTAAACTGGACTAGATTTAGTCGTCCCCAATCCGAGACTCTGTTCAGCAAAGACTCGACTTCAGACACAAGTTTGTCCCGGCACTCGGAGACGTTTTCCCGAGAAATATTGGCTCGGCCGGTGCAACATTGTTATTGATATTTTCGTTAAGAAAGTTTTCAATTCTGACATGCAGTCCTACGACTAACAGTTCTTTTTTCTATTAACAATTGTAATCAGGAAGATGCAGCTTTCCATCTCCTTTTCAGTTCGCCCTCTGTATTTTGTTTCAAAGTTTATTTAACCCATAAGTCGTCCTATGAACCTTACTTAATATTCGAATTTTAATACGTGGTGAAGTCACGCTACAAGTGCAATAAGTCTGTAGCACGAATGGGTCGACTTAATCGGAGAAGGCCACCTTATCACACAATACCAGCATGAGAAACAGCAGATGTTTCGTATGATATGTGACAAGAACCAGAGACTTACTTACTTACTTATCGTAACGCACAATCCCTAACGGGGTAGCCAGAGAGAACAGATCGCCAAGTGTCACGATCCTTACATACCTCTTTCGCTTCTTTCAGGTTCATTAACTTCTTCATACATGCACGTCTAGGTATCCGAGTACTCTTGACCCTCCCCTCTTCGAGCAATTTGATCACATGGTCTTCGAAAGTTAGTCTCGGTCTACCTCGACACCTTTTAATATTTACTTTCGCTCTATATATTTTCTTCACCATTCGGTCTTCACTCATTCGTTCAACGTGCCCAAACCATTGGAGTACGCCCCTATCACCTATAGTTTTTGTGATAAGGTCATCTTTCAATCCTGCCATATTGCGAATTTCTTCGTTTCGCTTTCGGTCGACTATGGTAACGCCACACATTTTACGAAGAGATCGCATCTCCACTGCATTCAACTTGCTTTTATGCTTCTTCTGGCATACCCAGGTTTCGCTGCCATATAACAAAGTCGGTACCAACACTGCGTTATGTATTGCAAGGCGTGCACTCTTCACCACGCTTTGCCTTTTTACTAATGCATTCAGGGCACCATTGACTTTGTTTCCGGCGGCGACACGCCTATCCACATCTAAATCACATCTTCCATCCCGGCTGAAAGCACTCCCCAAGTATACAATTTCATTTACCTGTTCTAGACATTCCTGATTTACCCATATTTCACATTTCGTTCTCTCTTCGTCCTTTTCAAATACCAGAACCTTAGTTTTATTAGCATTCAAACGGAGACCTTTAATTTCACATTCCTCTTTCATACACGTGACTAATGTCTGCAGTTCTGCTTCTGATGGTGCAATAAGCACTGCATCATCAGCATACAGCAGACAATTAACTTTTATGTCACCCAATTTCACACCCAAACAGCTATCTTTCAGCTTCTGTAAACAGTTTCGAGATACAGTATGAACAGCCAGGAAGACATGACACAAGAACACAAGAACCAGAGACCCTTTTTACTATTAACCAGGCTTTCATTCTTAGTCCACAGGAATGACGACGCATTTGCATTTTGTTCTTTAAACTGAGGGTAGATTTAGGTATCTATAGACCCTGGAAACCATTTACAATCAGGTAGACTATGTGCTCGTTCCTTGATCGACGTGCGAGTTTTATCGTGGAGTTGTGATGATCAACCAAAGGGTTTTACCTTAGAGTCAAGGAAAACCCTTTGGTTGATCATCACAAAACTGCGGTTTTTTAGCCGACTCGCCATCGTTTTATGGAATCTGGCGTTGGAAGTTGCTTCAACTTCAATTCCAAACTATTTGACTTGCACAGAGTATCAGGAAAGATGAGCCGTGAATAAATCCGTCGTAATTTTGAGTGCAAGCTTATAGCTCGTGCGTCGATCATGACTTTGCTTGTATATTAAAAGTATTGTTTTGACTTGAGTTTTACTCGTAGTATAAATAAAAACCTCTTTTTAAAAACAAAAGTTTTGCACAAATGCTTACCCTACTGATATATTCTAAGTGCTTGTTCAATATGCTTGGGCGTCATTTTAGAGATTTATTGCCTCGCGTGCAAAGGATGGGCAAAGACGCTGAAGTGAGATACTTCAACGACGTGAGGAAGTGTATTCGTGATACCTTCAGACATGTTTGCGAGGAAGAGACTGTGGTGAGTTTCAAATAAGAATTTTAATATGATTATCATTATCTTAATCATCATTACAGGCCTTCATATGTCCACTGCTGAACACAGGTCCAAGAAACCAAGGAATGCCACAAAAGCATGGTCTGAGGCCATTTTCATCCATGCCTGCATGACTTACCAGTTTATCACTACCAACTAATAGAGGTTCACCCGAACCGGTTACCAATGTGAAACTGCTACTCTAGCACCTTTCTCCCTTATCAGTTCTTCGAGCTAAATATATGGCCGTCTCGTTGTCACAGCACCCGTTGCGCAATGTCAGTAACTATGGTTCTTCTAAAATTAATCTCATTTCAAGGTCTTTCATGCTGCAACACTCCAAGCATAACCCTCTCCATTGGTCGCTCATACGACCAAATACGAAGGACCACGTCTCAGATCCTTGAGTAACTTTAACTTATATTTAATTTTATAAAAATATACATATTAAGTTTAGAATCCTACGTAGAGTATGTACTCATGTTGGTAAAGTAATAGCATATATTACGTGGTAGAGTCACGATGTAGCTATATTACGGTTGTAGCTTGTAGCACAAATGTTCTTGAACGACCGGACAAAACTCTCTCAGAATAGTTGCTTTATGCTGCTTTGTTTCGTATAGCTTTCTCATACGTATATAGGTCCACGAGATAAACATTTTTAATTTTTCATACATGCATTACGCGATAGGGACACGCTGCAGATATGTTAGTCGTCGTTGTTGTCTTCTGCAGGCATATAGCCGTGCAGGTCTCGGGCCTCGGGGTATACCCCTTTACCCGGATGTTCCTCACGGCACACTACAGTGTGCCGGTCCTGGGCGCCTTGATGTTAAAGGCGTTGTTATAACGACTATTGTCGCAGTCGGTTAATTTATAAGTAAAAGATGGTTATCTAATAATTGTGTTTAAATAACACAATTATTTGTCAAAGTTGGCCTTTCTGCGGCATTGAGGGGTTTACTCAGACTCCCTAATCTATATAGGGAGGAGTTCTCTTGGATAAGGTCGCCCGTCCGGCGGCCTTGCATGCAACGCCGCGAAGCCGTTGAGGTGTTCGTGTGGCCCGTTGTCGGCACGGTCAAACATACCGCGCGCCAGCCGGACCACGAATTCATGAAGGCTCTCTATCTTGAGGTTGGCCGCTATGACGTCATTACGGACGTAGCGACCCGCACCGACTATAGTTCTTAATGACAAATTCTGCTGGGCCTGAAGTCGCCGCTTCTGACGATCGCTCAGGAGTGCATACCAGGCCGGAGCAGCGTATGTTAGCAGGGGTCTTATATATGTTTTGTAAATAGTTATCTTCGACTTTGTCGGTAACTTGGATGTCAGGACAGGACGGAGCATTGCACGCGCACATCGAGCTTTGCGTATAGCAGAGTCGACATGCTCTGTCATATGCGATCCTGTCAATCCGACATCCAAGGTAGGTCACGGCCTTCTCATATGCGATCTCCTGGCCTCTAAGGGTTAGCGGTGGTGGTAAATTTCTGTAGCGGCGAGTGAGTAGAGCGGTCGTCTTGCTAACATTGACGCCACTCATCCAGCCATGGTGGCAGCAGGTCCAGCAGACGTTGCATCCTGGCAGCTGCAATGTGGGCTCTTCTGGACGACGTGAAGTATGCGCTGTAATCCGCAAAAAGCGCTAGTTCGACGTCGTCCTCCCATTCGTGCAAGTGTCCTGCCAGGGTAAGAATGTCATTTGTGTACGCCGCGTACAGGGCTGGAGATAGACAGCTGCCCTGTGGCACACCAGCTGTTATGGTCTTTATTGCAGACACGGCGTCCTCTACGCAGACGTAGAACTTCCTGCCTTCCAGGAAAGACGCCACTAGCCGCAATATAGCAGGAGGGATACTTGTTTGTACTTCTAGCTTGTAGAGTAATCCTGTGTGCCACACCCGGTCGAACCCCTTCTCAATATCGAGAAAGACGCCCAACGATATGCGGCCTCGGTTGTGTTCGGCCGCAAGCAGGTGCAGCACTCTGGTCAGCTGTGTTGCTGTAGAGTGAACCCTCCTGAATCCATGTTGCTCCGCCCGAAGTTGGATGCACGGGCGGAGACGTCTTAACAGTAATCTTTCGCACAGTTTAGCTATATGCGGTAGCAGCGTGATCGGCCTGTAATTGGCTGCTCTACGCCTGTCCTTCCCGGGTTTCGGCAAGACGATAACTTTGCCTTTCTTCCAGTCCTCCGGGAAGTGGGATGTCCGCAATATTCCGTTGTAGAGCCGACCTATCTCTACAAGGACTCTATTGGGCAGCTGTCGTAGTGCAGCGTTAGTTATCCCGTCGTGCCCCGGCGCCTTCCTCGGTTGCAGGCGGGTTACTGTCCTCCGCAATTCAGCGGGGGAGATAAACCACTCTCCTGCAAGCGGTGGCGCGGGCGACGACAGGAGCTCCTGCACGCGGCTCTCTTTCCTTGTATGGGATTCCAGGAACTCCGCACTTGCTGGGTTCGGCATAAACTGCTCCTCGAAGTGCTCAGCTAGGATATCCGCTCTGCCCTTGGCATCGTAACATTGAATGCCCGCGTTGTTAGTCAGCGGGCAAACAGGTGGTCGTGTTTTCGTTAACTGTCGGTTCAATGTATAGAGCGACGCATGCTGTTCGTCCGCCTTCCATATGCGCCGCTCCCAGGCCTCTCCTCTGTGGGCCTGTATTGCAACCGACAGTTCGTCTGACAAGGTGTTGAGTCTCCGTTTTACTCTAGGGCAGCGAGTACGCGCCCAGAGCTTTCTCAGCGCTCTTTTATGGTTGAGCTGCACGCGTAGTCTTAGCGGCAGCTCTTCTTTTCTCCCCGTGAGAGGGACGATCGTAGAGGCCGCGTTGAGGGCCTCCTGGATACACGTGGTTAGTCTGGTTGCAGCGGCCTCTACGTCGTCCGCTGAGTTAATCGGTGTATGGACTGGAGGTCTCTCCTGCAGGTGTTGGTGGTAGAGCCTCCAGTCAATCTTAGTCTTGACGGCTCTGGGCGGTGAGGTCACTGCCTTAGTGCCAAGGGTTATCAGAATCGGGAGGTGCTGCGTATTCAGGTCATACAGCACTTCTACCACTACTGGGTAGTTGACGTTCCTAGTGAGCACGATGTCTAATACATCCGGACGCCTCCTAGGGTCGCTAGGGATATGCGTCGGTTCCTCGGGACCTAGAACGTCGTAATCATGGTGTTCTGCGTCTTCGTAAAGTTCACGACCCGGCGGGTGATCACTCTGGACCCCCACGCCGGGTGTTTGGCGTTCAGGTCCCCGGCGATGATGGTGGGTGTTGTACCTTCCATTACCGTCCGGATGTCTGAGGAGTGAAATGGAGTCCCTGGCGGGCGGTATGCTGCAAAGATCTTAAGTTCCTCGCCCGCCGCCTCCATTTTTATGCCGATTGAACGCATTGTCTGGAAGTCTGGCAGCTCCAGCTCCTGGTGGACGATGTCTCTTCTCACCAGGATCGCTGTCCCTCTGTAAGCGACCCCCTGAGGATCGACCTCGTCCCTCCTGTATATGTGGTAATTGGGCAGCTTAAGATGCGTTGTAGGTCTTAATTTGGTTTCACCCAGCAAGATCACCTGGATGTCTTGTTGCTGGGTGAGAGTGCGGAGTTCGTGGATCCTTTGACGAATCCCGTCCGGGTTCCAGTATAGCAGGTGCAGGTTACTATCCTCCATAGTGCCTTGCCAGTAGTGATGCCAGCGCCTTCATAACGGCGGTAACGGGATCTGTCCCAGCCCTAATGTCGGCCAGGACTTGTGTTCCGACTTCGATGGCTATGCCTACCAATCTGTGGATAGCATCAGCCGTCTCGAAGTCGGAAATTGGTGGTCTGCGTTCTGCACTACGCTTTTGTGAAGGCACTGGTCTCGGGGCATTGGTTTGGGTCTTCCTTTGTACAGAGCGCGCTCTATGTGAGGAGCGGGCTCTGCTTTCCGGTAGGGCCCTTTCTGGCGCTCTACTTGCCGTAGCTGGTGCTGATGTTTTTGCAGCAACCTGCGCCTGCGAGGCTATCGGTCCTGTGGTTGTAGGGGTAGAGGTCACAGCCTGAGGAGGAGGCTGCTCCATTCTCCTACTCCTGTTACTCCGCCTCTTCCTCCTGGAGGGTTGCCTCTCAGTGGCGTCGTTGGCAGGAGGTCGGAGAGTCGCCCCGGTGGTTGCCCTTTGGTCTGTGGGACTAACCGTTTCTGATGGTACTACAGGAGGGGGTGGGGGGGGGCTGATTGCCTACCCTTCCCTCTGGTGATGGTAGCCCACCCGTCCTCCTGAATGGTGACGGCCTTTGGGCGACTTTGGGGGATCCTCTTTGGGTTCTCCGGCAGTAGCCCAGGTAAGACGATCCCCTGCTTCCTGGCTATCCTCCTCAGGACCGGGCAGCGGCGATCGTTGGCCGTATGGTTCTTGGCGCAATTTGCGCACTTTGGCTCCTCCTCTCTACCCCTAGGGCAAAGGCTGGCAATATGTTCACCGGCACAGCGAACGCATTTCACTGGCCTGAAACAATTAGCGGAAGCATGTCCGAAAGCCTGGCAACGGTGGCATTGTGCCGGTCCGGTCTTCCTCTGCCAGGCTTCGATGACGACTCCTCTCATATAGAGGAGCTCGTCGAGTTGGTATAGTTGCTGTAGCCGTTCCAGGCTCAGATGCTCCAGCTGTGCATAGTAGAGGCAGCCCGGTCTGCCCCTACGTGGTAGTATAGCCTTCACATAATTGATGGGGAAGCCTTTTGCCCGAATAGCCTCCTCGATCATTTTTGGGTCGGTGCCCACAGGCAGGCCACGGATGCCCACTTTAGTGGGCTTCTCCTCTGCCGGTGTGTAGCAATACCACGACATGGTTTTGTCCTTCTCGGAGAGCTCGACCATATATCTCTGTATGGTACGGAACTCCTCCGGGCTCTGTGGTGTGAACCTAACTCCCTTCCCGAACGGACGGGCGTTAGGTGGGTGGCCCAACTTCTCATTCAGGACCTTAAAATGTTTGGTCCACTCTGGGAGGCATTCTGCGACAATCGGCGGATATCTCTTCTCTTTCTCTTTCTCAGTTTTCTGAGGCTGTTCCGCCGATTGCGGTCGTGGTACTGCTGGGGCCGCAGCCATGTGGGCATAGCTCGTTGACGGCCGCTGTCCATCGTCCTGAGCTAACCCGGACGGGTTGGTGGTTTGAACCGGGGATGATCTACCGGCCGATGCAGCTAGGGTTGCATATGTTGTCGAGCCCCAGCTGTAGGATTCCTCACCTCCTTGCTCGAATTGGATCGAGTCGTGACTACGTCGGTCCGGTGAGATAGGTGGCGGTGATGGCGACTTAGGAGGTGAGGTGTGGACCTTCTTCCTAGTCGTTGCTTGGGGCTCTTCATCTTCTGATGATGTTGGTGAGTCAGATGAGTTACCGATGCACTGCCTCTTTTCGTGGAGGGAGGCTTCGGTCTCCGGTGGTGTGTGCCTTCGTGGCGTCTTCTTAGGCCGCTGTTGTTGTGAGGGTAGCGGTTCACGCCCAGTCGTACGATGGGGGAGAGTGCAACCCTAGGTGCGGCCTCCTTACCCGGCGACGAAGGTTTCCGGGTCGGTATTTGGGAGTAAGACGAGACTACTCTCGTCCTCTCCGGGTTGAATATGTCACGATAGGCGATGGGTCTGTCCAATACGCCTGGTCGATCCGGTGGTTTCCTTGCTCTCGGAGGAGGTTCCCCCTTATCGTTCCCTGACATCCTAACCTACCAGTCAGTGTCAGCGGTAATCTAGTTAAGGCCCTATCTATCTTCCAAACGGTCTGCAGCAGATGTTGATGCGCACTGTGGGCACTGCCTACCCCTTTTATAGTAAAAGGGTTGGGGGAAGTGCAAAGGAAGTGCAAAAAATATGTTAGTGATATAGATGTATAGCACGAACGGGTGGGCTTGACCGGAGAGAAACACGCTCTCACAGAATACCACCCGTACTCCTATAATAGCAGCTTAACGCTGTTGTGTTGCGTATGAGTGCAGAAAACCAGAGACCCTTTATACCGGAAACGAGGTATTCCATCTTGGTACCGTTAAACGAGTTCTGATATGATATAATATATTTAAATTTGTTTTATTTCACAGACTTGTCCAGAAATCGAACGTCGCTTGTGCGTCCACCGAAAAGAGTATCACAGCCCGTGCCAAAATCAGAATACGGTAATTTTTAAACATATTACAGTATTATAATGATTGTTATGATGATAATAGACGGCCCCAACCATTACATCAGATTTGATAGACCACAAATCCTCGCGAAAGAACACCGATTCCTACCAAGGATGATACGTGAGGCTATTGAAATTAAAAAACATCCTAATTTCAATAGAGAAGGAGGCTGGGTACTACCACCTGCTTGGGATCCTATAATCAATATAATTAAAACTAAAAAACATCCTAATTTCAATAGAGAAGGAGGCTGGGTACTACCACCTGCTTGGGATCCTATAATCAATATAATTAAAACTAAACCCAAGCATACCACTGCAAGACCTCAGGACATAGTCAGTTCATTTTGCATAGATCGGACCATAAACAATAATTTTAAAAAAAAGCTGAAGGTACTCCGGGTTTAACAATGACATCGGGACGTCAGTCATTTCAGTCCCCCGTGACCATGGGTACTGGAAAGCGCCCGAAACGTCGGGAATTAAAAATAATAGTAAAATAAACGCGATAAAATACGTAAAAGTAGTTTTAATCAATAGTACAATGTTATATAAAAGTGGCTGTTGAAGCCAAAATTATCTTACAACAGTGAATTCTATGATAAAAGCCGCACAAACTCCGCCTAATCATTTGCCATTGAATAGCTTCTTAGAAGTTACCAAGATTACAGTACAGTACAGTTACAGTTAGGTCAAAGAGTCTTCTAAATTTGATCGCTGCTGTATTATACCTGACCGAGAACTTTTCATACATTAATTTATTACAGTCTATTAAAGTTCACTTCAAAGGCCTCCCCATAGACATCCTAAGAAGGAGAATATTTGCCATAGTTGCAACGCTTGGCAGACGGGTTCACAACCGCATTTATTGTTATTAAAAAAACGCTGTTGCATATGTATTTGATTTGTTTCCTTCCATCGCCTTTTACGTTCCATCCATTTAAATTTTATTTAGTTATGGCAAAGATGTATGCCCACTTTCCATACATTGATTGACCTGTCACTTGATTCGTTTTACAGGTCGCGTCTGCCTACAACTACTGTTGCATAAAATTAATTAATGTCTATAATAACATTATAACTTCTCATCTTTTCAATTAGAGGCCAGGGAGAAATGCTATTAAGTAATTAAGTTTTGCAGGTTATAACAGCTGTCAAATAGGGTCTGACAGCTGTCACAATCGCAAAAACAATACGATAATTAAAATAAAATTGTTTCTTAAGCGCTGAGTAAGTTGCAAATACTCAGAAATAAATCCCTCTTCAATGTAATATCATCACCAAAAAAACAATTGGTTATTTTGAATATTCATAAACCAGACGACGAATGTACAAGCTTTACGTAGTCTGTGAAACGGAACGTGTAAAACAAGTTTTCTTTAAAAAATTTATATTTTGCCGTAACTTCTTGGCCTTTGAGTCATTGTAAAACGCATTCCGTCTCCAAAAGTCTGTTGAGAATGATAAACATAGTAAACATTACTTTTTTCTTGGCTTTATCGGAAAATTCAATTATGTGATAAGAAATAAGCAAAAAAAGGCAATTTTATAAGATATTATACATTTCTAGATGCGTTAGAAAATTTTCAGGTCAAGACTGGACATGATTCTTAAAACATTCAGACCTGTATCAGTCCAGCGCTCAACTCTAACGAATCTAGCTAGCGTTTGCCATAAAGCTAGTCGCTCTACTCTTGTCACAAGTTTTTAAAGTCACAAGTCTATAAAGGTTGCGCAGTGTTATTTTTTTCTCAGCTTAATTGTTTATTTTCAGTGTGGCGAAACTGGTTGCTTCAGTACAGACCGTAAGTAGAAATAAATTATGGACAGGTAGACAAAAGGCAGTACTTGCCAATTTGGTGTCAGAATAAGAGAATCCGTCACTTATATCACTTGGGTGTCGTAATACACGACTATGGGAATGCTATAAATATTATGATTCTAGCACGAATGGGTTGGCTAAACCGATAAAAGGCACTCTCACAGACTACCAACGTAAAATAGCAGCATAAAGCTGTTTCGTATGGTGAGTTTAGAGAACTTTTTAATAGAAACTAGGTATTCCATCGTGATAGCGCATCTGCATTTTAATACTTAATCGAGGATAAATATAGATGTCTATGGGCCATAGTATTCATTTACATTAGGTGGACAGCTCGTTTGTCATCCTTATGCAATAAAAATACTGGAAATACCTTACAGTGCCCGACAGATGGTGATATAATGATCTCGCTTACGCCAAACGTTAAATATTCGGACCGGAGACAGGCAGCACCGTCAAAGGTGCGAGTCGCCAATGCTCAAATCCTCAAATGCTGCTTAATTTTAAGGTGCCGTTAGGTCTCGTACTCTCTCTCTATCACTTTAAGTCAAGGTGACTGTGAGATACCACGAGCACAGAAATCTGAATAATAAGGCAATAGAAGTCGTAAAAGCGCGTGACCTTGTCGCCGCACATGTGACTCGTAGGCCATAAGCGCGCAAGGAGCGTTTGTTTCGGTCACCAGCGTAATTTCGGACGCAGAGACGTAAAAATTGGGTTTTGATGCATATACAACTGTGGAAATTCTTCCACAACTTGCAAATTTTCAAATAAAGGGATAACATTTCACAAATAAGTACATAGTGTTTTAATTAATGTTGTATTTAATGAAATATACTTAAATAAAATTATTCACCTCCAGTACTACGATTATCTTCGAAAATGTAATTGTTTTCACATTTCAATATCCATTGATTCTTAAGCTAGTTCATGTATACGAGTACGACAGCTAAAAGCAGCGATGGATTTATACATGGGCAATAAAGTATAAGTAAAGTATGGGCAATAAATAATATTGTTGCGTAAGTAAATTTCCAAGAACACAAACATATATAACAATACATACAGAAATAGGAATCAAATGTTATTTTTCGTTAAATATTTATTTACACCTCTATTTTTGTTCTATCTATACCGTTAACCTTTTATCAGCGATTATCTGTTTGTTAGTACTTATAAATTACGTGATAAACTTTTATGCAATTTTAATATATTTTAAGGATAAGTAATAATATTGTAAGGGTGGTAAACTAAATTCAATCTGTACGAAGCCGGGTAACTGAAAAATAACAAACAACATAAAGTCAGTCACAGATCTTTAAATCTTTGTATAAATAAATTATTGTATTCATTTTATTTATACATCTGTTTATTTAATACAAAGCTATTATTCCAGGTTTCCAAAAGATCCAGATATAAAAGATAAATAGATATACTTATCCTTAACATTTTATTATATCCCATTTTCTTTAATTATAAAACGTCTTAAAGCTAAAGCTAAGACTAAAAGCGTTTATTACTAAGACACTTTCAGTTAATTAGTTACATATTGGTGTGAGACTCTTGGACGATCAACGATATTTAATAGAAAGTTATCGAAACGTGCTTTGCGCTGCACTATACCCAAATGAGAGTGAGCGTGCAATGTCATTATCTTAAAATAAAAAAATAAAAATATAATTTAATATTTTTATTATAATGGATTTCCCCAAAGTAACGCCTGATTCTATCAATTATTTTAATTATTGGATCAAGTGGCTACACCTCCAGAGATTTGGCGTTTTTATAAAATATTTCTTAACACAATTAGTTATAGTTTAATCTTTGTTGCATGGATGTTAGAGATATGTGTAGGCGAAAATGTGTATTTATTGTTTGTCTATGTGCTAAAGTTGCGAACCGGCGATCCGCGTCCCGATATTATAAGACAGTAGAAGGTATTTCTAGTACCTTATTATTTAGATTTCTGTGACCACGAGAGTTAACGACATCTTAAAATTGAGTGGCGTTTGTACTTGGCCAATAGTCTTCAATCCGCCTGAGAATGACCGATTAAGGCAAATCTCGTCTACAACAACCAAAACCCATCTGCAGCAGTAAGTACTTATGATCGATGAATTAGAGATCAGAGAATCAGAATCATCATTTATAAGTAGTATAATTTGAGAGCAGGCAGCACAGAACACTATTACTCCTAGGCAGGCAGTGCCAGTTGTCACTTAACTAAGGCCTTTTGTGTTTGGGCATATGCCATGTTCAAACAACAATAATTCTTAAAGTAATAAACATACAGCTGTAAACTTTATGTTGCATTGTAGCTTAACTCAAAATCTGTCGATCTAGTATAAAAATAAGAAGGGGTAAATGGAGTTGTTTTTGCAGTAATTTACAATAATTTGCCGATTTGCATATTTTTTTGATATTTATTTGAAGTTATTTTTTTTTTCTTCAAAGTTACAAGTATGTCAACAAAAATTTTGATAATGTAAACGCTAAACAATATTGTTGACCTCCGAATGGGTTAATTTTTATCTCAGTAGGACTAAAACTTTGAGAGATATGACTTTTTTCGTAAACGCGTAGAGAATATCTCAAGAGAAAAACAAAATGGCTGCCAAAGAGAGGGGGGGGATTAGACCTCAGTGTGTAGTGTATTTTTATATTAAAATAGCTGTATTATAAGTACCTAAAATATCGCTAGTCCGTGACCGGACACACTGTATATATATATATATATATATATATATATATATATATATATATATATATATATATATATATATACATATGACATGTATAATAAATACATGTGTATACAAATACATATATTAATTTTCTACAAATATTTAAATTTATGGTCGGTTAAAATTCAAAAAACATGAACTTTAAAAATAAAATTACGAAATAACTGGTTATGAAAGAAATAGAGAAAAAAAATGTGCGCTTGCATTGCTCTCTCTTGCCTATATCCCCCATTTAACTCTCGTTCGACTCGCCTGATCACACTTTTCGTAACGCTTTCGTCACGCGTTCGACAGCTTACTCCCTAAGTCAAGCGTGCGTTAAGAAATTTTACTTCAATAAAGTAGGTGGATGGTACAATTTCAAGGCTCTGTGTTGCAGTGGCTTTGAAATGAGTAGCAGTGCTAAGAGTCGCGGGTTCGAATCCCGAAAAGCACGAACGAGAACAAGTATTTGTATGGTCTACAAATAATTTTTCCTCGTCTGGGTGTTTGTTCTTTTAAAATTTATGTATTTAAACCACGATACCGGAGAAAATTTTAGTATGGAGGTAACGTTTTGAAAAAAAAAATAGATCAAAACCAGATAAAAAATCGTTACTAAGAGTTGTGATAGCTCAGGTGTCAAAAAATATACTTTGAAATTTGTAGTTACGATGAATCTTATTTTTTGTAGTAAGTTATGAATAACTTTCATCGGTTATCCGACTTTTTTTGTAAAACTGAAGTGAAAAAATAACTTATGGTCCACCTGATAGTAAGTAGCTTCTGCAGCCCATCGATACCTACCTGCGACTAACTTCAAACAAAGAAGGCTGTGGATAGCATGTCTCACAGTATATTGCCAGTCCAAGTGTGTAGTAGTAGTGCCAATTTGGTCAGATACTTGCGATTATACCTCCTCGTTATACCCTTCAGATCGAAAGGAAGCAGTTCAAATGCTCATAGTACGCTGTCTACGGTCTCAAATACCGCTGAATTCAACGAATGCCATTTCAAATATAATTTACCGCCTAAGGAAAACGTGGTGGAAAAACCTAATTTTTTTAATGGAATTAGAGTATCATGCAAACATATAGTCCACCAGTTCTGTGGCCCATAGATATCTACATCTATCTTAGATAAAGAATTAAAATGCAGATGCGTTGTCACGCGTGGGGACTACTCGTTTCCAGTAAGAAGGGTCACCGATTCTCTACACCCACCATACGAAACACAGCAGTGTTATGCTGCTATTTTACGATGATATTCTGTGATTCTACCCGGACGAGTCGACCCATTCACGCTATATAATTATACCACTAATATAGCTGCAGCATGCCTTCACCACATAATGCATGTTTAAGAAATTAAAAATATGAATTTCGTGGACCTCTAGTCTCTAGGCTAAAGTTTGTTCAGCGAGGTATGGAGAGGATCGTGCTAGGAGTTTCTCTGCGTCAGAGTTCAAAACGAGAATATCCGCAGTAGAACCCGAGTAACCGACACAGCCCAACGGAATAATAACCTGAAATGAACCAGGAATTTAATCATGTTCTTAATAATTTACAACCAGTGATTGAAAATAGGTACAAATAAAAAAATATTTTCAGAGCCATCACCAACCACTTCCGGAGAAACGGCGAAACATGAACTAGTTAAAGAGGTAAATGCCAATAATCATAAAGTTTATGCTCCAAATAAAAACCCATTAACAAAATTTTAATTATTTTCAAGCAACTTTTAAAGACACTAGAATTGTTAAATTTTTTTATGGGATGATATTTTTTAAGAATTGAGTTTAAATAAAATTGATTAATTTTTATTTCATTTGCATTCTCCTAGTTAGTAAGCAAAGAAAATTAAAATTTTCATTAAAATTGGTAGAGCCCGGTACACCCGGTACTAATTAATTACGCAACCTATAGCTATAATTATTAAAGGCTCTGGAATGGTATACTAGGTTAAACGAATTAGGTGGTGGGAATAGTGGAATCAAGGAAGTAACGCACGAACTATTCTGCACTCACATGAAACCCATCCCGGTACTTCATTCCTCTATTCCTGGTCTAATGTTCGGGACCCCCTTCCGTTTCTGCCACAGGTCCGGGAAATATCTTTCCGGGTTGAAGTGGAAGGAGACGAATGACTTTTTTTATATTACTTACTTTTATTTTCTAATTTACAGGTTAACTTAACTACTGTGATAATGTTAATACACAGGAATACTAAACTAGTTAACTTCGAGCCATTTGCGCTACAACTGGCTGTAGCTAGTTGTAGCATGAATGGCTCAAACGCGGTAGGACCACGCTTTCACAGAATAACAGCGTGAAACAGCAGAGTATGATGCTGCTATGTTTCTTATGGTGAGAGAACCGAAGACCTTTTTAGGGTTCCGTAGTCAACTAGGAACCCTTATAGTTTCGCCATATCTGTCTGTCCGTCTGTCCGTCCTCGCTTAATCTCTGTGACCGTTAGCACTAGAAAACTGAAATTTGGAAACAATATGCGTATCAATCACGCCGACAAAGTGGTAAAATAAAAAAATTTGAAAAAATGTTTTATTAGAGTAGCCGCCTATATGTAAAGTGGGAAGTGATTTTTTTTAATTTCAACCCTAACGTGTGATATATTGTTGGAAAGGTATTTAACCTCTACGCTCTGACAGCGCGCGACATGTTACACTCCCGTTCACTCGGGACCTTTTTGGCGGGAAAATTTCTAGGTTAGGAAATTTTTTGCAATATTGCAAATTTTGCTATATTTTCACTTTGAGACAATATTTATGGATAAAACTTACAGGAAGTCTTGTTGAATGTATAAACTATCGAATAAAATTATTTTTGGTTGCTAGAAATTGTAATAAAGTATATAAATTACACTGTATAGCATAATAGTAGTATAAACTTCAATTTTAGTGACAAAATTACTACTAATTTGAATTCTACACCTTTGTTTTTGGAGAAATTTATATGAAATTGTTTGGAAATATGTATATTTTATGTTTTATGTGTTTCCATTCGTTACTCATACCAAAATATTAAAATATTAAAAAAAAAAATAAAATAATATTTTATCTGTGACATTTCGAACAATATTTCTAAAATATGTTCGTGTGAATTTGAAATAAATACAACGTCATGTTATTTCAAAATATGTAGGAAAACTATTTTTACTTACATTTTACACTAAAAATAAATGAGAATTTGAAAAATAACACATTTATAACCCGCCCGCCAAAACAGGCCTTTCGGAATTTGAAGTACTTTTGGCAATTTACTTTTCACTTTTTATACCACAAATTATATATCTACGTGTTGACTATATTACAAGAAATGTAAAAAGTATAATACTTTCGTTTTTAGTCCAGACACAAATATAAAATTCTATAAAAAAGACAGAGCAACTTCATCAAAGTGACACGTGGAACGCCGGAAGTTCAGAGTGCTTTCTTTTTTTTTTTTCTAAAAAACATTGCCAGGTTATGGTTTAAAATAAAAGAGCATATCTTTGTCTTTGATACTAATATCTATTGCATAGTGTCTTTGGTTTTGTTTAAAACGAAAAAATAGTTTTTTCATAGGTAGACATGTTTACATAATTCTGATCTAATTCGATCACTACTTGGCGGGCGTAAGGTTGGTATTGCGCGATCGAAAGTGAGCATGGCTTGGCGTACAGGAAAATGAATAGGGCTTTACTAAAATCATTTTTCGATAATGTCAATAATTTCGGATATAATCGCTCTAAAAGTAAAAAACAATGTGTCCCCCCCCCCCTCTAACTTTTGAACCATAAGTTTAAAAAATATGAAAAAAAATCTGAAAAGTAGAACTTTATAAGGACTTTCTAGAAAAATCATTTTGAACTTGGATGGAAACAACAGTTTTTGTACAAACTCATAAGTGGGAACACTTATTGTGACGGACGGGAAACTACGGAACCCTACACTGAGCGTGGTCCGACACGCTCTTGGTCGGTTTTTTTACTGTTATAGAGTTACTCCATCTTATACTTTAGGGGTGATGTTTTTCATTTTTAATTGAGGATATCAGTTTATGAACCACAACATCCACTTACAGTGAGATGAACTGTGTGCTTGTTTGTCATCTATATTCAATGAAAACATCCTCAAAATACATTTACTTTATACGTTGGTCACATGTTAAAAGTTAGGAAAGTTAGAAATCAAGGACTTCAAAATCATTCTCATTCCGGGAGAAAACGTCCTTTCAAAGAATAGAGCTTATAGTGTACTTATTCTAAGAAATACCTTTTGACGTTTCACATTAATCATACCGCAATAACTTTGCACAAGCGTACTCACACGATTTAAAATAACCTTTTACGCAAATCCGAAGAATTATGAAGTTATTTATATTTCATTACAACGTGTAATTTTTAAAATTACATGAATCACGAATAACACAAGTCTATTTTTTTACTTTGTCAACTTAAATTTGTGCAACTCTAAATAATTGATATCGATTTAATAAGTTTCCGTATTTTAATAACTTCCCATTTTTGTTTGGCATGCTTGGTGCAATAAGTCTGACCGCTGTCAAAATGTATTTTTTAGATTTGGTTGACTATAGTATAGCTTATGCAAAAAACCTCAAACACTACTCAATTTTAAAATGCTTTGAGTCTCGTGCTGTTTTTATCACTTTAAGTTAAAATGACTGTGACACCACGAGACTTAACGACATCTTAAAATTGAGTAGCGTTTGAATATTTGGTCATTAGGCTAGCACAATTAAGATAAGTTATAAAAAACGTGAAAAAGTTGTTGGTTCAAAGAACATTTGTTATTAAGAGACGAATTATAAAATATTCCTATATTAAATATGTTGTAGCCATCAGATTTTAGGAATGATTTAAAAATAATGATTTCTTAAATTTACGCGAACACTACACATTGAATAAAACTATTATTTACGGATTTTATCGTGCTGCCACCTGCTTGGGATCCTATAATTAACAAAATTAAACCCAAACCCAAGCATACAACTGCAAGACTTCAGGATACTATAAGCTCGTTTTGCGTAAATCGGACCAAAAATTAATATTCAAAAACTGAAGGTAGCCGGACTAACTATGACATTGGGACGTCAAACATCTCAGTCCCCCCCCCCCCCGTGACCATGGATGCTGTAAAGCACCCGAAACGTCGGGATAATAAAATAAATTAAAGTAATTAAACGCGATAAAATCCGTAAATAATAGTTTTATTCAATGATTTAAAAATGTTACCGTTACAGCCTCTCAAAAGCCCATTACTGAATATAGGGGGGGAGGAGATAGTTTCCATAGTTGCCACGCTTAGCAGCGGGTTGGCAACTGCAGTTTTTATTTTTCAGTTGTTAATAGGAACAATATGCCGTCATCTCTTGGTTTGTTTCTCGTTGTTGCCTCTTAAGACACTCACGGAATGATACCAACTACCCTAGGGCAGGGGTGGCGAACCTTTATGTATCAACGTGCGATTTTTCTAAAGAAATGTTTAATTAGGTAATAGTCGTGCCGTAAAATAATTTTGCCTTCGTTATTATGGGAAAAATAATAGTACTAAATACTATCGACTCAAAACTCCTTATTTACTACAAAAATTAATAAAGAGTTTTGAGTTGCGACATCTATTAGGTATATAATAATAAATATTTCAGATATACGTGTAATTAAAATTAAAGTAACATGAGTGTGACTTCTGTTGTTGCAGATTAGAACAAATAACTTATATTGGGGTTGTAAAATCCTAAATATAACACAAATTAATTTTTTAATACAGTTGTGTCAAAGAAATTGAGTATTTTTCTATGCGTAAACGAACTATGCATTCCTTGGAGGAGGCGTGGACTTGTGAAGGGCTGTAATGATGATGATGATGATGAAATGAACTATGCGTCATCAGCAATGGTGGTCCACGATGTAACTAGGAACCATTGTAATATAATACTTCAGTGTAGTGAACTTTATGATCGGTGGCGTGCCCAAAATACTGTGTCCCGTGCCATCAGTACGCCATCCCTGCCCGAGGATATTAATTATTATTATTAAAATCAAGGAGTGTAATCTGCACAATAGATGCTTAACTTCTTATTAGATTTTAAACACTCTGAAGCCTTCAGGAGAAACTACAGGAAAGCTGTAATAGTTTTTTTTTACTTTGTGATAAACGCCATAAAAGTAGAACTATGAACTACTGGTACACTCAGAGCCACACCTCGACACGCAGGATGATAGAAATGAATATACTACATCTCTTCCCCTTTCAAATATATCAATCACTGATTACTTCATGTTAATTGAGACAAATTGTTAAGATTGAGTAAAATATAATATTTACTTTCAGGGCAAGTCAAATCAAAGGGACTCAAAAATCTGTTGTAATTGCAAAAAACCGTTGCCATGCCAATGCTTACTCAATAAATCCTTTAATAAACAACAAAAGAATAAGATGCTAGTTCATCATAAGTTTAGCGACCAACATACAAGTTTTACTGACATTTTACTTCAGAAAGTATCTTGTTGTCGACTTTGTAAACAAGAAAAAGAATATGAAGAAAAGTTACTAAAACAAGCTTTGGAATGGCTTCAAGAAATACCAGTCGATGCTAATTGTTCTTCTTATGACAAAAACAGAAGGCAGGAGATAGTGAGGAAATTGGTAGATACGTTACTGAAATATACAGACGTAAAAGATAAACAGAAGGAAGAGATTAAAAAATGTTTAGACATACTGCCAATGTGGCAACCAATTGATCAATATGATCGAGATTTATTTAAAAATAAACTAACTGAACGTCTCCTGTCGCGGTTATGTATACTGTCCAACAATGACAAATATTTGAAAGAAATAGTTTCTAACTGGATTGATGAACTATTGACAAATCAGGAGCCTGTCAATAATTCATTTGTAAATAAAGAACATATTATAAATAAATTTGTAACCCAAATTCAATCCTTAACATCAGATGAAACATCAGATAAACAATATTTTAAAGAAAAAATAAAATCGATCGTAACGAATTTATTAAAAAATACTCCCATTGAAAGTGTTAACCACGATTTAAGTTTTATCAACAGGGCTGCCGACAAACTAGTAAAGGATATAACTTCGACACAACCTATTGAAGTTTCAAGGACAAAACCAGACAAAAACGGCACACAATATAGGACGGATAATTACGGAAATCGAGTAAGTAAGTGGAATGATAACAAACAGAACCTAGAAATTTCAAATACCATTACGAATTTAAATAAGAGTGAAGAATTTGATAGAAATCATAATATTGAAAATAATAATGTGCAATATAAAATTAAAAATGATATTAAAAAAAATATTGACATTATAAAAAAGGGCAATCTGGACTCAAGAACTGAAAGCCTTTTGTTAGAACAAATTACAATAAAGTTAGAAGCTTTGCCTGAAGACTATAAGATAGTCGATGAAACAAATGTGGAAAAACAATATTTTAAAGAAAAAATAAATTCGCCTGTGACTGATTTAATAAAAAATACTCCAATTGAAAGTATTAATCAGGATATAAATTTTATTAACAGGTCTGAGGACAAATTAGTAAAAGATATAACTTCGATACAATCTGTTAAAGTTTCAACAACAAAACCAGACAATAGTAGCACACAATATAGGAAGGATAGTTACAAAAATCAAGTAAGTAAGTGGATGGATAACCACCAGAACTTAGAAACTGCAAATACCATTACGAATTTAAATAAGAGTGAAGAATTGCATATAAAACATGACATTGAAGGTATTAAAGATGATGTTATAAAAATAATTGACATTATTAAAAAGGAAAAACTGGACTCAAAAGCTGAAAACCTTTTGATAGAACTTATTTCAAAGTTAGAAGCTTTGCCTAAAGATTGTAAGATAATCGAAGAAACAAATGTGGAAAAACAATATTTTAAAGATAAAATAAAATTACCTGTAACTGATATAATAAAAAATACTCCTAAAGAAAGTATTAACAATGATGCAAGTTTTGTCAGGGCTGCCGACAAATTAGTGAAAGACATAACTTCCATACAACCTGTTAAAGTTTCAACGACAAAACCAGACAATAGTGGCGCACAATATAAGAAGGATAGTTACGAAAATCGAGGAATTAAGTGCATTGATAACAACAAAAACCCAGAAACTCAAAATACCATTATGAATTTAAGTAAGAGTGAAGAATTTGATAGAAATCATAATATTGAAAGTGTTAATGATAAAATTAAAGGTGATATTAAAAAAATAATTGACATTATTAAAAAGGACAATCTAGACTCAAGAACTGAAAGCCTTTTAATAGAACTTATTTCCATAAAGTTAGAAGCTTTGCCCAAAAACTATAATATATTTGAAGAAACAAATGTGGAAAAACCAGTCTTGGATAAAGTAAAACAAATTCAAAACAATAATTCAATGTCAAACCTAAAACCAAAACAACACGACAACTTCAAGGAAAACCCGCATCTTCAAGGATTTATCAGGAACAAAATATCACAATTTAAAGATGTGTTGCCTGTGAAAAAAGATGATAATTTCAAAGAGGCATTAAAAGATGAAATAACAAATACTATTTCTACAAAAAATTATAAAGACGAACTAAGCTTAAATGATAGTGGAACTAATCTAATACGAACAGATGCAAGTTTTAGTAAGGCATTCTTGCCTTTCAGTGAACTTTCAATACGCTTAGAAAAGGATATTCAAAGCTATGTGAAAGAACAAGTAACTAAAATACTTAATGAATATTCTGTAGATAATAAAAACAGAAAAAAGATTGAAAATAAATTTACTAATATATTGACTGACCAAATAATGCGAGGACACAATGATAATAATTTTAAAGAAATGGCGTACAGTACGCTTCAAGAAATAAATCTACCCGACAGTAAACTTGGCGATCTCTATAAATCTCTTTTACAATTTACCAAAGAAATGTCGTTAAGTTTTAATACTAAAACGTCATCTTTTGTAAGGAACAGTAATACTGATGTTCCTAAAGAAAGAGAGAAAGATGACAATTTGATAAATATAGAAAGGGAAATAACTTCCTTCATTAGTGAAATTACTGGCAATTTTAGACCAGAACCCGTTTTAAAGCTTACAGCGCCTACAAAAAATCTGGCTGCAGGAATTAAAAAAGTACTATCTAACTTCAAACATTCAATAAAAGAAACAAAAGATACGATTACCAAATTAATTTTTAACTTTCTTAAAAACCAAGGTCTGCCAACAGACGCACAGACTGAGAAATTGGCTAAAAACTTAGTGAAACAATTATTAAAAATTTCACTACACACTTCAACTCCAACGAGCGCAAATGAAAATTCCTTCCTTAGTACAAGTAATCAACCATCAACCATATCTTCGATCAGAATCGGTGATAAATATTTTGATACATTAGAGAATGAGTCTCTTATCCGAATTTATGAAAGTTCTGAAAGTTATTTATTTGTTAACGAAATTGAAAATTTAATTGGAAGTTGGATGAGAAATACCAAACTAAAAAGAATTTTTTCGAAGGCAATGATTAACAATATAATTAGTGACATTATACGGAGAAAAAGATATTTGCAACTAAATTCAGAAATTCAGACTTCTTATGATGAGGAATATAAATTTTTAAAATTATTATTCGCAAAGTGGATGGATAATAGTGACAGCTTTTCGAATATTGATTTTTACATTGATTCGTTAGTAAATCAAATAATTGGTCTTTACATGCCAGAGGTAACAAATGATTTAAAATTAAAAAATGATCCAATAACTGTAACCTCTATGGAAGTCCTAAAATGGATTCAAAAGCTACCACCAGACCATCTTGTTTCTCACGACAACAATTATCATAAATTAATTGCAAAAGAAATGGCAAAAAACATGCGAACAGCAATGAACCAAAATTCAAATCCTGAATTATTTCTAGAGAATGAAATTCAACATTGGTTACCTAAAATTGTTAAAGTTTCTTATGGAAGTGACTTCCACGGCTTGACTGTAAATCTAAAAGATTATATAAAAGAAGACGTATTACAAAATTTAAATTTACCTAAATATAATAATCAATCTACGAAAAACATAAACGATGCTATTATGAAGTGGTTAAAAAGCTCACCTATTTATCAAAGAAGGAATACGCAGGAAAAGCTATTACAAGAAGACTTAATGTCAAATCTTTCAAGGGATTTGAATCACATCATCAGCAGTTTAAAACCAACTAGAAATATTGATGACCGAGAACTTATTCTTAAATTGATAGAAACGCAATTAAAACAATTTCCAATGGATCCGACGATAAGGTATGATGATAAATATCATCGCAAAACAGCTTTAGAAATTCTAAATCATTTAAAGAATTTAGGTATTTTTCGGAATAGTTCTACTAATATTGTTACAATTAAAGACAATATATCTGATTGGCTACAAAATATACCGCTAAGGAGTATTCTGTCGCCTAATAACGAAAAAGCGGCAGTTAATGAGATTTATTCAATCTTTTCTGAATATCTGGATAGTAGATTAATGGATACCAAAACAGTACAACATCACAAAAATAAAATAATCAACGTTCTCAAGTCATTGCCTCTGGGAGATGATCTAAGTAATGATAAATTACAAACGTTGGTAGACAATTTATTTGAAATATTAAAAGACAATTCAAAAGAAACATCACTGACGGATCGTACTGATGAATTAGAATATTTTAAAGAAAATACTAAAAAGCTTTTGATAAGAGCGATTGACAAATGGTGTGAGCGATTCCCAATAAACAAAGAAGACAATTCAGAAGACAAAGCTAAAAAACGTGAAATTAAAGATCGCCTTATTAGCGGACTGGTAAATGTACTAAATAACCTAACTATAAATTCAAATCTGATTGATGATTTGAATGCGTTTGAAAATTTATTGAAAAATGAAATAGGACATCTTTTCGATACTTTGTTTGAGAGCAATGACAAATTACTTCCTTTACAAAATGATTTATTCAATATTACAAAAGATATTTTAAATAGGTATCGAAACGTATTAACCTTAAATATTTATAAAAAGCACCTGCGTGATATTATCGATAAATCTATACCTGTGATTTCTAATTTTTCTTCTGAGCAGCAAAATTCTTTAGAAAATATGAAAGAAAAGTTAATTGAAGCATTTATTAGTTTACATAAAATTTCAAATGATGACACAAGGGAGTACAAAGAAAAATTAAAACGTGAAGTAAATGAATTTTGTAGCAATTATTTGAAACGTTATCCTGCTTCTCCTTTAGAGGCAGATAAACTATGCAACGACTTATACACTGCATTGCAAAATGTATCTTTTCTAGACAGTCCTAAACATGATGAAACCCAAATTAAACAAATAAAAAAACAAAACGATATTAAAACTGTTTTGGCAGATTTACCGTTAGAAAACATGGAAAGCAATAATTTGTTAAAAACTAAATTTGCGCATTTTTTACTTGAACGACTGAAAGGTGAACCTAAAAATTTAGAACAGGAAATAATTGAATGGTTAAAACAATTTTCATTTAAGCCAGAACATAATGTTAATATGCCAGAAATAGCAAAAGATGTTATTCGTAAGTTAGGGAACTGTAATTCCATAGAAAAATATAACAAGAATACTAAACTACAATCTATGCAACAAAATGCAAATATTCAATCGTCTTCGCAATGTTTAATTGAATCTCCCTTGGTCAAAGCAAATGCTGCAAATCATTCACAAATTCTATTACAAGAACGTCCAGTATATTCAAGACATGGATTTAAATCCGTAGAAAAAGATTTGCACATCAATCAACGTTCAAGGAATAAAGGTATTCAAACAGAAGAAGTAAGACCTGAAAGCTGCAGTTTTACTCATGAATATAATATTACGAAAAACGATAAAACCTTAATTCATCAAAAAACATGTCCTTCAATAAGTTGTACATATTATCCGAACTCTTCAAACAACAAACAATCACAAGAAACACAAACATCAAACCGAACAGAAGTATCACCCCATATTATTGTTAAGGAATACTATTGGAATTCCACCTCATCATGTCATATGGACAACTCACAATACGAGTCACAAAGCATACACAGTCAATTGCGGCGAACAGTACCATCATGGCCCTTACCACAAACAAATATATCTTGTAAATCGCCAGAATTATCTACACATCATAGCAGATCAACGCGAATCCCTTACATAGCATCAGGAAGTCTATGTCCACCTAATATGCCTACGGTGGAAACTGAATTATCATCGATATCTCGCCCTATAAACCAACAACCACCAGATAAAATAGATGACCCCTGGGTAATAACAAAATCACCTTCAAACGGGAGACACGAACCTAGACAGTCAAATCATCATTTGACATCTAAGAACATTAATAACGTTACACAGAACATTAATGACAAACACAGATTTCCAAAACACAAAACTGCAAGTTGCAGCAACACAAAAAAATCGCGATATAAATTAACAGACGGATTTTACTTAACTAGAGAATTACCAGATTACATTTCATGCGCTAATATAGAAAAAAATATTTCTGATTTGAACTTAAATAATTTCTTGCCAAAAGAAAGGGAGTTAGATCGCACAGTTATGTGCAGATGTTGCGGACGTAGAGACACTAAACTTTTACAAAGACAGGTCCCTGATTCTTTAAAATTGTTTGATCAGCAGCATATCAGTAAAATACGAAAATGTTTCAAATGTCGTGGTGCACTCTGTCCTCATCCGAGTGCTTTTTACTTTAGTTAAACTGTTGTGCAATATTCGATGCCATTTTTAAATATTGAGTGAATTCATTTGGGAACAAAATAAAAAAATGTATTTTAAAAATGACTTTTATTTGGTCAATTATAAAATTAAAAAGATTTCGTTTGCGGCTAAAAGTTTTTGATTAAAACAAATAAAAATGTTGATGATATCACACTTTTTATCATTATTGTTTTAGTCTTTCGGTATTGAACAGATTCTAGAATCTAGATTCTTCAAATTCCGCGTTGAAAGGAGTACATATTAGCAACCGTTGTGACCGGAGAATACTATAATACACAATGTATGTAATATATGTACTTATACTTTTAAACATATTTCCGCACATAATCTATAGACATATAAAAAATACTAAAGTGTTTGTCTGATCTGACTATAATATTGAAATTTACGGCCATTAAGACCTAAATAACCATTTCTAAATTTTTTTGTGTCGCCCGGGCTTATCTTCGAAATAGTTGAACCGATTATGCAAGCAGATAGAAAGGAATGCCAGTAGTGATTTAGGCTTTTTATAGGTTAAGGGTGACAAACGGGCACACAGTTCACCTGATGGTAAGTAAATGCTGTGGCCCATTAACCTCGATTAAGAATCAAAATGCGGATGCGTTGTCACCCTTGAGGACTAAGATGGAATGCCTCGATTCCAGTAAAACGGGTCTCCGGTTCTCTACACTGACCTTACTAAATACGGCAGCATTAGGCTGCTATTTTACGCTAGTATTCTGTGAGAGCGTGGTCCTTCCCCGGTCGAGCCGTCCCATTCGTGCTACAACCATAATATAGCTGCAGCATGGTTCGACCAGGTAAGAATAGGCTATATTTTATCGATAAAACTTGGAGATTTATTTTTCCTGTGGAATCGAAAAATTGATAAAATAAATGGTCATTGATGGTGACATTAAGTCTAAAATCTAAATAATGCAACATTAAAAGATCCTACCCATGCGAAGCCAGGACAGATCAATAGTTTTAACATAAACACGTACCACCATCTACCATGATTGAACAATGCTAATGTGGCAGCGCTGTCGTCACGCCACAAGCGAAACACAACGAAACCTAAGTCGCGCTATCCAAGTTCCGAATCGAAAACAGTATATATATAATAACTCCGAACTATTACATGGAGCGTTGGCCGCTCTCCGGGCGGAAGACCTTGCCCGGCGGGAGATCTCCCCTTTTCCTTCCATCCCCAAACTAACAATCCAAATTTAGGTGAAAGATCTACTATATTACTTCTGAATGAGTTGCTGTCGTTATCTGGTCTCGTCCATCAAATATTCATACTAACAGGACACTTGCATACATATACATTCACTTGTCATTAGTGATCTGTGTGCGTTTGTCATCCTTACTTGAAAAACTAAAGTTGATGAAAGTTTAAATCTGTGCCTACGATTCATATTTTGATAAAAGCTGAAGTAGCTACAGATTTGCCATCGCAGGAATACCAAGCCGAATTATGTGGCAGAGCTAAGCTGCAGCACAAATGGGTCAGCTCGATCGAGGAAGGAACGCGCTTGGACTGAATCATCACCGTCATCATTATAGCCTATCAAAGTACACTGCCAACATAGACCTCCACATAGATTGCCTCACTAGGGAGTTTCCGGCACAGTCGCCAGCTTGGCAGGAAGGTTAGTTTCTAACTGCAGTTGTCGCCTTTAAAGATAAGGACTTAAATGATGAAATAAAGGTAACGGGAGATCCGTAACAGTTGTAGTAGTTGAATTGAATTCAAATTATTTAATTGCAACTATATAGGTAGGACATGTTTTGATCTTGATGTGTTAAGAAAACCTATTTAGCTGTTTTCAACAGCATGCAAATATTCAAAAGTTTTTATAGTATCCTATCCTATACCTTTAAACGAGCAATTCTTGTATATATATAAATATATAATCGGAATCTCGGAAACGGCTCCAACGATTTTCATAAAATTTTGTGTTTCGGTGGCAATAAATCGATCTAGCTAGGATTTATTTTTAGAAAATGTCTTTTTGTCCGTGTTTTTAGGCAATGAAAAACTGCTATAATATCGTTAGAATAAGAAGGTAAATTTTGACGGTTTATTAATGATTACAAATAGCTTAATTGGTATATTGAGCAGTCACAAAATCGTAATACCAAGGTTCGAGCCCAGACCGGCCGACCGACTTTTTTTAAATTTTTTTTCAAGTTCTTTTCTTTTTTCTCTAGAAAGAAAATCTATTTTTTCGAGCCCTTTTTTTAGTATTTTTTAAAAACACGAAAATTTAAATTAAACTAATTGCACTCATGATTTTTTAACCAAATAACCAGTTCAGTTTTTTCTATTATGTCGCTACGATCAAACAATATTATTCGTATTTCATCAGTATGTAATTTGTATCTAAATATAATTTCCAAAACACACGAATTAAAAAAAAAAACCTAGCGAAAAATACCGAGCAAAGCTCGGTCAACCGGGTACTCTATAATTAATTACTAAGTTTATTCTGTTGAAATAACTTTTACAAAAATAACTTTTACAAAGAAATAAATTCATATAAATAATTTAATTAATGCATCGATTTTTAATCACGACTAAAGTACTTAGTTACTACAATTCAAAAAGTCATTTATTGTATAAAATGATTTACTCAACCAGCCATCGGCGTGGTGAAATATTTAACTTATTATATATATATATATATATATATATATATATATATATATATATATATATATATATATATATATATATATATATATATATATAATGATTTTCCAAGGTCGATTCAATGATATTCGCCCTTGAAGTAGGCATCAGGTAATGACCGATGATAATTCGAAAAAAATATTGTTCACCTATGTGAGAGTAAGTTCGAATGAAATATTGATATTGCTCTTCTATGTATAACCAAAAACATAATCGGTTATATGAGTGCGTTATGCGGAGAACTTTTACGAACTGATAAACAAAGAAAAAAAGAAGAAAGAAAGAACGAGTGTGCATGAGTGCCTGTCAAGAAGTAGATTTCGGCATTATACTTGAAATGTACTAGAGCTCCGTCTTTAGATCTTCCTTTTTGATCTAATCATTACATATCCTTTTAAGACAAAGGTCAGGAGTCTTTTCATGCGTTTTATTGAGTATTATGTTCATAACAAGAAAGTCCAGAAGAAATGTCTTCATTACAGTTTAAACTTCTGATCAGACTACTGTAGCCTATGCAAAAAAATGTTCAAAATACAAAAAAAAAATCATAAACGAAATGAAATCATGCTTGATCTATTTCCTCAAATCATTATTCTAGAGACTTGTTTATGGTAGCTCGTTCATTCCTAATTTAAAGGAGCAGATGACCGCTAAACAGTAAGTATTGTTTATGGATTTGACCTGATTCGATAATGTAAATAAGATCCTAGATTAGAATTTGACCGTTAACCATTTATTAGGGGGAAATCGTCGTGATAACCCGTCGGGGTCACACGGCCGCCATTCTCTAAACGATAACGAAACTCGACTGCCAACACGGGCATTTTAAATGTCACCAACGGTTTTTTGCATAATTAATACTAATACACAATTACTAAGTTAGACACAATCAATATATTTATTTGAAGACCAGCGTGAAAGCTTTTTGCATTAATAACGCATTTATAGACGATTACTAAGTTATACACGAATATAATGATTTGATAATTAGCCTAAAATAGCTGAATAATGCTGGTATTTGCATCGTGAGTGTAGAGAACTGGAGATCTTTTTGCAACCGACTTCAAAAAGGAGGAGGTATTCAATTCGACTGTATGTTTTTTCTATGTGTGTTACCTCAGAACTTTTTTCAGGGTGAACCGATTTTGAGGATTCTTTTTTCGGCTGAAAGCTGGTGCTTTTCTTGTAGTCCCATTTAAAGTTCATCAAGTTCTGACAAATAGTTTTTGAGTTATCCTTAAATAATGCGTACTTCATTGAATTCGAATACATAGATGTTCTCATTTTATTAACATTGAAGTCGTTTATACATTTTTTTTAAATTTTACCATTTCTTACTGATAATGTCGCATTTCATCTTAGTCCTCAGTGGCAACGTTATTTTTTGATATTTAATCGACGGTAGAGGTTTCTGTGGGCCATGACAACCACTTATCATCAAGTAAGCTGTGTACTCGTTATACTTTAAAAAATAAGTTGAAATAAAATCAATTAAATATAAAAGACGGAAAGGCACCTCAAGGTTGGTTTTAAAAAAAAAATAGTTTTTTAACCACATGCAACTGGATCCCCAAATCCAGGCAATGTGACCGTCACGCTTGTAGTCGCCGAGGGGTTAAACAATTGATATATTTCATAATGTGGATAGAATTACTACAGTACGCTTAGAGATTTAGAACTAAAAATAAAAAAAATATTCTTAATTAGACGTGATACAAATATTCTACGAATTTTATCCTTTAAAAATATTAATAATCCACTAAAATGTTAAAGCATAGTATAAATTGAAATCTAACTAAAAGTTTACACACAACATTATAAAAGAAACTATAATAAAGAAAAATTAAAACTAAGAATTTAAATTGTCATACAGTTCTACTCTTATCACGCGGTATCGTGCCAAGAACGCTGACTGCGTTTTCTCACTGAGTGGCTATACTTAGCCTTTGAGTACGTAGTACTATTATTTATTCTGTGCTTTGAGCGAGAAAAGAACCAGCCTCTATCACCAGCAGCGAGAAACAGTTTTTTGTGCTATCAGAATTATTTTTTATGTATGTAAATTGTATGAGATTAGCAGTAAAAAACATTGAAGTCATAGTTTCTCAGTCTCAAATAAAGATATTTTATAGATTACCCACATCTATAATTAATATTCTGTAAGTTCTTACTGGACTACTCCTTTATTAATGTTTGGAAATTGTTTTTTTTATTTCTAAAAATTTAATTTCGAAAAGAATATTTCGAATTTCAAATTGAGGAATAAATAATATCTTAAACCTAAAAGAAAAACCTAAGATTATGTCCAGTAATGAAGGTATAACGGAATGATTGTGATGAAGTATCACTGTTTGCTCCTCAATCAGGCTAACGACACCACATTTTATTATTTTATTGCACACATTTATACACCCGGTGTGCATAGGTCACTCAATAAGTTTTGAGATGCTCGAAATTTAAAAATGGAACGCACCCGTGTTATATGTTTCTAAGAAGCAAATTTATTTAAAAACTCCATAAAGCCAATTGCGCAATACTAAAAAAAAAACAAAGTTCTATAAATTTTCCTGCAACCCTTCCCACGCTCTTCATTTAAAACGATGGATCTTAACCGAAAACATTTGCGCGCTATGATCTAATATGATTTTAAATTTGGTTTTACCGAACAATTAAGTTTACCATGGTTACAATCAGCATTAAGGGACTCAGCGCCATCATGCGCAACAGTTTTTAGGTGGTTTGCTGAAATCAAAAGGGGTAAAATTAACCTTAAAAATGACTAAAGAACTGGGGCCCCGCAAACAGCAGTAACGACAGAAAATGTATGGACTACTGAAATGTTGGTGCGAGAAGACCCACGAATCATATGTACAGACATCGAAAAGATTGTAGGCATTAGTTCGGGGAGCATTCAGACCATCCTACATCAATATCTTGGAGTGAGGAAGCTTTGTTGTCGATGGATCCCTCGTTTGTTCTCCGAAAGCGAAAAACAGACTCGTGTGGATTGATGCCATGAAATGCGTCTACGTTTTGAAAACGGGGCATTTTGGCGTGTTTCGGAAATTGTTACTGGTGACGAGATATGGATCTATCAATATGATCAGGAAAATAAAATGCAATCATCGGTATGGGTCTACTCAGAATGACAGTTACCGACAAAACTGCAAAAACCTCGCAACGTCGGCAAAAAAAAATGGTGGCTAGTTTTTTTTTTCGCGGAGCAGACATTTGTCGACGTCAATACTGGAATACAACTACAACTCTGAATGGTATACTACAGTTGCATTACCCAAAGTTTTTTAAGTTGTGCGGAAGAGAAGAACAAAGACCGCGCTTTAGGGAATCACGCTGCATCACGATAACGCCTCTTCACACACTTAGAACAAAAGCATTTATTGAGGAATCTGGTGTTGAAACTCTAAGTCACCCACCCTACAGCCCTGACTTAGCTCCTTGTAATTTCTTTTTGTTCCCAAGAGTCAAAGAAAAAATCGGCGTCAAAGTCAAAGAAGAAGTCGTGGCTGCCTACGAAGAAGTGATTTCCGACCTGTCAGATCAAGACTGGCAAAAGTGTTTTCAGAATAGGTTAGGCGAATGGAACTTTGTATAGAGCATGATGGAGAATATTTTGAAAAGATGTAAAATAAATATTAATAGTATCTAGAATACTTTTTTTATACGTATAACTCTACTAGACCTTAAGTGGCACCATTTTGAGTGGTTACTACATGGCAACTGTGGCAAATATCTCTTATAAGTTTGATGATAATCTCTTTTGTTCAGTAGTGGACTTTTAAAGGACATTAATGAATAAATCAGTAACTATTTATTAAATTATGTTAAATAAATGCATGTATTCAAATAAATTAATATACCAAGGACTTTCGGTGAAAATACATAGTACCTCTAAACTGTTCGATCGAGTACAAGGTTCGAATTATAAGCGTTTAGCGTTAGACATTAATCGATGCGTGAAATTGCGTCAACAATAACTGAGATTATGGTTGCGTTAAAGCATTAAATATGTCTGAAGCAATCTCCTACTTTTATTGCAGAAGGGTTTAAAAGTACAAGTTGAGAGACACAATTAGAAGATAAATACTTGCGTATATTATTAAATTTTACTTTTTTTCATATAAGTGGAGACAAACAAGCACACTACATGATAGTAAATCTTCTTGACCATGGATAAGCATTTGCACCTATCCGTCTATTTTCGTCTATTTTAGACGTGGTAGAGTCATGTTGCAGTTATATTAATGGTATAGTTGTAGCAAGAATGGGTCGGCTCGACCAGTGAAATAGTTGCTTAATGCTGCTGTGTTTCGTATGGTGGGTGTAGAGAACCGGAGACCCTTTTTACTGGAAACGAGGCATTCCATCTTAGTCGTCACGGGTGACAACGCATCTGCATTTTGATTTGTAATCGAGGATAGATGTAGATGTCTATGGGCCGCAGCAACCACTTACCATTAAGTGTACTGTGTGCTCGTTTGTCACTCTATCCTATTAAAAAAATGTAAGTGCTGTTAGCCTATGCGGCTTTTACAGCTTCATCTGACTCAGGGCTAATTAAAAAGGGAAAAGCAATGAAGATGAAGATGATGGTTTACGATTTGGTATTGTTAACAATCATCATGTTGCCTCGTTGGTCGTTTTTGAGCTATCTAAACGCTCTGCCCTGCCAATCCAATACACTGTAACTTTTGAAACCAAATGTGAGATTTTAGACGATATATGTTTTTGATACTTAATTGCTTTTTTTATTGATTACTGTTCATTATTGTATTATTTTATGCATTCAATAGTAGGTATATATCTCTAACTACATATCCAAGTAGAGTTTTTTTTTAATAAATTTTGTAAGATAAAAAGATATTGCCATTAACTTGTATTGACAAGACAGAGTTGCCAAGTTTAAGTACAATGCAAAAAATCTGTAAAACTAATTACAGTGTTTTGTCTTGTTTAAAAGTAGGTAAATAATTATGCCATAACATTGTATCCAATGATACAGTGTTTTAAAAAGACCAACAAGATGTTTTAATGTAGGTAGATACTTTATTAGGCAGCTATTTGTCAATATTTGTAAATAAAATCAAATACCGTTATATAACATAAACTTTAATGACGAATCATTAATTACAATGTCTTCTAATATTTTTTATAAAATAAAACATTAATGGTCAAACACATCTAGCGAAACATAACACAGTCTTCTATTTTTACGAACATAATTATATTTATTAATTAGTATCATTTGACGAACCATAACAATATTTTTGTTTTATAAAATTAACATAATAGAAAAATTTTGCGAAACACCATATTCTTCTAATATTTTTTAAGAACTTACACAATATAAACACAACCATATTTAGTCTTCTATGAGATCCATCATTTAATGAAAAAAAAAAACAAGTATTGATTCTGATTTGATATGACTGAGTTACAAATCAGAATCAATATGTATATCGAGATCAGGCGCATCTGACTCCTCAAGGGCTTCATAAAAAGTTCGGCACGATACAGGCATAGATTTTGCAAGTGTTAGTAATTCCTTTTCTTTAACTTCATTCACACCTCTTGGCTTTTTTTCTCTTTCTATCATATTTATAAGATCTAGCTCTTCGCCCATTTTCTTTCTTAAATCTCTTTCAACCATTTTCTTTCTTAAATCTCTTTCAACCTTTTTCTTTAAAATATTTTTGGCAAACATGGAGAGTTTACCTCTTCGAAACTCAATAATTTTTAAATTTTGAATGTTCTAGTCTTTTGGAAGTGTAGTTTTACAGTCATTCGTAAAAAGTACCATATCTTTGTGCTGGAGCACGTCGACATCAAGGTTTTTTCTTGACTCCTTGATATTTGTAACGAAGTCTTCAATGTCATAAGAATCACCTGATGTTTTTATTTTTTTTTGTTATAGCAGCGTGAACTGCATCCGCAGCCATAAATGTACGGCCCGGTTCAGAATATTCTAATTTTAATGTTTGAATATCAGTTTTTCTATCGTTTACAACTCTGACTAATGCAGAAAAAAGAATTTCGTTTTTATTTTTAGCATTGCAATTGTCTAAAAAGAAGTTTAAATGGTGTAGGTCCCTGCAATATTTTCTTATGAAATGAACATATGTGGTTGCTATGTTGTAAGCTTTCCTGCCGCTTTCGCCTTCATGCCACAGGATGCATACAGCATTTTTATTTTTATCAGGCGGCACATATGACTCGTTAAATAGAACAAGTTTTCTTGAAAAATAATAATCTTTTGTTCTAAGAAGTGGCATTCATATAGCTTTTTGCATGTCGACGGTGAACACAGATTCCTTTCCTTCCGAATTATTACTTCGATCTTCTGCTAAATTTAAATCTCTTTGTGAATTGCGTTTATTTTCTAAGTTCTGGCCTATCATTTTACACTCTTCACAGTTACAAGGAAGTGGTAGTATCTCATGAGCAATTTTATGATTTTTACATTTAGCATAATATGCTAAATGTAATGTAAATATATATTATATCTTGAGGTAATTCTGCTGTTGAGAGATTCAATTTTTTATCATAGTATGAAAATGAGTCCAACCACAAATCGTCGTATTATTTTCTTGGCAATACCGTTTAAAATCCTTATATATAGTGGAAAAGTTTATATTTATAGACAAATACTTTCGGTTCGGCGCATGGTTAATGTTGTAATGTGATAGAACAGGGTTGTAGTTCATAATAAATTCTTCTAATCGTTTTTCATACTCCGGTGGAAACTTGTTAGACGGTGCATATCGACATCCTCGAAGATCGGGTGTAGCGCTTATCTTCGGATTTTTATTACTCTCTAGATAGTTATTTTTCAAGACTGATTGCACAGCTTCATCGTTTGTATATCCCAAGGTCCTAAGAAAAAAAACTTGCATACATTGACATCATTTAGGGACCATTTTAGTGTGTTATGCCTTCGAGAATCACCTTTTGTTTTAGTGCATGCGGTAGATAGCGTATCAACACTTCATGATATAAAGTCGCGGCGCCGTTGCAGGTCCAAGTTCCAAAATTGTGTCCAAATAGACTGCCTTTCAGTCTCGGAAATCTTTTGAATGCACAATTTTTTACATGAACAAGGTGGCAACAATGGATGTTTTAATCTTTGTGTCTCTAATATAGCTGCTGGGTCTCTATTACTCTTAGGTTTCTTTGGTGTTTGACAGTTATCTTCGACGGCAGATTTATCAATGCCGGTGGATTCTTCAAGGAAGCTACGTTTTTTTTTCTTTTCAGCAGTTCTGTTTCAATATGTGCAATAGGACTTACAGGAGCTAAGGAAGTAGACGGCTTTGGCGAAACTGAAGGTGTTGAAGAATGTGCTAAACAAGGTGCTGGTTGCATTTCAGTCGATAATTCAGTAGATATTATGTTTTGTGTCACAGTCGAAAGATTCAAAGTATCAAAATCATCTTCATCTAAATTATTTATCGATCCAGTAGCAATGTGTTCTTGGTTCTTTATTGACTGGATTTTTGTTTTAGACGTAAGATCACAATATAAATTGGATTGAACGCTATTAACATGAATATGCGAACTTGTGGATTGGTGAAAATCTTCTGTGGAAGTATTCGAGACGTCTAAATTCTTATCACAAATTAATTCTGAAATGCATTCATTAAGTTGAGACTCACTTAATGATTGGACTTATAAAGTTTCTTGATCCTAAATCATCTTGAAGGTAATTTTCAAACTCATTGTGATTATTGCGGTTTCTATTTTCTTTTTCTAGACAGTCACTTATTACATTGGACACAACAGTAACTGAGTCTGTGTTATTATCATGTTTAATATTTTGTTTTGACAGTCTAACTAGCATTTTACTTCGACTCGTATTCATTGTTAAATTAATACAAAATCACGGTAATTAAATAAAATACGACAGGCAATCACAGGGTAGGTACACAATAAATCACATAATCACCGGTATCACTTCGCGTCACACGTAAACTGAACCGTCTTCAAACTTGCCGAGAAGGCGGGGGGCCTCTATAACTATGCGAAAGAGCAAGATAGCATTCAGGTTTATAGATCATATTACGCTAGCGGGACAATATCAACGTGCGAGTATACGCGTCAGTTTAAAACACTGTATCACCAGCAGTGCGCGTAGTTTGTTACGGCAAAATACTGTAAGCTTTGTTACAGTTTTCCAGGATGGTTAAACCTTAATTTGAACGTTATACATTATACAGTGTTTTTTAGCTTGCCCTATCCTGCAAAATATACGTTTAAATGACAAAAATATTGGTCAGGGGTACTAAACAGACCTACAGAAACTGATTGGGCGTTGTTGAGCAAAAACACTGTAAGTCGACTTACAGTCTTTTGGATTGGGGAAGTACGGACCCCCGCCTCTGACTGATCAGCTCATGTCGGTCGATGGTGCACCTATCCCGATTAAGAATCAAAATATATAGGTACATGCGTTGTCACCATAGAATACTATAATCCACAATAGAATGGCTGTCAACCTTATTTTGTACGAAGGTCGGCGTCGCCGGGAGCACACATACAAGCAATTACGTCGTATTATCACTACTACAAACCCGATTCGCTGTGTTGACAGACTGAGTAAATTTAAACATTTTAGACTTTTGATTAATGTTCAAGATCATCATTAAAAAAAATCGTTTAAATTTTAACACATATTTAATTGTAAATAGGGTGCAATTTGGCATTTTCTAAATAATTTGCATGCGAAACTTGGAAATAATTGTAATTGTTGGTGAAATTTTAGTGGCTACACGGGCTCCGCCCACTCCCCTGTTCTATTACGTGTTTATTATAGTATTCTATGGTTGTCACTCAGGACTAGAATATCTACCAGTAAAACGAGTCTTCGGTTCTCATTATTTATTACATGAAACCCTGCAGCATTATATAGTTACTTCACGCTGATATTCTGTAAAAGCAAGGTCCTTCTCTAATGGAGTCGACAATGAGGGCATCTACGACGTTTTTTGCCATCAGGACGGCGATACTTACAAATGAGGTGTAATATTTGACAGATTACATAAAAGGATTGTAAAGCTGTAAATTTTTATACAAAAATCGAAAGCTCTCGTAAACGTTTTTGGTAATGTTGTAGATATTATGATAAACTAGGTCCGTACGTTTTAATTTTAAGGAAATATTGCCTACAATATAAGCGTTTTTATTTTTTAAATTAAACTGAACACAATTACTAAAAAAGAAACTACGTTCAGACCTAAACTAAGGTAAGCCGAATCCAAAATTGTCTCATTTCGAAAAGGTTGAGGTGGGTGAAAACGTCATCGCTCGAAAAAATATTATAAAAAGAAAATGTAGGCAATTACTTCGAGCATTTGCATCTCTCTCTATCGCACGACGGCGATACGGAGCGAGAGATGTGAAACAGATAGCATTTTTGAAATACTACTCGCGCCGCGTATAGGCACTTCACAGTCCTCTTAACGTGATGTAATTTTAATTATATTTTATTTTAATTAAATTAGAAATGAATAAATCAAACTACGGCTAGGTATTCCTAAAAGCAGAAAATAAAAAAAAAACAAAATGTGAAAAACGAGAAAAAGGGATGACAAAAAAGGATAAACCACTGAGGCATTGTTTCGTGCATTAATTAATATAACACTCAAGACACTGATAAACATTTTTTAAATTATTTGTACTTAATTTAGGGACTTACGTTATTTTTAACATGTCGGTCACTTTGTACCCTAAAACTAAACAACACAATACAATTTTTTAAATTATACAAACTACTAACTAAATATTACACCATTTGAGCAGCATTTGACAGTGATTCGGAGAACATTATTTGATATTTACCTATGTTACCTGTACCTACCTATGTTATGTTTATATTTTAAGGACAGTTTTGGCGACTAGTAGTTCCCTTCCGTGATGAAATGAAATATTTATTTAGAAGTAACTAACTCCTCAATTGAATGACATATTGTAGCAAAAAACTTCATCTCATTCCCAACATTTGGTGATCGGAATATTATTAGCCATCATTCGTCATAGTATAGTTGCAGTGTCTTAGTGGTGGAACGCCTTTTCTGAATCTTCTGAATCTTTTCTTTCTAAATCTCGAGATTTGTTTTGATTTTTTATTTTTTTATTTACATCCAACTTATATCTAACATTACAGGTTTCTACCCAATGCGATAGATAAAGCACTATTTACAATTCTATATTACCTATATTACTATATTAACTTATAGCTAATTATCCATAAAGCAAGTTTTGTGAATTCGTTCTGAGTACAAAAGAATAAATCTGTTTCTCTGTCGGTCAGGTTTAATGTCCGAAACCATAGTGAATAAGTATTTGTCCGAAACGCTTGCGTCAATCTGTTAAGGTAGGTGCACCGTTCTGAAGAATATAGAGCGCCAGTATTTTTTTTATAGAAATAGGGGTCGCCCTACTTGTCAAAACGAGCACACAGTCCACCTGATGATAAGTGGATGCTGTGGCCCATAGACATCTACATTTAATCTCGATTAAGAAACAAAATGCAGATGCGTTGTCGCCCCTGAGGACTAAGATGGAATGCCTCGATTCCAGTAAAATGGGTCTCCGGTTCTCTACACTCATCATAGACACACAGCAGCATTAGCAGCTTGTGCTTTACGCAGTATAATCGCAGGCTATGAGATATTTCTTAATCCTCTAAAGTGGCAACGCCTTCTTTGTTTGCAGTGAGTCGCATGTATCCCTGGGCTGCTATTACCACACAAAACAGCGTGGCTCTGACCCGTTAACTAACCACGCTCTCG
This sequence comes from Parnassius smintheus behrii, assembly GCA_036936625.1. Classification (NCBI taxonomy): domain Eukaryota; kingdom Metazoa; phylum Arthropoda; class Insecta; order Lepidoptera; family Papilionidae; genus Parnassius; species Parnassius smintheus. The sequence continues at coordinate 5,485,402 of JAUPFT010000024.1, forward strand.
CAGAATACCACCGTAAAAAAGGAGCTCAATGCTGCTGTGTTTCGTATGGTGGGTGTAGACAACCGGAAACCCTGTTTACTGGATACGAGGCATTTTGTATTAATCCTCAAAGGTGATAACGCATCTGTATTTTAAATTGTAATGAGGGATAAATGTAGAATATCTATGAGTCACAGTATCTACTTTCCATTGGATGGTACGTATGGTCGTTAATTACACTCATTCCATTTAAAAAAAAACTAGAATTAAAATTGTGAGTGATATGAGAGTGTGCGCAGGATTTGCATGACTTAATGTCTCTATCTCCATTCCATCATCGCTTCACCAGAGGCTCGATATGTCTCCACCCCTTTGTAGTCGACATACAGCGCATTCAAACCAGTTTGCATCGTTGTTTATAACGCGCACAGCAATGGTGTGGAATAACTTGGCAGTGTCTGTCTTTCCTTCCGATTATAATGTGGGTATTATAATCGTATGCTTTGATTATATACGGGTATGTAATCAAAGATCGGATGGAATGGAAATGGATGTCTTTCAGGCAAGAGTGAATAGGTTTTTGTTAAGTCAGTGCCTCCTTACTTACCTATAATACTAAAAACTAAATAACTAAGCAAATGAATTAAATAAACATGTAAAAGGTAACTCGAGTACGGAATAATCAGGTTACATTGACGTCAGTACAGTGTGTAGTCTGCAATATTTTTGTTTTGCACGAACAAGTGATTTCAATAGTCTACAATTGTAGACTATTGAAATCACTTGTAATCAAAACATTAAAAAAAAGATTTTTTTAATTACTAATAAGAATGTAATAATTATAGTAATGTCCTTCAGACAGAGTTTCGGTCACGATGGCCAGCCTCAACGGAGACTAGTTATCAGCGCAGGACAGGATTATTGTGCCCAAGTGTATGCGCAGGCACAGGAGCACTCACAATTCCCTCACTCTCAATCCGATGGGACGGTAAACCGACACGACCGGAGAGAGATCAGGCGCAGGACCAACGGCTTTACGTGCTATGGGGCACAGGCGTTAGACACCGCCAACGTATCCAGCAGTATCGTTTACAGCCGTTCTGGGTATAAATATTTTAACTATATAAGAATAAAGTTAAAGTATCTATACCCAGAACACCGATGGGAAGTAACATAAAGATACGGCCTATAATTATAGAAAAAACCCTACTCAATTTATTCAAAACTCGAACGTAATTTAACTAAACTTTTTTTAACGAAATATTTTTTCTGTTGTGTTGTTGTGGGATCTAGGGTATATTTTATAGGAAAACGTATTTTACGTGGTAGAGCCACGCTGCAGCTATATTATGGTTGTAGCACGAATGAGTCGGCTCGACCGGGGAAGGAGCACGCTCTCACAGAATACCAGCGTGAAATAGCAGTTCAACGCTGTTGTGTTTCATATGGTGAGTGTAGATTAGCTGAGACCCTTTTTACTGGAAACGAGGCATTCCATCTTAGTCCTCACGGGTGACAACGCATCTGCGTTCTGATTATTGTTACCGAGGATAGATGTAGATGTCAATAGGCCGCAGCAACCACTTACCGTCAGTTGGACTGTGTGCTCGTTTGTCAAATAAAAAAAATGTTAATATCATGCAAATATCCTGACATCAGGTTATTGTGCTCTTTACCATATTATAAGTGCTGTATGTAGGTTGTGGAAACATTTACAGACGAGTGGATAGCGTGTATTTCATTGACCGTTAATTATTCAAACACTGCTTTTAAATTTTGCTTTTTGTGAACAACTGTTTTGTAACTAATTTTGCTGTAAAAAGTGTAGAAAGCTGATTGTTTTTATAAAAACGCAGTAAAAACAAAGAAAGTTGGAAAGACAGTATCGTCGAACTATAAATAAATTATGTAACTGCAAACCGAAGTGCTGGATACCTGAGTACGACATCATGAGTACAGCTTGCTTACATTTTAAAATTGGTGTGTGTTGACTGGCAAAGAACGCAGACTGGCATTAAGCCTACCTATTCACATTAAAGTTTATATAACACTAGCTGGAACCCGGTGCATTGCTGGCGTTAAAAAAAAATTGCGGAAATATCGTTTTAAATTTGGAACGGTTATATTGTTTAATTAATTAATGTTAACACGTTTATTGACATTGAATGACTCTGAAATAAATTTGTCTGTATGATACGCGCACAACCTACTGTAATTTAATTGTACTAGCCTATAACTTTCGTGCAAGTTCAAACAATAAGTTGACAAAGTTTTACCGCATAAAAAACAAACAATATATTAATTTTTAAAATTAAGATATAAATAATAAATTAAAAAGTGGAACGTTTTCCGTTTGCCCTCTAGGTATGCCGATCCATCGGTCAGCCCTGTGCCCCTATGTGAATAAAATGAATCTACATAATTCCAAGGGCCGATTTATTAGTCTCATGACGGCGACGTCACTGTCTCATTTACCTTTCCTTCCTTTTCCCTTGCCGTGTATATTTTTTAAAATTAGTCGGATCGATTGGAACTCGAATTCGTTAGGCTGGTACAAAAAGGATTAAAAGTGTCATTGTGGCGATTTATTGTCTATATGTTCAGACGAACGGGTAATATCTACGAACTTGTTAGAGTTACAGCCTATATATTTAGGTACGTCCTACTTTTGGGCACAGGCTTCTCATTTCTGAGAGGGTTTTAGGTCAAAGAGAGTCCGCCGCGCTGCCCCAATGCATGTTGGCGAACTTCAAATGTCTATGAAGATTGAAGACATTAAAAAAAATAATGATACATGATGAGAAATAAAGTTAATATGAATTTTATTTATATCTCGGACATGTAGGGTTCCTCACAATATTTTCCTTCACCGCCAAGCACTTAATGTCAGATTATTTCATTGGTTCCGGCGGAGATCGAACCTGGATAGCTCGCGTGTTGGGAAATTTACAGCGAGCGCTGAGCCTCTGAGTCTGAGCTATCACGCCTCTCTACAGACCTGTAATATCTGTAAATTGTTTTATTATAGATGTTGTATAACGTACGTAATTTTTTTTCCTAAAATTATCATAATACCTACATTTATTAATAGTCATATATGTTCACTCGGGCCAAGGATTTACATCATAGAGCTTACAGATATAACGCTATTTACCGCTGCATTTAACTACACAATAGTCCAAGATCGTTCCGACTAGACTCAGTTAAATAAAAAGCGTGCGATCCGGCCTGACCTTGCCATCTTAAACTGCCTCGCCTTGAAGCTCCAAGTGCTCTGACATAATTATTATTCACGTATATCTGCTAAAACGAATCTAGCGAAAAATGTCGCTTAACACTACAAGAATACTTGTAAGTTGGTAGTTTTAAAATTGAAATCTTAATATGGCAACTTGCATTTAGAAATGCAAGAAGGCCGTATATAATGATAGCAGTAACATTTAAAAAAAAGCGGTTAAGAGCGTGTCGGGCCACGCTCAGTGTAGGGTTCCGTAGTTTCCCGTCCGTCACAATAAGTGTCCCACTTATGAGTTTAAAGGTGGGTCGCGCTCGCGCTCGCGCTCCTGCAACTGCTCCCGGTAGTGGGTACTGTTGTTTCCATCCAAGTTCAAAATAAATAATTTTCCTAGAAAGTCCTTATAAAGTTCTACTTTTCAGATTTTTTTCATATTTTCTAAACTTATGGTTCAAAAGTTAGAGGGGGGGGGCACACATTGTTTTTTACTTTTGGAGTGATTATTTCCGAAATTATTGACATTATCAAAAAATGATTTTAGTAAACCCCTATTCATTTTTAAATACCTTTCCAACAATATATCACACGTTAGGGTTGAAATTAAAAAAAAAAAAATCACTTCCCACTTTACATATAGGGGGGCTACCCTAATAAAACATTTTTTTCCAATTTTAATTTTACCACTTTGTCGGCGTGATTGATATACATATTATTGGTACCAAATTTCAGCTTTCTAGTGCTAACGGTCACAGAGATTAAGCGAGGACGGACAGACCGACAGACAAACATGGCGAAACTATAAAGGTTCCTTTGTTGACTACGGAAACCTAAAAAACTAGGCTATATTTTTTTAAATAGTTTAAAAATCATTATAAATCATTACCTACGTATGAAGTGGCCATATTGTTGTTGAGCCGTTTATTATCAAACCTTTCAAACCATCTAATTCGGCACGGCGCACAAAATGTTATTATAATTGAATAAAACTAGTTTTACGCATTATGTCGCGTTTAATTTAAACTTTTTTAATTCTCAACGATTTGCTTAATATACAGCCCCATACTCAATGGTGTGTGGGGGGGGGGGGGTGGTGTACGATGACCATACTTTATAGATAGAATTCGTAAAATTTGTTTTATCCAATGTGTAGTATTTGCATAAATACTTTCACCATGTAGTGGCGGTGTAATAATATCCACTACTCTAAAACGTCTAGTGGGTGTAGTCAGAAAACGAAACCAGGAGATGGGCAGCAGCCTCTTCGTGATAACAACTAAAAGAGGAAGGTTGTTATGTACTATGTTAAGGTGGATTTTTAATAGGCCGTAACAATAACGCCAATGCTTTGATAGAACTCTGATGATATGTTACGACGGAAATACTTGGGGGAGCCACGTCGTACGGTACTCTCTACTTGGTAGAGCCACATGGAAGATTACTTTCTACGAGTGCGTAGAGTTATAAAACTGCAACACAAAAACATTATGAATCGGCTCGACCAGAAGGGCACCAACCTTCCACAGAAAACCAGCGTGTTTCGTACGGGAACTGGAGAACTTTTTTACCGACTTCAAAAGGAGGAAGCTCTCAATTCGACTGTATGTTTTTTTACGTATTTTTTTCATGACTTTTCTCTGGGTTAACCGATTTGGATGATTCTTTTTTTATCTGAAAGCCGGCACTTCTCGTGTGGTCCCATATAAATTTTATCAAGATTTGACCTTAGTCTAATTCTGACCAGATCTGAGTAGTTTTTGAGTTACCTTTAATAATGCGTAAACCTTTAATTGACTTCGAGTACATCGATTCGGTCGTATTGATTTGAATTCTTACCGGTAACGAGATATTTTTGTCGTAGCCTCAGTGATCACTCATCTATATTTTGATTCTTATTTCAATGATAGATGTAGATGTCTATGGAACATAGCATCCACTTAACTTAGGGTTAATTGTGTGCTCGTTTGTTACCGTTTCTTTCATTAAAATCTAGCACATTTATACGTGGTAGAGCCACGCTGCAGCTATATTATGGTTGTAGCACGGATGGGTCTGCTAGACCGGGGAAGGACAACGCTTTCACAGAATACCAGCATAGAATAGCAGCTTAATACTGCAGTGTTTTGCATGATGAGTGTAGAAAAGCGAAGACATTTATTTACTGATAAAGAAGCATTCCGTCTTAGTTCGCACGGGTGACAACGACAACGTATTTGCGTTTTGATACTCAATCGAGGATAAATGTAGATATCTATGGGCCACAGCATCCACTTACCATCAGGTGGACTGTGTGCTCGTTTGTCACCATTATTCTATTTAAAAAAAGATCAGTGGGAGTAGGATTCGCGCCTTAGATAAGAATTCCGTAAACTATTTAAATGGATATTTCACCCGGGAATTTTATCCAACTCGGAAATTATAGGGTAAGGTAAGCATTAAACATTGCTATAGCAAAAAGGAAAGTCGAATCAAAAGAAACTTTACTGAAAACAAAAATGTCCTCCCCTACATTAAATTACATCAATTTCGATGATTCAACTGCAAAATAAAGTTCTGTTACAATTTTTTTTTCATGTCATTTATACAACGATAACGATCTTCTTTCATGAAAAACACTGCTCTAAACCCGAGATTTTTTTAAACGAATCGGGGCAAACGTGCATACGGCTCACATGATGGTAAGTGATTACCGCTGCCCATGAAAAACTGCAATACCAGGGGAATTGCGTTGCCGGCCTTATAAATAGGAGTAGACTCTTTTCTTGAAGGCCCTAAAGTCGTATCGGTCTAGAAAAATCTCTGTTGGTAGTCGATTCCATAAGAAAGTTGTGCGAGGAAGAAAATTTGTTTTAAATCGCACGATGGTGGACCGCCAGCCATCCAGATGGTATGGATGGTATCGCGAGTTTTGTCACGATGTGCGATGGTAAAATTGTGCGGCTGAAATTCGTCCGAACAATTCCTCAGAGTACTCCCGTGGTAAATGCGATAAAATACGCAAAGAGATGCAACATCTCTTCGCATTGCCAGTGAGCCAAGCCGATCGGAATGAGCTCAGTCGCCAACGATTCGAACAGCTCTACGCTGGAAGCGATCAAAGGGAAGGAACTGGCACTGGGGAGCCCAAGCCCAAAGATGGGAATATTATTCCATGTGCGGCCGAACCTGCGTCTTGTAAAGTTGCAGGCGATGTGCTGGAATAAAATATTACTTATCAATAAACCACGTTTTTTAACAAGACTGCGTTGACATAACGATTTCTTATATTTATGTGAACACATACACATTGATTAAAACTACTTTTACGGATTTTAGGGCACCCATGGTCACGGGATAGTCGTGACCATGGGTGCCAGAAAGCACCCGAAATGTTGAGAATTAAAAATCAAGTAAATTAAACGCGATAAGATAAAAAGTTTAAAAAAGTAGTTTTAATCAAGACTGCGTTAAGTTATAAGCCTTTGATTATATACTTGTCTATATAATCAAAGTTATAAGCATATATATTTTTTAAATCTTCAAGGGACCGTATACTTATCTTAGTAGGTATTTAATATTATCTTCAACTTGCTACCTCTACTTATACCTGAGAGAAAGGGTTTTGACAAAGGCAGGTGGACGGACAAACAAAGTAATTCTATAAGGGTTGCTTGTTTATTTCTTTGAGACACAGAACCCTAAAAAAGAACCCCTGAATGTTTACTAAACGAATAAGAATAAATTGCAAACTTTGCATATCTCTTCCATTTCTCACGTTCAATTTTGATAACAAAGTATCAATTTAATCATAACTCGGCCGGGATTAGTAACGTTTCAACTGTTGTGACTACTTCAAATTGTAAACATATTCATTTTTTTACATATGATAGCTGCAGGCTTGTTGCACACACACACTCGAAGTGCGACAGAACAGGTCAATATCTTCAGCCGTTCTATCAAGAGTGCAATGACAATGCTTACATAAGGTACGGGAAAATTAAGAATACTTAAGAAAAGATGCGGGTGGTCTTTTTTCCTTACAAACGCTCTCGCCTGTTTTCTTTCCGGTTTATTTATTTATTTAAGCTTTATTTGCACACATAAAAGAAATGTACAAAACGGCGGACTTAATGCCTAAAGGCATTCTCTACCAGTCTACCTTTGGTTTGTGCAGAGAATCTAGTGATGGCTGCAAAACTCATAATTAAAAAAAATTAAAGGTTTAAGGAAAAAATACAAAATTATAATATAATGATAATAAATACAATACACATACATATACATTTACATTACTACTTACATGCATACAATAGTATTTTATACATATACACAAATACCCACAATAAATACATACCCAATAAATAAATATGATATTTTTATATTATACATACTTGAGAATATAACAGTTTCCGAAGTTTTTAAATTTTTTATTATTATCCGAAACTACTACTGCTTCGTTAATAAGTTAGTTTATGACCTTATAGCAATGATTTTTTTTGCTGTAAAATAAATATCAACCTCTTCTATGTCCCTATGTTTTCCTTTTTGGTTATACCTTTATGAACACTAGAACCCTTACAATGTGCTCAACTTTTGAGGAACATACATGTCAACAACTTCGAGCTTACTGCTCCCTACAACTTCAACGGCAATGCGGACGTGAATGTTTGACCGTGGACAAAACATAGGTCACGTGTAACTTCAAGTTACACATGACCTATGTTTTGTCCATGTTCATTTTATGACCTATCTATTGGGAGACACTATCGAGGTCATTGAGCATAGTTTACCGTGCTAGTGGCATTCGTTGGGAAAGGCCTATCTTCAGCAGTGGACTTGAGAAGAGGTTTAATAATTGTTGATGATGTAGGCCGCTGGTGTCGTCTGGGAGAAAAATATACAAAAAAAATTTGGTGAGCGCGTGTACATCCGCGGGGAGGGAGACATAGGTGTCACCTCGTATGATGTTCTAGTGCAACTAACTCGAAACGCGGGATCATGTACTCAGCGGTGCAACACCGTTGTTGCAAATATACCTTCACCCTACTGATAAAAATCGCGGTAAGTGCCACCGTCCCCGTATGCACACGTACTTATTTATTATAGAAAAACAGCAAGTACATTAGGTAAGTAACAATGTTTTATGAGTATATTTTTTTACATATTTTATTTTTTATTGATTAATATTATTTATATTTCAGGTGTTCGAGAAGCAACGTGAGCGTCGTCAACATCCTCCCCCCAAGTGTCGGTTCGCCGACACTCATTATCAAGCTGGAGAAAGGCCACGCGAGCAGCTGATCGCTTCATCACTCCTGACTTAGTCCTAACGTCAACTACTCTGACTCTGCCGTCTGAACCTGGATAAACCTTTTCAATAATACCTATTGGCCAACAGTTTCGAAATAATGATGGATCGACTACTACTACAAGATCTCCTACTTTTAATTGCGGATCTTCCCTATCCCATTTACGACGAGGAATTAGCTCTGGCAAAAACTCTTTTACCCATCTGCTCCAAAATAACTCTGTCAACCGTTGGGCAATACGCCACTGTCGTCTAACATACATGTCGCCATCATCAAAGACCCCAGGTACAGGTAAGTTCGACGAAGATCCTAGTAAAAAATGATTTGGAGTTAATGCCTCTTTACTTTGAGGGTCCACCGAAACATGGGTAAGCGGTCTACTATTAATTATATTTTCGACTTCAGCGAGAAGCGTTAATAAAACTTCTTCTCGAGGAGCCCTCTCTCTAAGAACGACTTTCAGTGCCGTTTTCACACTTCTAATCAGACGCTCCCAAGCTCCCCCCATATGAGGACTGGCTGGTGGTATAAACTGCCAGGAAACTCCTTTGTTTAATGCTTCGGCTATATTTAAATTTGTCGGCACATAATGCCACTCATCAATTTTACTTAACTCATCAATTTCACCTAACCTATTTGCAATAAAAACTTTGTAATTTCTATGCTCGTTACGTATCCAATAAATAACAATCATTGAATCAGTCCAATAAAAAACACGTGACGGTTTAATTCTATGCTCCTTTTTTATAGTCTCTGCCAAGCGACATGCTAATAGCGCGCCTTGAAGTTCGAGTTTAGGCATAGTTAACGGTTTTAACGGCGCAACGCGACTTTTACTCGCAATGAATGACACCTGCACGCCGTTGCTGTCTTGTTTACGCCAATAAGCAACACATGCGTATGCGAATGGAGATGCATCACAAAAAATATGCAATTGCAACGACGTCTCATCGTCGTTTACGGTGTGGCCGCTCTTCTCATTCACACCGACAGAATCGTTGCTATAGAAATACCACCGCGGGATTCGAACGTAACTCATTTCTTGTAACTGCGAAATCCAATCTTTAAATAAAACAAATAAACTATCTGTCATTTCCTGATCCCACTTTATACCTACATTCCATATTTCGCGCATTAAAATTTTGGATTTTATCGTAAAAGGTGCTAAAAAACCATGAATATCATATACAGACATTATAATACGAAGAACTTCACGCTTAGTCGGTTTTCGTGATAGTTGTAAAATATCACTCGGTATACGCTTTAACGAAAGATCGAACCCGAACATATCACTCGCGGGAAACCACAAAAGCCCAAGCGTTCGTTCCGGCTGGGATTCAACATTAAACCGTATCGCCATGTCATTTAAAGTCTCTTTTGGCATATCATTAAGAACATCTGACTTGTTACTTAACCAGTTACGCATCACGAAACCACCTTGCTGATTAATATATGAAACATCTTTTATAATTTTTGTAGCAGTAGCGACGTCTGGTAAACTATCGATAAAATCGTCCATATATTGATTTTTCCTAATTGCATTAACTGCATCCGGCATTTTATTCTGAAAGCGCAATGTGTTTTTATTTTGGTTAATATATTGTGCTATAAATGGGGAGCAGTTAGCGCCAAAAATTAATGACGTCATAACATATTTCTTAACAGGATGTTGTATAGGTAATTTTGAACCTTTGTTACTACTTCCGAAGCCTAATTGTTCATTTTCATTGCTTAAATAGATATCTTTCCACAAAAAACGCAAAGAATTAACATCTTCTTTTCGTACATTAATCCTTAAAAACATATCTTTTATGTCCCCTATGATACCTACGCGGTTTTCTCTAAATCGTAACATTATTCCTAATAACGATTGTAACAAATCAGGGCCTTGTAAAAGAAAATCATTTAAAGAATAACCGTTCGACTTTGCTGCCGCGTCATAAACTAAACGCAGTTTTTTCTTATTTGGATTATCTACACCAAAGTGCGGCAAATACCATATTATACGTTTATTAGAGTTTTCATCGGTCTCATTAAGTTCTCTAGCATAACCATTAGAAAATAAGTATCTCATTCTTTCACAATAACGAGTTGCATACTCTTTGTTGAGCAAAAATTTTCTTTCTATTGACTTTAGACGATTAAAAGCGTTAGGGTAAGAGTCGGGTAAATGTAATTCATCGTATTTCCACGGTAAGCCGACATTCCATTGACCATTTACTAATTCTGCAGTGTCATCTAAAATTTGTAAAGCGCGTATTTCGTCTGGGTTGCGGCGCGGCTTCGAACCTACACCAATAGACTCTAACGCGAAGGATCTACGAACCGCATCGTGCAACTGCGCGCAGGTGCATTCACCGTTATCGTTATCGAGAGAGAGATCGCTAGCAATCGATTCTACCGTGTGTAAGTGAAAGATACACTGCGACTGTCCCGCTTTTTCGGTGCAACTATTAATGAAAGAGACAAAGCGATCAGTGCAATTAACATCACTTACCATATATCCGTGCACACACCATCCAAGCGCAGTTTGAGTTATGTACGGCTCACGCTGCTTACCACGAACACAACGAATGGGAGAAATTAAATGATGGTTGTCCTGACCTATTAATAATTTTGGCTTAGCGTTACAATTACATAACATAAGATCTTCACTTAACAATCCATAATTATTAAAGTCCATATTCGGCACTTTTTGTGTTGGTAAATTTAATTCTTTAATTTTACGCGCACGGAAAGTAAACATTTCGTTATACGAATTGGTAACACTAACACTCACTACTTGAGATTCACACACAAGCTCGCCCGAGTCCCATGCGCTGCGCGCGCGCAATATCACGTTTGCACCGTATAATCCGAGCTCATCTGCGATATCAGAGGATATCACCGTCACGGTAGCTCCATCATCCAGTAGTGCATGCGTATGCAAACTGCCATTCGGTCCGTGAAGAGTGAGCGGCACCACTTTCAAAAACACCTTGTGACAGTGGGATGCCACCGTATGAGTCACTGTTTCATTGGTGCTGGGATGCTCATCCTCACTTCGCTCCACAGTTTTTAAGCTTTCTTCCAATGGTTTTATCCAGTGCAGTAAACGATGATGCGGTTGATTGCAGCCGTCAATGTCGCAATTACTGCCAATACAAGACATACCATTCGTATGGCGGGGGGCAAGACATTTGAAGCAAAGTTTATTTACGCGTACAAATCGCCAGCGATCTTTGCGTAAGGCGCGCTTAAACCGTGAACAATCTGCGACACCATGAGCCCATTTTCGGCAAAATGTACACTTTTCCGCGTTTTGTAATTGATTACTATTTGTGTACAACAACGAGTGTGAACGGTGTTTACGTTCATCGGGCTTCTTTAAATTATATTGAGCGTGAATATGACTTACTCCTGATGCAGCTGTTTTAGTGGCTTCCTCATATAAAAAATCACTAAGCAATTCTAGCTTCGGTAAATTACACTCTCGCTGTTCATAAACGTAGTCGGTCCATTTTGCGACAAGCAAAGTTGGAAGCTTAGATACGACAATCGATACTAACTCCGGGCTGCGAAGATAATCACTTTGTTGCATTGCTTTGGCAGCAGCCACATAGTTCTTTATTTTTATTGCAAAATTAATGATATCATTATGATAAGTTAACGACAACGGACATAGTTTTTTAGGCTGTAAAACTATTTTACTCATAATTGTTTCTGGTTTGCCAAATCGAAGTTCTAAGGTGTCAATTATTAAATCGGGTGTAGTTCCACCAATCAAGAGTGAAGTCACTGCTTCTTTAGCATCGCCACGAAGACACTTACGTAGCCGCCATAAATTCTCTGTGTCACTATATTTGCATAATTGGGTAGATTCTTGGTACGCCTGTTTAAACTGCAACCACTCCATTGGATCTCCAAAAAATAAAGGCAGGTCTTTAGACGTTGCTAATCTTGTTAAGAGCTCCTGGTTCTGTATTTTATATGATGAGGCAGCTACTGCATCATTCAAGGCATGTGCCAGCTTTTCTAGGCCGATTTTTTCACAAGAGTACTCTTCTCGGTTCTCCTCATGCTGGTTTCCTGGAGCATTCAGCCAATTTTCAACTTTGCTGGTCGAAGATTTCATAGCCGACTTGTGGGAAGAGCGTGAATGAGACTCCAATTCTGCCATCTCAGCTGCAAGCTGTTTGTTTAGCAGCTTCGACTGAATATTTGCCTTAAGCTTGGCAGCTTCTGCCTGAGCACTCTTAACTTTGGCTTCTGCTTCAGCTTCCGCTGCTTGTATTTCCACGAGAGCCATAGCTTTAGCGGTTTCGTATTCCAATTGCCGTTTGCGTGCCGTACTTGACGACGTGCCTGAGGTCTTTGATGACTTTTTACTCTTACTAGAGGCACTTAGCGCATTTCCAGGTTTTTCCAGCACTTCATCCTTTAAGCTGAACGATGGTAACACATCTTGGTTGTTCTTGCACTCCGATTTTGCAGCGGTGCCACGTGGTCGTCGCTTTTTTTGCGGCGTAGCCGGCGCGTGGAACATAACTGGTACTTATTATTATTATATTTTTTGCAGACGACGTAAGGATTCGGCCGAAGGACCACTATGTTGATGATGTAGGCCGCTGGTGTCGTCTGGGAGAAAAATATACAAAAAAAATTTGGTGAGCGCGTGTACATCCGCGGGGAGGGAGACATAGGTGTCACCTCGTATGATGTTCTAGTGCAACTAACTCGAAACGCGGGATCATGTACTCAGCGGTGCAACACCGTTGTTGCAAATATACCTTCACCCTACTGATAAAAATCGCGGTAAGTGCCACCGTCCCCGTATGCACACGTACTTATTTATTATAGAAAAACAGCAAGTACATTAGGTAAGTAACAATGTTTTATGAGTATATTTTTTTACATATTTTATTTTTTATTGATTAATATTATTTATATTTCAGGTGTTCGAGAAGCAACGTGAGCGTCGTCAACAATAATGATAATATTATACGAAATGCTATACCGCCATCTGCCAAGAATGACATCTTTCTGACCTTTCCCATAGCCGTCTCTTACTGCTCAATCCCATTCATTCTCGGGATAAAGTGGCCTTAAGGATACTCACACGCCGCCAATACATGGCGCACTAATTAAATCATCGTCATCGCCATTACAGTCTCTCAAAAGTTCATCGTTGAATATAGATCGCCTCATAGGGGAGAATTTCTTCATAATTGCACGCTTAGGATTGTCAACCACAAATTTTTTATTACTTTCCGTTGATTTCTGAAAATATTGTTGCCTACCTCCTGTTTTGGTTTCCGTGGGTGTAGTGAATATTGAGTTAAATATGCCATAATAATGTCCTCCAGACCGAATTTTGGTCACGGCGGTCAGCCTCAACCATAGAATACTATTATACACAATAGAATGGCTGTCAACTTTATTTTATACGAGGATTGGATTGAGGATTACTCCAAATTCAATTCGCTGTGTTGACAGACTGAGTAAATTTACACATTTTAGACTTTTGATTAATGTTCAAGATCATCATGAAATTTTAATACATATTTATTTGTGAATAGGGTGCAAGTTGGCATTTTCTAAATAGTTTGCATGCGAAATTTGGAAACGATTGTAACGTCAAAACACATCTCGTGTTGACATTCGTACGTCACGAATTGACGTGTTAGTGACATTTAAGTGGTACGCGGGCTCCGCCCACTCCCCCGTTCTATTATGTGTGTATTATAGCATTCTTTGGCCTCAACAGAGACTAGCCACGATTTTACGTGTTTTCTGAGGCAGGGGGGGGGGGGAGGAGAACACCGCCAACTTCATGTCTCCGGGCAGCTACTGAGAATTTCTTAATGGAAAAACTCATTCACTGAAATTTTTGGAACTATATGGATATGCCATTTATGCCACGCGTGTCAGTTGTGTAAAAGAGACAATTTATGTGTTTACTGCTGAACATAGGTCTCTAACACAGGATGCTTCACAGGCTGGATGTGGAGGAAGCTTGGTAGACAGCCTTAAAACCACAGTTTCTTCATTATCTCTAGTTGTTATCGGTAAGATGCTGCCCGTCTACTTTTTTATAGAATAAGGGTGACAAACGAGCACACAGTCCACCTGATGGTAAGTGGATGCTGTGGTACATAGGCATATACATTTATCCTCGATTAAGAATCGAAACGCAGATGCATTGTCACCCCTGAGGACTAATGTGGAATGCCTCATTTCCAGTAAAAAAGGATTTCCGGATCTCTACACTCACCATACGAAACATAGCAGCGTCGAGGTTGTATTTTACGCTGGTATTCTAGTGACAGCGTCGTCCTTCCTCGGTCGAGCTAACCCATTCGTGCTACAACCATAATATAGCTGCAGCGTGGCTCTACCACGTATAGAATCTCCTATTTTAGTTTATCTGTGTCGCATCTTATTACCACGAGATGATATGCGGTTATGAGCCTATTCTTACGCCACAACACAACTTATCTATATATAAAAATAAATAAAATTGAGCTGTCTGTTTGTAATGTCAAAATAACAGCTTTTTACTAAATGCATGTGAAGTATATACGGTACTAATAACAAAAACACAATTATTAAAATTTTTGCCTGAGACAGACGTCTCCCTGAGTATGTTTGTTTGTTCCGGCTAATCTTCGAAATGGCTGGATCGATTTCGACGGGACTTTCACTGGCAGATAGCTGAAGTTATAAGGAGTAACTTAGGTTACTTTAATTTTAGAAAAAAAAAATCAGGCTTCCGCGCAAAAAAATTAAAATCGTAAAATACACACGGGCGAAGTCGCGGGAACAGCCAGTACTAAATATATACAAACGAATTCTTGTTAAAATAAATCTTTAATTTAAATTATCTTGAGGAATTTATTTATGACTTTTAAAACGACTTCTAAGACATTACATAAAAGAGATTAACCGAGAAGACATTTTGTCTAGATAACGTTAACAGCCTTTTTACAAAATAACATAACAAAATACAAATGCAGCTTCGAAAGAGCACTCAATGCGAAATTAAAGCTATAAAAAGCTCTACGGAGATTCGATGTACACAAAAACTACATCACATCTATCTACACTTACACTAATAGACTGAACCGTTAACGGAATTGCCAGCGTCTTTGCTATCCTATTAAATCATAGACGTGGTTTTATTATTAAAAAGGAATTCCTTATTGTTCGTTACAAAACAAGCAAAACCATGTTTCATTGAAATAGCGTCTATAAATGCTTATCAGAAATCACCCTACATAAGCGTTAAATCATAGTTGCCAATTTATTGTTTTTCCATAATTTTCGGGAGAAACTTAGCAACCTATTAAGAAGCAAGATAATTTTATCAGAATTACTTTATTTAATAGTTATTTACTGCGATGTAGCCATCGTAGCAATTCAACACTCATTTTTATCATTACTAAGCCCTTTTGTAAGTCTACTTCTTTTCCAATGTTCCGTAAGCAGTATTTTGCTGAACCTAGTAACAATGACAGCCTCTTACATAACTAATATAATTTGTCACATGGTAGACGGAATGTCAATCGCAAAAGTAGAATCTCGCTGCCCTCATAGCTGGATAGGTTGTATTTACCATGAAGGAGACGTTACAGTTATATATCATGCTTATTCTTTATCAGCTATATATCCGACATCAGCCTGGGGCGTGATAACGCCATCTACTGAAAGATAATAAAGAATATTTCGAAAAATAGTATATTTTTGGCATTTAGTCACCTCGGAGGAGGAACATCCTACGCCGCCACTACACAGCGTGGTTATATCTGTAGCCATGAAATCTGTCCTCTAATTCTCATAGTCAACTCATCCATATAATTAGATGGGATGATCCAACCTTTATAAGGTCGGCCACATACATACGGAATTCCGTTTCGGAATTCTGATTCGGGATTCCAAACACAGCTATTCTATATAAAATCGTCACACACCTACGGTAGGTTTCCGTTCGAAATTTTGCGGGCAAACCGGGATTCCGTACGTGTGTGGCCGACCCGTTCGGAATTCCGAAACGGAATTCTGATTCGGGATTTCAAACGCAGCAAGTCCATATCAAATTAATGACCCGTCACACACCTACGATATTTTTCCGTTCGAAATTTTGCGGACAAAACGAGATACCGCACGTTATTTTCTCCGACCCGTTCCGGAATCTCGAGAAAAGAATTCCGTATGTATGTGGCCGTCCTTAAATAGTAATTGCTATCTAGAAGAATACAGCACTTTTAATTAATGATAGTAAATTTCCTCATCAATAGTGTAAATTTATCTCTGAAACGCCTAATGCATACTACGCCTTTATTTTGAGACTAATATTTTAACTATCGTAGAAACGTAGAGATACTATTTATTTTTATAAATATATACATATATATACATATATATGTATATATATATATGTGTGTGTGTGTATAAATTTAATTACGTATGTTATGTTATGGTATTTTCCTTAATTTAAAAATGGAATATTAGCTTTTAGTAGGCAATACCGCAAGCGCATCCAACTTCAGTGTGCTGGCAAACGTTATGCGTGGGAGTTGTGTCGCCGGCAGACGCGTTTTCTATTTCAAATAAAATCCACAAAAACCGTTAGAAAACGAAAAATATTCATTTAAACATCGTAAAATGTGTTTACCAGTGATACAAACAATGTATGTGTGTTTCGAATGTTAAAATGTTCATGTAACTAAACAAGGCGTCTATTTAATTCATTGTTGTTCGGTCAAACCTTAAAGTTATGAATTCGTAATTACAACATGGAGGACGTTTATACTATTAAAGTGAAAACAAAACCTGACACGAGGAATTTATATCCTTCGGAGAGGAGGTATTCGGCATCAACCGTGTCAGGTCTGGCATGGGTCCACATAGCTTTGGCCGCGACATCATTCCTTCTCGCTTGTTTAGCTTTATACAATCCAAATTCAGAGTTAGAAGCGAATTTGAATGGCACCGTTAAGAACAATTCGTTATTCAATTATGAAGATTCTATACGAGATGACAATGTAACAGGCAATTTAACAGCAAAACAAGAAAACAGTTTTATGTTAGTTTTAGCGCCGTCGCTCCTTACGATGTTCGCATTAGCCGCCGGCATTGCTTCGATCATGGCCTCTGTGAGGTGGTACATAGATCATAACATAACCTGGTTGTTTGCTATGTCAGTACTATCAACCGTGTTTTCTTTAATAGCCTTTATAATGATCGCTGTATGGTTTGTTACGACATCAGAAGATGATATATCGGACTTTTATAAAGACAAAGTACCGTTTAAAGACTTCATTGTTATTAAGCACAGCGACGTTATTGATAGGAACGAGTCTCATATGATTATTGCTAACAGTGCATCTACTGTTAAGGACGAAAATTCTCATTTATTTACTAAACGTGTTTTATCTATAAACATATTGATAGCGGCGTTCCTGGAATTACTCTGGTCTATTCTAAGCGTTAAAATATCTTACAAAGGCATGAGAAACAATTACAAAGAAGATCATAACGAAAGAAGAGGCAACTGCATATCGGTAGTGACAAAAATAAAGGGCAACAACACTTCTAAAATACCAAGAAACGGGAAGCTTCTGCCACCGAAACAGGATTTAATAGATCATTATCCCAGCAAAAAAATTAAAAGGATTTTCCTAGCACAAAGCGACAACGGATTTTATCTGAAAAACCAAAATAACAAAACCAAACAAAACACAGAAACTAGTTCGGAGTTTTATAAAGAACGGATGATGAGCTTTTTGAATCGTTGCGCGTCGTTGGAGGGAATTTCTAATTCAGAAATGAGGACCCCTAGTGTTCAGTCTGAAGCTGTACTTAATCCCATTCCAGAAGGTGTTAGTGTAGATATAAATTCACAAGAGTCAACAGCACAACCCGAAATGAGAGACGGATTGACGCCGGTAAGCTGGGGCGATACGCCAGACCATACGATTTATAATCAAAACACTTTAAATTTCGAAAAGATTTTTAATTTTGCCACCTTAAAACCGCAAGATACTACTGGCACGAACGACGACGACAAGAAACCAAACGAAGAAATAAGTGAAAATATGCAGCATAATTAATTAAGCATAACTGAGATCCAATCTTGAATGAGACTGTGCTAAAGTGTAGAAAGTGTTTTTTTTTTAACGGAATTAGGGACGTTACATTGTTATTATATAATCGTAATGTTTCGAACTATAATATGACTGCAAAATACTTATACTAATTTTTACTTTATTGTGTGTTAATTTTGTAAATAACTCTATTAATTTTATTAAAATAATTTACTACTATTGTGGCATATTTTGCAAGAATTATATATTTAAAAACAATTAATAATGCTCTTGTTATAATGCTCATATTATTCTAAAATTAAACCAAGAGAGCCACATGAAATATATATAATTAAATTGAAATATGACATATTATAATGTTATAGTTTCAGAGTATAGAACGTAGAAGTAAGGAGTGCAGATTGTGTATTAAGAAGTGTCCATAGAAAACAGTTAAATAAGGGTGGCGCCACTATAGCTACGGGCTTTTTAAAGAACGTGCCGAAAAATATTAGTGGGATAGACGACTTTTTTTGAGGTTCTATTTACTAAATAAAATTATTTTAGATTTTAGAGCTAGTGAGCAGTTTAGCAGCACACTTTAAACCGTCGACAACTGCTAAGTTCATTTTGTCCCAGTAGCTACTCCAGCGCTGTTGTGGAGAGTTTTTGACAGCTTTTGAACTGTTATTTACTGCTTACAGCTGGCCACTTTTTCAACTATTCTACTATGGGAGTTGATGCTCCTTACTTCTACACTCCATATTACAGAGATTATTCAACCCAGGCATAACTAACATCAGATGATAAACCATATTTTTTCCCTTTAATAGTGGACTCGCAGGGTGGTCCTTTTGCCTGTGTCAAGTAATTATAAAGAATATTCTTTTAAAAATTTGTTCAAAAATTTCTCTACAATCTACATAATGTAGATGCATCATACTGCGGTTAGTTTGAGAGATTTCGACGGCAGCTTAAGTCAGCAGATAATCGATCGCCAAAGTGGACAAAATAACCTGAGATTTTTATCAGTATCAGAGCATGTGGTACGTGGTTTCTACTGATAGTTCACAGGTGCAGACATTTAACACACAAAATTGCATAACTTTTACACAGAATCCACTTCAAAAAAATTTAAAGTCAAGTTCCCACCAAAAACAATTTAAAATTTCCACTATATTATCAATGAACTAGTGTGACTTCTTCCCTCACTAGTTGTAGTTCCAACTAGTTAGGGAAGAAGTCACCCTTAAAAGTAAATCTACGTTTTACGTGGTCTTTAAAACTGTTTACTAATTAAGCGTCTTATCGCACGAACTCATATCTTTGTAGTTATGGCAATAATAACAATGTGTTTAAAACTGTATTCAAAACAAAAAAAACAGTTTTTTGTTATCAGGAAGTAGTTTGCATAACGCTTTAAATATAGTCTGTACTTAGCTGTTAATGATCTTAATTTATAGACTTACTAGTAATAAATGACAGGATTTTCTTAAGTCCTTAAAATTAGTCACAATAAAAATATTGACTTAGTCACAATAAAAATATTGACACATTTGTCCGATTCACGTAAAGTGACGGCTAGCGAATTTAAGCAAAAAATTTTGTAAAAGCATTTCTGGACCCTGCCATTTGCGCCTAACGTCCAAATGACGTGTTATTGTTGCTATTGAGCTATGTTATTTTGGCTTACATAGCAATAATTCTGCCGTTAGTTAATAATTAAATAATCTTTATATATATATATATATATATATATATATATATATATATATATATATATATATATATATATATATATATATATTATACGATATATAATATATAAACAATATAGGTAAAAATATAATATAAAGATACCCTATTATATTATAATTTTTTTTATTAAATGTCACGTTGTTTGTCCGCGATGAACTACTAAAGTACTGAACTGATTTCAGTGAAATTTTGTAAATGTGTATTGCTTGCTCCAATTCGAGAGACAGAATAGTTTTCATTCAGATAAGTGACCCACAATATTTTTTGTTGCGAGTTTAAGGATTTTTTATAGGACAAAGTGTCGTCGGAACAGGCAGAACGACGGCTGTCTAGCCAGCCTTGTTCTTTAATTGTATACAAAAGATACTGTTAAGTTTTTATTTAAAATACAGCAATAGAGTTACGTGTGCGTACCGCAATAAAAATATTTTGCAAAACCTACTTAATTCGTTACTTCCTTTTGTGCATTGACTATTATTGTGCCTAGAGTTGCCACCTTTTGACGTGACAACGTCTTATAAATTGGTTTGCCGGGTGACACTTCAAGAAACTGCGTTACGCTCCGCTCACGTTATGCGCTCACAATGAGAGCGAGTGAGAGGCACGCGTCCCTTCCACTCGGGCATGGTTAGCCCGCCTAAGAGCGAGAGAGACAGACATAAAAAGTGTTATTTCATCCTTCTTCCTACTATACGAATGAATATTCAGTATTCACATTAAAATTATTTTACCACTCAAAGTCGTTGTCACGTAAAACTTTCGCCCGTATACCGACTTTACAGGCAACCAATTTTTTTTTTGAACAAATATAGTATTAGTTGCAACACTACGTGTACATATCGCAATAAAAATATTTTGCAATACTTACTTAATTCGTTATATATAATAATAACTATTATCTACTTCCTTATGTGCATTGACCATTACTGTGCCGTAATTATTTAATGAAATTATGATAACTGAAATCAGTTTTACTCAAATATCTATGTTAAGTGCATGTACCTATGATTTAGCCAAGATTAAATTTATTTTGGAATAAGAACGCTAAGGGCGTATATTGTGTGATCTTCATTAGATTTAATCGCAATTTTGTACTTTTTTATAATTTGTTAATCGATTTTTCATATTAAATTGCTGATGATTTTATGTGGTTTTCATTTAACCTAAAAACTAAAATCAGAGTTAAGTTTTAACCATCTGTTTAAGATCATTTTGGTTTTAATTGTGTAGTAAATTCGCATAACGTACACTTAAAATCTTTAAAAACAAGAGAAACGTATTATTTAAATTGAAACGCTAACTGCGTGCTTACAAACAAAGTAATTAAAAGTAACATGAACGATCATTAACACTCGCGTGAACAGGTACAACTTAAATATTTTGAAATCTTTTACTTTTTTATATACAAGTGTGCAAACGAGCCGCGGTTCACCTGATGTTTAGTGACTACCGCCGCCCATGAACAACCGCAACACCAGGAGAATTACAGGTGCGTTGCCGGCCTTTTAGAAAGGAGTAAGCTCTTTTCTTGAAAGTCCCCAGGTCGTATCGGTCCGGAAAAATCGCCGGTGGTAAACAATTCCACAGAGAGGTTGTACGCGGAAGAAAAATTCTTCTGAATCGTATTGTGGTGGACCGCCATGCATCCAAGTGGTGTGGATGGTATCGGGACGTTTGCCGCGTAGTGCGTTCACGAAATTTGGCTGCTGAGATTAATCCGAACAAATCCTCAAAGCACTCCCCGTGGTATATGCGAAAGAAAATGCACAGAGATGCAACATCTCTTCGTAGCGCCAGTGAATCGAGCCGTTTGGAAAGCACTCGGTCGTCGACGATTCGAGCCGCTCTGCGCTGAATGCGGTGAAGTGGAAGGAGCTGGCACTGGGGAGTCCCAGCCCATAGATGGGAACAGTATTCCATGTACGGCCGAACCTGCGCTTTGTAAAGTTGCAGGAGGTGTGCCGGCATGAAATACTGTCCCGCTCTGCTGAGCACGCCATGCTTTTTAGAGGCCAATTTGGCCTTCTCTTCCAAGTGACCACGAAACTGCACGTCACTCGATATGTCGACGCCGAGGATTCCGTTACTGGCTGACGCAACAAGGGGAGTGCCGTGAAACTGAGGAGATACGACAAAGGGGTTCTTTTTAGCGGTTACGAACTTTCGAATGAACATCGAATTTGTTTAAAACGTATATGTTTTCCTGACAGCCACAGAAGCAAGAAGGAGGGTAGCGTTTTCCGGAGATATATATATTATATGTAAGTATGTATGTATATTGTATTTCTATTTCTTTGGCACATTGTAGCCTAACAGCTTGATGGATTTTAACACATGAGGCAACATGAGGTGTCGTTCGATTCGACTTTATTGTGGAGTGACATAGGCAGTAGAATATATATATAATATGTATTCATAAATGGCATTTGTAACTAAGGTATGTAAAAAAAGGTTATTATAATATTAAGGAATTTATGGATGATAATAACCCCCGGGAAAGGTGATCGCTACCGAGATATTTCTAATTTGTTTTGTGTTGTTTATTGTTATATACATGATTGTAAGCTGTTATTTTTTTTAAAGTCCCACTGGGTTTCTTGCTGGATCTTTCCAGGACAGAGGTTTTTTTCCGAACCAGTGGCAAATTAAAAAAAATTAAAACTTAATAAGTATTATTTATAATCTATATTGAATAAAAAAGTTTCTGTTTCAAAACAAAAAGAAAGGTTTTTGGTAAAGGGAAAGGTTTTTGGTAAACTTTTTAACGCAAGCGGCGTTTTTAATAAATGTTTTAACCGTTAACCATATTGAAGGCACAACAATCAACTAATACAGCAAAGCAAATGTTTCTTTAGTTACGCGTACTCTGTGATAAGCTAAATGACTATTAAACGAAATGGCTGTAGAAAATACATTAAAACTATTCTAAATTCTTCTCGTTGTGTTATTTATATTTAATTCCAAGCCCATAATTTAAAACAACAAAGGTGAAAGAGCTTTGTTTAACTGAGTCAGTACCCTATATCATCTTCGACTAGATCACCATTTACAATCAGGTAGGATAATAATCAAGAGTAGTAAATTAGCTTATTTTAGTTAAAAAATCTAAACTTGATCATGTAAATAATTTAGTACTGAGGCTCTTCCCTCTTGGATATATTGTGGGCCTCACTCTCACATACGTATAGACTTTCTACATGCCTATACGGATCGTATTACGAGATCTCTCACAAACTTGATGCTGCTGACTATCGCCATAGTCCAATGTACAATAGGTATATAATATACTGGATGACCTTTTTTACCGTCTAGAAAAAAATATAAATATATATATAAACACTCACGCCTGTCACCCAGAGGGGTAGGCAGAGACTACGGACTTCCATTTGGCACGATCCTGACATACCTCTTTCGCCTCTTTTACATCCATATATCTACGCATACATGCTCGTCGGTTAAGGGTACTTCTAACGTGGCCCATTTTCAATATATCGCCAATTTGGTCGATAAAATTTTTCCTAGGGCATCCCTTCCCGACTCGGCCATTCACATCTGCCATATAAATTTGCTTTGTCACTCTTTCCTCATTCATTCTTTCCACATGACCAAACCACCGAAGCATTCCTTTCTTAATCCTGGTCACAACATCATCTTGCATACCACATTTATCTCTTATCACGCAATTTCTCACCCTGTCATTCAGATTCAACCCTAGCATATTCCTTAAAGACCGCATTTCTACAGCATTTATTCTACTTTCGTGCTTCTTCTGCCACACCCAGCTTTCACTACCATACATTAAAGTAGGGACTAACACAGCATTATGAATTACCATACGTGCCTGTTTTGACACATTCTGGTTCTTCATAATAGAGTGTAGTGCCCCATTCACTCTATTCCCTGCATTTACTCGTCGTTCTATATCCCTATCATATCTACCATCCCTGCTAAATACACATCCCAAATACACAAACTCATCCACTTGCTCAATTAACTCTCCTTCTATTCTTATTTCACATACCGTTTTGCTTTCTTCTCTTTCAAAAACCATCACTTTCGTCTTACGTGCGTTCACTTTCATTCCCCTTTCTTTTAATTCCCAGTTCATTAATGTAACCATCATTTGCAACTCAGCCGCCGATGACGCAAGTATGACTTGATCATCGGCATACAAAAGGCATTTGACGGTTAACTCGCCCATTCTTAACCCACATTCTTCATCTTTCAAAGTTTGCAAACACCGGTCCATAAATAGGTTGAACAGCCAAGGGGAAGCTACACAGCCCTGTCTGACACCTTTTTGGATGCCAAACCAGTCCGAGTAGACCCCATTGATCCTGACACAAGCACTAGAGTCCCTATAAAGAGACCTTAATGCCTGTATCAAACCAGCGCTCAACCCATATGAGTTCAGTGTTTGCCATAACACATTCCTGTCCACTCTGTCATAAGCCTTTTCCAAGTCCATGAATGCACAAAAAACTTTCTGGTTTTTGGCCAAAAACTTCTCCGCAATCATGCGCATGGAAAAGACTTGATCTGTACACCCCATTCCCTTTCTAAAACCCGCTTGCACATCCCAAATTTTTCCATCAGTTTCTTTCATAACTCTTTCAATTAACACCTTAGCATACAGTTTACCCACAATACTAAGCAAGCTGATACCGCGGTAGTTTTTGCATTCCTGCTGTGACCCTTTTCCTTTATATATTGGTACTATAACTGCTTTACACCAGTCATCCGGTACCCGTTTTAATTCCCAACATAAATTAAACAAGGTGTACAGCAGGCCTGCCACCACTGCCTCTCCAGCCCTTAGCATCTCGAGTGATACTCTATCATATCCAGCTGCCTTACCTGCTTTCATGCTTTTCATTGCTTTCATTATTTCATCTACACTTATCTCCATACCCATTTCCACTTCTTTCGGAATTTCTAGTTCATTTAATTCAGACGACTCTTCACTCATAAATACGCTTTCAAAGTATTCCTTCCATCTGTTTAAATTCGAAACTTCATCATTCAGAATACATCCATTCTCGTCTCTTATAGCATTTATTATAGCATATATTTTAGTACAGAAAGTTTATTTCAAATTAGTAGTACTTATAGATAGATCGAATTCATAATATGTTAATGTAAAATAAAAAAAAAGTAAAAAAATCAGTGCCATAGGCTTCTAATCCGTTCACCTGTATATTATTGTGTGTATTTTCCAGACGGTAAAAAAAATCATCCAGTATGAAATTCTTCTGTCCAGTGACTGAAAAACCAAGCGGCTGGATCGATTGTGATGCAATTTTGTGCGTGTAAAGTTAAAACCTAAAGTAAAGTTACAGTCTATATAAGTCCCACTGCTGGGCACAGGCCTACCGTCATTTCCGAGGGGGGTTTTAGGGCAAGGAAGTGTCCGCCGCGCTGCCCTAATGCGTGTTGGAACGAACTTCACATGTCTTCGAAATATTTTTTTTCTCTTATTCCTCAGACATGCTGGTTTCCTCACGATATTTTACTTCACCGCCGAGCACGTGGTAAATCAGCACTTAAAATTGCAATTAACAATTTTATTGGTGCTAGCGGGGATCGAACCCGGGTTACTCGCGTTCTGTTACATTTACAGCGAGCGTTAACCATCTGAGCTACCACGGCTCTAGTTTGTGTGTATGATTAAGTTAAATCGAGAATGGTTTCGATTCAAAATTGGATCCGATAGGTGGCGCTGTTGTTGAGATCCTGGAATCACCCGAGCGAAGTCGGGGCGGAACGTTAGTTAATTAATAAAATTGATATCCGGTGTATTTTACGGTCTCTTAACAAAAGTAAAAATTTACTATAGCAATTTTTATAATCTACCTATATTTTATTGCGGTTTAATGGTGCTGTATAGTATCTATACTGACTGCCTCGTTGGTCTAGCGGTTGTAGTAGTGCGACTGCTGATCATGAGGTCCTGGGTTCGAATCCCGGGTCGGGCCAAAAAATCAATTATTGAGTTTTTTTGTCAAGAAATTCTCAGTAGCTGCCCGAAGTCACGAAGTTGGCGGTGTCTCACCCCCGTGCCTTGGAAAACACGTAAAGCCGTTGGTCCTGCGTCTGATCTCTCTCCGATCGTGTCGGTTTACCGTCCCATCGGATTATGAGAGTGAAGGAATAGAGAGTGCACCTATGCTTGCGCAAACACTTGGGCGCCATAATCCTGTCCTGCGCCGTTGGCTAGCCTCCGTTGAGGCATTTTGTTGGCTAGCCTCGGTCTGGAGGACATTATTATTATAGTAACTATGTACTCTGGTAATATGTTATACGTATAATTAAATTAAAAAAAATAGTACTATTTTAGGTCCTCACGACACAGGCACTTAGATAGTCTAAGCACAAGCATGCCTAGTGTGAGGAGTGCAGAACTATACACCATTGTTTATACACTCCAGCTTAGCTGGGGTCATAAGATCATAGTTTATAATTATATACTAAATAATTAAGACTACCGTACTTCCACTTTACTATCCTATATTGTATATTATAATGTGTACACCTTGGCTGTAAATAAACATTTTTGCGTATTAAAATTAAAAAAGTATATTCTATTCTATTCTATTTGTGTAAATAGTTGGCTGCAAACTTGTAAACAGTGTAGTGGCGGTGTAGGAATCAGAGAAAGAGTATCCACTGCCCCATGTCGTCCCGTGGGTACCTGGCGACCGAGAGAAACTGGAACAGGAGATGAGCGGCAGCATCGTTCTGTTAACAACTCCAAATAATAGAAACTGTAGTTTCCAATCCGCTTGCCAAGCGTGGCAAATATGGCTATGGCAAAATGCACAATGAGGCAATCTTTGGGGAGGCCTGTGCTCAGCAGTGAACTTTTATAGGCTGTTATGAATGAATGAATAAATACTTCTTGTTTGTTTGTGGTGCGATTTGGCTTTAGTGAAATCCAAGGAGAACAGAGATACGAATATCTTACGAAAAAACATTTTTTTATAGTATATTTATACAAACGAGCACACAGTCCACCTAATGGTAAGTAGTTGTTGTGGCCCATAGACATCTACATGTATATTCGATTACAGATCGAAATGCAGATGCGTTGTCACCATGAGGACTAAGATAGAATGACTCGTTTCCAGTAAAAATTATCTTATCTCCGGTTCTTTACACTCATAATACGAAACACAGCAGTATTAAGCTACTATTTTACGCTGGTATTCTGTGAGAGTCTGGTCCTTCCCCGGTCGAGCCGACCCATTCGTGCTACAACTATACTAAGTATCTTCATAAAATAAAATTCTATTAATATCAATTCTCATAAAAGCATATAATGGTTCATTTACTCGTATAATGATATACAATGTAATTATATTAAGATAAGTACCCGGTTGACCGAGCTTTGCTCGGTATTTTTCGCTCGGTTTTTTTAATTCGTGTGTTTTGGAAATTATGTTTAGATACAAATTACGTACTAATGAAATACGAATAATATTTTTTGATCTTAGCGACTTAATAGAAAAAACTGAACTGGTTATTTGAATAAAAAATCATGAGTGCAATTAGTTTAATTTAAATTTTCGTGTTTTTAAAAAATACTAAAAAAAGGGCTCGAAAAAATAAATTTTCTCAAAAAAGTAAGGAACTTAAAAAAAGTCGATCAGTCGGTCTGGGCTCGAACCATGGTATTACTATTTTGTGACCGCCCAATATACCAATTAAGCTATTTGTAATCATTAATAAACTGTCAAAATTTAACTTTTTATTCTAACGATATTGTAGCAGTTTTTCATTGCCTAAAAGACGGACAAAAAGACATTTTCTAAAAATAAATCCTAGCTAGATCGATTTATTGCCCCCGAAACTCCCTGCACACAAAATTTTATGAAAATCGTTGGAGCCGTTTCCGAGATACCGATTATATATTTATATATATACAAGAATTGCTCGTTTAAAGGTATAGGATAGGATAGGATACTATAAAAACTTTTGAATATTTGCATGCTGTTGAAAACAGCTAAATAGGTTTTCTTAACACATCAAGATCAAATGTGTCCTACCTATATAGTTGCAATTAAATAATTTGAATTCAATTCAACTACTAGTACTGTTACGGATCTCCCGTTAGCATTTATTTCATCATTTAAGTCCTTATCTTTAAAGGCGACAACTGCAGTTAGAAATCGTTGGAGCCGTTTCCGAGATTTCGATTATATATATATATATATATATATATATATATATATATATATATATATATATATATATATATATATATATATATATATATATATATATATATATATATATATATATATATGTATGTATAGAGGAATTGCTCGTTTAAAGGTATAGTATATTATCACCCGTGCAGTGGCGGTGTAAGAATATCCACTATCCCACATCATCCCGCGGGTGTCGTAAGCGGCGACGGAGGGAATCATATCAGGAGATGGCAGCCGCGTCTTCCTCATGAAGACTAAAAATTTGAAAACAGCGGTTTCCAACTCACTTGCTAAGCGTGGCAATTATGGCAAATATCCCCCTATGAAGCAATATATGAGAGAGGCCTATGTTCAACAGTGGAGCTTAATAGGTCTTAATGTTACAGTAACGGTAATAATATCACATGTACCTCTAGAGTATTGGAAGCAATACGAGGGTGACACTGAAAGTTCTTAGAAAAACAAAAACTGAAGAAACTAGCAAGTTATTAGTTTTATTATATCTTTTCAAAATAGTGTCTATTTACATTAATACATAACTGCATCCGATAGAAGCACTGAGAAGAACACTTTGCCCACTCGTCCTTAGGACTCTCTTCGACGGCATTTTGAAACTCAGCCATTGCTTCCCCGGCATCCATAAAACGTTTTACTCGAAGTTTTTGTTTCATTTTCGGAAATAAATAAAAATCGCAAGGTACGAGGTCGGGGCAATAGAGCAGATAACCTAGTACTTCCACGTCTAACGTCGACATGTATTCGATTGTTTGCTTAGCGGTGTGCAACGAAGCATTGTCGTGGTGAAGGAGGATCCTACTATGAGGTCGTTTCTCCCGAACTTTTTCCAAGACAAGTGGCAAACAATTAATATACCACTCTAAAACAATCGTTGCGTAATGATCTGTTCTTCCGAAGAACTAGGCCACCGTCTTTCTTCCCACGCTTCGACCTGTCTTCACTTTAATTGGCAACTCCTCGGAAGGAAACACCCAGACAGCAGACGGTCTCTTAGTTTCAGGATCATAACAATAAATCCAGCTTTCGTCACCCGTAAGTATGTCAAGCACAACATTTGAGTCACCTGATCGTTCCAACTGATCAGTTCAAACTAGGACTGTTGATATTTTTTAAATTATCGGATTTTCTATATATGTATAATTGTATATAATGTAATGAATGTCGGAGTTTTATATATAACTTTATTTATCGATATATCGAATGTCCGATATTTTAAAAAATATTAACGGTCCTAGTTTGAACTGATCAATTAGAATGATCAGTTGAACTGACCGTGTGAGTCGTTCATTAGATTATTTATTCACTTATAAATATTAGGTACAACGTAATTAAACAGATTAGGTAAACTTTTTATTTACGCAAGCGTTGAAAATATGTAGGTACATCATTGCTACGATGTAACTGAAGTAAGCTTTATTTAAAATTTCCATTATAACCAAGCCAAATTGATTGGCACGCAGAAGAAAACGTTTAGCCAATTGTTTGAGCAAGAACAATTACAAAAAAAAAATATGTAAATAAACAATGCAATATAGACGCCTAATAAACTATGGCCTAAGATTTGTTTTATGTTTACGCAGATAAACACTGCTCACAAACACATATCTAATTAAGGACCTTCATCATCATCATCGTTACAGCCCTTCACAAGTCGACGGCTGAACATCGGCCCGCCCCAAGGAATGCCACAAAGTACGGTCCTGAGCCACCTGCATCCATTGACTTTCTGCATGTTTTACCAGGTCGTTACTCCATCGAGCCTACACCCTACACTTCACATGCCGGTACGAGGCTGTCATTCAAAAACCTTTTTTCCCCATCGGTTGTCGGTTCTTCAAGCTATATGGCCCGGCCCTTTGCCACTTCAGCTTACTAATTGGTTGGGTTATGTCGGTTACTCTGTTTCTATTGCGAATATCCTCGTTTTTCAGTCTATCACGCGGAGAAACCCCGAGCTTAGCTCTCTCCATAGCTCGAGCGACCTTGAACTTCTTCATACCGCCAGTAAAGAATGACCATGTCTCATATTCATAGGTCAGCACTGGCAACACGCACTGGTTGTGATTTTACAACCAATATCGACGACAAATATCTATATTTTTATGAGAAAATATCAATATATCGATATTTTTTCCCAAGCCTATTTTAAATTAATCAATTTTTGATAAGAAAAAAACATGATGTACTATGACGAATATTACAACATCGTTAGATATAGATTGTATTTAAATAATACGCTTTTTTTGCGCCCGAAGCAAATATTAATAATAATTTATAATTTATATATATAATAAATAATATATATATTAAATAATAATTTTAACAGTGGTAGAGCCATGTGGCAGCTTTGCTGTTGCACGTATGGGCCGGCTCAAACCGGGGTGGTACCACGACCTCACAGAATACCGGCGTGAAGTGGAAGCTCTGCTTCCGCGTTTCGTCTGGTGAGTGCAGGTGGCCGGAGGCCCAAATCCCCCCCCCCCCTCCCATCAACATGGTAGCGGAATTAAATAAAGATAGACTACCCCAGGAGGGTACCAGCACCCCTGGAGAATCCCTCGCTGAGCATCCACGACCATGTTTCTCCACTTCTGAGCGTGGGTGCTCAGGCTGCACCGCGTATTCTGGGAGGGGGGGGGGGGGGCGAAATTCCGCTCAAGACTACAACTGCTCGGGGCAAACGGAGCAACAAGACCAAGGCGACTCCTGCCACGCTGTCCGTGAATTTCTGCAATATCAGGGGACTTCACTCTAACCTAAACGCCGTCCACTACCATCTCGAGACGGCGAGGCCGGCTCTGCTCTTTCTGACCGAGACGCAGGTGTCCTCTCCGGCTGATGTCTCGTATCTCTCCTACCCGGGGTACAAACTGGAACACTCCTTTGTGCCTCGGGCTGGAGTTTGCGTTTACGTCAGAGAGGACATCTGTTCTCGACGCCTCGGCAGACTTGAAGGTTCGGACCTGTCCATCCTTTGGCTACGCGTAGACAGCGACGACCATCCGCGCGTCTACGGGTGCCTCTATAGGTCCCATAGCGGTAATGCCGAAACAGACCGACTCTTCGACCACGTCCAAATGGCTGCAGATTCGTTGCTACAGCAGATCCCCTCCGCAGAGATCGTGATCCTCGGCGACTTTAACGCCCATCACGCCGAATGGCTTGGTTCACGTTTAACCGATCATGCGGGGAGATCTGTTCATGATTTTGCCTTGGCATATGGTCTGACACAACTGGTTACTTCGCCTACGCGGATTCCAGATGTGGAGGATCATGCACCTTCCCTGTTGGACCTTCTGCTGACCTCTCACCCGGACGGATATCAGATTTCCGTCGACGCCCCTTTAGGCTCCTCGGACCATTGTCTGGTCCGGAGTGTTGTGCCACTCACGCTGAAATCGCGGTTGCATTCTGCAGGCTGCCGCCGTGTTTGGCACTATAGGTCAGCCGATTGGGATGGGATGCGGTCTTTCTTTGCATCCTACCCTTGGGGGCGGGTTTGCTTCTCGCCGGATGATCCCAACGTTGTTGCGGATTCCGTTACTGATGTGGTACTTCAGGGTATGGAACTTTTTATTCCTTCCTCTGTGGTGCCCATTGGAGGCAAATCTCAGCCATGGTTTGGTCGCTCCTGTAAATAGCATCATGCTATAAGCAGGAGTGCTACCAAGCCTGGGTTGATGCATCAGCGTCCCGGGATGTAAACACCAGCGCTCTAAAAAAGAAGTATAATTCTGCCTCTAGGTCCTTCAAAAGAGTCATTGCCAAGGCAAAGTCAGAGCACATAGGCAGAATTGGCGAGAAACTAGTTCGCCTTCCTACTGGAACCCGTGCATTCTGGTCTCTCGCTAAGGCTGTCCAGGGGAATTTCTGTCAGCCATCTCTTCTATCTCTGCACAGGGAGGACGACTCACTGGCCCATACTGCAAAGGAGAAAGCCGATCTTCTAGGCTGCTTCTTTGCGTCTAACTCGACTCTCGATGACGGGGGGAGTACGCCGCCGACCATCCCGCGGTGTGAGTGCTCCATGCCGGAAGTGCAGTTCACACAGCGCTCGGTTCGCAAAACACTCCTCTCCCTGGACATCCACAAGTCGAGTGGGCCTGACGGAATCCCCCCAATTGTGCTGAGGACGTGTGCTCCAGAGTTGGTTTTAACGCGTCTTTTCCGGTACTCCTACTCCCTAGGCGTAGTTCCAAAATCATGGAAGACGGCTTTCGTCCACCCGATCCCTAAAAAAGGCGACCGCTCAGACCCGTCCAACTACCGGCCAATCGCCATCACCTCCTTGTTCTCCAAAACAATGGAGTCCATTGTAAACTGCCAGCTCATGAGGTACCTTGAGGATCACCAGCTGATTAGTGACCGCCAATACGGTTTTCGCCGTGGTCGGTCAGCTGGTGATCTTCTGGTCTACCTCACTCGCAGATGGGCGGAGGCAGTAGAGTTCAAGGGGGAGGCATTGGCCGTTAGTTTGGACATTGCGAAGGCCTTCGATCGGGTTTGGCACAAAGCGCTTCTTTCGAAGCTCCCTTCCTATGGGCTTCCCGAGAAATTGTGCGATTGGATCTCCAGCTTTCTTGCAGATCGGAGCATCAAGGTCGTTGTAGACGGTGCAAGCTTCGATTGTAAGCCTATTAATGCTGGTGTTCCACAGGGCTGCGTGCTATCGCCAACGCTGTTTCTTCTGCATATCAATTATATGTTGCATACCCGTAACATTCATTGCTATGCAGATGACAGCACTGGTGATGCTTTTTACACCGGCCGAGCCAATATTTCTCGGGAAAACGTCTCCGAGTGCCGGGACAAACTTGTGTCTGAAGTCGAGTCTTTGCTGAACAGAGTCTCGGATTGGGGACGACTAAATCTAGTCCAGTTTAACCCCAAGACACAAGTTTGCGCGTTAACCGCTAAAAAGAACCCCTTTGTCGTATCCCCTCAGTTTCAAGGCACTCCCCTTGTTGCCTCAGCCAGTATCGGAATCCTCGGCGTCGACATATCGAGTGACGTGCAGTTTCGTGGTCACTTGGAAGGGAAGGCCAAATTGGCCTCTAAAAAGCTTGGTGTGCTCAGCAGAGCGGGACAGTATTTCATGCCGGCACACCGCCTGCAACTTTACAAGGCGCAGGTTCGGCCGCACATGGAATACTGTTCCCATCTCTGGGCTGGGGCTCCCCAGTACCAGCTCCTTCCACTTGACCGCATCCAGCGTAGAGCGGCTCGAATCGTCGACGACCGAGTGCTTTCCGATCGGCTCGATTCACTGGCGTTGCGAAGAGATGTTGCATCTCTTTGCGTATTTTATCGCATCTATCACGGGGAGTGCTCTGAGGAATTGTTCGGATTAATCCCAGCCGCCAAATTTCGTGAACGCACGACACGGCAAACGTCCCGATACCATCCACACCATCTGGATGCTTGGCGGTCCACCACTGTACGTTTCACAAGGAGTTTTCTTCCACGTACAACCTCTCTGTGGAATAGTTTATCACCGGCGATTTTTCCGGACCGATACGACCTGGGGACCTTCAAGAAAAGAGCTTACTCCTTTCTAAAGGGCCGGCAACGCACCCGCAATTCTCCTGGTGTTGCGGTTGATCATGGGCGGCGGTAGTCACTTAACATCAGGTGAGCCGCATGCTCGTTTGCCCCCTCTTCTATAAAAAAAAAAAAAAAAATATGGGCAACCCTCCGGAAAGCGGGGGAGGGAGGCGGTGAATGCTCATAGCATATCACACAGCCGGCTGTGTGGTTATGTGGAGACTTTTACCCACTAAACACCGCCTTTTAGGGACTGGCTTAACGGTCTAACTAGAGATCTCTAAGCCGTACACGAACGCGACCTTCCTTGGCAGAAAGGAGGGCGCAAGCGGCGAAAAACCGCTTAGAAGTGTGCCTAACTAAGGCAGATTAAGGGATGTGTTATGTAGGATCGGCCTGAGCCGCCGGGAGGCAGTTCAGGTCAACCGAAAGCTTGTTGGGGGGGTCCGAGAGAGAGTTTCTCGGTCTGCGCACACTATAGTGAGTGTGGATAGGGGCTGCATAGGCAGCTGTCTCACGAATGAGATGATTTGGGTGGGACTCTGAGGCTTTGAAAAATCTCTCAGAGAGTGATTTAAGGAACTGCTGGATTGTCGGGAGCTCTAAGTCTCGGTGTAGGTCGGCATTACGGACATAATAGGGCGAGTTAGTGGCCCTACGACGAAATAATACGCTCTATTGTTATTATCTAGGGAGAAAACAGTGAAGTAAAAAGTGTTGTCTAAATGCTCGCCGCGCCGCCCCGATTTCCTCTTACAATAATAAAATATTAGCCTTCGCTTCAAATACCTGGTTACTTTTACAATACAGTGTAAGAACATAAAATGGTGTACCTGCCTACTTTACGCTTTTGAAATACTTGAAAAAAAAATTTTTTTTTGCGCCCGAAGCAAATATGGGCAACCCTCCGGAAAGCGGGGGAGGGAGGTTGAGAATGCTCATAGCATACCACGCAGCCGGCTGCGTGGTTATGTGGTGACTTTTACCCACTAAACTCAACCTTTTAGGAATTGGCTTAACGATCTGACTAGAGATCTCTAAGCCGTATACGAACGCGACCCTCCTTGGCAGAAAGGAGGGCGCAGGGAAATATAAAAGCATTACCTTTTATATATTTAATACTCTATAACGGTACCTCACGTCATGGTCGCGTCGATATTAAATATGCCTGCATTTAAAAAAAAAACAAGCCTAGAGCGACCATGATTCATTCACGTTTCCTTAAATACACCGACATGGCCGTCGTGAGCACGATTGCAATTGCCTTTTTATTTATATGGTTCTAACATTTACGTACCGAATCAGTGATATTTCATAACTCGTACACGTATTTCACACGTACATATACCATCATCATCATCATCATCA
Source organism: Parnassius smintheus behrii (assembly GCA_036936625.1). NCBI lineage: Eukaryota > Metazoa > Arthropoda > Insecta > Lepidoptera > Papilionidae > Parnassius > Parnassius smintheus. The sequence goes on from JAUPFT010000024.1 coordinate 5,520,863, forward strand.
TTACAGGCTATCGAAGTCCACTGCTGAACACAGGCCTCCCCAAGGATTGCCTCATAGAGAGGACATTTTCCAGTTTCCATGTTTGGCAGGCGGGTTGCCAACCACAATCTTTAATATTTTTTCATTATTAGTAAGACACTGCTGCCCTTCTCCTGTTTTGCCGCCTATCGCTTCTTACGTGGTAGAGCCACGCTGCAGCTATATTATGGTTGTATGTGGTGCAGCTATATTGTGGTGTTTTTCTGTCAAGAAATTCTCAGTAGCTGCCCGGAGTCAGGAAGTTGGCGGTGTCTCACCTCCGTGCATCGGAACGCGTAAAGCCGTTGGTCCTGCGCCTGATCTCTCTCCGGTCGTGTCGGTTTACCGTCCCATCGGATTATGAGAGTGAGGGAATAGAGAGTGCACCTGTGCTTGCGCATACACTTGAACACTATAATCCTGTCCTGGATGGCTAGCCTCCGTTAATGCAGGCCGCTGTGACCGAAATTCGGTCCGGAGGACATTTATATGGTTGTAGCTCGAACGGGGAAAGGCCACGCTCCCACAGAAGACCAGCGTGAAATAGTTGCTTAATGCTGCTGTGTTTCGTATGGTGAGTGTAGAGAACCGGAGACCCTTTTTACTGGAAACGAGGCATTCCATCTTAGTCGTCACGGGTGACAACGCATCTGCATTTTGATTTGTAATCGAGGATAGATGTAGATGTTTATGGCTCACAGAATCCACTTACCATCAGATGGACTGTGTGCTCGTTTGTCACCCCTATTTTATAAAAAAAAAACAACAACCACGGGACGATATGGGGTGGGGGGTGGGGGATATTTCTTTATGTGGTAGAGTTACGCTGCGGCTATATTATAGTTGTAGCACGAATGCGTCGGCTCGATCGGCGCAGGACCACGCTCTCACAGAATACTAGCATAAAATAGCAGCGTAAGGCTGTTGTGTTACGTATGGTGAACGTAGAATACCGGAGACCCTTTTACTAGAATCGAGGCATTCCATTTTAGTTCTCAGGGGTGACAAGCATTTGCATATTTATTCTTAATTGAGGATAAATGTGGATTCTATGGGCCACAGCTTCCTCTTACCATTAGGTGGACTGTGTGTTCATTTGTCACCCATTACTACAAAAAACTGCCAAGCATAGCAAGCGGTTTAGTAACTTGGTAACCACTGTTTTCTTATTTTTAGTCGTTATTAGGAAGATGCTGCTGCCCAGGTCCTGATTTGTCTCCCTCTGTCGCTTCTCACGACACCCACGGGATGACATGAGGTAGTGGACATTCTTAGTTCTTACACCGTCACTCCGCGGACGTACACACCACAAATACGTTCCGAAATTAAGTACATATTATTTTCTGTGACGGGATTTTCAAGATATTAGTCCCCTTGACAAGGTCTATGCTATCGCCTATCCGTCATGTCACTGTGCGTTTTAGGTCAGCAAGTCCATATAAAATCAATGACTCGTCGCACACCTACGCTGGTTTTCCGTACGGAATTTTGTGGGCAAAACGGGATTCCGTATGTGTGTGGGCTGACCCGTTCGTTCCGTTTTTCCTCGTGTGAGCACTTTTGTGAAATCGTTTACGAACGGCGATTCAGAACAGCCGGAACGATATGACATAGGGAACTTCGAGAAAAGGGCTTACTCCTTTCCAAAAGCCCAGCAACGCACTTGCAATCCTTTGGTGTTGCAGTTGTTCATGGGCGGCGGTAGTCACTTACCATCAGGTGAGCAGCACGCTCGTTTGCGTCCTCCACTATAAAAATATGCCCCCCCCCCCACCCCCTCTTACCACGGATCGAATTGGGATGATGAATCCACTTACGCCGCCATCACACCGCTTCGCAAGAACTGTTACGTGCTAACACTGTGCTTATTGAATTGAACTGTCCATAAAAATATACGCTATTAATTCTGCCGAGCATTAGTTTATTAGTCTTTTATAAGTACAAATTGAAACGGCCTTCTACGTGTAGTAAATGCAAAATATGTGTTGTCATTCTGTAAAAGAATTATTGAAATAAAAATAGAGATAACATTATTATTATTTTTTTTTGTAGACTGTTACTTAGACAGACGCCTAGGTAGTTTTTTAAATAATTTTAGTGAGTAGCAAGCTTACAGTCCACCTGATGGTAAATGAATGCTTGGCCAATAACTACGTCTTTCCTCCATAAACATGAAAATGAAGAGTTAAATGTTTTTCCGATTCTCTACACTCATACGAAACACACCATTTATTATTTGACGCTGGTATTCTGTGAGAGCGTGATCGTTCACCGGTCGACCCGACCCATTCGTGCTACAACTATATATAACTGCAGCGTGGCTCTACCTATCTGTATGTATCTATCTGGAAAATAAAGAGTTGCCATTTTGTGAAACTGCATTACTGTACACGTAAAAATATATTAATATCAAACTTTGTATTTCATTTCATAACGGGAACACGCATTACGAGAGACTCGCTTTAGTAGGCAACCGACTGGATCGTAATTCCTCATTTCAGAAGTACGAGTATTGCTCGTGAATGTATTAATTATAGATTTAGGTATATTTTACTGAATATCTTGATGCATGTATCACCTTGTGGCTGAAGGGTTTCAGAATAAATAAATAGAACGTGATCAGTTCCATTCCTAAAATAACGAGACAAAAGTGGAATTAAGTAGAGAATTTAAGGTAAAGGCCCATAGCCCGATATGGCAAAAGCGTAACAAACGAGCACACAGTCCATCTGATGGTAAGTCAGAATGGACAGAACAAAACATTGAGAAGTAATATTTTTTTACATTATACTACCAGACGCTCAGAACAAGTAGCTCAGACGCATCTTTCTTGGATAAAATTCCGTCAATGTTTTTTACGCAAGCAATTAAATCTCATAGATAGACTAATTATTGTAACCTCTACTTGAAACTTCCATTATAGCCAAACCAAAACAATTGGCATGAATATGAAAACGTTTAGCCAATTGTTGGAGCAAGAATAGTTATATCGCTTAAATAAACAAAGCAATTTATTCGCGCTTAATGAAGTATAGCGTATGGCCTAAGGTCTGTCTTAAAGCTACGCTTACACTGATTTTAAGTCACTGCACACATTAAACATATTATATACAAATTTACATTCATATGTACTTAATAAAATCAGGCGTTACTTTGCGGAAATCCATTATATTAAAGTTGGTAAGAATTACTTTGCCCACATCTGCTCAATAAAATAAAATGATATGTTTTATTGAATAAAACTAAATTTACGGATTTTATCGCGTTTATTTCACTACTTTTACTTATTTTTAGGGGACTGAGATGTTTGACGTCCCAAAGTCATAGTTAGTCCGTCTACCTTCAGTTTTTGAATATTAATTTTTGGTCCGATTTACGCAAAACGAGCTTATAGTATCATGAAGTCTTGCAGTGGTATGCTTAGGTTTGGGTTTAATTTTGTTAATTATAGGATCCCAAGCAGGTGGCAGCACCCATCCATCTTCTCTATTGAAATTTGGATGTTTTTAATTTCAATAGCCTCGCGTACATCCTTGGTAAATCGGTGTTCTTTTGCGAGAATTTGTGGTTTATCAAATCGAATGTAATGGTGGGGACGATCTTGAACATGTTCGCAGACTGCAGACTTCTCGGAGCGTCGGTGCTTCACATCAGCTATATGTTCTTTCACGCGGGTTTTTATGGATCTTTTTGTTTGACCTATGTAAGAGAGACCACATTCACAATCTAACTACTAAATCTTCTTCGGCGGCTTGTAGTATGTTTTAATGGAAGCTCGCTTCAAGATGTAGCCAACCTTGTCTGTGACTCCTCTGACATAATATGGAAGTACAGCAGGTACACGCTCGACTGTGGCCGGCTTCACTCGGTCACTGTGACGTAGGCGCGGGACCCGAAGCTTGTTGTCTTGCAATACTTGCTTGACGTGCTGAAGTTCGGCGGCCAGATGTTTTCTGTCACAGATCCCTCGTGCTCTCTGAAACAAAGATTTACCCACGGTAGCTAACTGTGAAGGATGATGGTGAGATTCACCATTTAAATATCGGTTGGTATGGGTCTTTTTTCTATACACAGTGTGACCAATTGTGTTATTAGGATTTCGAATGACTAAAACATCTAAGAAAGCTAAAGAATTATTTCCCTCTAACTCCATTGTGAATTGTATTTTAGAGTTTATAGAGTTAAGGTGGTTTAAAAATGCAGTTACTTTGTCAGATGGTAAAATTGTGAAAGTGTCGTCTACGTACCGCTTGTAAAATCTTAGATTCACAGGAGCAGTAAGAAGGGCTTTTCAAACTAGGAAGGGCGGGAGGCTTTTCAAACTAGGTAAGACACATCATTTTATTTTATTGAGCGGATGTGGCCGAAGTAATTCTTACCGATACATAGGTACGACAATTTTAAATCTTATTATGTAAAAATTACATTTAATAAACGGTAAAAGCCCCTATTTTGCCACCCTTATGTGTGGAACTGTTCCGTCAAATTTGTGTGGAATCATCCCTAAAGTATAATCAATTTAATAAAAAAGGAACCATCTAAATCGGTTTATAATTGAAAAAAAAAATTGCGTAACATTTCCTGTATATACTTACTATACTCTTTGCACAACATACAAACCAAAAACCAATCGTCGAATAATTGTAACTCATCCTTTTTTGAAGTCACCTAAAAACACTGACCTCTATATATACAAGTAGTCAGTGCATAAAAGGAAGTGAAAGCAGAGTATATAATCACTACGTAGTAGAAATAAAAGTTGGAGCATGGAGTACCTCTACACGCCATAACTTGGAGTAATTTGTTGTCGATCGATCTGTACATATCATGTAGTTTTCTGTGTTACGCGTAGATGATTTAAATTTGGCTTAATTCATAGACTATTGTATATAGCTTAATTATAAAGTGCATTTACCCAATGACAGAGGTGAGATTAAAAATTTGGATTTATCAGACAATAATTATTGATTTTTAAATATAAGAAGATTGCCGCATTCTAACATTATTTGGCTTCAAAAGGAAATAAAAGAATACACTATAATGTGCCGTTCTATAAATGTGTACCTAATTTATTGCATTATGTTTCACTTTTATTTAATATTTTAACCGAATAAATGCTTCAAAATTACTGATGGAATAGATTAAATGAATGTATTAAAAAAATTTACGATTTTCGGCGCATTTTAGTAACTACAGGTTTAATTCTTATCTATTCACTAAAATCTAGGCTTTCGTTACACTTGCCAGCAATCAAGAAATTTAAAGTCAAGGTACATATTATATGGTTCTATGACAAGATGATTTGTAGCACGTACATGTACGATATGATCTTTAACACTGAGGTATACTACCGTTATCTTTTTTAAATTTAACGACGTGGTAAAACTTCTTTCTGCCTCGGTGTGCGTCTGGTAGGCAGTAGATACCATCTTTACCTTCATTTACCAAACGGCAGAGTGTGCACTGCTGTGTTTGTTCTGGAGGATAAAGAGAGCCATAATTACAGTCTGTGAGGCACTCCATCTTCAGAGATGACAACGTATTTGTAGCCTTCGTCGTTTGAAGTCGTTTGCAGGTGTCCAAAAGGACTTACCATTGGATGTGCTGCATGTTTTTTGTCACTTAAATTTTAGAAAATAAATTTTAAACAGTGTACGTAACCCGGTAATTTAATGTGGTCGGTAAAAATAGAAGACATCGAACGCCATAACAAATTACACTAGCCGTTCAAAACATACCGCATGTGGATGAGCGGGATTAAGTACGAATTTAAAAAAATATAAATTATTCTTATAGAATAAGGGTGACAAAGGAGCACACAGTACACCTGATGATAATTCCTGTGGCCCATGGATATCTACATTTAAACTCGATTAAGAATCAAAATGCATATGCGTAGTCACCCCTGAGGACTAAGTTAGAATGCCTAGATTCCAATAAAACGGGTCTCCGGTTCTCTATACTCACCGTACGAAACACAGCAGCATCAAACTGCTACTTTACGCTGGTATTTCTGACAGCGTGGTCCTTTCCCGATCAAGCCGACCCATTCGTGCTACAACCATAAATATAGCCACAGCGTGGCTCTACCGCGTATAAAATTTTTATTTACCGTTACCGTTACAGCCTATTAAAGTCCACTGCTGAGCATTTTCTGTAGTTGGCACTCTTGGCAAACGGGTTGGCACCAGCAGGTTTTTAATTTCATTGTAGTTAGGAAGACGCTGTTACCCATCTCCTGATTTGGTTACCGTGCAGTGGCGGTGTAAGAATATCCCGTACCCCACCTCATCCCGCGCGTGTCGTACGGACACAGGCGACAGAGGGAATCAAACCAGCACATGGACAGCAGCATCTTCATGTTGACAACTCAAAAATAAAAACAATGGTTGCCCGCTATTCAAGAATTGTAACATGGCAAATATAAAGAAGGCTGTAAAATTAAAAATAAATAATTAAAAAATGTATTCTATTCTAAAAAACACGACCAAATCCGTTAAATTTAGTTTAGTTATAAGTTGTTTTCTTAAGTAAAAAAAAATTGGAATCAAATCATTTCTACTTAGTGTTTAAAATTCTAAATTTTCCAAATTTTTTAAAGGTTAGTTTCCCTCTGCCCCTCTAACGACATCCAGGATACGATATGGGTTAGTAGACATTCTTAAAACACCACTACATGGTCAATTTTTACTAACCCATTTTATTCCACTGCTGGTTCTACAGTCTCCACTGTTGTAGAAAGAATTTGCCTTAAACGCCTCTAAAATCGCCGTATTAGATCAGATGTCGCGCATCTTTGACCGCTGTTTAACATATATCGGTGGCCGTGACGTATATTCTTTCACATAATTACTTCTTACTACACACGCCAGATAAAATGAGATAATTGGGTAATAGATTGTCTTGCGTCGCTATCTCGGCAGCTCAAAACATGCATTCACTCATTATAGGCTTGTTGGTCTAGTGGTTGTAGTAGTGCGACTGCTGATCATGAGATCCTGGGTTCGAATCCCGGGTCAGGCCAAAAAATTAATTATTGAGTTTTTCTTTCAAGAAATTCTCAGTAGCTGCCCGGAGTCAGGAAGTTGGTGGTGTTTCACCCCTGTGCCTCGGAAAACACTTAAAGTCGTTGGTCCTGCGCCTGATCTCTTTCTGGTGTCAGTTCAGTTTACCGATTATGAGAGTGAGGGAATAGAGAGTGCACCTGTGCTTGCGCATACATTTCGGCACTATGATCCTGTCCTGCGCGGATGGCTAGATTCAGTCAAGGGGACATTATTACATAGACATATACATTATACAGGCTTAACTCAAAATTCATTCAAGAAAATAGTCCAGTGCTGAACATGGGACAAAATAACCCAGATTGTCTCCTGAAAATATTATTAAAAAGTGTTATGATTATTAGAGTATTATGGGGTGATTATTACGATTTCACTTACCTCAATAGTCAAGCTGGGCCAGCGGATCGGTCAAGATGTTATCAGAAAGATGACGCCGCTTATTTGTTTCATATCCCTATGTCGCCTCATGTAATGGCTTTATCACGACAAGAAATAGCGCCTAATCTGTGTGGAGTGGTGCTATATACTCGTACTAAAACAATGGCGGGGCGGTTACGAGTGTGACCATTATGACAGTCATTGAACAAATTACTACGTACAATTTGAATTTGCTACTTTTTTTTTATAAAATTAGAATTTTTTTCATTTCTTAATTGTTTCAAGTATTAAAACATAAGTAAATGAATGTAGAATCCGTTGTTAAAATCAAACAGAAAAGTACGTACAAAAATATATTTGGCCACGATTCATACAAAAGGAACGATGTCAATGTCAAAATGACATTTACTTGACACATTTTTATTAAAAATAACACATTACAACAATCAAACTGACAAAATATCTTACAAGACATTACATCCCGAGAGCGCGTTGTTGGTTGACTAATATATTATGTAGCTGGCACCATCATCAGTAAATTACTACATTATAATATAGATTCGCTATTTTTAGTAGTGTCACAAAACATTATTCAATACAAATAAAAAGTTTATTAGACCGCAAGAAACAGCTAATATCTCTACATAGTATAAAACAAACGCGCTTCCCGCCGTCTGTATGCTTACATCTTTTTGCTAACTAACTAACTACTCAACGGGTTTTAATAAAAAAATTGTGTGCGTTTGAGTGGGTGCCTGAATGGTTTAGATTCACAATTTCACCCAGTAGGTGGCGCTGTTGTCGAGATCCAAAAATCACCCGGTAATGGTAAATTTCCCAGGTATCTCTGGTTACAAGTACCAACAATTTCGTGTTTTTTTTTTACTTGTATGTCTACCACTTAGTGTAACTGGACGGTATTGTGCAGAAATGTTTCAACGCACAACGGCATAAAGTTATTCAGAATTGAAAGCTGAATGCATTTTTCCTGTGGCATAAACCCTATTATATTATGTTATGTGTATCATTACAAATAAAATTTATTGTAGATTTTGGGATTATTAATATATGTACACAGAAACTCTTCAATACTTGGAAATAAACTAAAAAAAGTGCCTCTGATTCATTATTTTGGCCAGTTTGTAGGTTGGATCATTTCTGCATAACATGGTCCAATTACATACATGTATTCTACTAACCCATTGTTAAAGACGCAATATCAACATATCAAAAAGTCACTGAATTATGCACAAGCGAAAATCAACCGTATCATTTTACAGTGACAACTGAAAAGAAACCTAATAGTTTAGCAACTGACACTCGTGATGTATCACAATAGTAACGTAGCTTCAAAATATCTTAAAAACAATTACGGTCGACTTGGACAATAATCCAACCAATCTTAAATGTCTTAACTATATTATGGAATACAATTTGTAAAAATAACGATCCGATCAGAAAAATTACCAAAAAAAAATTAAAACATCATATTATTAATAAATATAGAAATCTTATTATTATTTAAAAAAAAACATGTGCAACACACCTAATGTTTTTTACTAAAATTTTCTTTCATTTAGCAAATTTAAAAAAAAGTGGCAGCACTGTCGTCGACGACGGTAACAGACGACCCCCGCGCCGCACATATTAACCATTTTTCACGTAATTTTCCCTATTTTACTAATTTTCACAAATTTAGCTTGATAATTTTGACAGCTCACGCCTATCAAGTTTCGTATTTTTTTTTGATAAACCGTCATGACAGATGTTGTTGTACTTCATGGATGGGTGTGACTGTGACTTACGATAGTGATGTGCCACTCTAAACTATGCCATGACATAACGAACAACCACCAACTATTAAAAATCGTTTTTTGATTTTTTATATTGGAGAACAACAGGTAAAAGAGATGAATCATATAATGTTGGCACCAAAAATAAAAATTTCATATTAATTTCGTAATCTCCAAAACAATGAGCTTATTACTGTATACTTAATTCATACAGAAGTACTATCCATGCTATTTGTTTAGACGACATACAATACTATATTTTTTGTATTGTGTTGTCAACCATTTCAAAAAATTGTCCCATTTCATGACGTGACTTGCTAAAACTGGCCATATTGATTAAACGATTAAAAAAGATATGGCCATCCACATTTGACCCTATCATGAATCGGGACCATTTCATGAAATGTTTCGACCACACCATTAAATGATCAATTCTACGATTTAGCTACCACATAAACATATCGACACCTCCATGCAATAACATCGTAACTCATTTTTTTCCATAAATTGCGTTACAATGATATTACTATGTACAAAAAAAATACAATTTTTCTGTACAATCATTGTAATTCTGCTCCCATTCGATTTTAAAATAAACAAACGTCAAAGTATTGTAACATAACAAAAAAATATTTTTGTCAACAATATCGTTGCAACTTGATTTACAATTTATAGAAAATATTATGAGTAGCAAGTCAATCAAATACAACAACATTGTAACATTATATACAATTTTTGTACATGACAAAATTGGGGTTTATGGCTATAAAACGTAATGCAACTGCATTGTATGTTGACTTACAATGTTGTTGCGCGGATATTTATGTTAGTTTTTATCGTGTTATGACAAGTTATGTCGAATTGCGATGTTGTCGTCTAGCAGTTTACTCGCGCTTTAGAAGTTTAGTGTTGTTGTGTGGTTTACTATACAGAAGTGAGAAGTGTACATGGTGACTATTTCGGCTTTTAAGTAATAAGATAATAGTAATAAGATGAAGCGTAGCCAAAATATTTTAAATTTGGCATTATCATTAAGTGGAATTCCAACTGGTAAGTTGTATTTTAGTGTAAATTATCAGCGTTAGCAATAACTACGTATTCGCGTTGATTGCATCGAAGCCGTTCAGTCAGTTTAAATTAAAAATGTACCGAGTTAAAGTTGTACCGAGTAACCGAATACAGAGTTTTACTCGGATTTGTTATTTATTACAGAGTCGAGTACTTTGTTGAGTTACTCGGTTCAGGTTTATGCAGGTCTGTACTATACGTGATCACTTGTGCATGTACATTGCGCTGCGACGCTCCTCGTCAGATGTGCTTGCTAAGATTAACTTTGTTAAAATTGGTACTTTACATTTTAGATCAAGAGGTAGCTTCGACTTCGTCCAAGGCAAATGATCATGCTACGCAGAAAGTTATTCCACCACAAGATAATAACTATTTTATCGAACGCGGTGAAGACTTACTTTCATTCAAAAATAGTATGCGGGAAAATGCGCTTGTAAATTATTACCCAGATTCCTTCACCTCATCTAGTAGAAAAGAACCATTTTCTCCTGACTTTTCGGAATATATCCCTTCCGACCAGGATGTTTCAAAAAATAGTTCTCAACATTCTTCAGAACATAATATTCCTTTACAAGAGATACCAACAGCTACAAACATATCTGAAAATATTACCACTCCCGAAGGGACAGCAAGAAAAGTGAAAAGGAATGTTCCGAAAAAAACTAATCCAGGTAGAAATCGAGGTCATAATCGAGAAAACTGGAAACGCAACTTAAGTAAGCGAAAGAAAAATTCGGGCGAAGAATATGTAAACAGAAGCGGAATCTTAGTCCCAAAGAAAGTTATGAGGAGTGGTTGTAATAATGCCTGTGCTAGGAAGTGCAAAGAAAGATTAATGGAAACGACAAGACATGCAATTTTCAAAGATTTTTGGGGTTTGGGCGACCACACAAGACAAGCTGATTTTGTTTGTAGATTTGTAGATAGAGTTCCACGAAAACAAATAACAGCATCAGTTACTGGACACTCACGGCGCCACTGGTCCTTTCAATATTATTTATATGAAGATGGCGATAGAAAAAGGGTCTGCAAAAAAATGTTTCTTGATACTCTGTGTATTAGTGATATGTGGCTACAAACTATTTACAAAAAAATGGACAAAGAAGGCACTGGGCTTATAGCAGGAGACTTGAGGGGGCGACATAATAATCGGAAAAATTTGATACCGAATGAAGTTAAAGAATCTGTTAGAGATCATATTTTGTTAATTCCTATAGTGGATTCACATTATGTAAGAAAAAGAACTTCCAAACTGTACTTTGAAGAAACTTTAACATACCCTGCATTTTACAGGCTTTACGTTGATTGGATGAAAGAAAATCGTCCGTTGAAACAAGTGGCAAATTCTAGGCAATATAAGGACATTTTTTATAACGAATACAATATTGAATTCCATAAGCCTAAGAAAAACCTTTGTATTCTTTGTGATAGATATAAGAGAGGATCTGAAAAAGAAAAAGATGACATGAAGCTAGAGTACACCTTGCATATTGCGAATAAAACAGTGGTAAGAGAGGTGAAAGAGACTTGTAAGTATCAGTCGAAACAATCTAACGTCATAGTTACAGCCGCTTATGACTTACAGAAAGTATTGAATACACCTCAATCAGAAGTTTCGCTCTTTTACTACAAAAGGAAATTTGCCGTATACAATTTTACTATATATGATATAGGAAAGGCCAAAGGATATTCATATGTCTGGAATGAGACAATAGGCAAGAAAGGATCCTCAGAAATTAGTAGCGCTGTGTTTCTTTTTATTAAACAGAAATATGAAGAAGGGTTTCGTATATTTAATTTTTTTTCTGATTGCTGTGGCGGACAAAACCGCAATCGAATAATATTAGCTATGTATTCCCATGCATGTAAAATATTTGGCATAACGATTACACATAACTATTTTGAAGTAGGACATTCACAATCTGAAGGAGATGCTATGCACGCGTTAATAGAGCGTCGGAAGAAAAATCTGATTATTTTTGTACCAGAGCAATGGATCACTCTGATCAGATGTGCTAAAACTACGGGAACCCCTTATGATGTTACTGAATTAGATCAAAACCTAATTCTTGATTATAAAAGCCTTCTAAAGAAAAAACTAAACTGGGACGGGAATAGTACTGGAGAAAAGATGTCTTGGACTAAAATAAAACATATTAAAATAGAAAACGAAAACCCTGACTTAATATACTTTCAATATGATTATCTCAGTGATCAGTACTTATCTATCAACCTTGCTGTGAAACCTACTACACGCATTACACGAACAAAAAGAGCACAAGAGTCAATTCAGTGTGAACAGTCAAACGACGGAGAAAGTATTCCTTTATTGTATAATAAAGTGCTCCCAATATCAACAGCAAAGTATAAGGACCTTGTATATAATGTAATTTCTATTTTAATCTTCCACATTCCACTCAACTAACTGAAGACAACGTAGTGATGATTAAAATTAATAGTTTTTAGTTGATTTCCTATTTTTTTTGTTTGTTTTTCAGAAAGAAGGTTTTTATGTTTAAAGAATAAATATATAATTATAAGAATAAAGATAATAGTTTTATAAAGTCAAAGTTTAGTTTTCGGGAGAGAATTAGATTTTTTATAATTAAAAAAAAATATTTAGTGTCATAATTATAAGTCGGATAATAATGTTTGTATCCAGTGAAGTTTTCTAATTTGATGTCAATAAATATTTTAATAGTACGAAACTGCTTTTTTATCCTTTAAGTCAATAAAACATTATCATAATAATTCGTAAGAAAATAAATTTATTACACGTCACATTATGAGATGATTCTTTACAGATTTATAGTTGTTTGCATGAAAAATACTTAAATTTTACTATGAAGAAACATTTTAGGTAACATAACACCTCGGAGTTACAATTATCTGACAACAAAAATAAAATTAGCTTACAAAAAACTAAATTGTATCTCAGACATACAATGCTTGTTCTCGTAACTTATATGCTACTTCAATGAATTGTTTTTCACGTAAATCATGAAAAACCATGAAATCAACTTTTCTTTTACAACCTAACCGTAAATAAAAATAGTGCACCTAAATAATATTAGATAGTGACAGCTTCAAAAATTGTAGGGGTCGTTTTGAAAGTGGTACATTTTTTTAAACTTTAAATTCTGTCTACTCTACAAACATAAAAAAATTAGTTACGATTTTATTGCATGGAGGTGTCGATATATCTAATATATTTGATACCCTTTGATAAAGTCTCAACTTTCGTTGCCAAAAATCATCAAGTACTTAACTATTCTTGATTACACCATTTCCGTATTTAATATTACATCCTATACATCTCTTTCAAGCAAAGGATATACAGAATTTAGATTGTTATTTAGATAAAAATTAATTAAGATTATTATTATTATGGTAAATTTTAATAATAATAATAATAATAATAATAATATTCCACAACTATCACACAACGCCATCTAGTCCCAAGCTAAGCAGAGCTTGTGTTATGGGTACTAGACAACTGATAAACATACTTATATATTTCTAAATACATAAATATTATAGATAAATTACACCCAGACACAGAACAAATGATCGCGCTCATCACATAAACATTTGTCCTGGGTGGGAATCGAACCCACGACCTCCGGCATAGCAGTCAGGGTCACTAACCACTAGACCAACAGGCCTGTCATATATATTCTTTAATTTTCAGCTGTGAGTTATGGGCCAAGTATTGCTTTCCAAACAAAGCCTGGTCTACACCAAAATTCCAGGATAAACTCCATTCAAAACATTAGATGCTTTGCAACAAACATTTTCAAAGCACATGCTTTAATGAAAAGAAGTTGTTCAGAACAGCTGTACCTGGTATTCAGTGCTATAAGGTTAGTACAATTAACACTGGAAAAGTGTATTTAAAGTTATTTACATCGCAGTGAAATACAGACTATGTTATAAGGATCACATTATGTAGCAAAATGCTGATGTAGTTAATGTAAAGTTAATGTAAAGAAATTTTAACCATTTACACACAAGAGCTATACTCGGACCATTACAAACAAGCAAAATGAGTCATAAATTATAAGGATTAAAAGAACGTGAAACTAGTTATCAATAAAGGGATGCCCCTTTACACTAAAAATATCAAACTTATAATTATGCATGATACTTATAAATATTTAAGAACAAGCCAACAACACCGTTTCTTACAAATTTGTTTCAAGAGTGTGGTAATGTGAGGGTGTCTCTTTTATAAAAGTTAAAACCATCTAGTAATTATATTGTACCTTTGTTACTACGTAATCTATAAATATATATTTTACCAAAATAACCCTAATTAGTTAGTATGTTATTAGAATGACGACTCCGTGGCGTAGTGGCTTAGCAATGAGTAGCTGCGCTGGGAGTTGCGGGTTCGAATCCCGCACTGAACAAGTATTTGTATAGCCTACAAATAATTGTTCCGGGTCTGGATGTTTGTCCTTGTGCATTTTATGTTTGTAAACTGCCCCCACGATACAGGAGAAAATCCTAGTGTAGGAGTAACGTTTTTTCAAAAAAAAATGTTAATGTGTGAATGTTATAAGAAACAGAAAATATTTGTTAATGTATATTCCAGCACATACACCTGAGATATAGGTTTATCCTAGTTCAGGTGCCTATTATTGTACACTATTTTTAAATTAATACTTGTTATTTGTACAGTTTATTAAATAAATTATAATAATATAATATTTATAATCCTGGTTTGAGCAAGGTCTAAAGAAACTAGCTAGAAAATTTGCTTACTTATATTAATTACTTTAGTTTGTTTATTGTGAATTTTCAGGAGACATGTCGACTGAAGCAATGACAACAGCTAAATTAATAACAAATATAGATGAACTGTTTGATGATGTAAACGCGTCGACACCAGATCTAAGAAAAGGAAAAAATTTTCCACAAACATAAAAACTCTACAGATCATCTGCAAATGTTTAATAGAATATTTTTTTTAAAACCTCTGAATTTTGGGTTGCAGGGATCTCATCAAAAGATGGATGGATTTGGACCCTCAATGGCATTGAAATGATTTGGAGAATCCTTAGTGCCAAATATAAGTCAATTAAGTCTGTCTACGAGGAGACTCCAGTAGGACCCACTGGAAAATTAATATAGTTGCATACACTATAACTGTGGGTCCAATAGCAACTCAACCATAGAGATCGTAATAATAAGACAATAGAAGTTGCATAGACGCGTGACCATGTCGCCGCTATGATGTGTTGAACATAATTCACTATATTGCGATTTAGTTGCGCGGGGAACGTCGTACGTGAATTTATGTTATTATAAATTTATAATGGTGAACTGCAGCATAATCAGTTGTAAAAAATTATTTTATCATAATTTCATCGGTAAGTTAATTATTTACATTTAAAATTTTATTTCTTACTTTTCGTATAGTACAATTACCTACCATTGCGGCTGTTGCTCTACGTTGACAAACTCGTAATGTAATGTGAAACATTAAACATCATTGCGCATTGTGCGTACATTTATAATACGGTAAGATGTGGCGAAATCGGTTTTGGAAGTAATCGAGCGCTAATTCATTTGTATTGTCTTATTATTACCTACTATTTCTGTGAACTCAACAGTTGGACAATTTGTTAAAAACTACTGCGATAAGTAACATGGCACACACTAGCTCAGGCAATTGTGAGCTGAATAACAACAGCGCCATTACAAAAAAAAAAAATATACATTGCTGACACCAGCCACAGACATACGCACTGATACAGTGCAATCCGAACATGCATACCAAATAGAAAAATAAATTGAAGAAAGTATAACTTCCTCTCTGGAAGAAAACTTAGAGGAAGGAAGTAGCAAACTACAGCAAAGTACAAGCATGTGCTAATGTCTGTCGAATAAGAAAAGAAAGAAAGTTTCGGGTATCACTGCGATTGATGACTTTGATGTCGCAACCGTGTATTCGTGTGTTATAGACGTGCTGAATATCTAACACTAATAAAATTAATTTCGTCCCTTAAATACTGATTTATTTAATGGCAGTTTGCAGTCATTGGCCACCATCCTACACAAAATTGGTTCCGCTTATAAAAAATACGATAAAAGAAAAATAATAGTCGAGCGCACATATATTGCCTTGGCACGGGTGGACTTTTTGAGAAAAGCCAAACATATTTGAAATTGGGATAAAGTCGTATTTCTGGACGAGACGTGGCTTAATGCGAACTACACTGTACGGAAGACGTGGACTGACGACACGGCACAATTAGTCACCAAAGTGCCCGAATGCAAAGGACGATGGTGGATAATTGCGCGCGCAGCGACGGCAAACGGTTTCGTACTCAACTGTTTGTTGGCTTTCAAATTAACAAAAACAACGGAATATCAATATAGAAATAAAAATATATAAATAAAAAATATGGTTTTGGACACGAAGCCGAAAAGCAGGGTTCTAGGCCACGACAATTCATCGACTTCTGAAATGGGTCGGCTCGACCGGGGTCCAACGTGCAATAGAAGCTTAATGCTGACCGGAGACCCTTTTTACTGGAACGATGCGAAAAACGCATTTCATCTTAGCCTCCAGGGTGACAAGGCATCTGTACTTTAATTCTTAATTGAGGATAAATGTATGGCTATCACAGCATTCATTTACCATCAGGTAGACTGTGTACTCGTACGTCACCCTTTTCTATAAAAAAGAAAAACAAAAAAAACTATACTAACTAACTACGATAATAAGGAGATAAATTTCAAAAAGTTCAAAGAGTGGTTTTTAGCATTACTGGAAAATCTCCATGTACCACATATGATTATTACGGATAATGCGTACCATTCCTTACAGAAGCCCAAAGCTCCAACATTTAGCAGCAGAAAACTGGAGCTTACATATTGGCCGCAGAGCAAAGGCATTGAAGCTAATGAAAATATATTGAAACACGAATTGGTCCGATTAGTAAAAAAAAAACCAGAAAGCCAACCTACATTTTGGACGAAATCGCTGAACAACATGGCCATACGGTGCTTAGATTTGGCCTCATGTCAAAGGTTTGTTTCTTGTCATTATACCTAGTACCTACGTTTACCATATACATAGATACATATTTTTTTTGTAGGTCATGCCGCCAAACATAACACATCTCTACCATTTACGGGTTAGAAAATGCTGACTTTATTGCAAAATGTCTGTGATAACGTTACTGCGGATGACTGGAGTAAAGTCGTGGAACACACAAAAAACATATACTAGAAGACTGGGAGCGGGTTGTCCACTTTGACAGAGTTTGTGAACAAGAATTAAGGGGAAATATTAAAAATACTACCTCAAATGGCGTAGCAAGATCCTCCGTTATGCCGAAAATATTGCAGCATTAATTTTGAAATAAATATATGGTAAAGGTGAGGATTAATGTTAAGTACTATGTTAGACGAAAACACGATTCCGTAAAATTTTTTAGATAGAAAAAAATCCAAAGTTACCTCCAAACTGAACAATAAACCGCTGTCTTTCATAGAATACTTTAAATTAGATCATGAAACTTTGCATACTAACTGAACTAACGATAAAACAGGGCTTATGTTTTTTTTTAATTACCATTATTTTCACTGTAAAAAGAAATTACCTAAACTATCGGCGTCTTGAAGCTTGTTTCCTGCCTCCCGTTGTTGGTCTCGCTTCGGCATTTGAACGGGGAAGCTGTGTCACGATCAGAATACACATTACGCAACTGGACGACGTAAAATTAAAATGGGAAATAACCGTAATAAAAATAAGAAGCCACTGGGTTGGCCTTAAGAAACAGGCATAAATATGATAAACCTAATGAAATCAGTATTTATCTACTTACGGTATTAGTGATTACAAACATGTCGGTACATAGCATATAACGCGCGGGGAAGTGGGGACGAAATTAGAATTTGAGCTGAGTTACTATATCCCCTTAACAATCAACGTAAGGGACAGCTCCAATAGTGAACCTAGTGATGGTGATGATGATGATAATAATGAACTTGATTTGGGTTGTGCACCATTATTTAATTAATAAATAACTTTAAGCTATAATTCCTTGTTTTATTTCGCACTAAGCCCTTTCACAAAATTATTTCGACTCGCACGTATAAATAATAAATAGTCTGACCGAATAAAAATAAGCAAGAGACGAAATCGTTATTGTGGAAGGGATTTTATTATCGTATTAATAATTAATTTTTAATTCAATAGATATGAAATTGTTCAAAATTCCAAATCCATACAGCATAAACAGGCAACTTCCGATTGCAAGTTCTAAGAGAATAATAATCGAATAGATTCATTAACGATTATACACCACCTCATCCCTACATAGAGCTGTCAAAATTATCAAGCGAAATTTGATAGAGTATAATTAAATTTTATTTTTTGTGGTGTAATTTTTTATTTATTTTTTGAAAAAGTTTATACAAACCGAAACCTACAACCACCTTTACGGATCGGATATTTTATTTTTACATATTGTATATAGTAATACTATAGACTTTTTAAATTCGTTGAATAATTATCCAACCAATTTAAAAAGTTATAACTTAAAGTACCGTACAATATTGTACTTAATTGAAATGCTTGTTACCTGGCGAATATTCGATTTTATAACAAAAATAACAGAAATATTTTTGCCTAATTGAATTGTACTTTGCGTATAGATTCAAATTGTGAATAGTTTTCAAATACGATAATTGCCTCTTTATGACACCCAAGGGAAGAAATGAAGCGATGGAGTTTACCCTCCACAGCGCGGACTAGCTTCTTAACTTTTGAATATGTTTGAGTTAACGACTTCTATGTACACTACCTGATCGTCAATTCAGAACAAAAACTGTGGATCGCGCGATCGGTTAACTGGCATGGTTAATATGCAATGCATGTAAGGCAAATACGAAATAATTTTGCATACTTATCTAAAATACATTTCATATCACGTTGATAAAGTGCGCACATGAATAATGACAGCGTTTTCTTAGTCACATGAAGGAAAACCAAAGTTAGATTGCCGAAAACAACATTCGCAGTTTACGAAATTGATTGGGGCAACGCACACCTTTGCATTTCGTATTTGTTGATATATTTTGTTAGTTGAGTGGGTCGGCATAACCTCCCCTCACTACCGTTCCTTCCCCGCACGGGCCTGCTTAATGGGGGAACTATATACTGGTGGACGCAACTTTGGTCCTCCAATGAGAGGCGCGCTCAACCGAAGTAGGGAGGGGAGATGGCGGGAGCTGTAAGATGTGCGGCGCCACCAGCGCCAGTGCAATACAATTTTCGTCGTGTCCGCAAGCCGACAACAGTTCGCAATTATCATCGTGCCCGGATGGCCGTAGAGAGGCCGCTCGCCGCTTCCCCAGGTAAGTGCCCGTCATTCTTTATGAGCTGTTTTATTTGTTGTTCCTTTTCCGCAGCAGCTCGTATCCCGTCGTGTCGGCCAACGCAAAACTAATTTCATAGCAAATATATTGTCTAGTCTGCCACGTCCGCCATTTTGTTTTGGTTCCTTTTGAACCACGCTAATACAGTCAACTTAATCGTTTGCCCCGCCATACCTTTCGTCACTTTCGCGCACCCAGAAACAAAAACTACTAAATAAACTTATATAGTATTAAATAGAAGTATAATGACTTATAGTCTTCTCGCCCGCTCGCAGTCGACTAAAGAAGTTACGGATAATTGACTGTAACTTAAAACGCAAAGTCTTAAGGCCGCATAATCCGTCTAGCAGAATACATAGAAGTCTTTGATTTGACTTTAATATTTTCCTTTGGTCCTCAGTTATAAGGCAATGTACATTGAAAAATTCCGTCTTAGTTTTATTATAAACTGCAGTAACTTTCACAAAATTATCTATACGATAACTTATTAGTAGATTTCAGCACCGTTTTTTAAATGTTACGTGAGAGGTTCCTCGGTGAAGTACGGATGCTCGAGGCAGTCCAATGCTGTCAAGCGATTCGCTGGATCGAATACTAGCATGCCCTGAAAGAGAAGAATACTTGTTAACTGTTTTAAAAGAAGATTTCAATAATTATCAACATCCCTTCACAAGCTCACTGCCGAACATAATAATAATATCCTCCAGACCGAATTTCGGTCGGTCCAGCCTCAACGGGGACTAGCCATCTACACAGGACAGTATTATGGTGCACAAGTATATGCGCAAGCACAGGTGCACTCTCTATTCCCTCACTCTCATAATGACACGACCGGAGAGATTAGGCGCAGGACCAACGGCTTTACGTGCTTTCCGAGGCACAGGGGTGAGACACCGCCAACTTTCTGACGCCGGGCAGCTACTGAAAATTTCTTGACAGAAAAACTCAATAACTGATGTTTTTTGCTCGACCCGGGATTCGAACACAGGACCTCATGATTAGCAGTCGCGTTTACAACCATTAGACCAAAGAGGCAGTTTGAACATAAATTGTAATTAAAGAAGAGGAAAGATTTTGCCAACTTGATGCCATAATTGGAGACGTGGTAAAAGGATTTTTTTTAATAGGATAAGGGTGACCAACCAGCCACAGTCCACCTGATAGTAAGTTGCTGCGGCCCATAGACATCTACATCAATCCTCGATAACGATAATCAAAATACAGATGCGTTGTCAATCGTGAGGAAATGCCTAAGATGGAATGCCTTATTTCCAGTAAAATGGGTCTCCGGATCTCTACTCACCATACGAAACACAGCAGCGTTAAGCTGCTATTTTACGCTGGTATTCGGTGAGAGTGTGGTTCTTCCCCGGTTGAGCCGATCTGTTCGTGCTACAACAACACTACTAATATAGCTGCAGAATGGCTCTACGACGTAAACATTATAAGTGTTTGTAAAATTTCTTCGTTATCATCTGGTGATAATGGTGATTAAGTAATATGTAGAAGACGACGAAACTTCATCAACGCCTTAGTGATTTATGTTTCTATACATAAAATTCAATTTCTGTTAGTTCGTCTCGCTGAAACTCAAAAATGGGTCAACAGATTTTGATGAATTTTTTTTTGTGTTGAATGGTAGTTTAGGCTCACATTGGATTTGGTACGTGGCGCTGTTTTTGAGATCCACCACCAGAAATCACTTGTGAGAAGCCAGGACGGGTCGCAACTTTTAAATAGAAAATATATTGTACGGATAGTGGTGACTAAATGTTAAGTGTTTCATACACTTGTTTTGTTGAAAACTTGTAACATTCGATTAAAATGTCATAGTTAATAAAATCAGGCGTTACTTTGCGGAAATCCATTATATTAAAGTTGTTTAGAATTACTTCGCCCATATCCGCCCAATGAAATAAAATGATAAGTGATGATGATCTTAGCGGTTAGCCACCGCAGAGTCTGTAGGCTCTGAATGAGGCATCCTCAGGTGATGTATAAACTGAGGATGCTTAGTGTAGAGGCGAAACACGTGTCGCATTATCGTCAATGAAGTCTTTCCTAGTGTAGTGGTGCTGGGATTAGTGGTGACGGGATTAGCGCACGCAATTGAGGGAGGACGGAAGGTGCTCTTCAAACTAGGTAAGACACACTATTTTATTTTATTGAGCGGATGTGGGCGAAGTAATTCTTACCAACTTTAATGTCATATTAAAAATAACTTTTAATTAGTTAGTATAAGTATTTAGAACCTATTTCTACCGACCCTAATGCTACTTTTAATATTATAACAATAATATATTTATCAAATTTATGTTAAAACAATTTAATGAAACCATTTTTCATTAAAATTATATGAACTTTGAATTAAAATGTTTTGCACTCCGGCTTCTACGAGCCTTTTTTTCAAATGCTATATAAATGCAGGGCAGTCCTGTACTTGGCTTGTCGGTACGAGGCTGCCAGTCTTTCAGAATCTTGTCAGTAATCATTATACTTGCATCCCTCCCCCCCGCCCCAGTTGCCAGTTCAACCTTTAGCAACATTTATTATGTCAGCTTACTTTGATCATGTTGAGTGCATGTGGGTGTGCTCGAGGCAGCACTGAGGCCAGGTCCCGCGGCGGGTACTCCGGGAAGCTGTCGGCCACGATGGCCACGTTGTCCGGCCACTCGTGCCGTGGCGGCCGACCTATAAGTCTGCGAATTGATATTCAAATAATTAAATTTGTTTTATCTATGTATGACTCTAAACAAGTTATTAAACCAAGTTCTGCATCATGTGCTGTAAAAATATAAACATAGTGAAAAAAAAGGACAAAAGGAGACAAAGATAATAGGAATCATCTATTATATCTCAATCTCTCGCAGGCTTCCTCCTATAGATGTATATGTTTGTCTCTTTTTAATATCGAGTCAAATCACAACAATTTAAAAAAAAAATCACTTCAGAAATTAGAGGTCTTAAGTGTTGAAACAGATAGATTGGTTGGTTACATTTTAGTTATTTGCATAGCATAAGTTATATGAAATGGACGGATGGATTCTATCGGGTATTGAGACTGACATTGAAACAATCTGTTTTTCAGAATAGAGCCATAAGAGCAATTTATAACCTAGGTCCGACAGAATCTTTTTCTTTTTAATATAAATAATAAAATTTACGAAAATTTAATGTACGGACAAATTATACTGGATGACCTTTTTTACCGTTTGGAAGCAAATAGGGTGTAACATGTGAACAGAGTAAAAGTCTATGGCACTGATATTTTACAAAAAAAAAAAAAATTAACACAGAATACCAAAGTAAAATAGCAGCCAAATGCTGATATGTTTCGTAAGATGAGTTTGTGGTAAAACGGGTCTCTGATACTTTACGAACCCGTTTTACTAGAAACGAGGCATTCCACCTTAGTCCCAAAGAGTGACAACGCATCTGAGTTTTGATTCTTAACCAGGGATCTTATTGCTAACATGTTTCGTAAGGTGCATTTCTAGTAAAACTGATCTCCGGTTCTCTACGAACCAGTCTTACTAGAAACGAGGCATTCCATCTTAGTCCTCTGGGGTGACAACGCATTTGAATTTTGATTCTTAACCAAGGATAAATGTAGATGTCTATGGGCCACAGCATCCTCTTACCAACATGTGGACTATGTGCTCGCTTGTCACCCATTAACAATAATAAAGTTAGTTTATAGTACTCTTTATAACGTGCGCGCATAATAATTACGTTTGAATAAGTTTTGGAAGTAATTATTCAATTTTCTTTCTTTCTTTACTAATTACCGCTACAAACACTCCTGTAGCGTGTCCTACACTACAAACATTCATCAACTTCATGTCCGACAAGGTTATCAATCTAGTGTAGAGCTGGCTTAAAAACCCTAATGTTTAACTTACCTAAATATACAATGCAGCTGGTCGGAGTCCGAAGAGCCCGGCAGGAGAGGAGATCTCGTGTGGAGCTGCGCCAACACGCAGCCACATGACCACACGTCAACTGCTGTGTTGTAGGACACACCCAACAACACTTCCGGCGGTCGGTACCACAGTGTCACCACCTAGTGATAAATATAATAAAATTCAATTTGACTTTATTAGTTAGTGTATCGTCAGTCTATCAGCGAGCTACTTTCCTTCTTTTCAAATATAAGACAAGAAATCCAACAGCCTTTAAACACTTGCAACCAATTACAAGGAAAGAAGCTATAGATGCATTATCACCTCTGAGAAATATTTATTTATTTATTTAAATAGATACACCATTGAAAATATCAATAAACATTGTTACAATCAAAATAATACATTTTTAGATAAAGGATATGTCTTTACAGGTCATTATATACACATCATTATAAGAAAAAAGAAACTAAACAACATATAAACTCTAAAACAAAAAGAAATTAAACTAACCAATCAAAGTAAAGTAAGACTAAGATGGAATGCCTTACAGGCTATAATTATTCTGACACTTTGATTAAAACTATATAACATAATATAACATAACATAAACACTCACGCCTGTCACCCAGAGGGGTAGGCAGAGACTACAGACTTCCATTTAGCACGATCCTGACATACCTCTCTCGACTCTTCCACATCCGTATACCTACGCATACACGCTCGTCGGTTAAGGGTACTCTTAATTTGGCCCATTTTTAGTATATCGCCAATTTGGTCGACAAACTTCCACCCAGAACGTCCCTTTCCGACTCTTCCATTCACTTCTGCAACATATATTTGCTTTGTCAATCTTTCCGCATTCATTCTTTCTACATGACCAAACCACCGAAGCATTCCTTTCTTAATCCTGGTCACTGCATCATCTTGCAAACCACACTTTTCTTTTATCACACAGTTTCTCACCCTGTCACTCAGATTCAGCCCTTAGCGACCGCATTTCTACCGCATTTATTCTACTCTCGTGCTTCTTCTGCCACACCCAACTTTCACTACCATATGTTAAAGTAGGGACTAATACAACATTGCGAATTGCCATACGTGCTTTTTTTTTAACACATTCTGAGTTTTCACAATAGAGTGTAGAGCCCCATTTACTTTATTCCCTGCAATCACTCGTCGTTCAATATCCTTATCATATCTCCCATCCCTGCTGAATACACATCCCAAATATACGAACTCATCCACTTGTTCAATTAACTCTCCTTCTATTCTTATTTCACATACCGTTTTGCTTTCTTCTCTTTCAAAAACCATCACTTTCGTCTTACTTGCGTTCACTTTTATTCCCCTTTCTTTTAATGACCTGTTCATTAATGTAACCATCATTTGCAACTCGGCCGCCGACGACGCAAGTATGACTTGATCATCGGCGTACAAAAGGCATTTGATGGTTAACTCACCCATTCTTAACCCGCATTCTTTAACTTTCAAATTTTCCAAACAACTGTCCATAAATAGGTTGAACAGCCACGGGGAAGCTACACAGCCCTGTCTGACACCTTTATGGATTCCAAACCAGTCCGAGTAGGCCCCGTTTATTCTAACACAAGCACTCGAGTCCCTATACAGGGACTTTAATGCCTGTATTAAACCAGCGCTCAACCTAAATGTGTTCAGCGTTTCTCATAACACATTCCTCTCCACTCTGTCATAAGCCTTTTCCAAGTCCATGAACGCACAAAAAACTTTTTGGTTTTTCGCCAAAAACTTCTCCGCGATCATGCGCATGGAAAAGACTTGATCTGTACACCCCATTCCCTTTCTAAATTCCGCTTGCACATCCCAAATTTTTTCATCAGTTTCTTTCATAACTCTTTCAATTAGTACCTTAGCATACAGTTTTCCCACAATGCTAAGAAGGCTGATACCACGGTAGTTTTTACAGTCCTGCTGTGACCCTTTTCCCTTATATATTGGGACTATCACGGCTTTGCACCAGTTTCCCGGTACCCGCTTTAGTTCCGAACATAAATTAAACAAGGTGTACAGCAGGCCTGCCACCACGTCCTCTCCAGCCCTTAGCATTTCCAGTGAAACTCTATCACTTGAACGAATTAACCACTGGACCCGACATATGAGCGGACGTACCTATTTCGGTCTTGTCACTAACCAAGCAATTTTAGGCTCGGTCGTTTGTTTTTGCGTCAAAAATGACTAAATGTTCAGTTAAATGGTGTAAAAACTATAGCGGCGGAAGCAGCACTATTTCTTTTCACTTTTAAGTACATTACTTTATTACATTTATGGTTATTTATCACTAAAATTAATCAAATGTAAAATAAAATTTCGTATTATCCAACTATGTTAAATATAGTCGATATTTCTATGTATTGTTGACATCTGACAACCATCACAAAATGGCTGGATTATACTATTCAGAACAGTGACTAAAATTGTGGAGTGAGTCAATTTGACATCGACTATTGCTTGACCATGTCGAAAAATATATCGATATTTGATGATATGACCGAATGAATGATGATGTTATTTGTACAATAAAATAACTGTCTGATGTCATTAAATTTATAATAATATTTTTTTATAATTAAATAAAAATATTATAAATGCAAAAATTATAATTAGTCTCTGTACTTATAATATTTAAACACATAAATTACACGAATTTTCAGATTTCCCAGTGACCCTTCTCGGAAGAGAAAGTGGGTAGAAGCAGTTCGTAAAGATGAAACCCGGATCCCGGCGAAACACAGCGCCATAATATGCAGTGTATATTTTGATACTGCCTGTTTTAATACTAATGCAAAGAAACAGACAATGACACCAATGAAGGCAGTCTCATTGCCCATAAAGACAAGGGAAAACTGATACTTCCCTCAAGTGATACCATAGCTATTTGTTAGCGCTGCGAACTCGAACTTAGGAAGGGTGTTCAGAATTAAAGACTAAAAAAAGATTACAAAACAGACTTTCTTCTGCCGAAAGTAACAGAAACATTGCTGCAACTTCCATTGTACGAAGACATTCATTTCCATAAATTTGAAAACGACGACGTGAATCACGTTGAAGAATTAACGAAAGCCGTTGCTGAAAAGTATTTAAACATTAGAATTGCTTATATAACAAAACAAGCGAACACAACAAATTCTAAGAAACACATTTTAAGAAAGATGATACATAATAAGTCAGTAAACCTACTAAAATAATGTTACGAGCTTGAGGTTCGTGACAATAAAAATTGCCGATAAAATTACCTAAATTAACACTTTAATTTACTTTACACAAATTAAAGTTAAAACACTAATAATTAAACACACTAATTCACTTAATTCCGCTCCGAAGCTTCGCTTGTGTCGCTGAGTTCAACTCTGCCGATCGCATCTTGCGCCACCCATTTATTTAAATTAGCAAAATATCCGGAATGTTCAAGTAAACACGCGCAAGGTACCGAGAATTCAAGTATAGATTTTCTAGAAACTTAGTTCTTCGGGTGGCGCTGTCGGTTGAGAGATCTGTGATGTCATTCTCTGCGAAGCTCCCCTCGCTCTCGTTCCTGACACTAGATGGCGCTAGTTGACTTATTCACACAACACTGCCCCCTCCTAAGACATGCTCGTCCCGAGCATTATCGGTCCCATAATAACGCGCCAAGCGATCCACATGGACGATCTTAGGAGTCCCTCTTGCGCCTTTCTGTATCCGGTAGGTCACATCGTTGATCCTGGTTACAGTCCGGTACGGGCCGTCCCATTTAGCTTGAAGCTTAGGAGATTTCCCTTTGCTGCGGACTGGATTGTGCAACCACACTAATGAACCTTCGTTGAACCCTTTATTGTTCATTTTGCGGTCATACCGGGTTTTCATTTTCTCAGACATTTGCTGGCCCGATTGTCTGACGTGCTCATAAATGTCATTCATTTTGTTCCACAAGTCATATGCATAATCGGTTATACTGCGTGGGGCATCAGGTGGTATCCCAGTGATCAGGTCTGCAGGCAGCCGTAATTCTCTTCCAAAGTTTGCGAAAGCTGGTGTCACTGCTGTACTTTCGTGAACAGAACTTCGATATGACAACAAAAACGGTTGTATGTGCTTGTCCCAATCTCGTTGCCGATTGTCTAAAACTTTTGCTAGGTACCTCTCCAATGTCTGATTAAATCGTTCCACCATTCCATCAGATTGCGGGTGATAAGAAGTCGTTCTTGTTTTATGAGTACCCATAACTCGGCAAGTTTCCTGGAATATTTGAGACTCAAAATTCCTTCCTTGATCGCTGTGAATCTCTAAAGGTACACCAAAACGACAGAAGACTTCATGAACTAGTTTATCAGCAACTGTTGAAGCTTCTTGATTTGGAATGGCGAAGACTTCTGGCCACTTAGTGAAGTAATCCATCACAACCATGAAATACTTGTTACCGCTTTCACTCTCCGGAAACGGCCCCGCCACGTCAATGGCTATTCTCTCCCATGGTGCACCCACATTGTACAACTTCAATGCACCTCTACTACGAGTCTGAGGTCCCTTTACAGCCGCACAACTTGTACATTTGCGACACCAATCCTCGACATCGTTTCGACAGTGGACCCAGTAAAACCGTTCTCGGATCTTCAGTAGAGTTCGTTTAACTCCCAGATGGCCTCCTGAACAATCATTATGGTACAGCTGTAGAACATCTGGTACTTTAGCTTTAGGGACAACCATTTGCAAATGACAGCTGTCTCCCCGAACGTTTTTCCATTTACGACACAGAACTCCATCCTGAAGCAGCAAGCTGTCCCACTGGGCCCAGTAGCTTTTAGTGGTCGAACTCATCGCTGAGACGTCGCTCCACTTGGGCTTGGGAGCACTGGCCTTCATCCATTCCAGGATCGGCTTGATGTCCGGATCTTCCTGCTGTGCACGTTGTAAGCTGTCCTTCCACTCGTTGCTCTCTTGCCTAGTATAATGTTTGCAATCTTCAGGACAAGGTCTTCTTGACAATGCATCTGCGTTGCCATGAGATTTCCCGCTGCGATGTTCGATCTCAAAGTCGTATTCCTGCAGTAGTTCAATCCACCTCGCAACTTGTCCTTCTGGGTTTTTAAACTGCAATAGCCATTTTAGTGCAGCATGGTCAGTTCGTAAGTGAAATTTTCGTCCCAGAAGATATTTGCTAAAATGCTGCAACGACTTTACCACAGCTAGCAATTCGCGTCTTGTGACACAGTAGTTCCTCTCCGGTTTTGACAACGACTTGCTGAAGTACGCTATCACGACCTCTTGGTCACCATTACGTTGAGACAACACACCGCCAAGTCCTATATCACTTGCGTCTGTGTCAACTATAAATTCTTTGCTTGCATCAGGGTATCCCAAAATAGGTGTTTTGCACAGACGGTCCTTGAGCTCCTGGAATGCGATATTGCAACTTTCATCCCAGCAGAAATGTCGCTTCTCCTCGGTTAGCTTGTGCAGAGGTTTGGCTATATCTGCAAAGTTCTTTACGAATCGCCGGTAATAGCAGCACAAACCCAGAAATGCTCTAACCTGCGTCTTGTCTTTTGGAACCGGCCAATCCTTGACAGCGGCGATTTTCTCTGGATCTGTGCGGATACCTTCTTCCGATACTACAAACCCCAAAAAGTTAACTTGCCGTTGGAATAGTGAACATTTCTTCGGGCTCAACTTGAGGTTGGCACTCTGAATCTTCATGAGCACGCGTTCCAGGTTTTGAAGGTGTTCCTCAAACGTACGGCCCACGATGATGATGTCATCTAAGTAGACCAGACAGGCATCGCCAATTAGCCCGGTAAGTACCAGTTCCATCAGCCTTTCAAACGTTGCTGGAGCATTGCACAACCCAAACGGCATTACTTTGAATTGCCACAGACCCTTTCCCGTCGAGAACGCAGTTTTCTCCTTGTCCTTAGTGTCAATTTCAACTTGCCAGTAGCCACTTTTTAGATCCAGCGTGCTAAACCATTTTACTCCTGTAAGCATGTCCAGCGTGTCATCAATTCTTGGCAAGGGATAGCTGTCCTTCTTTGTAACGTCGTTCAGACGGCGGTAATCAACACAGAACCGCATGCTGCCATCCTTCTTTTTCACCAGCACCACTGGTGAACACCATGGACTAGAGGAAAGTTCAATAACACCATCCTTCACCATTCCTTCAATCATGGTTTCCACTTCCTTTTCACGTGCTACCGGCAATCTTCTTGGCCGCTGACGGATAGGCAATTCCTCTCCTGTGTTTATTTTGTGTTGAACTAAGCCAGTCTTTCCTATGTCAGCATCGTTTGACGAGAATACATCGACGTACTTGAGTAACAACTTCTTCGCCTTGACCAATTCGTTCGGGGACAGAACACTGCGACAGTCTTCCAAAAGTGTGGTCACTCCCGTTTCTGAATCCTTGCTGGGGGTCCCACTCGATATATATTGGCACTGACGTAACCAATCCACTTCCTCACAAGTACCAACCAGTGTGCCTTTTTCTATAATCTGTTCCCGGTCGCAAAGGTTCAGCACACGTACTCCTGAGACGTCAGCGGTCCTGACCAAGGTTCGAGCTACTTTCCATGGAAGGTCATTGTTTACCCTTTCCACAAGTACACAACGGTGAGCTTGCCCAGTGTTTCGAGGAAGACTAACCGGAACAATCGTTTCCGATCTCGGCGGAAGAACAATCTTCTTGATGCTGTACACGTTCCCTGGTAACGCACCTTCCATAAAAAGTTCCTCCTGTCCACATTTCAAAACACCTTGCTTAACGTCGATCTCGCAACAATTATTCCTCATAAAGTCTAAGCCTAGGATGCAGTCGTCCATTATATCAGCCACGATGACATTATGCAGGTAGATCACGTTGCCTAGCTTCAACTCCATCTCCTTCTCTCCACGGACGGGTATACGCTGACCGGTGGCTGTTACCAAATTAATGCGTTCTCGGTTGTATGCGGAGTCCCCAAGGAACTGACTTATAAGTTGGGAACTAACAACCGTACGAGAGGCTCCAGTGTCTATGGTCAGCTTACACGGCATTCCGTTGATCTCGCCCTTTATAATTAGGCTGTTCCCATCATGGGTTTGTGAGATCGAGATCCTTGGGGCTCTTTTAACATCAGCCAGCACCCGCCCCGCAGTTCTGGCTTTTACTCGTTTCCCTGCTGCTGCTGGGCGGCGCTGTTGGCCGCACTACCATCCTGAGATCGTTCAATTTCCCTTTCTAGGGTTCGCTTAGGGCAGCTGGATCGAAGATGGCCCTTTTCCCCACAGCCATAGCACCTTGGGCTGTATCCTTTGTTGCGGTCGCGAACTGTAGCTGCTGCTACCTCCCTGACGCGATGGGAACGATGATCCTGCCGCACGGCTTCCACTTCCAGTGCATGGGCCAAGGCGTCCTTAAGCGTCTCGTGGTGCCCGAGCCTCACAGCAGCTCTGACTTCCAGGTCGCGGATGCCGTCGATGAATGTCTGCACCAGGTTCCCTTCAATGAGCGCAGGTACAGACCGGTATGCTTTTCGCACCAGCTTCTCCACTTCTAGAGCCCACTGCTGCAGGTTTTCGTTGCTGCGCTGCACACGATCTTTAAGCTGCGCACGAAAGACGTGTTCCAGGTGAGCGTCGCCATATCTCGCCTCCAATGCCTCAAGGAGTTGCTCATAAGTCACTTCCTCACCGAGAGCTTCCAGAACTGTTAAGGCCTGGTCGCGCAGGCCTAGTGTGAGAGCAGTCATGGCCTGGCTTTTATTCCAGCCGTTCGCCTTCATAACAGCCTCGAACTGGATCTTGTAGGCTGACCAGGAAGAGGTACCGTCGAACGGCGGCACTTTGAATCCACGTAGCGAAGGTGTTGTAACTACTACGGGAGCTGTTGTTCCATCACCCAGTTTGAGGTCGTCCAGTGTTTTCTTCACATCAGCCACCACGTAATCAACCCGATTGTTCACTTGGTCGATTTGGGTTTTAGCTTCCTTGATTTGGGTTTCAGCTTCCGACAGGCGGTTGTCATGTTGAGCAACCCTATCCTTCACCTCCTTTATCTCTTTCCCAAAGGTAGCATGAAGGTCCTTAATGAGGAGCATCTGCTCTTCCGACCGACGGGCCTGTTCCTCCTGTCCGCTCTGCAGCTGCCCTTTCAACTGACGGACCTGTTCCTCCTGTCGGCGGCTCTGTTCGTCCTGTCCGCCCCGCAGCTGTTCTTCCAACCGACGGACCTGTTCCTCCTGTCGGCGAGCCTGCTCCTGCAGCATCACCATCAGAGCACCTAAGTCTGCCTAGTCTAAGGTGCCACAGACGTAGAAGCTGCTGACGGACCGGCTTCCGTGGCCGGCGGCTGGCCCTCAGACATCTGCGGCGTTGCACCACCAAATCTCCTCTGGTCCGTCTCCTGCTGGCGTTGACTTCGGGTACGGACACCCTCCGTTTCCTCCTTAGGTAAAATCGGCATTATTTTATCCCACTTCTGACACCAATTGTTACGAGCTTGAGGTTCGTGACAATAAAAATTGCCGATAAAATTATCTAAATTAACACTTTAATTTACTTTACACAAATTAAAGTTAAAACACTAATAATTAAACACACTAATTCACTTAATTCCCCTCCGAAGCTTCGCTTGTGTCGCTGAGTTCAACTCTGCCGATCGCATCTTGCGCCACCTATTTATTTAAATTAGCAAAATATCCGGAATGTTCAAGTAAACACGCGCAAGGTACCGAGAATTCGAGTATAGATTTTCTAGAAACTTAGTTCTTCGGGTGGCGCTGTCGGTTGAGAGATCTGTGATGTCATTCTCTGCGAAGCTCCCCTCGCTCTCGTTCCTGACACTAGATGGCGCTAGTTGACTTATTCACACAACAATAATTTAAACTTAACAAAACATTTGACGTTTATCATAACTATAATTGTATAAAGTCTATAAAAATGTCTTCTGTGTGTGTGCTTCTTTTATTTTAATTAAAATTTAAATACCGGAAGCTTACCTCACCTTCATTATCCCTTTACTTCTTTTGTTTTACAGCTTATTTACGATACGCCTTTTCTTTCTCAATCGTTCATCGATATATTTTATCGACTACGATCAAGCACTAGAAATAGACTAAACTTTTACGAATTTCGTATCTGTGTTTACATTAACGTAATAAGATCTCCGTGCGCGTTATTCCACCCACGCGTATACGCCTATTTCCACTTGGTTGAACGAGTTTTCCTACATTTGTGTTTTATGACGGGTGCAGTGGTTAATTCGTTCAAGCTCTTTACTACCTTAAGCCTTACCTACTTTCATGCTTTTCATTGCTTTCATTATTTCATCTACACTTATCTCCCTATCTCTTTCATCTTCTTTTGGAATTTCTATTTCATTTAGTTCACACGTCTCCTCACTCATAAATACGCATTCAAAATATCCCTTCCATCTCTTTAGACTCAACACTTCATCATTCAGAATACAGCCATTTTCGTCTCGTATCGCATTCAATCTAGGCTGCTTTGAATATCTCCTGGTATTTCTTACGAGTTTCCAGAACATTTTAATATTTGCCCGGAAGTTATCCGATATTCTTCTATCATTCTTATCCGTTCTTTCTTGCTTTTTCCTTTCAACTAATTCTTTTACTCTTTTATTTAGACGTTTAAACTCTGCCTTTTTTCTTTCAATCTCATCATTCTTACCTCCAGAATTACCAGCTTTGGTCGCTAGTAAATCTAGCCATGCTCTCTTCTTTACTTCAACTTCCATACGTACCTCAGCATCCCACCATAACGTATTGTCTTTCCTTTCATTTGTTCTCTTACTAACACCACATACTTCGGTAGCTGCATCCACTAAACCTTTCTTAACATTATGCCACACATTCTCCAAGTCTAACTCATTCACACACAACTCATCCAAATCACTTACATTTTCTCTCAGTCTACATTTGTACTTGTCTTTCACATCTTCATCTTGTAACCTCTCAATTCTTATACACTGTAACGCAGTGGTAGACACAGATGTCCGATGCCGCCAACGTTTGAATAAACCCCTAATTCGGCATAAGACCAGGTAGTGGTCCGTCCCTACGTTGGACCCCCGGTAAACCCTTGTATCCACCACTGCGTTCCTCATTCTTTCATCCACAGTTATAAAATCTATTATACTTCCATCATCACCCCTTTCCCAAGTATACATTTGAATCTTCTTATGACGAAAGAAAGTGTTCGTCACAAAAAGATTCCTTTCCACACATACGGTGAGGAGGCTTTCACCATTCTCATTAATACTTTCATCACCAAACGTTCCCAGTATCCTTTTATAGCCAAGCCTCCTCACCCCAACCCTTCCATTAAAATCTCCTAACATAACAATATTTTCATTTTCCTTACATTTCATTAACACCATCCTTACCATCTCCCAAAACTGCTCTCGGATATAAGTGGGCTTAGACATGTCTGGGGCGTAGACCCCTAGAACAAACAACTTCTTTAGGCCCACTTTTATTTGTATCCATAGCAGTCTCAGGCTTACACATTCATACTTTTTCACACATTGACTCATTCTTTCTAAAAGGATGATACCGACTCCCTGGCATGCTCGCTCGGTCTCATCTACACCGGACCAGTACGCGGTGTATATGCCATGTGTAGTGACATCCTTTCCCTTCCGCTTCGTCTCATTTACACATAATACATCTATTCATCTATCATACATCATATCGCATACTTCACATACATCTTATCATTCATTGTTCCACATACATTCAGCGTAGCTAGACGGGCCTCCGCAATCCTCTTTTCGCCCCTCCGGGAGACAGAACGTGACGGGTGGCATCACCTCGTCGCCGGTTTTCCTCCCGGAGATTCTTTGCACCCCTGCCCCATTAAAGGGGCGCCGGGAACTCGGGGCCATTTCTTTTTTTCTTTGCCTCATGGTGCGAAAACAAGGGGGTGGTATATTTTACACCGCTACCACACGGCGAGTAGCCGAGTCTGTTCTTTCGGCTTTGTCGCTCTTTTAGCACCCCCCGGGGGAAACGTGTAGGGCGGGCCTAGGATTAGGTGGTCGAAGCCTACGGACGCGAGCGACTTATCCCCCTAAAACTATATATACGGATTTTATCGCGTTTAATGAACTTATTTTTAATTGATAGGAGAGATGCTCCGATCTACAAGAAGCCCATAGGAAGGGAGCTTCGAAAGAAGCGCTTTGTGCCAAACCCGATTGAAGGCCTTCGCAATGTCCAAACTAACGGCCAATGCCTCCTCCTTAGACTCTACTTCCTCCGCCCATCTATGAGGTAGGTAGACCAAAAGATTACCAGCTGATCGACCACGGAGAAAACCGTATTGGCGATCACTAATCAGCTGGTGATCCTCAAGGTACCTCATGAGCTGGCAATTTACAATGGTCTCCATTGTTTTGGAGAATAAGGAGCTGATGGCGATAGGCCGGTAGTTGGACGGGTCTGAGTGGTCACCTTTTTTAGGGTTCGGGTGGACGAAAGCCGTCTTCCATGATTTTGGGACTACGCCTAGGGAGTAGGAGTACCGGAAAAGACGCGTTAAAACCGGTGCCAACTCTGGAGCACACGTCCTCAGCACAATTGGGGGGATTCCGTCAGGCCCACTCGACTTGTGGATGTCCAGGGAGAGGAGTGCTTTGCGAACCGAGCGCTGTGTTAACTGCACTTCCAGCATGGAGCACTCACACCGCGGGATGGTCAGCGGCGTACTCCCTCCGTCATCGAGAGTCGAGTTGGACGCACAGAAAGAGCCTAGCAGAATGGCTATCTCCATTGCGGTATGGGCCAGTGAGTAGTCCTCCCTGTGCAGAGATGGAAGAGATGGCTGACAAAAATCCTTGGCGAGAGCTAGAATGCACGGGTTCCAGAAGGAAGGCGAACTAGTTTCTTGCCAATTCTGCCTACGTGCTCTGACTTTGCCTTGGCCATGACTCCTTTGAAGGACCTGGAGGCGAAATTACACTTCTTTTTTAGAGCGCTGGTGTTTACATCCCGGGATGTATATGCGTCAGCCCAGGCATGGTAGCACTCCTGCTTATAGCATGATGCTATTTTACAAGAGCGACCAAACCATGGCTGAGATTTGCCTCCAATGGGCACCACAGAGGAAGGAATAAAAAGTTCCATACCCTGAAGTACCACATCAGCGACAGAATCTGACATCCGTCCGGGTGAGAGGTCAGCAGAAGGTCCAACAGGGAAAGTGCATGATCCTCCACATCTGGAATCTGTGTAGGCGAAGTAACCATTTATGTCAGACCATATGCCAAGGCAAAATCATAAACAGATGTCCCCGCATGATCGGTTAAACGTGAACTAAGCCATTCAACGTGAATGGCGTTAAAGTCTCCGAGGATCACGATCTCTGCGGAGGGGATCTGCTGTAGCAACGAATCTTTAGCCATTTGGACGTGTTCGAAGAGTCGGTCTGTTTCGGCATTACCGCTATGGGGCCTATAGAAGCACCCGTAGACGCGCGGATGGTCGTCGCTGTCTAAGCGTAGCCAAAGGATGGACAGTTCCGAACCTTCAAGTCTACCGGTGCGTCGAGAACAGATGTCCTGTTCTGTCTGTCGTAAACGGAAACTCCAGCCCGAGGCACAAAGGAGTGTTCCAGTTTGTACCCCGGGTTGGAGAGATACGAGACATCAGCCGGAGAGGACACCTGCGTCTCGGTCAGAAAGAGCAGAGCCGGCCTCACCGTCTCGAGATGGTAGTGGACGGCGTTTAGGTTAGAGTGAAGTCCCCTGATATTGCAGAAATTCACGGACAGCGTGGCAGGGGTCACCTTGGTCTTGTTGCTCCGTTTGCCCCGAGCAGTTGTAGTCTTGAGCGGAATTCCCCCCCCCCCCAGAATACGCGGGGCAGCCTGAGCACCCACGCTCAGAGGTGGAGAAACATGGTCGTGGATGCTCAGCGAGGGATTCTCCAGGGGCGCTGGTACCCTCCTGGGTTAGTCTCATCATCATTTAATTCCGCTACCATGTTGATGAGGGGGGGGGGGGGATTTGGGCCTCCGGCCACCTGCACTCACCAGACGAAATGCGGAAGCAGAGCTTCCACTTCACGCCGGTATTCTGTGAGGTCGTGGTACCACCCCGGTTTGAGCCGGCCCATACGTGCAATAGCAAAGCTGCCGCCATTATGCCAGAGGAAAGAAGAAAAGATCATTAGGAAACTTGAGGGTCGAAACATAAAAATATTCCAGGACATGTAGTCTACATGCATTAAAAGTAGGGTGACGTTTATAATGAAAATCATCGGATACTGTACTCACAACACTGGTGAGCTTCATCTCCGAGTCGTAGGTCTTGGCGAGGCCGAAGTCCGCGAGCTTGACGCGGCCTGTAGACGTCACCAGCAAGTTGTGCGGCTTCAGATCGCGGTGCACGATGCGATGCGAGTGAAGGAAGTCCACGCCCGACAGGATGTCATACGACATGCTCTGTAATATTTAATATCAATAAAATAAGTAATCGCATTTTTATTTTATTTTAAATTACTCTGAATTAAATATTGTCTCGTGTAATATGATGACGTTTTATATATTTACAAATGTACAAACATCCATCCATACAAACACTTTTTCTGGTTCGAACCCGCGGCCTTTGTCACTGCACACAAACGCTTTGCCACTGTGCTATGAAACAGTCGAAGTTCATTAATAGTTAGAACAGTAATCTAAAGAGCGTATGTTCTATTTGTGGACACCATTATTACAATATTATTTAAAATACACACTAATAAACTTGATTTTAGTATAATGTGTAAATAGCTAATTTGTTTCCTTCCTCTTCTATAAAATAAATTTGGAATGAAAGCAAGCAAAAAAATAAAATGTAATGCGCAACATTCAAAGACTACAGAAAACGAAAATAATCATGAGAAGATATTCGAAGGGAGAAAATTCATAGGGACGTCGAAGATCTCAGTCCCCCCCCCCCCCCTTGTGACCATGGATGCTGTAAAGTACCCGAAACGTTGGAAATTAAAATAAGTTAATTAATCGCGATAAAATCCCTATAAATTGTTTTATTCCATATTCAAATGAATCAACAAGTTAACAAGTTGTAGAGAGATTAAACAGTAATGCAGGAGATTCTAAAGTAATGGCAGAGTTCAACAAATGTACCCTGGGTATTTATTATTGGGATAAATCTATGATATTATTATTGTCAGCTCCACCAGGGAAGGACCAAGTTCCTACGGAATACCAGCGTAAAATAGCAGTAGCTTTGGTGTTTCATATGATGAATGTAGTGAATTGTGACAACAAATTGATTATTAATCGAGGATAGATGTCTTAAATCAGGAGAACTATGTGCTAAAATAATAAAATTATGTCTGTGAATAAATAATACAGGGTTATTTTGCAGCAATCGGACAAATTTTCAGAGAAGGTTCAGAGTAAGTAATATAGGCAAATGGTGTAAAACAATTAATTTAAAAAATCTTAAATATTCTGTCCTTTTTATCTTTTAAATTCAAAATACGTGATAATGCATTATTTTGCATTACTGTGTACACACACATTTGGGGTGGATCGGTAGGCTAAACCGTTGTTGCCCATAAATCACATTCAATTTGAAATAATTTCAAATAAAAGCAGAAGCCTTACTTACTCATATTTTAAAAAACTGTACGGGTATATCATTATTTATATACTTGAACTTAAGTTTAAACTTGTCTACTCTTTGAAAAAAAAAACCCTGTATTACATACATATATTCTTTTGCAAAGAGGCAATACTAAATAAATAAACTAGCAAATTACAATCTATGTTACACCATTACCAGACATATACTCACCCTTATTCTATTTTCTGAGAGAGGTCCTGGTGCTCTCTTAAGATAAGACTCCAGGTCCTGCTCGACATGCTCGAATACCAGGAACAAGACCAACTGGTGGTCTCTTTCAACCGATTGTCCGCCATGACAAACGTCTAACAATCTATGAAGATAATATATAATTTATTTTTGAAGTGTCTTAATTTTGAAGATAAGAGAATTCTGTCAACATACATTAGAGTAGCATAGGAGACTTGCAGTGTTTAGAGGCCGCCAGTATATAGGATTTAACATAGTAGATCTGTGAAGCAGCTATATCATGGTTGTAGCACAAATGGTATGGTTCAACTGCAGAAGAAGCACTCTCCCACAGATATTACCAGCATAAAATATCAGCCTAATACTGCTGTTTTATATGTGAAAGCAGATCCGCAGACCCTTTTTAACCAACTTAAAAATTCTCAATTTGAGTGGTTTTTTTTAGTATTTATGTTACTGATTGTAAAATGATTTTATTAATTCTTTTTCTATTAAGATTCGGAATAGGCTTTACCTCAATGGTGGTCCTATTAAACTTTGAAGAAAAAATTTCACTCCAAGGATGGAAAATAGAGGAGTTTCGTAATGCACTATTACGAAACTCCTCTATTATATATTACGCAAATAAAGAAACGACTTTAATGTTTCTCTTTTTTTAAATAGGTTATACCTTTAGAGTGGTCCCAAATATTTTATGAAAAAATTCCACCAGTAAGGATTGCAAATAAATAACTTCTTTATAGCAATTTGAAATCGATTAATTTTTACTTTTTGTTAAAAGTTATAATTAAATAGATAACACTGCATTCATTATATTTTACTCCTCAAGGGTGACAACAAATTTTGATTCTTAATTGAGGCTGGAAGTATGTGTCTATGGGCCACAGTATCCACTTACCATCAAGTGAACTGTGCGCTCGGTTGTTATCTTTATTCTATATAAAAAATGCTAGCTCTCTAGTGGCTGCATTACAGAAGTTATCACCGTTTTGTCCTGTAGCTGTTGTAAGAAGCGGCTATGGGAAATGCAAGAAAGACTTTTACAGGCTGATACAGAAGATGCTTAAATTTAACGCTGCTGTGTTGCATATGGTGGGTGTAGAGAATTGAGAGTCCCTTTTTTCTGGAAACGAGGCATTCCATTTTAGTTCTCATGGGTGACAATGCATCTGCATTTTGATTCATAATCAAGCATAGATGTAGATGTCTATGGGCCACCGCAACCACTTATCATCAGGTGGACTGTGTGCTCGCTTGTCACCCTATCGTATAAAAAAATATACCCAGACTGGTGATGGGCAGCAGTGTCAAAGGTTCAAGATGTCTGGTAGAGCAATTGTCAATCCACTTGTTAAATATAAACTAATTATCGTTCCGACAACAAAATTTGAAGTGCTCAAAGTTCAAAAACTTTATTAAACTAAGTTTATATAAAAAGGGTTATTATAATATAGTAAGGAATTTATGAATGATAATAACCCCTGGGAATGATCGCTACCGAGCTATTTCTGTTTTGTTTTGTGTAATTAATTGTGTAACATACATGATTGTAAACTGTTATTTTTTTTAAGACTCGCTGGGTTTCTTGCTGGTTCTTCCCAGGGAAGAGGTTTTTTTCTGAACCAGTGGTGATTAAACAAAAGAGTGACTTTCAATAAGTTTTATTTATTATCTCTTGCTAATTAACCTTGTTTCAATGAACAAAATTATGGTTTTATGGTTTGTTCATGGAGAAAGAATGAATGAGGAAAGAGTGACAAAGCAAATTTATGTTGCAGAAGTGAATGGAAGAGTTGGAAAGGGACGTCCTAGGCGAAAGTTTATTAACCAAATTGGCGATATATTGAAAATGGGCCAAATTAGGAGTACCCTTAACCAACAAACGTGTATGGTAGATATATGGATGTGTAAGGGGCGAGAGAGGTGTGTCAGGATTGTGCCAAATGGAAGTCTGTAGTCTCTGTCTACTCTGGGTGACAGAGGGGTAGGCAGAGACTACAGACTTATGTATGTATGTATTATGTATCTATATTGAATAAAAATGTTTCTGTTATGTTTTTGTTTTAACAGAAGAGGTCCATGTATACCAAAAAATCAAGAATAATCTGTACTTAACAAACATCATTATTAAAACTCACCTAACTATATTTGGATGTCTATATGCTTCTAGTTGTCTCAATAATGCAATCTCCCTTAATGTAGACAGAGGTATGCCATCCTCAGTCAATGCCACCTTCACTTTTTTCATGGCTACAATTTGACCACCATTGTGTAGGTCTCTAGCCTTGTACACTGTACCATAGGCTCCTAAAAATACAACACAACTCAGCAAATTTGATAATCAATAAATTCAGGTCATAAGTTAGAAAATAAACTGTGACACAACACATGTACACACAGAATAGAAGGCCTTGCTCAGGATCTAATATTTTTAAATGAGAAAATATCAAAGAGTTTTGTAGGCAAGAAGCTGTAATATCAACATGTCTATCTTAAGAATTTTTTGTATATGTGTTAATTACTAGAGATAACTATTATGTGACAATGGATCAAGGGACACAGTGGATCTAGAGGCAACGATGCAGCAGATGAACTGGCTAGAAGGGCGTTGGCTCTGGCAAGTATAGGGCCGGAACCTATAATACCAATCCCCTTGGGCTATGTTCGTTCACTGGTACATAGATACTTCAATAATTTACGCACTCAACTTTGGAAAAATTTTGTAGACTGTAGAGAAGTCAATTTTATTCAAGTGTAATTTTATATAAATTATGCACAATGTGTAATGTGATGGATGCATGGGTAAACAGGAATTCCCCCTGCACCCTCTGGTGGGTGATACCAGTGGACTGTTACCTAATATTATGGAATTTGATTTATTCTTTATAGAATGTTATGTTGCCAGCATCCCTTCTTATAATAGTGTAAATTGACAGGAGTTCAATGTTGATCAATATTTTATTAAACATGTGTATAATTAAATCAATGTTGTTTTACGATCAAAAATTTGAATATATAGTCCCTTGTGAAGCAAAGCTTTCTTTTGCCTTGGTTACAAGCAGACAAAGTAAAAGTTAATTGTGTATTATATTATACCAACAAATATAAACCTTATGACTCAGGCATTAGATCCTCAACAAGTCAACAACTCAACTTTACTCACAGTGAAACAGTAATCAAAAACGGAATCAATTGTATGCAAAAAAGAGACAACTATATATATGTTGTATCCCTTTTTACACACGCACCAACTGTCACTACCTATATTATCTACCTATCTAATTGTTAAAGTACCCCGTTAAAATTATCTAAATTATGAAACAAACTTTTTAGGTAGAATATTATTTTGCAATATTTAATAAAAAGGAACACTTGTGTTTTAATCTTGCTTCCACACTTAATATGATTATTAACAAAAATGCGCGAGATTATATTTGGTGCCGGCACATGGTGTATAAGTAGGTTATAAAAAATATACCTGTTCCAATTACATTGAGTTCTTCATACTTTTTTGCAGTTTGAAATAGGGCACTAAAATCACTTATAGAGGCCGTAGAAGGAGGACTTTGGGAGGTACTACTAGCACTTGCACCCGACATAATTTTATCTAAATATTATACGATAATTGTGTAATGTTTACGTTACGTTACATCTCACACACTTATACATGAAAAGTAAACATCACGCTTCTTTTAGTCGCAGTGATAATGCGTTTTATGTTTTTGCGGAACAAAAAAAATATTAAAGTTCGCATAAAAGTTGTTATAAAGTTGACAGTTAAGTTTTGAGGGGCAAGAGGGAGGTACCAAACAGCCAAACACCTGTCGCATAATACGACGAAGTTAAATATTTGTTGTTAACCACAGAGACAGAGTAAGAGTATATACGAGTATATATTAATGTATAGGAAGGAGTAAGAGAGACATAATATAGAAGAAATGTCTATAGTCAACTTAATGTAGTTGACTTCATTCTGTTACAGATTACATAATAATATTTGTAAAATAACGGCATCTATTGACTATAATACGCGATAACACGAACAAAGTTTCAAAACATACTTTCTGATGGATGATTTATTTTTATTTTTAGTGAACGTTGTTTAGCTTCTTCTGATAGGTGGCGCGATGTATAATTTATCAATGACTCGACGACAACGCTATTTATCACTATCTATCACTTTAGTTATTGTTATGATTTTCTTTTTTTGTTTTATTATAGCGTGATTAGGCTATGAGGAATTTTTATCCTTATAATTATTAAGTATGCGTTAATGACTTGAATACAGCGCTACCTATCGGATCTAATATAGCAACGAACCATCATCTCAACAAAACCAATGTCTATAATATATTGTGTGGTTATAACCTGAATCGGTAAAATCATTCAGAAATTACAAAATTACATACGCACTAGATTAATGGTTATTTAACTAAGTATTTTATCATTCCGGCAGACGTTGCTACGGCTATTCTTTCCAGTTTGTGGCGCCACAAACTTTACTCTTCCATACCGAAATGTGACGCGAAGAGCTTTATTTCGATTAATTAAAAAAATATTTTTGTGATTTGGATATAAACTTGTGCGCGCTTTACTATTTTTTTTACAATAAACAATAACTAGATCACAGTGCCATCTATAAAGAGTCCAGAGTGTTTTATTTTAAATTTTGGTACTCAAACTACATATTATTATTATAATGTGAATATATGACCTCAATCGGTTAAGTTGTTCAAAAGTTATACTATCCCTTTTAAGTTAAAAACGACTTAAAAAGTAAGTGGTATATTTCTAAACAAAATTATACAAAATATTTAATAAAGATAGCTAGATATTATTATTACAATGTGAATATATGACCTCAATCGGTTAAGTTGTTCAAAAGTTACATTATCCTTTCAAGTTAAAAACAACTTAAAAAAGTAAATGGTATATTTCTAATAATATTGTACAAAATGTTCAATAAAGACAGCACGGGCTCGTCCGGGATTTGAACCCGGGACCTCTCGCACCCGAAGCGAGAATCATACCCCTAGACCAACGAGCCATATTAAAAAGATTTGAATTTTATTTTCTTTACATACGTATGCCATGTACCTAATGATAGTGTAAAAATATTCATTACCTTATAACATCCTGTGGGTGTCGTAAGAGGCGATAAAAGGAAATAAATCAGAAGATGGGCAACAGCGACCTCCTAATAAGTAATAACGACTAAAAATAAAAAACTGCGGTTGTCTACCCGCTTGCCGAGGGTGGCAACTATGGCAAAATCCCCTCTACGAGGCAATCTCCGATAGAGGCCTTTGTTCAGCAGTGGACTTTAATGAGCTAACGGTTACGGTTACTTTACGTACGAATAATATTATGAAGTTGACAAAATATTTTATTCTTTTGTTAAGTTATAACAAATGTAACTGTAAATTATGTATTAACATTGCTGAAGACGAAAAAAATATATATAAATGTTTTGCAAAAAAAAAATGTAAATCTATAAAGGCATAATATGTTCAAAACTTGTTTATATATATATATATATATATATATATATATATATATATATATATATATATATATATATATATATATATATATATATATATATATATATATATATATATATATATATATTGGTAAATGTACAAGCTGTAGATTTTGTTTCAATAAATAAATAAATAAAAAAAATTAGACTGTTACTTATTAAGTAGGCGCCTATAACACAAAATAAATACTTTATACATTTTTATAGTTATAATAAACATTATAATACACTTTTTTTTAAAAGAGTACGTAAGTAAATTATATATTATTAATAATAATGGTATGGAAATAAAATATTATATTATTCAATTATAAAATATAAAAATCTTAGACTTATTCTGAATCTGTTAAACAATAAATAAATA
Source organism: Parnassius smintheus behrii (assembly GCA_036936625.1). Lineage (NCBI taxonomy): Eukaryota > Metazoa > Arthropoda > Insecta > Lepidoptera > Papilionidae > Parnassius > Parnassius smintheus. Next base: position 5,565,224 of record JAUPFT010000024.1, read on the forward strand.
ATAATCATAAATGTTTAAATAATTATTGTTTTAAAATGTAAGTTTTAGAAAGTCGACGCGCGAAAGGCGAAAAATTACCGCTAGCTGATTCCTTATAGCTGTCCCTGTTTTTCAAATGGATTATATATCTCTTATCTTTGTTCTGCAGACGATTTTCTGAGAAGCCTTTGAAACGCGTCAGTCGGTATCGGACATTACAGCGCGCGCGTGTTTAAAAATAAAATTAGAAAATTTTACGTTTTTTAATCAAATAAGAAACTTAATTCCGTTGTTTTTATATTTTACTTATTGTAAAAATTATATGTGATAAAATTAATTAAGTTAATTAATGATATGATTAATTTTTTCTCAAAACATAGCTCATGTGTCAGTGCATGGTAAAATGTGAAAGTTGGTACGTGCAAAGAAAATAGTGCGAGTTCCTTTTTGCTACTTTTAGCATACTTTTGTGATTCAAACAGCTGATAAATATAGTTTGTTGTACGCATCCGGTAAGGTTTTATAATATTTTACCAAAATTGTATAAATAATATAATCATTTACTTATTTTATATTATTTTTATTATGCTGTGATTATTGTAACTTTTTATTTGTAGCCGTCCTTAATCCAATTCTAAATAACTTTGTTTTGTTTATACTATTTATTGTTTAAATTTAATATAAAATTATTTAATATACATAATACGTATTATCTACAAATACAGTCCACCTTAATCAAATCAAAGCTTTGGTGATGGAGAATATTTATATAATTAAAATGGTTTTTTAAGTGTAGCGAGTAACGACAGTAGCCTAACCCGCGAACTTGGAAAGAGTGGGTTCAAATCCGCCATTCGACTACTGTCGTGAACCACTCCTAACACAAGCATTTTAGGAGCGGTTAAAGGAAACATTTGTATTTATGTCAATAGAGGTGAAATTATTCTATTGTTTTGTATTTAAAAAATAGATATATAAAATGTATTTTAACTATCAACTTCTTTTACATATTATGTTTATTCCTATATTTCGTACTTATGTTATCTTTGTTACACATATACAATATTTTATGTTTATATACATGATCCGTTTTAGTTACTTTAACCGCTTTTGTTAACACCTACCAATTTTTATTTCTATAATATTAATAAACGAGCAATCCTTACGTATATATATATATATATATATATATATATATATATATATATATATATATATATATATATATATAAAATCGGAAACTATATAAATACCCCACATAATAAATTATTTCATCAAACATTAAAGATCGATCACTGCTCATGTAATGTAGCAGTGATCGAAGTCACCTAGTAAGCAAAATAATGCCTGTGACTACTAAAAACAGACTTCAAGCAAATAAAAAAATATTTCACATACTGAAGTCGGGAAATAATTTATTCATCTAAAAAGAAACTTGGCACATACTTCAGAATATTAAATTATTTTATTCTTTGTAATTATCTGAAGTCTACTTTTACTCTTTAATAAGATTTTTTTCATTGTAAGTTTTAATTAACTAAAGTTGATTTGTAAGTTATATACTCATTGTAAGCTTAAAATTATGTACTTGTATATTAAGAGTATCTTTGGTAAATGTTGATTTAGACCACATATAATTATGGATCATATTATTGCTAATGTAGAGACACAACTACTAACACAATTGTTGTGAAAAGATCGGAGGTAGGCTAGGTAGTAGTCACCAGTTTTAATACGTGATAGAGTAATGCTGCAGTTATAAAATATGGTTGTACCACGAATGGGTCGGCTTGACCGAGGCAGGACCATGCTCTCACAGAATGGCAGCGTCAAACGGCAGATCAATGCTGCTGTGTGCAAACACACGCATTATCATTCATCACGCGAAAACAAGAGACCCTTTTACTGGATTGGAGGCATTCCATCTTAGTCCCCAAGGGTGACAACGCATCTGCATTTGGATTTTTAATCGAGGATAGATATAGATGTCTATGGACCACAGTATCCATTTACCATCAGGTGGACTGTGTGTTCGCGTGTCAACGTAATTCTATTTTCTTTAAAACCTCCAATATTGGTGTAGCGGCCGAAACTTCGTTATGGCTAAGCTTAAAGTTGAGTTTCGAGCTGCGGAGATTAAACTTGTGAGCATTGTCCTCCATAATCCAGGTAGAGTCGTGGGGACAATTCAGTTTTGTTTGTTCTATCTATTTTACGTAAACAAGCAGAATAATAGCACTGCAGGTTTAAAAGTATTATTGTAATTAATAACATGTAGAGTTACCAACCTGTTTTAAATGTAAAACAAGCCTACATGTGTCCGGTTTTTCCGGATTTGTCCCAGTTAATAAAACTCATTAGGGTTAGTACTAAAGGCCAGTTTTTCCTGCTGTTTTTATGCTTTAACTAACTAGTGTTTCTAAACGCGTTTAATTAAACGTTCGTTAAAACTCTTGAATATAAAACCAGGATGAAATTTTTTTAGCGTATTTCTATTTGCTTACTTATACTCTAAGCAAAAATAAATTTGTTTTACTCGACTTATGAAGGGAGAAATCCTATAAGGTGGGAGAGTATTTTTCGAGTTATGTGCCTACGTATGTATCCGATAGCTGACCCGATATAAAATATATAGGTACCTCCTACCGTACCATCTATCGTATTCAGATATTGTAGTTTTATTTTTTGGCACTTAACCAACATATACCGATTTCTTTGGTACGCTCTATAGCCTAAACCGCTTGATGGATCTTAGCCTAGGGGCTCCCGTTAGAATTGTCTTTCAAACGAGCACACAATCCACCTGATGCTGTGACCCATAGACATCTACATTTATCCTCGAGTAAGAATCAAAAGTCAAAACGCAGATGCGTTGTCACCCCTGAGGACTAGGATGGAATGCCTCGTTTCCAGTAAAAAGGGTCTCCAAATCACTACACTCACCATACGAAACACATACAGCAGTATTAAGCTGCTATTTTACGCTGGTATTCTTAGTTATAGAAGTGACAAGAGGTAAAACATTTACCCCTCTCAGTAAACATTTAGTGTTAGAGCCGTGTAGTGGCGGTTGAGAATATCCACTACCCCATATCTTCCCGTGGGTGTCGTAAGAGGTGACAGAGGGAGACAGGCAGGAGATGGGCAGCAGCATCTGCCTGATAACAACTGTGAGATAATAAAAAACTGCGGTTGCCAACCCGCTCGCCAAGCGTGGCAACTATGGCAAATATCCCCCCATGAGTAACGACGCAAACAAACGGCCCCCAGTCCCCGGCGGCCCCGCTATTCCTGGCTACGGTGGCGACCATGGTAACGGCGGGGAGGGGGTGCTAAGGATCGCCGGTGGAGGTTCGGTTGCCACCTACGACGACTCGACCTGGCAACATATAAAGCACGCACCCTGAGGACTGACGAGAAGATACTAGAGTTGGAAAAAGAGGTAGACAAGTTGCGCTGGCATATTATTGGGTTATCCGAGGTCCGAAGAGAGGGGGAGGACACGGTAATCCTCGAGTCCGGCAACTTGTTCTATCACCGGGAGGGCGAATATCTGTCCCAAGGAGGTGTCAGATTTATCGTCCACAAGTTTCTCGTCAACAACGTTGTAAAGATTGGGAGTATGTCGACGAGGGTCGCGTACCTGATACTCAGAATCACCAAACGGTATTCGCTGAAAGTCATACAGGTTTACGCACCAACCTCGGCACATCCCGATGAGGAGGTGGAGGAAATGTATGAGGATATTTCCAGAGCCATACATTCCTCCACAACCCACTACACGGTGTTGATGGGAGACTTCAACGCAAAACTAGGCACAAGAGAAAGCGGTGAGCTGAAGGTAGGGAAATTTGGAGTAGGGCAACGGAACCGTAGGGGCCAGCAGCTGACCGACTTTATGGAGAAAGAGGGACTCTTTATGATGAACTCTTTCTTCCAGAAGCGGCCCCACAGGGGATTGATGAGATTGACTTCATTATGACGACCAGACGCCAACTGTTCAGTGATGTCTCAATGATCGCAAGGGTGAAAACTGGCAGCGATCACCGAATGGTTAGAGGCACACTGAACCTAAACGTTAAGTTGGAGAGGTCTCGTCTAATGAAATAATACTCGTTTTTACGGAATTTATCGCGTATATTTAACTTTTTAATACCCGACGTTTCGAGAGCTTTACAGCACCCATGGTCACGGGAAGGACTGAGATGTTTAACGTCCAGATGTCATAGTTAACCGCGGTTACCATAGATTAAAATTTAACTTTTGTTCCGATCTACACAGTATGAACTTATGGTATCATGAAGCCTTGCAGTTGTATGCTTGGGTTGGGATTTAATTTTATTTATTATAGGATCCCAAGCAGATGGTAGCACCCAGCCATCTTCTCTATTGAAATTAGGGTGTTTTTTGATTTCAATAGCCTCGCGAATCATCCTTGGAAGGAATCGGTGTTCTTTAGCGAGGATTTGTGGTCTATCAAATCTGATGTAGTGACGGGGGCGATCCTGTACATGTTCACAGACTGCAGACTTCCCGGAGCGTCGATTCTTCACATCAGCTATATGTTCTTTGACGCGGGTTTTAATTGATCTTTTAGTTTGTCCTATGTAGGAGAGACCACATTCACAATCAAGCTTGTACACTCCTGCATCTTGCAGAGGGACGTTACACTTGACTGATGGTAAAAACTGACCAATCTTCTTCGGCGGCTTGAAGTATGTTTTGATGGAAGCGCGCTTCAAGATATAGCCAATCTTGTCAGTGACTCCTCTAACATATGGCAGTTCAGCAGGTACACGCTCGACTGTGGCCGGCTTCACTCGTTCTCTGTGACGTAGGCACGGGACCCGAAGCTTGTTGTCATGCAAAACTTGCTTGACGTGTTGGAGCTCGGCAGCCAGGTGTTTACTGTCACAGATCCCTCGTGCTCTCTGAAACAAAGATTTACCCACGGTAGCTAACTGTGAAGGATGGTGGTGAGAATCACCGTTTAAATATCTATCTGTATGGGTCTTTTTTCTATACACAGTATGGCTCAAGGTGTTATCAGGATTCCGAATTACTAACACATCTAGAAAAGCTAAGGAATTGTTTGCCTCTAACTCCATTGTGAACTGAATTTTAGAATTTATAGAGTTAAGATGGTCTAAAAATGCAGTTACTTTATCTAAAGGTAGAATTGTGAAAGTGTCGTCTACGTACCGCTTGTAGAATCTTGGATTTATGGGAGAAGTAAGCAGGGCTTTCTCCTCAAAGTCTTCCATGAATATGTCGGCGACAATGGGAGATACAGGTGAGCCCATCGCCACACCATCTACTTGCTTGTAGAACTCCTCCTTCCACAATAAGTAGCCAGATGTAAGGCAGTGTCTGAGTAATACTGCATATTCTACGGGCATGTTGTTTTCCTCCAGCCTCCTAGTTACAATTGAGATGCAGTCTTCAACAGGTAAGCATGTAAACAATGACTGCACATCAAAACTGACCATAGTTTCATTGTCTGCCAGACGCAGGTCTTTGATCTCGCTGACAAAATGGTAGGAATCCTTTATGTGTGCTCTTGTGTGTCCCCTGAGCGGTGAGAGTATTTTCGCTAAGTGTTGAGCCAATCTGTAAGTTGGTGAATCGATTTGGCTCACTATGGGACGTAATGGAGCATTGGGCTTGTGTATTTTTGGTAACCCATACAACTTTGGTGATTTGGCGCACGTAGGTATTATCCATTTTACGTCCAGATTTAATTTTTCGGAGTGTTTCTTTATGAGGTCACTAGTTGTTTTTAGTGTGCTATTTGTTGGGTCGTTTTTAACCTTTTTATAAGTACTTACATCCGACAAAAGTTCTTGTATTTTTGAATTATAATCTGACGTATCCATGACTACCGTGGCGTTTCCCTTATCTGCGCGGAGAATCGTAAGTTCTGGTTTATTGCGTAGGTTCTTTAACGCTATAAATTCGTCTCTGGGAAGATTCGGTTTAGGCACTGAACATCGACGTAACATAGACGAAATGTCTTGACGTATCGCCTCCAAATCTTCTTTCCGCATATTGTTTTTAAATAAACAGTCCTCGACGCTACAGATAATTTCTTCGTACGGTAGTCTGCGCGGACTTACAGCGTAATTTAGTCCTTTGGATAAAACCTTTATTGTTGCATCATCCAGTGTTTGTTTTGACAGATTATAGAACGCGATTAATCTATGATCTGTGTTTGTCAATGGTTGCTTTTGGTTCTGGCATTGATTCGGATGTTTGACATTTGATTTGGCCGTTAATTTTTGATATTTTACTATATGTTTGTTTTTGCATTCGTTATATTTACTAATTTCGCGTTTATTTAATGTTTCCATGCAAAAATTATAATCAAACGTCGTTAAAACTTTCTTTAATTCACTGGATAATGAGTCTATGGATTTATTGATGTCATATAGATCGGAGCGTTTTTGTTGGATTACCGCCCGTAACAACTTTTTACTCGCCTGATTTAAGATCTTAGCGCTTCCTCGAATGTCCTTTTTGGTGGATATTTTGACACACGTAGGAATGAGATTATGGTCTCGGCATCTCTTCAAGAAATTTAAGGCTGTTAGATATCTTGCGCGCTTAGTCTTTAGATCTTCTAATCGGCGTATTTTATTTGCAATTACCAGTCCGTACTGGTTTACATAATGATTTCTTATATTTACGCGAACACTACACATTGAAATAATACTCGTTTTTACGGAATTTATCGCGTATATTTAACTTTTTAATACCCGACGTTTCGAGAGCTTTACAGCACCCATGGTCACGGGAAGGACTGAGATGTTTAACGTCCAGATGTCATAGTTAACCGCGGTTACCATAGATTAAAATTTAACTTTTGTTCCGATCTACACAGTATGAACTTATGGTATCATGAAGCCTTGCAGTTGTATGCTTGGGTTGGGATTTAATTTTATTTATTATAGGATCCCAAGCAGATGGTAGCACCCAGCCATCTTCTCTATTGAAATTAGGGTGTTTTTTGATTTCAATAGCCTCGCGAATCATCCTTGGAAGGAATCGGTGTTCTTTAGCGAGGATTTGTGGTCTATCAAATCTGATGTAGTGACGGGGGCGATCCTGTACATGTTCACAGACTGCAGACTTCCCGGAGCGTCGATTCTTCACATCAGCTATATGTTCTTTGACGCGGGTTTTAATTGATCTTTTAGTTTGTCCTATGTAGGAGAGACCACATTCACAATCAAGCTTGTACACTCCTGCATCTTGCAGAGGGACGTTACACTTGACTGATGGTAAAAACTGACCAATCTTCTTCGGCGGCTTGAAGTATGTTTTGATGGAAGCGCGCTTCAAGATATAGCCAATCTTGTCAGTGACTCCTCTAACATATGGCAGTTCAGCAGGTACACGCTCGACTGTGGCCGGCTTCACTCGTTCTCTGTGACGTAGGCACGGGACCCGAAGCTTGTTGTCATGCAAAACTTGCTTGACGTGTTGGAGCTCGGCAGCCAGGTGTTTACTGTCACAGATCCCTCGTGCTCTCTGAAACAAAGATTTACCCACGGTAGCTAACTGTGAAGGATGGTGGTGAGAATCACCGTTTAAATATCTATCTGTATGGGTCTTTTTTCTATACACAGTATGGCTCAAGGTGTTATCAGGATTCCGAATTACTAACACATCTAGAAAAGCTAAGGAATTGTTTGCCTCTAACTCCATTGTGAACTGAATTTTAGAATTTATAGAGTTAAGATGGTCTAAAAATGCAGTTACTTTATCTAAAGGTAGAATTGTGAAAGTGTCGTCTACGTACCGCTTGTAGAATCTTGGATTTATGGGAGAAGTAAGCAGGGCTTTCTCCTCAAAGTCTTCCATGAATATGTCGGCGACAATGGGAGATACAGGTGAGCCCATCGCCACACCATCTACTTGCTTGTAGAACTCCTCCTTCCACAATAAGTAGCCAGATGTAAGGCAGTGTCTGAGTAATACTGCATATTCTACGGGCATGTTGTTTTCCTCCAGCCTCCTAGTTACAATTGAGATGCAGTCTTCAACAGGTAAGCATGTAAACAATGACTGCACATCAAAACTGACCATAGTTTCATTGTCTGCCAGACGCAGGTCTTTGATCTCGCTGACAAAATGGTAGGAATCCTTTATGTGTGCTCTTGTGTGTCCCCTGAGCGGTGAGAGTATTTTCGCTAAGTGTTGAGCCAATCTGTAAGTTGGTGAATCGATTTGGCTCACTATGGGACGTAATGGAGCATTGGGCTTGTGTATTTTTGGTAACCCATACAACTTTGGTGATTTGGCGCACGTAGGTATTATCCATTTTACGTCCAGATTTAATTTTTCGGAGTGTTTCTTTATGAGGTCACTAGTTGTTTTTAGTGTGCTATTTGTTGGGTCGTTTTTAACCTTTTTATAAGTACTTACATCCGACAAAAGTTCTTGTATTTTTGAATTATAATCTGACGTATCCATGACTACCGTGGCGTTTCCCTTATCTGCGCGGAGAATCGTAAGTTCTGGTTTATTGCGTAGGTTCTTTAACGCTATAAATTCGTCTCTGGGAAGATTCGGTTTAGGCACTGAACATCGACGTAACATAGACGAAATGTCTTGACGTATCGCCTCCAAATCTTCTTTCCGCATATTGTTTTTAAATAAACAGTCCTCGACGCTACAGATAATTTCTTCGTACGGTAGTCTGCGCGGACTTACAGCGTAATTTAGTCCTTTGGATAAAACCTTTATTGTTGCATCATCCAGTGTTTGTTTTGACAGATTATAGAACGCGATTAATCTATGATCTGTGTTTGTCAATGGTTGCTTTTGGTTCTGGCATTGATTCGGATGTTTGACATTTGATTTGGCCGTTAATTTTTGATATTTTACTATATGTTTGTTTTTGCATTCGTTATATTTACTAATTTCGCGTTTATTTAATGTTTCCATGCAAAAATTATAATCAAACGTCGTTAAAACTTTCTTTAATTCACTGGATAATGAGTCTATGGATTTATTGATGTCATATAGATCGGAGCGTTTTTGTTGGATTACCGCCCGTAACAACTTTTTACTCGCCTGATTTAAGATCTTAGCGCTTCCTCGAATGTCCTTTTTGGTGGATATTTTGACACACGTAGGAATGAGATTATGGTCTCGGCATCTCTTCAAGAAATTTAAGGCTGTTAGATATCTTGCGCGCTTAGTCTTTAGATCTTCTAATCGGCGTATTTTATTTGCAATTACCAGTCCGTACTGGTTTACATAATGATTTCTTATATTTACGCGAACACTACACATTGAAATAATACTCGTTTTTACGGAATTTATCGCGTATATTTAACTTTTTAATACCCGACGTTTCGAGAGCTTTACAGCACCCATGGTCACGGGAAGGACTGAGATGTTTAACGTCCAGATGTCATAGTTAACCGCGGTTACCATAGATTAAAATTTAACTTTTGTTCCGATCTACACAGTATGAACTTATGGTATCATGAAGCCTTGCAGTTGTATGCTTGGGTTGGGATTTAATTTTATTTATTATAGGATCCCAAGCAGATGGTAGCACCCAGCCATCTTCTCTATTGAATTAGGGTGTTTTTTGATTTCAATAGCCTCGCGAATCATCCTTGGAAGGAATCGGTGTTCTTTAGCGAGGATTTGTGGTCTATCAAATCTGATGTAGTGACGGGGGCGATCCTGTACATGTTCACAGACTGCAGACTTCCCGGAGCGTCGATTCTTCACATCAGCTATATGTTCTTTGACGCGGGTTTTAATTGATCTTTTAGTTTGTCCTATGTCGGAGAGACCACATTCACAATCAAGCTTGTACACTCCTGCATCTTGCAGAGGGACGTTACACTTGACTGATGGTAAAAACTGACCAATCTTCTTCGGCGGCTTGAAGTATGTTTTGATGGAAGCGCGCTTCAAGATGTAGCCAATCTTGTCAGTGACTCCTCTAACATATGGCAGTACAGCAGGTACACGCTCGACTGTGGCCGGCTTCACTCGTTCTCTGTGACGTAGGCGCGGGACCCGAAGCTTGTTGTCATGCAAAACTTGCTTGACGTGTTGGAGCTCGGCAGCCAGGAGTTTACTGTCACAGATCCCTCGTGCTCTCTGAAACAAAGATTTACCCACGGTAGCTAACTGTGAAGGATGGTGGTGAGAATCACCGTGGATGGATTAACCTCGATTAAGAATCAAAATGTAAATGCGTTGTCACCCCTGATTACTAAGATAAAATGCCTCGATTCCAGTAAAACGGGTCTCCGGTCCTCTATACTCACCATACGAAACACAGCAGCATTAATTGGTGTGTAGTGTAGTGGTATTCTGCGAAAGCGTGGTCCTTCCTCGGTCGAGCCGACCTTGCAGCGTGGCTCTACCACGTATAAATAACTATACAATAGTTTCATGACTATGACCTAATCTCACTAGGATCATCACTCCTCATGATCATTGAGAGTTTTTTTTATGTTTTTTTCAATTTCATATACTATTCTTTATTATATCTTTATAATGATACAGGGTGAAAGTGATTAGCAGCCAGCTAGCGATTCGCCTCGGTATCAAACGTGTGCGATTAACCATGGTGGCGATATCTTTTTGTGATTTAATCACAAAAACAGCAACATTTCTCTTTTTTTATAAAAGTAAGAGTGACAATGTTTACACTGTAAGTTGTTCGATTAAGAATCAAATTGCAGATGTGTCGTCGGCTATCACCCCTGAGGATTAAGTGGAACGGTTCGTTAACTAAAAACGGTATTCGGTGTTCGTCACTCACTTTAGGAAACATAGCAGTTAAATGCTGCAATTTCATACTGGTATTTTGTGAGAGCGTGGTTTTTAAACTCTGTCGAACCGATACATTCATGCTACAGTCATAATATTGCGTGTATATTCATTACTAATATTACATAAAATTTGCAAGTATTTTTCGCAAATACCCGCCTAAATAAATTCATAAAATTGTTGGTAAAATTAAAACAGAATAATAAAGATAATAATGTCCTCCAGACCGAATTTCGGTCACGGCGGCCTGCCTCAACGGAGGCTAGTAATCGGCGCAGGACAGGATTATAGTGCTCAAGTGTGTGCGCAAGCACAGGTGCACTCTACCTCTGACGACGAATATTGAATTTTTTTTATACAACGAGGGTGACAAACGAGCACACAGTCCACCTGATGGTAAGTGCTGTAAGTAAGACGCTGTGGCTCATAGACATTCTCTCGATTAGCTCGATTAGGAATCAAAATGCAGATGCGTTGTCGCCCCTGAGGACTAAGATGGAATACCTCGTTTCCAGTAAAAAAATGGTATCCGGTTCCCTACACTCACCATACGAAACACAGCAGTCTTAAGCTGCTATTTTACGCTGGAATTCTGGGAGAGCGTGGTCCTTCCCCGGTCGTGCTAACCCATTTGCATACATCCATAATATAGCTGCAGCGTGGCTCTACCACATATAGCGTAGTAATACCTCACCTCCTATAATTATACTGGAAACTCTATATCAGACCGGGACACAGCAGTGCACGAGTTGCAGATTTGCGACAGAAATAAGTAAGAGAGCGATGCTTACCCAGGCGGACTTCTAGACAAGAAAGAAGTCCTACTATATCCATATAGTCCGATCTACGCAGAACGAGCTTACAGTATCTTAAAGTCTTGCAGTGGTATGCTTGGGTTTGGCTAGTGTTCGGGTAAATTTAAGAAATCATTTTATACGTGGTAGAGACATGCTGCAGCTATATTAGTAGGATAGATGTAGCACGAATGGGTCGGCTCGACCGGGGAAAGACCACGCTCTCACTGAATACCAAATTAAAATAATAGCTTAATGCTGCCGTGTTTCGTATGGTGAGTGTAGAGAACCGGAGACCCTTTTAACTGGAAACGAGGCATTCCATCTTAGTCCTCACGGGTGACAACGCATCTGCAGTTTGATTCGTAATCGAGGATAGATGTAGATGTCTATGAATCACAGCAACCACTTAACATCAGGTGGGCTGTTTGCTCATTTGTCAGTCACCCTTTCATATATATAAAAAAAATATCACGCCTTTGTTTCCAATTGTTTATATTATTTTAATAGATTTCCGGATCGATAGTTGAAAAAATTTAAAAAAATACAATGTTCAGATTATGTTCCCTTCAATAAGCTATCAGTTTTTCTGATTAAATTAAATAAGAGGAGACAGAGAAGTTGTTAGAAATTCTAAAATAATTTGTATTGATTGTAGGTAACAAATAATTGTTCATGATTAAAACTAACGGAACGTTGATGCTTCACATCAGCTATATGTTCCGGGAAGTCTGCAGTTTGTGATCATATCCTAGACGGCCCCAACCATTACATCAGATTTGATAGACCACAAATCCTCGCGAAAGAACACCGATTCCTACCAAGGATGATACGTGAGGCTATTGAAATTAAAAAACATCCTAATTTCAATAGAGAAGGAGGCTGGGTACTACCACCTGCTTGGGATCCTATAATCAATAAAATTAAAACTAAACCCAAGCATACCACTGCAAGACCTCAAGACAGAGTTAGTTCATTTTGCATAGATCGGACCATAAACAATAATTAAAAAAGCTGAAGGTACTCCGGGTTTAACAATGACATCGGAACGTCAGTCATCTCAGTCCCCCGTGACCATGGGTGCTGGAAAGCGCCCGAAACGTCGGGAATTAAAAATAAAAAGTAAAAATAAACGCGATAAAATCCGTAAAAGTAGTTTTAATCATGTGTAGTGTTCGCGTAAATATAAGAAATCATTACAAATAATTGTTATTTAGTTATTTTATTTATCGTATAATATAGTTTAATTTTTTAAATTATCTAGTGTCCTACATTATTAAATCCATAGTGTAAGAGATGGTCTGAAACACAGGTACTCAATCTAGTTCAGACAGGTAGCTAATATTATAAACTTGACTTTTCAATTTTTCTTTTGTAGCTTATACATTATTAAGCTATACATAGTTTTAATTTTATAATAGCATGTTATTTTTTTTAGACTTATTGTTAGTTTATTTAATAGTAATCATATTTTTTCCTGTATGCAAGCATGTGTTATTGAAAACGAAATAAAAAATATATATTTTATTTGACCTACATGATGTTCTTAATTTTTCCAACTTGAAACTCATTGCCTGACTAATCTCATAATCAAATTTCTTTTTATACTTTACGTTTATGATTGGGCATTCACAATCAGTCACTGTGTTTAACTTCAAACTACTGGGTGGGTATATAAAAGAGACATCTAATGCCGGGTTTCAATATTTAAAATCGCATTGTTTTCTTTTACGAGTCGTTTTGTTGTAAATTAAGTGCGTGAAAATCCCCTTTTTAAACCAAAAAATATAATTTATCTATTTATAAACCGTTTAAAGATAATTTTTTATTTTAAATAACTTACTTAACTTAGTTGCAGAATGATTAGTTTGTAATATAAACTGTTTTTACATACACCTCGTATGTTACAAAACGAATCGTTGTAGAAGACCAACCGATGTAATATAAGTCTTAGAATATGTGGTTATTTGAGCAAATGATAGTAATTCGGTTACTAAAACAATTGAAAGTTAATGAGCATTTATTAAACATTTAAGATAACTAGTGAAGAAAAAATTATTTCGTTGGATTTATTAGTCTAAATGTAAAAGACTTAGAAAATATTCCGCTTGAGTTGGCACCATTACTCAGTCTAACCGTATACATTCACGCTAGCCCACGCAAGTGGGTGAACAGCTCGGAATGTCCGGGGAACCTGACAGACAAGAAATATTGAGGCTAGACTGTGTCAGTAACATAGAAGTTTGCGTAATTTTTTGGTTCTGTTTTCGCGGTCGTTGTTCGTGTGTGTTCAATCAGTTGAATCATTCATAGTCAATGGCACCTTTTAAAGACATCCACGTGGCTTACTTTGACAAGATTATTTGTCGCCGAGATTGTCAGTGATGATTTTTTCACACAGCTAGTCCTTAGAAATGTTAATATATTCTTGTCCATCTTACTATATAAAAATTTGGAATGTAACGATACATAACTGTGCCGATACTATACCGATTATTGTAGTAAATAATCGGCAATACCGTTACCGATACCTTTATAGGTGACTGAGTAGAAATAGGTAAAAAAAAATCAAATAAATAATGAATAACTTTCTGTAATATATGCATAAGAGACTATACCTTGACAGGGTTGAAAACCAAAATGTCAAATCAAAATTTCAATACAAAAATTCAAAATTCGAAGAAAACATTTATTTATTAATATAAAGTTTGTTTAAATTATTAGCAGATAATCTGTCACGCAAATCATTTTGATAGAAGCCTGCAGTTGAATACGGATACTCTGAGGCAACTGAGCTGAGCAAGAATGTCGAGCGCACGTTGTTGGTTTCGCGCGTTTTCCAAACTCTTGATATCGGTTGTATATAATCGGCGATATCGATATATCGTACTACCAATTATATCGGCCGATATATCGGTAACGGTATCAGAATCGTTACATCCAATCAAGTCTCGTTAAAACTCGAAAACGGCTCGTACGATTTTGATGAAATTTACTGTGTGGGTTTGAGTGGGGTAGTTTAGTTTCACAATCGGACCTGGTAGATGATGATGTTATCGTGATCCAGAAATCACCCATGCGAAGCCAGGATTGACCGGTAGTTACTATAATCTACTATAAACTAATGTTAGTCTAAAAAGTTAGAGGACCACAAAACGTCTATTTAAAAAATAGTGGTAGAGCCACGCTGCGGCTACATTATTGTTGTATAGTAACTTTCTAGGGCAGGCGGAAAAAAGGAGATTGACCTTTGACGATATCATCGGGGTAGGCAATCTTTTTTGTTAAGGTTCATTTTTTTAATCCTTTTGTCATTACATACATCATCAGAGTGAAAGGCAAGGGTGCCGAGTGCAAAGTTCTTTACAGGCCCTATGTCTATTATTATATAATAAAGAAAGAAGATTATCCTATACCTAAATGAATTAAAAATCAAATTAACATTAATTTAAGTTTATTATTTATAAATCATAAGTTATTACAATTTCCATTATTACGTTAATAGTAGGTAAGTACTTTAATAAGTAGATAGGTAAGTAAAAAGACGAACTTTTAATGCTAAGCATTCTTCAGCAGCCAACCTTTAAACATACATAAAACTTCTCATAAAAAATTCTCAGAGACACTTGACAGACTATTCATCTGTATATATTTCAGAATCATCTTATGATGATGTAGATGTAGAAGAGTCCGACACTTTGATTATAACCTCAAATATCGGCAGTCTTCTTTTTCATAACCGTTTTGGATGGATATACGTTACTAGACCACGTTTCTTTTATATATTTATAGATGTTTACAATCATTATTTAATGAAATATGCGACAATTTCCGCTTCTTTCGTGGTGACGTAAAGTCTTTTATGAGATTTTAATGTCGATGGATCCGATTTCATAATAGTGATAATATACAAAACGTCACAAAACAGTAACAAATTTTTAATACAAAACGTAATAATACAATTAACAAAACAAACTTAATAAAAATTCATCACGCACGGCGTGAGACACAGGTTTATTATCTCTGAATGGCCGCTTCCTTCAACTACCTGCGACCCTACCCCGTACCATGAGACACGCTCAGCGCATAACAATACGTAATATATAAAGAAATGTATGGAAGCAATAGCTGTCGTTTTGTTTCGATGCTAACATAATACTTGAGGTCAATGTACTTTTTTCCGCCTGCCTTAGAAACGTACTATAGCGCGAATGGGTCGGCTCGACCGGTGCAGGACCACGCTCTCACAGAATACCAGCGTGAAATAGTAGCTTAATGCTGCTGTATTTCGTATGGTGAGTTCTAGAAATCCGGAGACCCTTTTTTATTGGAAACGAGGCATTCCATCTTAGTCCTAACGGGTGACAACTGACGCATCTGCATTTTGATTCTTAGTCGAGGATAAATTTATATGTCTATGGGCCACAGATTTATCATCAGATGTAGTGTGTACTTGTTTGTCACCCTTATTCTATAAAAAAATACACGAAAATCAGTAAATAAAAACGTTGTAAACATAAAATTATTACTCAGAAAATAATAAATAACTCCTTTCGTAATGATACATTTCCTTTTTACGTGTAAGGCTTAACCAATGCCTCATTATTGCAGAATACCACTTATCTGCAAGTATGTGCAGGATGCTATTGGTAGAGATACGCAGTAGACTCAGTAATGTAACACACCTTTTACGTATTGCAATGAAAGCCATCTGTGTATGCCTCAGCGAACATGGCAGAGGTACAACAAAAACGGAACACATCCCGGCGGCACTCTGAACACATTTTTATACTGACTACACTGATAAGTAGATAAATATAAATTAAGTTATGTTAATACTCTTTTAACTACACCAGAAATAAAGTTTGTTTATGAAAGGCAGCTAATTCAGACGTTATTTTGACGACTTAATTTTGTCAGCTGTAAGTACTCAGTTATTTCGTATACCTACTTAATGATAAAATATCGAGTACAATAATTATATTTTATTAACTCGGTCAGTTTTCCCGGCACGCTACGAATAGACGAAGCGTGTATTTAAGTATAGTTACAAAGTTCTGCATACTAGTTTTTTTGTTTCACCGAATTCTTTTTATTCTTTAGTCACCAGAATCTACTGTAGTTGTGCCACTAAAAGGGGGAGTGGTTTATTACTCTTTTTTTACCGACTTCAAAAGTATTCAATTTGACTGTATGTTGTTTTTATGTGTTACCTCATAACTTTTCTCTGGGTGAACCGATTTGGATGATTCTTTTTTTATCTGAAAGCTGGTACTTCTCGTGTGGTCCCATATAAATTTAATCAAGATCTCACAGTAGTTTTTGAGTTGTCTTTAATAATGCGTATTTAATTGATTTGGAATACATTGGCTCAGTCGCATTGAAGTCGGTTGTACAATTTTTTTTATTTTACCACTTGTTCATTTAGAAGCCAGAGTTCCATTTATTTGTTAAAAGATTTGTGGCAAATAAAGATTTATATAGCAAATAAATAATTCCATTAAATTCCATTACAATCTTTAAAAGTCCACTGCTGAACATAAGCCTACCCCATAGATTACTTCGTGAAGGGTACCTTGCCATCAGTGGCGAAGCTAGAGCCCCAAGCTAGGGCAAGCCCAAGATATAAATTGATAAAGATATTTGTTTTTAGTTTGAAGATTGTTGTTTTTAGCAGTTTTATAAAAATACACCAATCTTGATTTGTCTCCACGCTTCAGTTTCCTATTCAGTGCAGTCAAGGACGTGTTTAACAAAGCACACAGAAGGCATACCACTGCTAGATAGGTTGTATTACATATCAGCAATTGCATAGCTTCGGTGGCTTTGAAGAAAGCCGTTTGGGTTTGTTTAAGCGAAAGAAAAAAATATTTACATCCAATACAATATATGAACAAAAGTAAAACATGAATAAAGTACAAACTATGTACAAAATTAAAAAAAAAATTATTTACATTCTAATGGATAAGAGATAAGATAAGTGGAATCGTCTCGCTTTCTTATGGAAAGATTTAATTACGTCCACGTAAAATGTTGGTGAACATATTAATTGTACCAATAACTGTTTTTTAAATGCGATAATTGATAAGTCTGAAATACACTCTTAACCTTGTGTATTATCTCAAAAAGTTTAAAGATTTCCTCTCCGATTAGCACTTTAACACACTTCAATTCATCACAAGGAACACTATTATCCTCCATTTTCATTAGAAATCTATAAAAAAGCATACATTTTGAACTCGTAATATTAAATCGCTTAAGATAAGCACATAGAGTAAATAAACATTGAAACGTGAAATGAACTTGCAAACGTATTGCCCGCGCGCCTCTGCTTTTAACAAATTTATTCCCAAAAGCCTGGCTTTAAATCTCTATACAAATTGCTATATATACAATCGTAGTTATATTTCACTATATAATATTTTGCCATAGGTTAGAAAAAGAGCAATCGTCTTCTCGAAAGCCCCGTAAAAAAGCTAACGCGAGCGAGGGAGACAACTAATCGCTCTATTAAAACTCATTTTTTATAACATATCAGTATCGCTAAGGCAATACGAGGTCATCGGTCGACATGTGTCGAACAGTGGAGTGTGCGAGAAATTTGAAATACTTTGAAACATACAGTAGTATTGTTGTAGCACGAATGGGTCGGCTCGACTGGGGAAGGACCACGCTCTCACAGAATACCAGCGTGAAATAGTAGCTTAATGCTGCTGTATTTCGTATGGTGAGTGTAGAGAACCGGAGACCCATTTTACTGGAAACGAGGCATTCCATCTTAGTCCTCACGGGTGACAACGCATCTGCATTTTGATTTGTAATCGAGGATAGATGTAGATGTCTATGGGTCACAGCAACCACTTACCATCAGGTGGACTGTGTGCTCGTTTGTTACCCTATCCTATAAAAAAAAAACATTTTACGAGTTATTTTATTAGTTGATATTATTGATTGATATTATAGATTGATTCAGTTTTAATAAGGCAAGCCCAGCTTTTCGGCTTTTATGGAAGCTTCGCCACTGCTTGCCATAGTTGTCACGCCCAGCGAGCGTTTTGCGTTGTTATCTTAAAGATGCTGCTGCCCATCACCTGTTTCTATTTCGTCTGTCGCCTCTTGCGACACTCGTGAGACGACATGGGGTAAGGGATATTCTTACACCGCTACTAAATAAATAATTAATAATAATTATTATTTTATTACTTAACACACAAGTGTGCAGTTTGTGATCATATCTTAGGCGGCCCCAACCATTACATCAGATTTGATAGACCACAAATTCTCGCGAAAAAACACCGATTCCTATAAAGGACGATACGTGAGGCTATAGAAATTAAAAAACATCGTAATTTCAATAGAGAAGGAGGCTGGGTACTACTACCTGCTTTGGACCCTGTAATTAATAAAATTAAAGCAAAACCCAAGCATACCACTGCAAGACTTCAAGACAGAGTACGTTCATTCTGCATAGATCGGACCATAAACAATAATTAAAAAGCTGAAGGTACTTCGGGTTAACATTGACATCAGGACGGCAGTCACCTCAGTCTCCCGTGACCATGGGTGCTGGAAAGCACCCGAAACGTCGGGAATTAATAATCAATTAAAAATAAACGCAATAAAATCCGTAAAAGTAGTTTTAATCAATACTTAAAATCCCTAACGGGGTAGCCAGAGAGAACAGATCGCCAAGTGTCATACATACCTCTTTCGCTTCTTTCAGGTTCATTATCTTCTTCATACATGCAAGTCTAGGTATCCGAGTACTCTTGACCATCTCTTCTTCGAGTAATTTGCTCACATGGTCTTCGAAAGTTAGTCACGGTCTACCTCGACACCTTTTAATATTTACTTTCGCTCTATATATTTTCTTCACCATTCGGTCTTCACTCATTCGCTCAACGTGCCCAAACCATTGGAGTACGCCCCTATCAATTTTTGTGATAAGCTCATCTTTCAATCCTGCCATATTGCGAATCTCTTCGTTTCGCTTTCTGACTAACACATTTAGGGCACCATTAACTTTGTTCCCGGCAGCGACACGCCTGTCCACATCTAAATCACATCTTCCATCCCGGCTGAAAGCACTCCCCAAGTATACAATTTCATTTACCTGTTCTAGACATTCCTGATTTACCCATATTTCGCATTTCGTTCTCTCTTCGTCCTTTTCAAATACCAGATTTGTGTTTATTGATATTTTATATTTTAATTCTTATATTGTGTATAAGTTAATTGTAGTATAATTTTGCTGAAATTAAATCAAATTGGAAATAGTATAACATCGGAAGTGCGTTTTTTGTTCATCAATATAATTTGTTAACGATGCTGTCATGCTACCGAGTTAGCCGTGTTTTTAATTTATTTTACAAATTTTTCTTATGAGAAATGGGAGTGTCCTTTAAATATTATTAATTTTATTACTTAATAAAAGTTATTAATAGTAATTTAGCTTTACTTAATAAAAGTTAAAGTTACAGCCTATATACACCCCACAGCTGGGCACAGGCCTCCCCTCATTTCTGAGAGGGTTTTAGGGCAAGGAAGTGTCCGCCGCGCTGCCCCAATGCGTGTTGGCGAACGTCACATGTCTTCGAATTTTTTTCTTATTTCTCAGACATATAGGTTTCCTCACAATATTTTCCTTCACTGCCGAGCACGTGGTAAATCAGCACTTAAAATTGCAATTAACAATTTCATTGGTGCCAGCGGGGATCGAACCCGGATTGCTCGCGTATTGTGAAATTTACAGCGAGCGCTAACCATCTGAGCTACCACGGCTCTTAATTAGTTATGAAAATTGTTTGAATGTGTTAATCTTTATTGTAAGATACCTTAAACTAAGGGTTACCATGGGAGAACTTAATGCTTTATGGCATGCTCTACCAGTCAACCATGTACCAATGTTGTTGCGACGGAAACTTATACCACAGTATTTTTTCGTCCAATTGTTTTCTTTTTTCAACCAACGTCAAAAAAGGAGGACGTTTTCAAATCGACTGTATTTTTTTTGTTGTTTCCTCAGAACTGTTTTATATGTGAACCGACTTTGATGATTCTTTTCTAATTTGGAAGGCGGTGCTTTTCATGTAATCCCATATAAATTTGCTCTAGACCAGTTTTTTGAGTTATTCTTAATAATGCGTATTTAATTGACTTGGACTACATTGATGATGTCTTAATTTTATTAACTCCCCGCTAAGAAAATTGAAAAATTTCAAAAATCGGCTAGTTATTGCTGCCCTTTTTTCTAAAATTGAGTTTTCATCAAATCTTGACGTTTTAAGGTCTGTATGTAGTATATACGTATGTGTGTATGTGTGCGTGCATGTGTGTATGTGTGTGGATGTATGTAAACCTCTTATAAATTTTAGACAGCTTGACCGATTGAAATGAATTACCGCTTAGTTCATTCCTTTTCTAAAGTCTTTCATCAAACTTAGATTTCCTATAAATTTTAACTAATTCGGACCGTAGATTTTAAGTGATCTCAAAAATAAAAATTTTGAATAACTGTGTTTTTTGAATAAATTTGAAATGAATTTACCGATCGATTCCAAAAACGAATCAGTTTTTAACCTTGAAAAACCACGTCGATCGTCGCCGGTCCGGTCAAAATCGGTTGATTCGTTCGTGAGATAGCGTTAACGAAAAATTTTGAAAAAATTGTTTTTTTTTTTAATTACTCCGATATTTCATACCTAATCGAATGCATGTCCCGATAATTACATTAGTAGGAAGTTCCAGCGATGGCCTGCATATATATTACTATACTCTTTGCCTGCAGGGTTAACCAATTTTCTTTGTATTGAAGTCGGTTGTACAACTTTTTTAATTTAACCATTTGTTATTTTTTAACCATCATTAATAGGTATATCGGCTGCTCTTCGCTTAGCGGTACTTTTTGAGACACCTATATATAAAAAAATAAGTTAGTAACAAACCATAATATAGCTACAGATATATTATGGTTGGTACCATGAATGGGTTATCTCGACCGGATAAGGACCACCTTCTCACAGAATACCAGCGTAACATAGCAGCTTAATGCTGCTGTGTTTCGCATGGTGAGTGTAGAGAAGCAGAGACCCTTTTTACTGAGAACGAGGCGTTCCTTCTTAGTCCTCAGAGTTCTGACTGAGAGTTCTGACAACGCATCTGCATTTTGATTCTTAACTGAGGATGGATGTAAATGTCTATGGGCCATAGCATCTACTTACCATCAGGGGGACTGTGTTCTCATTCGTCACCCTCATTATTTAAAAAAAAACTGTCTAATCAGTGTGAATATGTAATCTTTCTATAAACAAGGGGTTACTGAAGTCTATGGATCAATGTATCATTGCTTGTATTTAAACGGACTGTACTGTACTTCCGACTGAAGCCAGCAATTAGTGCAAAGCTGCATGGCGGGAGAAATGTGTAAATGGGAGAAATGTGCGGACGAACAGGAGAAGAAGGTCTATATCTCATCATCATCATCATTACAGATCTCCACAAGCCCACTGCTGAACATAGGCCCAAGAAATGCCACAGAGCACGGTCCTGAGCTACCTGCATCCATCGACTTCCTGCATATCTTACCAGGTCGGCACTCAATCTAGTAGGGCTCTGCACTTCTCTTACCGGTACGAGGTTGCCACTCGATAACCTTTCTTAGATGTCTACACGGCGTTTAAACGATTACAGATTCTTTTTTTTGATCCAAAAATTTAAATAATATCAATCAAATACACTAATTTCCGAATTTCGTTTTTGCTATCTTGTTAAAGTCGATGTTACAGCCTTCTCTGTCAAGGATGCGCAAGCAAAAGTAACCCACAAACGTGGAAGTGTGTAACGGGGGCTGGCGACCGTGTACCGAGATAACCTAAATACTCGGTGCTCCCTAACCGGTTCTAACGTACGGACTGACCACCGGTGTAAGTTAGTTAAGGGAAAGATACAACTCATTGATAATAAAAGATATTGTAAACCATAAAAATTACCGAATAAAAATGGTTTGTACAATAGGTGACCTTGTCGCTAAAAGCGATCTCCTTGCAATATTTGGATTTAGCTATATCATAATATGTAATTGCATCTAGCTGCTGATGCATCTATCTTCATGTTTGGAGATTTTATCCAGTCTATTTTGAAGGCGTTGACTGTAAAAACATCAATAACATTTTCCGGTAAATTGATCCAATTGGTGAAAATAATATTTGAAGTTAAATGTTTCATAGAATTTTATTAATCAATTTAATAGCGGTTTAATAGTTGATGTTCTCTAAAATGTTTGTTGCTATTCAATATGTTAATAAATTTAGCAGGTTAGACACTAAGGTGGAGCGAAAAATTTTTTTCACCTTATCATAATCTAATCAAATGTGAAATTTGTTTCACTTTTTTTATTAAATTACATTATAAGTATTCTAATATTATTAAGTTTAATTTATTATGTCTAGTTAACTCTTACTTATTATTTATCTTAGCCGAAATATACAAAAGTTTTTCGATAAAACGTTAAGTATTAAGGCCCCTGCGGAGGCAGAAGAAGTTATTCAATTGAGCTGAAAAAAAAAGGTAAATTGACTTTATTCATAAGGCACTAATCCCGCGCTATTAGAGTTTAAAATAAGAAAAAAAAAATTGTCATACAACGTCGCTCCACTCTATTAGACACATCAAATTATCTTGTCAGTATTTTGTATGTTCCAATCAGACTACATTTCTGTCATGATTAAAACTACTTTTACGGATTTTATCGCGTTTATTTTTACTTTTTATTTTTAATTCCCGACGTTTCGGGCGCTTTCCAGCACCCATGGTCACGGGGGACTGAGATGACTGACGTCCCGATATCATTGTTAAATCCGGAGTACCTTCACACTAACAATGACATCGGGACGTCAGTCATCTCAGTCCCCCGTGACCATGGGTGCTGGAAAGCGCCCGAAACGTCGGGAATTAAAAATATAAGTAATTAAAAGCAAAAATAAACGCGATAAAATCCGTAAAAGTAGTTTTAATCATGTGTAGTGTTCGCGTAAATATAAGAAATCATTACATTTCTGTCTGCAGTACTCTAGTGTTGTCAATTAAGCTTCTTCAGTCGCTGTTCATATGTCATGTTTTACCATTTTTTGTATCCTTCCTTGAACATTTTCTTTATGGAAATACGGGTTCTTTATCACATATGCAATTTCCAGCAAAACAACAGTCTATGTTTATTAAAATATTTAAATTACACGTATTTATTATAATGCATGAAATAAATTTTACGAACCGCAACATATGAAACAACTTCGTCTATGAAAACCGGTGAAGTTTGAGAGGGCGTTCTGATTGTTGCTATAGTCAAGCTGCATATAAACAAGCAATCGGTAAATAACATAAACATAATTAATAGAATCAGGCGTTACTTTGCGGAAATCCGTTATATTAAGGATGTTTATAGTTACCTTCCTACCTACGCTACCTTACCTAGTTTGAAGACCACCTCCCTCCCTCATGCATGCATGCACTTATCCCGTCACCACTAATCCCAGCACCACTACTCTCAACTTCACTACTCCCAACACCACTATTCTAGGAAAGACACACCATCGACGATAATACGACACACGTTTCGCCTCTACACGAGGTATCCTCATTCCTCAGGTGACGTAGACTACGTTGGCTAACCGCTAAGATAATATAAACATATTATTCACTTACAAACAAACTATTACATGTATGAAATAAATGAATTTTGTAATTTTTGTTTAATAACAATATAGTGGCGGTGTAAGAATATCTACTACCCCATGGAGTTCCGTTGGTTTCGTAAGAGGTGATGAAGGGAAACTGAAACAGGAGATGGGCAGCAGCGTCTTTCTTATAACAAATAAAACAATATAAAATAAAAACAATAAAGCGGTTGCCAATCCACTTGCCAAGAGTGGCAACTATGGTATATCCCACCCAGGAGACAGTATAAAAGGAAGCCTGTGTTTAGCAATGGACTTTTACGTAGGTCTCATACGGGGTGAGGGGGTGGATATTTGTCATAGTTGCCATGCTTCTCCTGAGCTGCAGTGTCTTAATAAGCTCAGCCTTCAACTTCACATACTTACCTTCAGCTGGCGTAGATGTTATAATATCTTTCAATTCCGTTTCAAACTGATAGTTAAATTGTGCGATTACATGAAAGAATTTCGTTGCATCGGTCTTTATACCCGAAACCACAAACAGCCAACGGATATTTTTATTATTTTGAGTTTATATCCTGAAAGACGCTGCCATCTGTCGCCTCTTACGACACTCAGGAGATGATATGGGGTCCTAGTAATATTTCTTACACCGGCATTCCACATTCCGACTACACTCTCATTAGCCCTTACAAATAGCGATTAAAATTTAACCTAAGCTTTTTCTGATTTGATAAAATTAGTCAAAAATATTGCTTTTACTTATCATGCTTTGCACACGGTTTAGTGAGCGAAGCGCATATACTCTCGCGTTGGTAATGCTACTTCCAGTCACCAGTTTGTAAGTTTTTGGTACGGCATTTTGGAATACTCTGTTCCGATTAAAGTGCAAGCTTTAAGTACTGATGACTGCCATCAATCAGCGCTTGAAGCCTCACTTTACGCAGGAATGGATAAGGAATTGTTTGTAAGGTTTTGCAGAAAAGTTCTTACGTGCAGGTAGGGTTACCAAATTTATTATTTAAAGTATAATATTTTCGATACTATTTTTTTTAAAATGTAGACTATATAAAAATAAAATATCAATGTGCATTTTTTCACGTATTGATATCAAAATTGCGGTAATTTTTTTAACGATGAACAATAACGTGAAGCGAGAGAGGTTAACCTTGTTAATTTTTAAACGAAGGTATATTATTTTGCTGCTTTCAGCGATTATTAAGTCTCCCGCCATGGCTAATAGTTATCAGAATTATCGTTTTCGGTTTTTCCTCTAATATGGTTGAATATTACATAATATAATATTATGTAATAGGGTCCGCAACCCAATATATCCTTATATAATCCTATAAATTAAAAAAAGCGTGTAAAGTGTCTCATTATACTGTTAGATAATAAATTGATTGTATTCATATGAGTTTAATTTATAATATAACATTCATTTACGTAATATATTAGCACGAAATAATTCAGATATTTACATCAGTTATTCGCAGAATATAACACTAGGGGTCTATTTGCTTGAAGTAATTTATTCACTTTCGCGCGTCGACTTTCTGACGTCAGTTTCCTTTTACTTACTTTCTATATATTCCGAACTAACACTGAATAAAAACAGACAGCTATAAAGATATAAATTACCTAACCTAGTCGCAGTAGCTCAGTGATAAAGATATATATATATATATATATATATATATATATATATATATATATATATATATATATATATATATATATATATATATATATATATATATACATTATTATAACGTCATTAATATTAAATATTATCTTAGATTACATAAGAATTAATGCATTCAGTTTTCTAATATGGATGCATTCAGTTTTCTAATATTATACATGCGTCAGGTTCGTAAAATTAACGCGGTAAAATTGTTTACGAAATTGGTTCATTCGTAACCAAGTTAGATTGCGTAAACGTCCCAATGGCAACTATTATAATAACATATATATATATATATATATATATATATATATATAGCTATGGTTGTACCACGAATTTTTACGATAACTCGGTTTTACGATATGTAAAATGATAACAATAATAATTATTTTTATGCGACAAAATTACCATACGATCTGGATGTTGGGTGGTCCATCACTGTGCGATTTAACGGTTTTCCTCACTCTTCCTTACAAACCTTCATTACTATATTGGCCTTCAAGAAAAGAACCTATTTTTTTGGAAGTGCCCTGAAGGCAGAAAAAATTGTGGTCGACGTCATTCAAACGGAAGTAAAGGCTATATACAATTTTATAAACTAGATATCTATAAATTGAATGTATATATTATTTATTACACATACTCGTATAATGCATATTTATAAATTAAAGTTTATATTAACCGTCTGCGGCCAATGATTTCAAATATAAGTCAATGTCTGCGGCGCAAACACAAGGGAGTCGCCATATGATTTATTTATTTTAGCATTTACATGTGGTTTTGTGTGATACATTATTTCATCACATTATTTCAAATGCACTATCACTAAATGTGATTTCACTTGAAATAGCGGCGAAACACGACGGAAATATGCGGGCTCATAGTTCATTTTTTATTTATTACGGTAGTAAATAGTTTATTATAGAAAGAGTTGGTATCTACATTAATGTATGGTAGGGAAAGTTGGGTGTGGTAGAAGAAGGATAAGATAAAAATTGATGCTGTAGAAATGTGGACGGTCATTAAGAAGAATTGTATGGGGATGAACTGAATTATAGGGTGAGAAATTGTATGATAAGTGAAAAGTGTGGTTTGCAAGATGTTTGGCCAGTATTAAGAAAGAAATGCTTCTGTGGTTTGGACAAGTAGAAATAATTAATGAATAAAGAGCGACAAAACAAACTTATGCTGCGGAAGTAATTATCGAATTCGGCAAGGGAAAACCTAGACGAAAGTTTATCGACTAAATTAGCGATATCTTTAAGATGTGCCAAGCTAAGAGCACCCTTAACCGAAGAACATGGACACATGAATAAAGAGTCCTTACTCCTTACTCTGTGACATGGATACGTAGATATATGGATGTGAAAGAATAAGGGTGACAAACGAGCACACAGTCCACCTGATGATAAGTGGATGCTGTGACCCATAGACATCTACATTTATCCTCGATTAAGAATCAAAACGCAGATGCGTTGTCACCCTGAGGATTAAGATGGAATGCCTCGTTTCCAGTAAAAAAGATCTTCGGTTCTTTACACTCACCATACGAAACACATCAACATTGGTCTACTATTTTACGCTGGTATTCTGTGAGAGCATGGTCCTTCACTGTTTAAGCAGACCTATTCGTGCTACCACCATAATAGCTGAATGGTAGTGAAAACGACCAAACTCCGCTGACAATTTTCAAACTGTTAAACGAACGCACAGGCAGTCGGCTTCATTTTATACGATTAAGAAGAGGAGACTTAAATCTATTCTACTGTCGTAATTCTTACGAGAAACTTTGTTACTATTATATTACTATCTTTTCTACATACCATTATACATAAACACTCACGCCTGTCACCCAGAGGGGTAGGCAGAGACTACGGACTTCCATTTGGCACGATCCTGACACACCTCTCTCGCCTCCTTCACATCCATACACCTCCGCATACATGCTCGTCGGTTAAGGGTACTCCTAATTTGGCCCGTTTTCAATAAATCGCCAATTCGGTCGATAAATTTTCGCCTAGGACGTCCCTTTCCGACTCAGCCATTCACTTCTGCAACATAAATTTTCTTTGTCACTCTTTCCTCATTCATTCTTTCCACATGACCAAACCACCGAAGCATTCCTTTCTTAATCCTGGTCACAACATCATCTTGCAAACCACACTCTTCTCTTATTACACAATTTCTTACCCTGTCATTAAGATTCAGCCCTAACATACTCCTTAACGACCGACTACCCGAACCGACCGAAACTATCTTTTCTCTCGTAATATACGCTGATCACGAGACCTAGGTTAATTTGTCTATTGTTATTCTACTTTATAAACAAGGACGATCGTCGCTTTTATACGATCGAGTAGTATACACGGTCACGGTCACACAACACACGGTCAGTTAAAGTGACCAATTTAAGTAAATGAGTTAAAAAGGATGTAAGCCAAAACGATTTCCCCACTCACTGGCTTCAAATTTCAACTTACCCACTTCAGCTCGCCTGGATAGGATCTATTAGCGTCGCGTTATTTAGATTTAAGATAACCAAAGATCATTAAAGCTACAGCCTATATACGTACCGTATATTACGCACAGTATATTTCGCATTTCGTTCTCTCTTCGTCCTTTTCAAATACCAGAATTGTTTGTATTGATATTTTATGTTTTAATTCTTATATTGTGTATAAGTTAATTGTAGTATAATTTTGCTGAAATTAAATCAAATTGGAAATAGTATAACATCGGAAGTGCGTTTTTTGTTCATCAATATAATTTGTTAACGATGCTGTCATGCTACCGAGTTAGCCGTGTTTTTAATTTATTTTACAAATTTTTCTTATGAGAAATCGGAGTTTCCTTTAAATTCTATTAATTTTATTATTTAGTTTTACTTAATAAAAGTTAAAGTTAAAGTTACAGCCTATATAAGTCCCACTCCCGGGCACAGGTCTCCGCTCATTTCTGAGAGGATTTTAGAGCAAGGAATTGTCCGCTGCGTTGCCCCAATGCGTGTTGGTGAACTTCACATCATGTCTTCGAAATATTTTTTTCTAATTTCTCAGACAAGCACCACGTGGTAAATCGGCACTTAAAATTGCAATTAACAATTTCATTGATGCCGGCGGGGATCGAACCTGGTTTACTCGCGTTCTGTGAAATTTATTTACACTTTATTGTTCAAGCCTATTTATTGTAAAAGCATGACAAGGAGGTCCGCTCCTTAATGCTTTAGGAATTCCCTCCTAGTCAACCATGGGCGTAGTGAAATAACGTGGTAGATGTATAATATATAAATATAATTTTGGTAAAAATAATATGTAGGTACATAACATGTTTTAATACATAAACAGAAATGTAATGAAACCCTACTTAAAATATTATCCATCCATTTACAGCGAACGCTAACCATCTGAGCTACCACGACACACCAACCAAAGATCATTTATACATATCATTTTTTTGCATAGAAAATACTTCAAGTTCTTTGGGTAAAATATAGCCTAGGTCCCTCCTGATATTGCTCTTTATCTAGTCGCAAAATTTGGATTACAATCAGATCAGCCATTCCGAAGATATAGCCCGGACACACAGACAGATATTTTTTTAAAGATGGTTGTTTATGTCTTATTAGTATGGAAATAACCCCCCTGAGTTATTTCAATTATTTCAATATTAGTTACCAGTTATTTCGTAATGATTTCTTATATTTACGCGAACACTACACATTGATTAAAACTTATTTTACGGATTTTATCACGTTTAATTTTAATTGGTTTTTAATTCCCGACCTTATGGTGCTTTCCAGAACACATGGTCACGGGGGACTGAGTATAATAATAATAATAATAAGCTCTATATTTGTCTCAGTTTACACATTAAAAATGTACAAATAAAAATCATCACAAACTTAACTTAGAAACATACTTAAGTAACATAAAAGTAATGAGACAAACTGGCCTGTGACTCAGCTATGTGGTGATTTTAGGTCACCGCTGGTATTCTGCCACAGCCGACTATTTAAAAAAAAACACAGTATGTTAACCTAAATTTGGCATCGACGTAATACAACTAAAGAATATACTAAAATGTTTATTCATATGTGCTATGTAAATTTAGGTAAAGGAGGCAATCGCCTCTGGGCCTACCAGAAACTTCAACGACGCTCAATGGTTTTTTTTTTCAATGGTTTTTGCCCAAAGATTTTTAGAAAATCTATGTTAAATCATGAACTATTGTAAAAATTAAGAACATCAGTGTTAAAAGCATTACTATTGTAACTTGTGAGGTGAATGACGTCCTGATGTCAATGTTAACCCGGAGTACCTTCAGTTTTTTAATTATTGTTTATGGTCCGATCTATGCAGAATGAACATAATACGTCTTGTCATGTCATAGTAAGTTCCGTAGACAGAGAAACGTAGATTAATGATCGGCGTGGCCTCGAGTGAGAAAGGACGATAACGAATTTTTAGGTTATAGAATAATCTTTATGACTTTTAAACACGTTTGGATAAAAATTTTAATTGTTCTAAGAACTGAACTGAATAATATTCACCAATCTTAAGCTCACAAAACACTTTTATCTCACTTAAACCAACTTGTAAACTTCTTAAATCGCTACGCTGTCATAGTTGTTTAGCAAACTGTAGAGTTTGCTAAATAAAAAAGCCGGCACGGAGAAAGGGACAAACAATCACACCGCTCTATCTCATTTCTTTGCAAGACGTATGCATAAATCTATCTTTTTCGTGTACGAATGCGAAAGAAGGCGTCAATTTGTCTATAGGTTTCTCGGTCTACGGTAAGTTCATTCTGCATAGATCGGACCATAAACAATAATTAAAAAGCTGAAGGTACTCCGAGTTAACATTGACATCGGGACGTTAGTCACCTCAGTCCCCGTGACCATGGGTGCTGGAAAGCACCGAAACGTCGGGAATTAAAAACCAGTTAAAATTAAACGCGATAAAATCCGTAAAAGTAGTTTTAATCAATACCAGTTATTTTATTATTACAGGCACAGTTACAGTTAAATCTTATTTTTATAGAATAATGATTACTTATAAGTTGGCTCGAA
Organism: Parnassius smintheus behrii; assembly: GCA_036936625.1. Classification (NCBI taxonomy): domain Eukaryota; kingdom Metazoa; phylum Arthropoda; class Insecta; order Lepidoptera; family Papilionidae; genus Parnassius; species Parnassius smintheus. Next base: position 5,596,232 of record JAUPFT010000024.1, read on the forward strand.
CGGGGAAGGACCACGCTCTCACAAAGTAGGGTCAACTCATCTAATTCTGTGACAAAACAGAATACGGAAAAAACAGGTTAAACTTTATAAATTTTATTTTTATTTTTAATAGGAACATTAATCAGTCTTCTATTTATCATATGAGCAAGTGTAATCTTAACACATGTGAATTAACTCAGCGTAAAATGAGCTCAATCAAACCGCAATGACTTGTCTAATTCTGCGGCAAACACCATAATTCGGTGATAGTACTTCTCTAATTCTGTCATAACCGAATTAAGTGAGTATTTATTATTTTTTAACACAAAAGTAACATTTATGTAAGTAATAATTATGTATTTATAAATCAACGAGAAACTATCAAAAGTGGGGAAAAATAAAAAAAATATTGGACTTCATAATTGTTTTTTACTCTTCACCACTGGACTCGCCCTAATACTACAAGCATCGCACATAAAAATTTCGACACGTGGAACGCCGAAAGTTCAGACTTCAGAGTGATTTCTTTTTTTTTTCTAAGAAATATTGCAAGGTTATGGTTTAAAATAAAAGAGCATATCTTTGTCTTTGACTCTATTATTCATTGCATATTGTCTTTGGTTTTGTTTAAAACAAAAAAATATTTTTTCATAGGGCAATATTTCGTCAATTAATTAGTTACCGTCCCGAGCCAGCGGTAGGTAATTTTTTGGTCAACTAATTTCGCTCCCACCCGACGGTACAGGTTTGTGTTATGCCCTGCTTGCGTTCTTCTTTTACCCTTTCAACATTGACCTTTAAAGTACTCCACGGCACTTTATATTCTTTTGATGACCTGTACAGACTCATTTATGACTGCAGAACATTTTTTGTCAGGGTTGTTTCATTATATTTACTATTTTTATTTTTGCCTACCTCCATGCTGTCTAAAATAAAAAAATAACTCACTTAATTATGTGATAAAAAATATCGGACTTTTTAAAAATACTTGAAAGCGATCCTACTTTATTACCTGAGTAAAAATAAATATTTTCTGACTTAAACTACTAACGTACACGTACTGAAAACAATTATTAACACACAAATTGGAAATAATAAAAGTTTGCTTGGTTAATTCGGTGACACTGTTTTGAGTTGCAATCTTTAGAATCGTTAACTTTTTGAACCCAGGAAATAAGTTATTATGCAAAAACAAATGAAAAATTACTAAAACATTTATCGGTATCAACAAGTATATGTTTTTAACAACTAATTGTCGAAGTATCATGAACTTACACTCACCTTTTCTATTTAAAATGAATTAAATAATGACAGCACAATCGCACGCTACCGGTGAAACAGCAAACAAGGCGGGTGCAATGACAAATCACGTGATTGTTGCTATCTCACTGGCACGATTTTAACAAAAATTTGTACACGAAAAGAAGCTTTATTACCATATCATAGGGTTCATTTTAATGTATTGGATTTTACTCCTAACACGCTGTAAAAGAGTCCAAACGTTGTATCTCCGAATTAAGTGAGTCACACAATTAGTTGAGTTTACCCTACCAGCGTAAAATAGCAGCATAGTTCTGTGTTTCTTATGGTGTAGAGTGTGTATGGTGTGAGTGTAGAGATCCGGAGACACTTATTAATTGAATCGAAGCATTCCATCATAGTCCTCAGGGTGACAACGCATTTGCATTTTGATCCTTAATTGAGGATAGATGTGGATGTCTATAGCCACAGCATCCACTTATCAACAGCTGGACTGTGTGTTCGTTTGTCACCCAATGCTATAAATAATGTACAAATAAATTGTTCATGATATTTTAAATATTCCTATAGATAGAGAGAGAGTTGGCTATCTACGTTAAGACATTAAAACGGATAAATTTTTATTACCAAACAACTTGCAAAGCAAACGTATTGTATCATACATCATCGTATAACTTAATTTATAATTATGCGTTGTGCAAGAAGTTCTGGGACGTTCAAGTGAGTCACCCGGCGAGCCAATGTTACGAACATAGTACTCAAGTGGAACATGCACTCATTTCACTTAACGCGTCCTTCCGGTGTTGCCTTACCATGGGGTCTATATTAACGTAACGGTTCTAAAAATTGTCCTTATATTAATAAACTCTTTAAAAGTTTTTAAATATTTTTGACCATACGTCTTTATCACACCGACTTCTTATACTACTTTTTTGCCACTAAATCCGGTAAACTTTGAGGCTGATAAACTACAAGGCATCTTTTAAACGCTTATACTCTAGAATTACAACCTAATACTGCAGAAATAGTTGATCTCTTTACTTATTTAGCTGGTTCTAATACTTTTCATCCGAAAAAAACTTAATATATTTATTTATGTATCTATCTAAGCATGTTTCGAATTATGTATATGTAGCAGTTGCTCTTAGGGTATCAGCGTTGGTGAACAGCATTGGGCAGTGGCCCAGGCCTTGGGCTTGTATTTTAGAAATAAAACTTTCAATAAAAAGCCTACTTCGAAAAACTAAAAACATTAAATTAATTTTTACATATGAGCATCTTTTTAACTTCCCGACTTGAATATTCATAATTTTAAAAAAGGAGGAAGTTATAGGTTTTAAAAAGTAGAAAGTTATTGTTTGCGTGTGCATATGCATGCGCGTGTGCGTGTGAGTGCGCTGCGTTTTTTTAATTTGCGTAATTTTTCTTTTTTTAGGAATATCCTTAGTTTGGTTTATCCCTTTCCAATTTTCTAATCTGTGACTAATCTTCATAAAAAACAAGTAATATTTCGGAAAGAACTAATAACTCTTATATTTTCCTAACAAATTAAATTCCCCCACCATGAAATCTGTCAAATATTTCACCTCTTTTTTAAGTGGGTCCGGGATAGTCGTGGAAAGCCCCATTGTAACAAAGTGTACACGCGTGAAACCCATAAACGCAACACGGCGGGGCTACAGTTGCGCAACTGTCGCGATATCGCAACTCGTAACACTTCGCCCGGATCTCTGAATCACTCCTAATGGCACTGCACTACATAACAGATCCGCTTCGAACAATGACGGGGGGAAAATTAGTCGGCGAGACGTTGAAATGTAAACATCTCAATTGTAACATTGACCAATGTAATTGTTAAGTATTCCTTGTAGTATTTTTTTTAAAATTATAACTACAAAATAAGACAGTAAAACCGTGCACTGGCAGTTTAATAGCGTTTTAAAATAAATTATAATTCCAAAATAAGATAATAAAACCGTGTACCGGCAGCTAAGAATATACACCACCCCATTTCGTCCTGTGGGTGTCGTACGAGGTGACAGAGGAAATCTGAAACAGGAGACGGGTAGCAGTATCTTCCTCATGACAACTCAAAGTAAAACTGTGGTTGCCAACCCACATGCCAAGCCATCACTATGGCAAATAACCCCTATGTGGCAAGCTATGGAGAAGTCATAGGTCCACCTGTGGACTTTTCATAGGCTATAACGGTAATATACCTAGAAGTTTATTCTGTTAACAGTTAATACTTAAGGCTCCCGTGAACGAGTTACTTACTTAAAAGGATATCCCAGCGTTGGTGTAGATATTTACAAAGGCTTAGAACCAATATAAACTTTTTCATTTATATCAATTAATATTATTTTTTTCATTTCACAAAGTAACTTTTTTTACGTGGTAGAGCCTTGCTGCAGCTATATTACTGATATAGTTGTAGCACGAATGGGTCGGCTCGACCGGGTAAGGACTACGCTCTCACAGAATACCAGCGTGAAATAGTAGCTTAACGCTGCTGTGTTTCGTATGGTGAGTGTAGAAAACCGGAGACCCTTCTTCAGGTGACAACGCATGTGCATTTTACCATCCACTTACCACTTACCATCAGGTGGACTGTGTGCTCGTTTGTCACCCTTATCCTATAAAAAAACTAATAAAAATTATGGATGTGCGTGTATCTGTAATATAACATTACATAGACAGACATTGTATAAATAAATAATTCTTAAAGAAAATTTGCCTGTTATGTAGCACGCTGTTTCTATGAACTGAGCGCCTGCAGTGGCGTCATGTGACTCTTTTTTTTTTGCGCCCGAAGCAATTAAAGAGCTACCCTATACGTAGGGTGGCGGAAAATGCATTACGCATACCACGATAGCCGGTCTATCGTGGTTATGAGGGACTCACTGTCCTACCGGGGACCCTAAGTGATACCCTCTAAAAACCGCCTTAGGGGACAGGCAACTTGCTGATTAAGCTGTATTGTGCCTTATCGTGAGCGACCCTCTTTTGGGAAAAGAGGGCGCAGACGACTACGAGCCGCTGAGGGAGTGCCTACGAAGGCAAATTAATATTAGTTAATATAATAATTTAATTTAATTAGAGTTGGCCTGAGCCGCCAGGAGGCAGTTCAGGTCGTTTGTTAGTTTATTAGGCGGGTCCGAGAGACAGTTTCTCGGCCTGCGGACTCGATAGCGAGAGGGGGGTGGGGCTGCATAAGTAGCTGCCTCACGAATTAAATGATTTGAGTGCGACTCTGAGGCTTTGAAGAAGTTCTCAGAGAGTTTTTGGAGAAATTCATGTGACTCGGATGAACTTCCCTTTTATTTAGTCTAATAAAGGGGTGGCTTTCAACATGCGGCATACTTGTAAACAGATGCTGCATACGATCCACTGCTCGGATTTGCTGTGCATTGTTTTTCTCTAAATTGTAAAAACTATTTTAACACGCTTTTATTACCTTGACCTGTAGGTATGTATGTACAACTCTAATTGAATTTTGTAATTCAATTTTCTCTTATTTTTGAATGTCTGAATAATTTAAAAATTTGATCATGTATTAAAAAGCGATGAACATACAATAATTTCATGACTGTGATCTATTTTTCTCACTAAAATGATCACAATTTATGATAGATACGTGCTGTTGAAATTTTTTAACCTCTAATTATATATTACTGACCTGCCCTGGCTTTGGTTCATCATCATCATCATCATTACAGCCCTTCACAAGTCCACTGCTGAACATAAGCCTCCCCCAAGCATTGCCACAAAGCACGGTCCTGAGCCACCTGCATCAATCGACTTCCTGCATGTCTTATCAGGTCGCCACTCCATCTAGTGGGGGGCCACTCGAGAACCTTTCTTCCCCATCGGTTATCGGTTCTTCGAGCTATATGGCAGACCCATTGCCACTTCAGCTTACTAATCCGATGGGCTATGTCGGTCACTCTGGTTTTACTGCGGATATCCTCATTTCTGAGTCTATCACGCAGTGAAACTCGGAGCATAGCCCTCTCGAAAGCTCACTGAGCGACCTTAAGCGTCCTTATACGGCCAGCAGTGAAGGACCACGTCTGAGATCCGTAAGTCATCACTGGCAACACGCACTGGTTATACACTTTAGTTTTCAGAGATGGAGGTATACCTGACGAGAAGATGGGTCGTAATTTCCCGAACGCTGCCCAGCCGAGTTGAATCCGTCGATTGACGTCTCGGTCGAAGTTGGACTTACCTAGTCGGACTATTTGTCCCAGGTAAACATACTCGTCAACAACTTCGAGCATAGTGCTCCCAACAACTACCAGCATAGGTGTGATATGGACATTAAACATGATCTTTGTTTTGTCCATGTTCATCTTAAGACCTATCCGTTGGGAGACACCATTGAGGTCATTGAGCATAGTGCTAAGGTCCTCCAGCGATTCTGCCATAAGGACTATATCGTCGGCAAATCGAAGGTGAGTGATGTACTCGCCATTGATGTTAATACCGTATCCTTTCCAGTCCAGTAGCTTGAAAACGTCTTCCAACGCAGCGGTGAAGAGTTTCGGGGATATAACGTCACCCTGTCTTACACCTCTCTGCAGTTGGATAGGTTTCGAACTCTGGTTCTGTACTCGGAGAGCCATCGTAGCTCTACTGTACAAACACTTCAGCACTTCGATATACCGACATTCAACTTGGCACCGCTGAAGGGACTGTAGCACCAGTGGTAGAGCCATGCGGCAGCTTTGCTGTTGCACGTATGGGCCGGCTCAAACCGGGGTGGTACCACGACCTCACAGAATACCGGCGTGAAGTGGAAGTTCTGCTTCCGCGTTTCGTCGGTGAGTGCAGGTGGCCGGAGGCCCAAATCCCCCCCCCCCCATCAACATGGTAGCGGAATTAAATAAAGATAGACTACCCCAGGAGGGTACCAGCACCCCTGGAGAATCCCTCGCTGAGCATCCACGACCATGTTTCTCCACTTCTGAGCGTGGGTGCTCAGGCTGCCCCGCGTATTCTGGGGGGGGCGAAATTCCGCTCAAGACTACAACTGCTCGGGGCAAACGGAGCAACAAGACTAAGGCGACCCCTGCCACGCTGTCCGTGAATTTCTGCAATATCAGGGGACTTCACTCTAACCTAAACGCCGTCCACTACCATCTCGAGACGGCGAGGCCGGCTCTGCTCTTTCTGACCGAGACGCAGGTGTCCTCTCCGGCTGATGTTTCGTATCTCTCCTACCCGGGGTACAAACTGGAACACTCCTTTGTGCCTCGGGCTGGAGTTTGCGTTTACGTCAGAGAGGACATCTGTTCTCGACGCCTCGGCAGACTTGAAGGTTCGGACCTGTCCATCCTTTGGCTACGCGTAGACAGCGACGACCATCCGCGCGTCTACGGGTGCCTCTATAGGTCCCACAGCGGTAATGCCGAAACAGACCGACTCTTCGACCACGTCCAAATGGCTGCAGATTCGTTGCTACAGCAGATCCCCTCTGCAGAGATCGTGATCCTCGGCGACTTTAACGCCCATCACGCCGAATGGCTCGGTTCACGTTTAACCGATCATGCGGGGAGATCTGTTCATGATTTTGCCTTGGCATATGGTCTGACACAACTGGTTACTTCGCCTACGCGGATTCCAGATGTGGAGGATCATGCACCTTCCCTGTTGGACCTTCTGCTGACCTCTCACCCGGACGGATATCAGATTTCCGTCGACGCCCCTTTAGGCTCCTCGGACCATTGTCTGGTCCGGAGTGTTGTGCCACTCACGCTGAAATCGCGGTTGCATTCTGCAGGCTGCCGCCGTGTTTGGCACTATAGGTCAGCCGATTGGGATGGGATGCGGTCTTTCTTTGCATCCTACCCTTGGGGGCGGGTTTGCTTCTCGCCGGATGATCCCAACGTTGTTGCGGATTCTGTTACTGATGTGGTACTTCAGGGTATGGAACTTTTTATTCCTTCCTCTGTGGTGCCCATTGGAGGCAAATCTCAGCCATGGTTTGGTCGCTCCTGTAAAATAGCATCATGCTATAAGCAGGAGTGCTACCAAGCCTGGGTTGATGCATCAGCGTCCCGGGATGTAAACACCAGCGCTCTAAAAAAGAAGTATAATTCCGCCTCTAGGTCCTTCAAAAGAGTCATTGCCAAGGCAAAGTCAGAGCACATAGGCAGAATTGGCGAGAGACTAGTTCGCCTTCCTTCTGGAACCCGTGCATTCTGGTCTCTCGCCAAGGCTGTCCAGGGGAATTTCTGTCAGCCATCTCTTCCATCTCTGCACAGGGAGGACGACTCACTGGCCCATACTGCAAAGGAGAAAGCCGATCTTCTAGGCTCCTTCTTTGCGTCTAACTCGACTCTCGATGACGGGGGGAGTACGCCGCCGACCATCCCGCGGTGTGAGTGCTCCATGCCGGAAGTGCAGTTCACACAGCGCTCGGTTCGCAAAGCACTCCTCTCCCTGGACATCCACAAGTCGAGTGGGCCTGACGGAATCCCCCCAATTGTGCTGAGGACGTGTGCTCCAGAGTTGGCACCGGTTTTAACGCGTCTTTTCCGGTACTCCTACTCCCTAGGCGTAGTCCCAAAATCATGGAAGACTGCTTTCGTCCACCCGATCCCTAAAAAAGGCGACCGCTCAGACCCGTCCAACTACCGGCCAATCGCCATCACCTCCTTGTTCTCCAAAACAATGGAGTCCATTGTAAACTGCCAGCTCATGAGGTACCTTGAGGATCACCAGCTGATTAGTGACCGCCAATACGGTTTTCGCCGTGGTCGGTCAGCTGGTGATCTTCTGGTCTACCTCACTCACAGATGGGCGGAGGCAGTAGAGTTCAAGGGGGAGGCATTGGCCGTTAGTTTGGACATTGCGAAGGCCTTCGATCGGGTTTGGCACAAAGCGCTTCTTTCGAAGCTCCCTTCCTATGGGCTTCCCGAGAAATTGTGCGATTGGATCACCAGCTTTCTTGCAGATCGGAGCATCAAGGTCGTTGTAGACGGTGCAAGCTCCGATTGCAAGCCTATTAATGCTGGTGTTCCACAGGGCTGCGTGCTATCGCCAACGCTGTTTCTTCTGCATATCAATGATATGTTGCATACCCGTAACATTCATTGCTATGCAGATGACAGCACTGGTGATGCTCTTTACACCGGCCGAGCCAATATTTCTCGGGAAAACGTCTCCGAGTGCCGGGACAAACTTGTGTCTGAAGTCGAGTCTTTGCTGAACAGAGTCTCGGATTGGGGACGACTAAATCTAGTCCAGTTTAACCCCCAGAAGACACAAGTTTGCGCGTTAACCGCTAAAAAGAACCCCTTTGTCGTATCCCCTCAGTTTCAAGGCACTCCCCTTGTTGCCTCAGCCAGTATCGGAATCCTCGGCGTCGACATATCGAGTGACGTGCAGTTTCGTGGTCACTTGGAAGGGAAGGCCAAATTGGCCTCTAAAAAGCTTGGCGTGCTCAGCAGAGCGGGGCAGTATTTCATGCCGGCACACCGCCTGCAACTTTACAAGGCGCAGGTTCGACCGCACATGGAATACTGTTCCCATCTCTGGGCTGGGGCTCCCCAGTACCAGCTCCTTCCACTTGACCGCATCCAGCGCAGAGCGGCTCGAATCGTCGACGACCGAGTGCTTTCCGATCGGCTCGATTCACTGGCGTTGCGAAGAGATGTTGCATCTCTTTGCGTATTTTATCGCATCTATCACGGGGAGTGCTCTGAGGAATTGTTCGGATTAATCCCAGCCGCCAAATTTCATGAACGCACGACACGGCAAACGTCCCGATACCATCCACACCATCTGGATGCTTGGCGGTCCACCACTGTACGTTTCACAAGGAGCTTTCTTCCACGTACAACCTCTCTGTGGAATAGTTTATCACCGGCGATTTTTCCGGACCGATACGACCTGGGGACCTTCAAGAAAAGAGCTTACTCCTTTCTAAAGGGCCGGCAACGCACCCGCAATTCTCCTGGTGTTGCGGTTGATCATGGGCGGCGGTAGTCACTTAACATCAGGTGAGCCGCATGCTCGTTTGCCCCCTCTTCTATAAAAAAAAAAAAAAAAAAAAAAAAAAGCACCGTCCAAATTTCGACGGAATCAAAGGCTTTCTCATAGTCCACATATGCTAGGCAAAGTGGCAGATTGTACTCTTCGGTTTTCTGTACAACCTGCTGCCGGGTATGTATGTGGTCTATGGTACTGAAGCCTTTTCGGAAACCGGCTTGTTCGGGAGGCTGGAAGTCGTCGAGTCTGCGTGCGAGACGATTCATAATGACTCTCGAAAACAGCACGTAGACGCGGCTCAGAAGGGAAATCGGTCTGTAGTTCTTCAAGAGAGCGTTGTCTCCTTTCTTAAAGAACAAGACCACCGCGTTTCTGCTCCACGCCTCCGGGGTAGTGCCACCATAGAGGACGGAATTGAAGAGCTTCTGAAGGACTTCAAGTACCGGTGTTCCACCCGCTTTCAGAAGCTCCGCTGTAATTCCATCCTCGCCCGGGGCCTTGCCGTTTTTAAGGTGGTGGAGAGCCATTCTAACCTTGCTCAGACTGACGTCCGGGATATCATCAGAATAGTGTCGGAGAAGACTTGCTCTTGAATCGTTACTCACACTTGCGTGTGGCTCCAACGATGATGTGTACAGCTGCCCATAGAACCTCTCAATTTCACTCAGAATCTCAGGTGTCCCAGAAACGATGTTGCCACACTCAGTCTTCAGCTTTGACAGTTGGCTCTTTCTGGCAGACAGATCTCTGGCAAAGACTTTGGAGCCCTGGTTCCACTCGATCGCTTCTTTAATACGAGCAGTATTAAAGTTGCGTAAGTCTCGCCGCATGCATTTGGCTTTGGTTGGTTGGATTCTATTAATATGGCGTGATTTAGATTTAATACAAAGAACATTTATTTTATAAATACATGTCATGTATGTATACCGATTTGTCAAAAATAATCGTAGCTCTTGGACTGTCATAAATACGTCACATTATTGGATCTTACCTAGACAAAGCCGGGGTGGATCGCTAATTATAAATAAAGTATTAACGCGTGATGTAAACAAAATGGTTACATCACCATCTATCAGACGCCGTAAAATGTTCCTGGCATTTACCACAGTCGCATTTCGTTAGATGCGACTGTGGTAAATGGTATTCGGGACTTACGGGATTCGGGATTGTAATATGAGTAATGGATTCCCTTACGTCGCCACTTTAAGACAATAAAATAACTTGTAAACAAGAGTCGTGTTTGCCAACAAGATTCTTAACAGTCTGGCTATCCTAAAATATATTGTACGATTTTATGTTAAACAAAATTAAAAAAAATTAAAGAGTAATGAATAGAATAAAATACTTATTTTATAAGCAGAATTTAAAATTGCTTCCGTTACAAATTTATTTTGCGTATATCGAATTCAGTAGAGTTGTTTATAATCATGACCATAAAACTGATAATTCGAGAGGTCAATGACTGACACCATTAAGTATGGTAACTGACTAATGCATTTAGTAGGTACCACCTAATATATCAAAGAAGCTGAGGAAAATTATGAAACATTAAAATTAAGTATGGTTTTAAAAGCGATTTAGCAAGTATATATTAGCCGTTTCAGCTTTGCAACGTGGGTTAAACTATTTCATACACTTACGACTACGCCTGATGCCCGAATTTGTAAATCCTCAAGCTGGGATCAATAAAATTGTTAATGTCAATTTGACGTCATTTTCTTTTGCCAATAATTTATCTTAGGTACCGTATCAATACATGTGTAAGAGTAGTTTTTTTTGCGCTCGAAGCAAATATGAGCAACCCTCCGGAAAGCGGGGGAGGGAGGTGGGGAATGCTCATAGCATACCACACAGCCGGCTGCGTGGTTATGTGGAGACTTTTACCCACTAAACCCCACCTTTTAGGGACTGGCTTAACGGTCTAACTAGAGATCTCTAAGCCGTATACGAACGCGACCCTCCTTGGCAGAAAGGAGGGCGCAAGCGGCGAATAGCCGCTTAGAAGAGTGCCTAACTAAGGCAGATTAAGGGATGTGTTATGTAGGCTAGGTCTGAGCTGCCAGGAGGCAGTTCAGGTCAGCCGAAAGCTTGTTGGGGGGGGGGGGGGGGTCCGAGAGAGAGTTTCTCGGTCTGCGCACACTATAGCGAGTGTGGATAGGGGCTGCAGCTGTCTCACGAATGAGATGATTTGGGTGGGACTCTGAGACTTTGAAAAATCTCTCAGAGAGTGATTTAAGGAACTGCTGGATTGGTGGGTGCTCTAAGTCTCGGTGTAGGTCGGCATTACGGACAAAATAGGGCGAGTTAGTGGCCCTACGACAGAATAGATTTTGAACTATTTGAAGTTCATTTATAGCTTTGGGCTTAGCATGTGCGAAAATGGGGGCCGCGTAGGTCATGACAGGTCGTATGCAGACCTTATATAGGGTTCGCTTGTTGCGGAGGGACATTTTACTGTATCTGCCCAACATGCTGTTGAGCCTACCCATGTAAAATCGTGCGGTACGAGTAGCCTTCTTGATATGGGGCTCGAAAGTGAGCCTTGCGTCAAGGGTGACGCCTAAGTATTTGGCTTTAGTTTGCCATGGGACAGGGGTTCTTAACATCCTGATTGGCGGAGTGGTGGGTAAGACGACGTCGTTTATATTCGAAGCAAACGGCGGAGCTTTTCTCCGGGTTTACGTCGATACGCCATTTTTGGAACCAAGCTCCTAAGTCGCTTACTGACTTTTGGATCTTTTTCCGAATCTGTGGCAGTGAGTTGCCTTTAGAGTAAAGGGCCGTGTCATCTGCGAAGAGGGCTAGTTTAACACCATTCGACGGGATAGGGATGTCGTTGGTGAATAGTATATATAGGAGGTGGGCAAGCAAAGAGCCTTGAGGGACACCGGCTTTGATTTGACGAGTAGAGGATAGCGTGCCTTTGTGTCTAAAGCGAAAGGTACGATCCTTCTGATAGGAGGCTACAAGGCGAACGAGACCGTCAGGGAGGCCTAAGTCGTACAATTTGTAGATAAGACCCTCGTGCCAGACTCTGTCGAATGCCTTGGCAATGTCGAAGAAGACCGCGATGGTTTTTTGACGACGAGGATAAAAACCGCTGAGGATAAATTCCACTATGCGGTGAACTTGCTGGGGGAAGAGTAGTTTGTCGGTAAAGTCAATTTAAGGAGCAGAAACATAATGGGATGCAGAATATAAGGTTTTAAGGGACGGTTTCATGCATAATGCATTCTTAAAGCAAAATATATTAGAAAGTTATTTGCGACTAAGTTTATATTAATATATCATGGCTGGTATATATGCTTAATTCTTATACAGTAATAATATTGATATTCTTAGACCGTGACTAAAATCGTAAAACGTGCACATGAAGAATATAAAATCTTTCTGATCGGTTCCTTAAGTCACACATGGCTGGACATTTACTTTTCCCATATAAGGAGAGAATAATATGAGAACATAGAGGTAATTTGAAAAGGAAATTAATTCCACTATTCTTCTTCTATATCAGGCCGTGAAACTCCACTTCTAAATATGTATGAACCCTTCACGTTGTAGGGACTAGGGAGTTTGATTAGATGACCCACGCGTTATCCGCTGTTATCCATCGCCGGTCTAAATATCTTACCTCTAATTTTACTATTAATAAGTATTAAAATTTAATACGAGAAATGTACCAGCGTAAAATAGCAGCTTAATGTATGTTTTGTAATAAGATATGATTTAAATTTATTAATGAATAATTTATCATGTAACAATAATTTAAATTAGACATTTAATTGTAACAATTATACCAATAGAATTAATTTAATAGATATTAATAATTTAATTAAGAAATTTTTGACTACAGATAGGTATTACCTATTCAAATATAATTTAAGACAGATAGCAAATGTGCTATCTTATTATTTATATATTAACTCAGCCAAGGACTTGGCTACCCAGACATCTGCTCCTATTGAGCAGCATAATGATTTGATATACAATTTGGAATCCGTTCCAAGTAATTTAAATTAGAAAATAAGACAATAAAGGTAATCTCTAGCAGTTGTAATAATTTAAATAATTTAGAATGTAGCTTACAAATCCTTAATAGTTGCAATTGTATAACTCCACAAAATGATAATAAAAATTGTTTACACCTGGTGCATCAGAATATACAAGGCATGATAGGCAAAGAGCTAGAAATTGAATTGTTTTTAAATAGCAACAATATGCACACGTTATGTATTACTGAACATTGGTTAAAAGCTCATAATTTAATGTTTAACTTTAGTAATCACCAGGTGGTCAGTTCTTTTAATAGAGAAACGATTTTAAGGGGTGGCTCCCTAATTTTAGCTAGTAAATTATTATCATATAAAGAACGTAAAGATATTGTGAGCCTCTCTGTTGAGCGAACTGTAGAAATGGCATGTGTTGAGTTTGAGCACCTCATTGTTGTGAGCGTTTACAGAGCCCCATGGTTCTTTATATGATACTTTTGAAAAAAAATTATGGAGGAAGTTTTCGCTGAGCTTAATAAACAGAATAAATCTGTTGTAATATGTGGAGACTTTAATATCAATCTCCTAGAAGCTTCCTCCACTATTATTAAATTTAGATCGTTGTTTAAATCTTATGGTCTTTTTAATTTATTTTCGGAGCCAACATGTATTGCTGAATCTAGTGCAACATGTATAGATAACATTTTTACAAATGTTAAGCCGTTCAATAAATGTATAATTCAAAAATTGAGATTTGATCACTGTGGACAATTTGTTTCATTACCTTATGTTCACAAAAAGCAAGTAGATAAAAAAGTAGTGTTTGTTCCAGTAAATGCACATCGCTTGGAGAAGTTTAGAAGTAACATAGTAAAAAAACTTCCATTAATTTCATACCAAAATAATCCAAATTTTTTGTATGCAACATTATTTAAGCTCATTTGCAATGAATTTAATAATACTTTTACTTCTAAAACATTCTCCTTGAATAATCGTAAAGCATTTAGTGAATGGGCGACGGTAGGAGTCCATAAGAGTAGACAAAGGTTATATGAACTTTACAATGAAAGGTCATATAATCCTAGCGTCGAATTTAGGGAATATGTAAACAAATATTCCAAAATATTTAAAAGAGTGTGCTCCTTAGCCAAGTCATTGTATTTAAGCAACAAAATAAAGACTGCTTCTAATAAAATTAAAATGACATGGAGTATAATTAATAGTGAAACTGGTAAGGTCAACTCTCGCAATTCAAACTACCAGTTAAGTTTTAACAATAAATTAACTAAATCAGATCAGGACGTTGCAATGGTTTTCGAGAAATATTTTACTGATATTCCGATCTTAACCACTAAGTAACTGAAATCTTCTCCTACCGTCGCCGAATCATTACTTAAACAAAATGTAAATGTGTGTACAAAGAATTTTACATTTCATAAAGATTCATCAAAAGATATTGTAAAATATTTTAGGACTATTGATATTAAGAGAACCGCCAATCTGTGGGGGATTTCTGTTAAAGTTATTGCGTCTATAATAGATACAATCGCACCTCAACTATCTATTATTTTTAATAGCAGTATCAAATCTGGTGTGTTTCCTGACTTAATGAAGCATAGTAAAGTAATACCTTTATTTAAATCTGGTAGTACATTGGACCCCGCTAATTTTAGACCTATTTCTGTACTGCCAACACTTAGTAAAATTTTTGAAAAAATTATTCTTGATCAATTGTTATTTTTTTAATGTAAATAAATTACTTCATAAAAATCAATTTGGCTTCACAAGGGGTCGCTCGACAACTGATGCTGGTGTTGAGCTGATTAAATATATATTTAATGCATGGGAGTATTCACAGGATGCTTTGGGTGTGTTCTGTGACCTATCCAAAGCCTTCGATTGTGTTCACCATGAAACTTTAATCAGGAAGCTTCAACACTACGGTGTAAGAAGCGAAGCTCTTAAATTAATTATTTCATATTTATGTGACAGAACACAAAAAGTTGTTATTAATAGTATGAGTTCTTCCGGGTCGATTGTACAAATGGGCGTGCCTCAGGGCTCAATTCTCGGCCCCTTTCTGTTTCTTGTATATATTAATGACTTACCTTACATAGTAGGGGCTAACCATGATATAGTATTATTTGCTGATGATACTTCATTAATTTTCAAATTAAAACGACAGTTATTAAATTACGACGAAGTAAATAATGCTATAGCTAAGTAAGTCAATTGGTTTAATGTTAATAATTTGCATTTGAATGGAACTAAAACTAAATGTATGAAATTCGTAACTTCTAATGTTAAACATGTCAATACTAATGTAATTTTATATGGGGAGGAACTGAGTCTTGTTGATACCACCATTTTTCTTGGAATCACACTGGACGCAAAGCTTCAATGGCTCCCCCATATATCAAAACTAGCTAGCAGACTTAGTTCTGCTCTCTTACCAGTGTTGAAACAGCTAGAATAGTTTACTTTAGTTATTTCCATAGCATTATGTCGTATGGTATTTTGCTATGGGGACACGCGACTGACACTGAAATTATATTTATTTTACAAAAGAGGGCCATTAGAGCAATATATAATTTAAAATCAAAAGAGTCACTGAGACAAAAATTTAAGGAAATTATATATTATATAATTAATAATTAAGAAATTATATATTAATTGAGGATAAATGTAGATGTGTATCATCAGGAAGACTACTTGCTGGTTTGTGATCCTTATTCTAGAAAAAAAAGACGATAACTAATAAAAAAACGGCCGCGTTCCTATAAAGGCTTTACTTTTCATCTATATTATAGATTAATCTCATATTCACATTCAAAGCAAAACAAACTAGACAAATTAATTCGCACCACGTAACAAGTATCAACAAAACAGACACGCAGTCAATGATGGTACTAAGGTACGGTATAGCAGCGGTATGTGGGTCGCGCGCCTCCACCTGTCGCACCGTTACACCGGTGGGGCTCCGTGCCGCGCTTTTTATCCACACTCGTTAATACGGCCCGTTGTGAAGATATTAAAAATGGTTTAGTAATGAATTAACCATTGAAAGTTATAGTAAACCATTGAGGAACCTAGATACAAACCATTTTGCTACAGTTATGAAATCGAAAATGTAAAAATTAACTAATGATAAAAAATTATAACCCCATACACTTTTCCTAAATGTTAATCGCAAATAGCAACAATACAAACTTTTATATCACTTATATTATTTTATCATAGGTATTTAATTATTTTATCATCATAATTGTTTATAAATGCATAAAATTACCTCGCCGACGGTGCACGCCGTGGTAACTTATGATTGTGACATGTAGTATTTAATCTTGGGTGGTTGGGTGTCTTGGTAGAAAATGGCTCGACTGATTTTGATGAAATATTTTTTTTACAACTGGACTCCATAGGTGGCGCTTTTGTCGAGATTCAAAAATCACCGCTAGTAAAAATAAAAACACAGTGGTTTTGGATTTGGTAAAACATCCTTTCCTTTGATACTTTCAGGATTGAGGCCATTCGGAATTCCAAGACAGTTGGGTTGGAACAAACATTGGGCGCACAAGCCAACGATTCAATATGCCAGCGTAAGTACGCGCTTGGCCATTGCCACCAGAATTAACAATTACCTACGGGTACACGTTTTACTAGTAAGGATTACTACAACATTTAGTTACTAGACATGGCTAAATATGGGTGTGCTACATTCAGTTATATATATAGTACCCGGATTACCCAGCTTTGTTCGTTTTTTTTAAGTTACATTTAGATACAAATTACATGAATAATATTTTTTGATCTTATTGACATAATAAAAAAACTAAACTGGTTATTTCAATAAAAAAATGAGTGCAATTAGTTTAATTAAAATTTTCATATTTTTAAAAAATACCAAAAAAAGGGCTCGAAATAATAGATTTTCTCACAAAAAAAGGACAAAACACAAGGAAAAAAGTCGAACCCAAGACGGGACGCGTACCAAGGAATTACGATTTCACGACTGCTCGATATCCACTTGAGCTATTACGATCATTAAAAAGTGTCAAAATTTACCTTCCTATATTGTAGCAGTTTTTCATTGCCTGAAAACACGGACAAAAAGACATTTTCTTAAAATAAATCCTAGTTAGATCGATTTACTGCCCCCGAAACTCCCTGGACACTAAATTTTATGAAAATCGTTGGAGCCGTTTCCGAGATTCCGATTATATATATATATAAATATATATATATATATATATATATATATATATATATATATATATATATATATATATATATATATATATATATATATATATATATATATATATATCTTATATGCATACTTATACGAAACACAAACAGTAACATTACCTTGTTAATTTACACTATATATAATATTACTCTGGTAATCTGTGAAAAAATATTATAGTGGCATTATTAAATTGTCTACAATAGGCGCAAAGACGTTGATTGATTCTGTGAGAGTATGAATCTTCCACAGGTGAGCCGACCAGTTCATGCTTTATCCATAATAAAGCTGCAGCATGGCTTTACTATATATTTTGTAATAGAATAAGGGTTTCAAACGAGCACACAGTCCACTTGATGGTAAGTGGATGCTGTGGCCTATAGACGTCTACATTTATCTTCGGTTAAAAATCAAAATGCGTTGTCATCCCTGAGGTTTAAGATGGAATGCCTCATTTGCAGTAATAAATGGTCTCCAGATCTCTACACTCACCATATGAAACATATCAGTATTGAGTTGCTATTTTAGGTTGGTATTCTGTGAGAGCGTGGTACTTCTCCGGTCGAGCCGACCCATTCACATTTCGCACTCGCTACAACCACAATATTGCTGTAGCGTGACTCTACCACGTATAAAAATACTACGGTAATATAAATAAAATACTAAGATGTAGATTAATAATTCTGTCAATATGATAAATGTATAATATAAATATAAAATAGATATTACACCCTCAATCGTCCCAAAATCGTCACGTAAAGAAGGTCGCGATTTTAGTCCGTAGAGTTTTGCAAAAGGTTACTGGTCTGCCATTTCCAGACGCTTTGTATGCTTAACAAAGTTTTCCATTGCCGCCATATAAGTCACGCCGTATGCATTTCCAATATGGAGTCACTGTTATGTGTTTATTATTCAACAACACGGGTTCCGTATGTATGGCAACGTTACCGATATATTTGTCACTTAACCCATTTACATGATTACATATCGGTACGCGTGTTTTTCGAGTACACGCCACCCGATAGAATAATTGCTCCACAATCTTATTTAACAAGCCAGACTTGTAAAGACGCATGTTTTATGTATACGTAACGTGTTGCAAAACCCACTAAAACGTGAACTGACCCGTGTATCCAGCGGCTTTATTCATCAGTAGGTGTTGGGTGAATTCCTTTATACTCGTACATTCTCGTTGTATGTTAACTTTATTAAAAATACGAATAACGGTACGTAGTAGAGCTACGCTGCAGCTATATATTATGGTTATAGTACGAATAGGTCGGCTTGACCGGGGAAGGACCACGCTGTCTCAGAATACCAGCGTAAAATAGCGGCTTAATACTGATGTGTTTTGTATGGTGAGTGTAGAGATCCGGAAACCCTTTTTACTGGAAACGAGGCATTCCATCTTAGTCCTCAGGGGTGACAACGCATCTGCGTTTTGATTTATAATCGAGGATAGATGTAGATGTGTATGGGCCACAGTATCCACTTACCATTACGTGGATTGTGTGCTCGTTTGTCACCATTACTGTATAGAAAAAAAATTAAAAGGAATCAAGAATCACAGTCACAAGATGAGATACGGATTGGATGTGCAAATTGGATGGTTTGTCAAATAATTGCATCCATTTTATTTTTGGCCTTCGTAAATACGATCATGTATTCATATGTCGGTCTAAGCTTAAATGGCTCTCTATCCATCAGCGTAGATGTATCAAAATTCTTCGCACGCTTTTTTCAATCCTATATGATCCATGCACTCCCCAATACCTGAAATGCAAGTTTCTGTATTTGGGTTCTTCTCACATCGTAACCTGCGATTCTCCGAGGGAACTACCTTATGTGTTTTTCCTCGCCGTACCAAATTTATGTGTTTGTCTTTCGCCGCTGAGGCCATAAGGCTATGGAATAAATTACCCCCTCATATCAGAAAACCGACTTCTGTTTCTTCTTCCAGCAAATAACTTTCATATTTAATTGTTTCTGATTATATGTGATTTGACCTTATAAATTATTCAAATTGTTTAAGTATAATATGTATGTATGTGTATGTAAGTATGCTTAAAACGTATGTATTATTTAAAAACTATGTATGTAATGTATCGGGTATTGAGTATTTACTTAGGTTAATTGTAGTTATGTATATTTAATTTTTGTATTTACACTTATCGTATGTGTATTTTTATATTTACATTCACGTATAAATTGTCCTCATATTTTATGGCACCTGTTAAAGTTCTCTGCTTAGCTCGTGGTTGACTGGTAGAGAATGCCTAAAGGTATTAAATCCGCCAATTGTAAATTTTAACTCCAATTAAGTTTTTAAATAAATAAATTTTTATTTTTGATAGATAAATTAAGCACAAAGTGTAATGCAGTGGATTAAGTGGTAATTTGCTGATTTGATTTCTTTCTTGGCTGAACGCTTCCTCTGTCTTTCTCACTATATTATTCATTTAGTCTTTCTTTCTATCCCTCAATCCCTATTTTCCTCTAGCACCACATTTCGAAGGCCTCAATTTTTTTCTATCTTTCTGTGTTAGTGTCCACCGTACGGTATGAAACCCTTATAGCTATAAATATACTATACATAAAGTATTATGTCCTATACTCCAAATATAATAATGTCCTCCAGACCGAATTTTGGTCATGGCCTGACTCAACGGAGACTAGCCAACGGTGCGGGACAGGATTAAAGTGCATGCGAAAGCACAGGTGCACTCGCTATTCCCTCACTCTCATAATCGGAGTGAAAGGACGGTAAACCGACACAACCGGAGAGAGATCAGGCGCAGGACCAAAGACTTTACGTGTTTTTCGAGGTACGGGGGTGAGACATCGCCAACTTCCTGACTTGGGGCAGCTTTTGAGAATTTCTTGACGGAAAAATCTCTATAATTGATTTTTTTGGCCCGACCTAGGATTCGAACCCAGGACTTCATGATCAGCAGTTGTACTACTACAACCACTAGATCAACGAGGCAGTCGAATATATAAGTGCTTTTATATATCTTTTTGACTGTTGTTTGAATACATTTTGCTATATCAATCCTTGACACTCCATCCAGAGTTTATTTATTTTCAATATTAATTATGCTTCCAAAATGTTTTAAGCTATTAAGTTCTTCCAGTATCTTATGATGTTTTATAAAATAGGGACAAACGAGCACGCAGTCCACCTGATGTTATGTGGCTGCTGTGGCCCTAAACATATAAAAATAGTAAAATACTTAGAGTTGGTTTGGATTTTGAAAGTTTTAGTAGGTTAGTTTATTTTTAAGTAATATTTCTTAAATGTTTTTCCATTGTTTCAAGCAAAAGCTGATCGTAAAATTTTGTATAATCGAAAACTGAATAGTATAATTTTAAACTATTCGGTAAGTATACCGAATAGTTAAAAATTATACATATATAGCTGTGATATTGGATTGTGTAGTATTCACGTAAATATACACAACGTATTTCTACTAACTCGTTGAAGTCTTTTATGCTGCAACGTTTTTAGTATAAAAGACTTCAACGAAAAAATGATAGGCCATACTTCTGAGAATACTCTTTATTTTTGAAATAGCATTTTAATGTATTTTTATAATCAATGAAAACATATTATTAATTTAGAAAATAGTAAAAAGATTATCTCATATTTCATAAAAACTTGAAACAAGTTCTTGTCACACTTCCACCTCTACCACTATTGGCTCTATTCCTTGACGTCGTTAATTTTTATATTTTTTCAATGTAAATATAGTACTTAGACGAAGGTACCGTCAGAAATATTGAATAAATTGCATTTTAATGGCGGCTTATAAAATACAAATAAAATCATATAGCAGATTACGATAGATGACTGAATATCTTAAGCCGCTTACGAAATGTAAAAAATACCAGTAAAGCTAGCTATTAACCGTTAATTATTCCTGGTCGAGTGAAAGATTCCAATCTATGGCTTTTAAGTTATCGGTCCATAAACCAACATTTGACTATTATCGCTCGAAATTATATTTCTTTTTTTCTCCGTTACTATGTTCAATTTCTTGACACTCACGCACACATCTTCTCCTTTCTTCTTTAACGGTCCGTAAGATTCCAATGCTGGACGCACACACATGCACTTAAAACCATGTTGTTGGTTGCTATCACGAGTATGATTTAAGATGCATAAGTGAATATGTATGAGTGCATATACAATAAGTTGAGCGTGGTTTTGGCTCGGTTTTGGCGTAAATTAAAATGTACGATATTTTCCGTCAATCTCTTTTTGAAATCAAAATTGGTCTGGTATTAATGTGTAATGTTCTTTGTTACAGGTCCGTGACGACAAATGTGAACGTAGAACTGAAAATCCGGCTAATAGACTATTAATATTAGATATTGTATACAAGTTATGTGAAGTGAACGCACGGATGGACCAAAGTGAAGTGTCTAGTTTTTCGCCAAAACAATATGGCTGCTAGGGGAAAATGGCGGACGCGCGGCCGCCGCTTGAGCGCGGTGCTGTTCGCGATATTAATTCAAGTTGTTAATGGTGAGTTGGATAGCTTAGAATATTTTACTTTAGGTGTTCTTAAGTACCGGATAGTGGCGGTGCAAGAATATCCAATACCCCATATCATGGGTGTCGTAAGAGGCGACAGACAGAAACAAATCGGGAGAAGGGCGGTAACGTCTTCCTAATGACGTCTAAAAATAAAAAAATGAGGTTGCCAACGCGTTTGCCAAGCGTGGCGACTATAGCAAGTATCCTATTTATTAGGCAATCTATGGGGGTGGGGGGTTATATTCAGTAGTGGACTTTAATAGGCTATGACGATAACGGTCCACGGTCCTTAAGAAGATTCTGATGAATAAAGTATTAAAGATCTTATGTGAATGGTCGTTTAGCTATCGGGCTGGTAGTGTACCAGCGATATAGATAGTGTACGATATCACTTTGAGCTCGCTTAAATCTATTTTCATTCTAGGTAATTTATATGAAATTAAAATTTTATTTAAACTTATTTTCTCATCTATATTATAGTATGTGAATTATTCCATATGTAGTAGTGTGAATCTAGATTTCCTATACATTTTCATATAGAATGGAACAAATAATATAATTATAATTTTATTAACTAAGCATAAAAGTGAAAAGTGAGCACATAGTCAATCTAATGGTACGTCATATAGTCAAAATTGGCATCCATGTTTGAAATACATCAATTTGCGCTATACGCCTAATCAAGATACGTCAAGATGATCAAATGTGCACCCGGCACAGGATATCACAATATCGTACATACCATGTTTTTTCAAATAAATTTAATTTAATTTCATCGATGGATCTATCATCATTCATCATATCTTACGTGGTAGAGCCATGCTGCAATTATATTAGTAGTATAGTTGTAGCACGAATGGGTCAGCTCGACCGGGGAAGGACTACGCTTTCACAAAATACCAGCGTAAAATAGTAGCTTAGTACTGCTGTGTTTCGTATGATGAGTGTAGAGATCAGGAGACCCTTTTTACTGGAAAAGAGGCATTCATTCTTAGTCCTCACGGGTGACAACGCATTTTCATTTTGATTCGTAATCGTGGATACATGTAGGTGTCTATGGGCCACAGCAACCACTTACCATCAGGTAGACTGTGTGCTCGTTTGTCACCCTATTCTATAAAAAAAAATATTTAAAGACCTTCACAAGCCTACAAAGGGCGCCATAAAACCGGAATGTATTCTCAGAAATAATTTATTGATTTAAAAAATATCGGTTAAGAAAGTACTCTACATACGAAATATGTCATATTCAATATATTGCTTAAAAGATACCCTGCAGTGAAATGTAATTATGCTTCCCGATATTTCAATCTTAAATGTAACGTTAGTCACGTCAACATGTTACGTGTACGTGCAGTATAAAATTGGAATTAAAAAAAATGCAGACAAAAACTCTTCAAGTGTAGAATTAACAAAACTGAATCGTCATCGTGGTTCCTCATTCTCCTTGAACAGTAATTGGATTTCGATATAATAAGGCTGCGTGTATACTGAATTGTTAGTTCCTAGTAGAAAGTATTTGGCATAATCGTTACGTTTTTGAAGTAAAATCCTATCGCTATCCCGGTCGGACTTTTTTTTTGAAAGCGATAAAATAATGTACTCACAGTCGACCTGCTGGTAAGTTGCTACTGCAGCTCATGGACACCTGCAACCAGCTTTATAGGAACAAAGAAGTATATAAAGAAAGAATTATACTAGCACCTGCAACTTTACAAGGCGCAGGTTCGGCCGCACATGGAATACTGTTCCCATCTCTGGGCTGGGGCTCCCCAGTACCAGCTCCTTCCACTTGACCGCATCCAGCGCAGAGCGGCTCGAATTGTCAATGACCGGGTGCTTTCCGATCGGCTTGATTGACTGGCGTTGCGAAGAGATTTTGCATCTCTTTGCGTATTTTATCGTATCTATCACGGGGAATGCTCTGAAGAATTGTTCGGATTAATCCCAGCCGCCAAATTTCATGAACTCACTACGTGGCAAACATCTTGATACCATCCACACCATCTCGATGCTTGACGGTCCACCACTGTACGTTTCACTAGGAGTTTTCTTCCGCGTACGACCTATCTGTGGAGTAATTTACCACCGGTGATTTTTCCGGACCGATATGACCTGGGGACCTTCAAGAAAAGAGCTTACTCCTTTCTAAAGGGCCGGCAACGCACCTGCAACTCCCCTGGTGTTGCGGTTGTTCATGGGCGGCGGTAGTTACTTAACGCCAGGTGAACCGTATGCTCGTTTGCTCCTCTACACTACTATAAAAAAGATGCTGATATATATGACATGATAATGTGGCTACCTGTTAAAAGCTTAAAGATATTTCTGACATATCTCATAGTCGCAGCTTGCCACATCCACGTGATGCAACGTGATGATAGATTCTATTACAACGCCACCACACATAAAGCTCCACTTCCAACCCTTCCTGAGGGTGCCATTGGGGCAAGTAGGGGTTTACTTAAAAAGTTTTATTTTATTGCCTTACAGTGTGTAAGCGGACTTATGAATAGTTAAACATAAAGCTTCCTAGTGGTCATTTGGAAAGCTGTGAAGCAACACGCTCAAGGACACGAGGTCGTTCGCCTTATCTATCGTCCATTGCCACAAAACTTATACTCTTCGATAATAGCTTTTTTTTAATATATCGAACCACAATAGGGTTTATCAGGAACTTATTATGCAATTTCATCATTCATCATTACAGCCCTTCACAAGTCCACTGCTGAACATAGGCCTCCCCCAAGCAATGCCACAAAGCACGGTCCTGAGCCACCTGCATCCATCGACTTCCTGCATATCTTACCAGGTCGTCACTCCATCTAGTGGGGGGTCGCCCTACACTACGCCTACCGGTACGAGGCTGCCACTCGAGAACCTTTCTTCCCCATCGGTTATCGGCTCTTCGAGCTATATGGCCGGCCCATTGCCAGTTCAGCTTACTAATCCGTTGGGCTATGTCGGTCACTCTGGTTTTACTGCGGATATCCTCATTTCTGAGTCTATCAGGCAGACTCGACGACTTCCAGCCTCCCGAACAAGCCGGTTTCCGAAAAGGCTTTAGTACCATAGACCACATACATACCCTGCGGCAGATTGTACAGAAGACTGAAGAGTACAATTTGCCACTTTGCCTGGCGTATGTGGACTATCAGAAAGCCTTTGATTCCGTCGAAATTTGGGCGGTGCTGCAGTCCCTTCAGCGGTGCCAAGTTGACTGTCGGTATATCGAAGTGCTGAAGTGTTTGTACAGTAGGGCTACGATGGCTATCCGAGTACAGAACCAGAGCTCGAAACCTATCCAACTGCAGAGAGGTGTAAGACAGGGTGACGTTATATCCCCGAAACTCTTCACCGCTGCTTTGGAAGACGTTTTCAAGCTACTGGACTGGAAAGGATACGGTATTAACATCAATGGCGAGTACATCACTCACCTTCGATTTGCCGACGATATAGTCCTTATGGCAGAATCGCTGGAGGACTTAAGCACTATGCTCAATGACCTCAATAGTGCCTCCCAACGGATAGGTCTTAAGATGAACATGGACAAAACAAAGATCATGTTTAATGTCCATGTCACACTTATGCCGGTAGTTGTTGGGAGCACTATGCTCGAAGTTGTTGACGAGTACGTTTACCTGGGACAAATAGTCCGACTAGGTAAGTCCAACTTCGACCGAGAGGTAAATCGACGGATTCAACTCGGCTGGGCAGCGTTCGGGAAATTACGACATATCTTCTCGTCAGGTATACCTCAATCTCTAAAAACTAGATTGTACAACCAGTGCGTGTTGCCAGTGATGACTTACGGATCTGAGACGTGGTCCTTCACTGCTGGCCGTATGAGGATGCTCAAGGTCGCTCAGCGAGCTATGGAGAGGGCTATGCTCGGAGTTTATTTAATTTTGCATTTTACAATTAAATGCAACTAAATTATGCAATTTAGTTGCATTTAATTGTAAATGTGGAATGTAATGAATGAGATATAGGTATATTTTTTCTATATTTCAAATTTATCCATTGTCTTTACGAAAATTTGGTTATTAGTCCTTATGAAAATATATTGCTTTTGCCATTATTAAAATAAAAACTAGATAAACTTATTACCTGAACCCTGTACAAGTAAATAATTTAGTCAAGTTATCAAAATGGAGTTTTATTTTTCGAAGAGTAGTTACATGCATAAATTAATCTATTGCTTTTAGTGTGCAAGTAGACTTGCATGCTAATTTTAGTTAATGATTATTTTCGCGCGTATAAGTACTAACTGCACGTTTTTGAATTATACAAGTCCCTAAGAGCTGAGTAATATCACAGAATATAAAGGCTAATCTGTACTACATGATATTAGATGGTGCACTTATTGATCAAACAATTTTAAGATTTAATGAAATAAGAAATTTTTATATATTAATAGGAGTCTTTTGTCATATATAAATAAAAAATGTAGATCTTATGCCGTGATAAAAAGGCTTATTTTGATCTACTTTTTTGCAATGTGTTTGATAAATATAATAAACCTTATAATAATTACAATCATAATAAAATTTAATTATTAAATTATAGCAAAATTCTATCAAGAGGATCCATGAATGAAAAATATACAATATTAAGAAACAATAATAAATAAACACTAAAACTAAAAAATATTAATGAAATAAACTACGTACAAATATCGAAATAATTTTACAGAATAATAAAAGAATAACAGACCACCTTATTTATGGAATAAGGGTGACAAACGAGTACATAGTCCACGTATGGTAAGTGGATGCTGTGGCACATAGACATATACATCTATCCTCAAGAATCAAAATGCAGATGCGTTGTTACCCCTGAGGACTAAGATGGAATGCCTCGTTTCTAGTAAATGAGAGGGTGGGGGTGGTTCTCTATACTCACCATACGAAACGTAGCAGCATTAAGCTGATATTTTACGCTGGTGTTCTGTGAGAGTATGGTCCTTCTCGGACTTCTAGACAGAAAAAAGGTTCTACCATCTAGTAGCATTTATTTACATTAAAATAATACACACTATATATCACATTCATCAAAGAAATAAATCAATCGTATAAACACCCCATAGCTGGCCAACTCGCTCTCAATTTATTAAGGGTACTTTCGTAATGTGTTCATATATAATTGGAAAATATCAATTCTTCGTTCCATTGTTGATGTGACGAATGTTATACGTAACAAATAATTCGGTGAGAAAAAACGAAAGCATCGTGATTAACGGTGAAAGTAAGTACAAGATTTCGTCGACGAGACGCCGTAACTAACCTCAGCGGAGGCCAAGCGAACGCTGAACTGAAAAGACGGATATTCTGGATAGTCAAAGAGAGATAGATATACTCGTAGATAACCTTGTTAACAATAGTTGTCAGGTCGTTGGTCTGTACTGTGTACAAAATTACATAGCAATGTATTATGTAGCGATTCAAAAGAGCGATTCGCCCCGACTATGCACAGGTGATTTCTTTGTCTTGACAAAAGCAAAACCTACCAAGTTCTATTATGAATCTACACCACCTAGAGACCATCAAAATCGGTCCAGCATTTTAAAAGTGACGAACACACGTATAGAAGAATCTACTTAAGTAAAAATCTATTGCCGCATGGTATGGTATGGCCCGGTAGGTTGCGCTGCTATCGAGATCACCAGTGCGGAGCCAGTTTTTATGGAATAAGCGTGGCAAACGAGCACACAGTCCACCTGATGGTAAGTGGATGCTGTGACCCGTAGACAACTACATCTATCTCGATTAAGAATCAAAACGCAGATGCGTTGTCACCGCTGAGGGTAGATAGAATGCCTTATGACCAGAAAAAAAGGTCTCCGGTTCTGTACGTTCACAATACGAAACACAGCAGCATTGGTTAGCTATTTCACGCTGGTATTCTGTGAGAGCATGGTACTTCCCCGGTCGAGACGATCCATTCGTGCTACAACTATACAACATATATAACTATACAACATATATATGTAACTGCAGCGTGGCTCTACCACGTAAAAAGTACTTCAATGTTATTTATATGTATATAAATTCATGTCCGTGTAGTGGCTGTGTATCGTATATATCCGCTAACCCATAGCGTCCCGCGGTATCGTTAGAGACGACAGAGGGAAATAAATCAGGAGGTGGTTGGCAGCGTTTTCGAAATAACAACTAGAAATATTACTCTAAAGCCTGGCACCTATGCCAGATATTCTTCATAGGAGGCAATTTATGGAGAGATCTATATTAAGCAGTAGACTCCGATAGGCTGTTATGGCAATAATGATAACGATTGCTGAATGCTGAAATTAATTTTCTCAGATATAGAGTAGCCGGGTGTAATTAAATTTCCCATTATAACATTTCGCATATCAGATCTAGTTTAATTGCCTCGGCGTGATATTGGGCTGTTCACGAAGCGACTTTTAGCCCTTTCACATTTTGAAAGTAAGACAATAGTACTAACGTTTAAACTTAAATAAGAAATCGAATTGAATTTTAAGTTGCTTTTTTATAAATTATATTTAAATCAAACTGTTTAAAAATACAAGTGCATTTAAGACTAGTACTTCCCACTAGTCATTACAATTAAGGTTGGTCCTTGTAGTAGAGGTCGTTTATAAGCGGTACCTCCGAGCTTGCGGCCAATGTATTGAATTTGGAATGTTTTTCATCGTAATAGCCTCGTGAATCATCTTGTAAGGAATGGGTTTTCGGTGATGCAGCGATGGAGGGCGATTCCCGAAGCATCAATCATCATCACCCATCAGCTATGTGCTCTTTTACGCGGGCTTTTATTGATCTCTTAGTTTGTCCTTTGTAGACCACATTCATAATCAAGCTTGTACATTCCTGCATCTTGCAATGGTGTATTACACTTGACTGATGGTTTTTAATATCTTTTGAAGTATTAATCAAAATGTAGTGTCATAGAAGATAAGATTCAATTTAATGACACTCTTTTTGAATCATTCTTTGGCCTTGTTCTAGCAAAAAATATAGTTCTGTAGGTTATATGATTATTTTACTTCACCAGGTTTCTCTCGTGGTAGAGCCATGCTGTAGTTTTATTGTGGTTGTAGCATGAATGCGTCTTTTAGCTTAAAATAACAGCTCACAGCTGCTGCTTGTTTCGTATAGTGAGTGTAAGAGAACCAGAGACACTTTTTACTGTAAACGTGGCATTCCATGTTAGCCCTCAGGGGCAATGAGGATAGATGTAGATGGTTATAGTCTAAAGAATTCACTTACCATCAGGTGGCTTGTGTGTGCGTTTGTCACCCTTACCTTATAAAAAAAGATTTTTGTTTAAATTCTAGGCTTAGCAAACTGTACTTACATTTTACTATAAACAAACATTAAAGATTGTAGGCCTCAACGTGTTACTGAATTGAAGCTTGTGGTTCGATTACAAAAAAGTTTTCTTCGAACATCGGCAGATGGGATTTATTCACTGAGCTATTTGATGCGCTGCAATTTTCCGTCAAACAACACGCTGTTTTGGGTTAATTGCATTCAGTTCCATTACAGCCGACGCGCAAGCTTAGCAAGGATAGGAAAATTTATTGTTATCAAAATTAAGTTTGTTTCTGTTTATTTATTCACTTAAGCTTTTTTTATAGGGTAAGAGTAACAAACGAGCACAGTCCACCTGATGGTAAGTGGAAGCTGTGGCCCATAGACATCTACATTTATCCTCGATTAAGAATCAAAGTACAGATGAATTGTCACACTCTGCCTCGTTTTCAGTAAAAAGGGATCGGATGAGAATATTATATTGTTATCGTAATTAAGTTTAATTCTATTTACTTGCAAGCTTAAGGTCACATGTGACG
Source organism: Parnassius smintheus behrii (assembly GCA_036936625.1). Classification (NCBI taxonomy): domain Eukaryota; kingdom Metazoa; phylum Arthropoda; class Insecta; order Lepidoptera; family Papilionidae; genus Parnassius; species Parnassius smintheus. The sequence continues at coordinate 5,626,078 of JAUPFT010000024.1, forward strand.
TTTTCAAAAATGCTCTCGATCACGCAAGGATTCATGTCTTAGATTATTAACTAGTTAAGGAAAATTAGTTAGTTAGTTATAGCCTGTATACGTCCCACTACTGGGCATAGGCCTCTTCTCATTTCAGAGAGTTTTAGGGCAAGGATGTGTCCGCCGCGCTGACCCAATGCGTGTTAGCAAACTTCACATGTCTTTGAATTTTTTTAACTTATATTTTAAACATGCAGGTTCCCTCAGGATGTTTTCCTTCACTGCGGACCACGTGGTAAATCAGCACTTAAAATTGCAATTAACAATTGCATTGGTGCCGGTAGGGTCGAATAGTGCCTTAAAAATTTATCGTCTATGTTTTGAAAACCCGGGTTGCTCGCATACTGTGAAATTTACACCGAGCGCTAGCCATCTGTGCTAACGCGGCTCTTAGATAAAGAATGATGACGACTAAATCTCAAAATTATCGATGGAATACTGATTATGTTTTATATCAATAGTTTTGGAAACGCCGGCCTTAATCTTCAATGGAACGGACTGTGACAACTTTAAATTCGGGATGTGTTTTCGTCATTACTAGTAGTTAACTAGGATTTTTATCATACGAAAGGAAATTAAAAAGTTTAGTATTGTATCGTTTAAAGCTTGATTTGAAGCTTAATTTTACATAATTGTAAAAGTTTTGTAGAATGAAATGAATTAATCAATAAATGTTTATGTATTATCTTTAGTGCGATTTCAAAGAAGTGTTGTGTTTCACAAGACTAATTTGTGGAATATCGGTTCAGAAAGTCGCCAAAGATCGGACCGATAAAACTGAAGGAACTTTAAGAAAAGAGCCTTTTCCTTTGTCAAATGTTGGTACCCTGGTGCGATTTTTCCAGTTATTTATATGTTCTTAGTCGACATAGGTCACTTACTATTAATAGCATTTTCTATGGAAATGAACTGATATTTGTCTAACGGAACTTAAAATTTGGAGTAGGCTATAAACAAAAAAACAGAACGTTGATATAGAAAAAAAACCTTCGAACATCGTGACGTGTTTTTAGCATATCCAAATTGCGAATGAAATTTTTATATTTAAATATTTTCAAGTGGATCGAGGTTCTTAACCTCGTAAAGTTTATATGTACATTGACAGTTTGCATTTCATTTAGATACACAAAATGGATGACTTTATAGACACCAAGTATAAAACAGGTGTTAAATATTTCACATAATTCAAATATAATGTAGCGGCTGTTTACTGTTTTAGGATAAAACTGTTTTTGAGTTTCTGCTAGTTTTTGTTTTTATAACTAAATATACATATACGTATTTAATTTTTTGTGCTTGTATCATATTTATGTAAACACATACGTGTGTTTGCATATTCTTTTTTCACATTCTTTGTATGTTTTATGGTGTGCAATAAGTAAATGCATGAGTAGGTCCAGTGTAGTTCCAGGTCAAAGTACTCGCTGTAAATATCTTCAAATTTGTAAACACTGGCAGTGGCATAAAATAATTATATAAGTGGCAGAGTTACGCTGCAGCTATGGTGTGGTTGTAGCACTAATGGTCTATATTGACTAGGAGGGAATGCCTGACGCATTACATCCGCCCTTGTCATGCTTTTCTAAAGGTGTGAACAATAAAGTGTAGTGTAGTTATTTCATAATATGCGAGCCATGCGGGTACGATGCCCGTGTGTAGTAATAACATTTTTAAATAGCAATTTTATGCGCTGATTTTCCACGTGCTCGGCGGTGAAGGCAAACTTTATAGCTGCATGTCTGAAAAAAATATACTTTGGAGACATTCTAAGTCCGCCAACTAGCATTTGAGCATCGCGGCGAACAATTTCATTCGGTAAAAGTACTCTCAGAAATGAGAGGTACCTATTATAGACATCCACTCATATAACTAATCTGATGAGTACTTGTTAGAAATTCGGAAAGAGTTAAAATTTATAGTTAGGAGTATATAAATTATATGATGAGTGAAAATGAATTCTATATCTATATATATATATATATATATATATATATATATATATATATATATATATATATATATATATATTTAATTTATTAAGGTTTACCAATGTTTGATTACACTGTATTTAACAAAATGGCTTAAAAACTAATTTACGTAGCTAAGTGTAACAATCGTTTAAGGTAAACACCACATGCATCGAGAAAGATTATAAATACGAATAAAAAAAGTATAAATTACCTAATAATGAAAAAAGTACGTGGTAAGAACTATTATTATTTATTTGTTGGTTTCAGACCAGGCTAAAGCTAGAACTTCCTTAATTTTGGCAAGTGAGTCGGCATGAATGTCAACTTTGTCACTATGTCCATTGACCAATTTGCACAACCTTGGAATTGGGGAGTTTGCACCTAAGACAGATTTTCTAAAAGGAGGGCAAAGTGGAGTAATAGGGGCGCGAGGAATCCTCAATGGAACACGAAATTTAAATTTTTGGAGCAAGAGGGGACAGTTAATTTTTTGATTAAAAATTTTTACAAGAAATGACAGGTCAAGCAAGTTTCTCCGATTTTCCAGGGATAAAATTTTAAAGAATCTTAATCGTTTTTCGTAAGACCGAATTTTTTTGTGAATCCCATTCCAATAGGCCAAATTTGCCACGAACTTTTTTTGCAGACGTTCCAATCGTAAGGAGTGTGTCGCGTAATGTGGCCTCCATACTACACTGAAATACTCAAGTATGCTTCGTACGAGGCTGTTATACAGTAGGATCTTAATGTGATTATTTTTAAACACTTTTGCGTTACGCAAAACAAAGCCTAGCATTCTATACGCCTTTTTTGTAATATTCTCGATGTGGGGAACGAAGGTAAATTTTTTATCGAACACTATTCCCAGGTCTCTGACTTCCTCCGTTTTCTTAATGATGTAGCCGTTAATTTTGTATGATGTGTTCAGTGACTTGATCTTTCTACTGAATTTCATATGGTAGCACTTGTTTATGTTCAGGTGCATACCATTGTCTCGACACCAATTTACCATACGGTCAACATCACTTTGAAACTGTTCAATGTCCTCTAGAGTTTCGCAGATGCCAACCAATTTCAAATCATCGGCATACATAAATAGTGTGGAAAACTGGAAGCAACTAGGGATGTCATTGATGAAGATGTTGAAAAGCAGAGGACCCAAATGTGATCCCTGAGGAACCCCCGACGTAATTTTGTATGGTACAGACTGAAAACCATTAACGACCACAGTAAAACTACGATTATCCAGATACGACTGCAGCCATCCCATTAATGAGCCAGTAATACCATATGCACGCAATTTAGATATAAGAATATTATGAGGTACTTTGTCGAATGCCTTACTAAGGTCTGTATATATTACATCAACATCCCTACCGTTATCTACTGCTTCTACCAAAGTTTCAGTAAACAAGGTCAGATTGGAACAGGTTGACCTAAATCTAACAAAACCGTGCTGCCACTCAGTAAGATAATGATTCAAGTGGTTCTGCAGCACAGGATAAATTAGAGATTCAAATATTTTACTTAAAGTTGACAGTATAGAAATAGGCCTATAATTACCTACCACCTCGACGTTATCGGCCTTGTGAATGGGAACAACTTTGGCGAACTTCCAAACATCAGGAAATAGGCCAGATTGAAGAGACTTATTAAAAATTAGATATATAGGCGTCACTAGCTCATCCGCACATGCCTTAATAAATAAAGGAGGGACACAATCTGGTCCTGGGCCCTTATTAAGATCTAGGGACTTCATGTTCTTCAGTATCTGATCCTTGCTAAGGTAGGGAGCAGTTAGTTCAAGGCTGTAATTGCAAATCAAATTCCATTGGCTGACATTCAAGTCTGAGTTTATGTTATCTTGAGAATTATACACAGCTCCAAAGTAGGACGCAAATAAGTCGCAGATTTCCCTAGGACTAGATGACTTCTTAATACCATCAGTCATTGTACAAGGATAATTACTTTTCCCGTACTTCTTTGCCTTAATAAATGACCAAAAAAGTTTAGGGTTCGACTTAATACTATCTTCTGTCTTCTTTATATAATTTTTATAAGATTGATTTGCTAGTGTGCAGCAACGCTTATTAAGTAGCCGCAGCTCAACTTCGTCCATGTGATTCCTATATTTTTTATACCGCTTTCTTATGTTCTCCTTTTCACGTAACATTCTCTTTAATGAAACATTAAACCAAGGAGGAGAAGAATTATTTCTTATTTTTTTGTAGGGCACATATTTATTTATTAATATATATATATATATATATATATATATATATACTATTTATATATACTCTATTCAGAATTTCAGCAATGAATTTATGAGGAAGTATTGCTTTTATAATAATCATTACTATTATTAAAGCAATACCTACACAAATTATGGGTACACATATACTTTAACTTTATGATATTGTTTATGGCCGCGGTAAAAGGGCGACTATGTACAATATCATATAAACTTTATAACTTCCGGTAGCTGGCGATATACCATTCTTTTTTCAGAATAAAGATGACAGGAGTGCACACAATTCACCTCATGGAAATGTTTTTTTGTCAGTGGCCCATAGACATCTACATCTATCCTCAATTACTAATTAAAATGCAGATGCGTTGTCATACCTAAAAAATAAGATGGCTTGCCTCGTAACAATTCTGGTTCTCTAACTTCTTCCTGATGACGCGATGATACCTATACCGCCAGCTAAATAACCCCCCCCCCCCAAGTAAATAACGTAAATACGAAGAGCATAACGTTTAATGCCGGCTGTACACGCTCGTGTCGTCGCCTCGCGTGCCTTTCTTCGTGTGAAGGCTCGATACGAGAATACACCATGTACGCACTCGTCGCATCATTTGAACTCCGTATGCCCACTGAGATGGACCTAGATGAAACTGTTGCTACGTTTTGCCTTTGTGCTATTATGCTACATTTACCATAAAAATAAAATTAATAAGCCACGGCTAAGAAGAAGATGGTGGATGGTTTCTATTTACCGTAACTGAACCATGTACGGTGAATATAATATAGTACGCTCTCATTTCTGTTTTTTCTATGATCTGAGCACGAGACCCTTTGACTCGAGCGAAAAAAACCGACACGCTTCCGAGAGCGTATGAGGGCAACGAGAGACGACGCGACACGACTAGAGCAGCCTGTACACACTCGTACTCGGCCTGCCTCTTGGTGTCTCCACGAGCGTGTACACCCGTCATAAGACAAATCTTTACCATAATCAAAAAAGCCGATATCCAATAGAAGACTTTACGAGCTGATGTGAGGTGATCTGAGAGATACACATTATTGTGTTGCACAATATTATACAATAATATGGACCCAGCTTAACCCTAACCCATTTATTTGAATGAAACTAGTTTTTACGGATTTTAACGCGTTTATTAACCTACTTTATATTCCCGACGTTTCGAATTTTTTATAGCACCAATGGTCACGGGGTACTGAGATGTTTGAAGCCCTAATGTTATAGTTAACCACGTCCACCTTCAGTTTAAATTTATTATTATTGTTGTTATTGTTTTTTTTACATAAGAAATCATTATTTTATCCCCTGCAGTCAGGTAGCTACGACTCATCATTGGTAACAGTAAATCTGCAGTGAGCCGTCCACATATGGACAGGTTTGGGCGCGGCTAGTGCTGAGTATTTGGGTTGGTCCGTTCCTCTTTCGATAGATCACTTTAGCTTTGATTTCTTTACGATTTTTGTAACAGTTAATTTGTTTTGGTTTTGAGTTTAGATACGTATATATATTATATCATATATATAGCAAATAAATATATCATGTATTCTAAATTCGGGTATTAGAACCCGGGACTGTGCAATAATCACAATGTGCACTAAGCACTGAGTAATACGATTACCAAAAGTAGATGTCAGTCCATAATAATGTGGTAATTTCTATTATTTATGCGAACACTTCACATATAATAAAACTACTTATAGGGATTTTTAACTACCAATGTTTCGAGTATTTTGCACGGCCCAAGGTCTCGGAGGGCCGAAAGTATTTAATAAAAGTTAAATTAAACGCGTAGCCGTGTAGTGGATGTGTACGAATATCCACTGCCCCATATCGGGACGATATGAGTGTAAGAGGCAAAAGGATATGAGGAGATGGGTAGCATATTCTTAAAATAACTAGAAAACTCTAAAATAACAAAAACTGCGGTTGCCAACCGCCTGCCAAGCTTGGCAACTGGCAAAATATCCCCCTTATGAAACGACGGAGGCCTATGATTAGCAGTGCGCTTTTATAGGCGGTAATGAATGAACGCTTAAACGCGATAAAATCAGTAAAAGTAGTTTTAGTGCTTAAAAGCATAATATGATTTCGATTTCACTTAGCCTTCTAATGGTGCGTTGAAAAGTTTCCATTTAGGGTGGCTTTTTAATGATGGATAACTAACAAATTTAAACCCTTTTTTGTGTGAAACTGTAAACCAAATAAGTTTTGTCCGAAACTTTTTTATGAGATCGTTTAATCGAAAACCATTAATCTTATCAGTTTTTCTATTTCACAAAAAAATTCTTCATATTTATCGCTTGATATATAGCTTAGCGTGCCATTCCTTGCATTGCTCTATCTATTAGTTAAGTTTCATCACAATACATTCACACAAGCTACACCAAAGATTAACAAGCTAGACAAACCAAAAGGCATTAAAAAAAATGTATTTCATGTGTTAACAGTATGTAAAATAACCCCCGAGCTGTAAAGAAGTCAGTTATTTATTTATTTGCTTTTTAGTATTGTTACGCGTTCAATTCAACGGCACTAGCGCCATCTAGCCTCGAACCGAAGAACTAAACTTCTTGAAGTCGAAACACGAACTCTCGGTACCTTGCGCGTGTTTACTTGAATATTCTGGATATTTCGCTGCTAATTTATATAAATAGGCGCTGCAAGATGCGATCGGGGAAGTATTGGAGTTGGCGACACAAGCGAAGCTTCGGAGCGAAATAAAGTGAATTAGTGAAGAGCAGCTGCGGGGCGGACAGGAGGAACAGGCCCGTCGGTTGGAAGAGCAGATGCTCCTCATGAAGGACCTTCACGCTACCTTCGGGAAGGAGATAAAGGAGGTGAAGGATAGGGTTGCTCAGCATGACAACCGCCTGTCGGAAGCTGAAACCCAAATAGCGAAAGCTGAAAACCGAATCGAGAAAGCTGAAACCCGAATCGACCAAGTAAGCAATCGGGTTGACAACGTAATGGCTGACATGAAGAAATCACTGGAAGAATTCAAACTTGGAGATGGAGCTACAGCTCCCGTAGTAGCTACAACACCTTCGCTACGTGGGTTCAAGGTGCCACCGTTCGACGGTACCTCTTCCTGGTCAGCCTACAAAATCCGGTTCGAGGCTGTTATGAAGGCGAACGGCTGGAATAAAAGTCAGGCCACGACTGCTCTCACACTAGGCCTGCGCGACCAGGCCTTAACAGTTCTGGAAGCTCTCGGTGAGGAAGTGACTTATAAGCAACTCCATGAGGCATTGGAGGCGAGATATGGCGACGCTCACCTGGAACACGTCTTTCGTGCGCAGCTTAAAGAACGCGCGCAGTGCATCAACGAAAACCTGCAGCAGTGGGCTCTAGATGTGGAGAAGCTGGTGCGAAAAGCATACCGGTCTGTACCCGCACTCATTGAATGGAACCTGGTGCAGACAATCATCGACGGTATCCGCGACCTGGAAGTCAGAGCTGCTGTGAGGCTCGGGCACCACGAGAGGCTTAAGGACGCCTTGGCCCATGCACTGGAGGTGGAAGCCGTGCGGCAGGATCTTCGCTCCCATCGCGTCAGGGAGGTTGCAGCAGCTACAGTTCGCGACCGCAACAGAGGATACAGCCCTAGGTGCTATGGCTGTGGGGAAAAGGGCCACCTTCGATCCAGCTGCCCTAAGCGAACCCTAGAAAGGGAAGGTGAACGATCTCAGGAGGGTAGTGCGGCCAACAGCACCGCCCAGCAGCAGCAGGGAAACGAGTAAAAGCCAGAACTGCGGGGCGGGTGCTGGCTGATGTTAAAAGTGCCCCAAGGATCTCGATCTCACAAACCCACGATGGGAACAGTCTAATCATCAAGGGCGAGGTCAACGGAATACCGTGTAAACTGACCATAGACACTGGAGCCTCTCGTACGGTTGTTAGTTCCCAACTAATAAGTCAGTTCCTTGGGGACTCCGCATACAACCGAGAACGCATCAATTTGGTAACAGCCACCGGTCAGCGCTGTACCCGGCGTCGACTGGGACCCCAGCAAGGATGCACAAACGAGAGTGAGCACACTTTTAGAAGACTGTCGCAGCGTTCTCTCCCCGAATGAAATGGTCAAAGCGAAGAAGTTGTTACTCAATTATGCCGATGTATTCTCATCAAACGATGCTGACATAGGAAAGACTGGCTTAGTTCAACACAAAATAAACACAGGTGAAGAACTGCCTATCCGTCAGCGGCCAAGAAGATTGCCGGTAGCACGTGAAAAGGAAGTGGAAACCATCATTGAGGGAATGGTGAAGGATGGTGTTATTGAACCTTCATCTAGTCCATGGTGTTCACCCGTGGTGCTGGTAAAGAAGAAGGATGGCAGCATGCGGTTTTGTGTTGACTACCGCCGTCTGAACGACGTTACGAAGAAGGACAGCTATCCCTTGCCAAGAATTGATGACACGCTGGACATGCTTACAAGAGTAAAGTGGTTTAGCACGCTGGATCTAAAAAGTGGCTACTGGCAAGTTGAAATTGACCCTAAGGACAAGGAGAAAACTGCGTTCTCGACGGAAAAGGGTCTGTGGCAATTTAAAGTAATGCCGTTTGGGTTGTGCAATGCTCCAGCAACGTTTGAAAGGCTGATGGAACTTGTACTTACCGGGCTAATTGGCGATGCCTGTCTGGTCTACTTGGATGACATCAATCGTAGGCCGGACATTTGAGGAACACCTTCAAAACTCTTGAAGATTCAGAGTGCCAACCTCAAGTTGAGTCCGAAGAAATGTTCACTATTCAAACGGCAAAGTTAACTTTTTGGGGTATGTAGTATCGGAAGAAGGTATCCGCACAGATCCAGAGAAAATCGCCGCTGTCAAGGATTGGCTAGTTCCAAAAGACAAGACGCAGGTTAGAGCATTTTTGGGTTTGTGCTCCTATTACCGGCGATTTGTGAGGAACTTTGCAGATATAGCCAAACCTCTGCACAAGCTAACCGAGGAGAAGCGACATTTCTGCTGGGATGAAAATTGCAATATCGCATTCCAGGAGCTCAAGGACCGTCTGTGCAAAACACCTATTTTGGGATACCCTGATGCAAGCAAAGAATTTATAGTTGACACAGACGCAAGTGATATAGGACTTGGCGGTGTATTGTCTCAACGGAATGGTGACCAAGAGATCGTGATAGCGTACTTCAGCAAGTCATTGTCAAAACCGGAAAGGAACTATTGTGTCACAAGACGCGAATTGCTAGCAGTAGTAAAGTCATTGCAGCATTTTAGCAAGTATCTTCTGGGGCGGAAATTTCACTTACGAACTGACCATACTGTACTAAAATGGCTATTGCAGTTTAAAAATCCAGAAGGACAAGTTGTGAGGTGGATTGAACTACTGCAGGAATATGACTTTGAGATAGAACATCGAAGCGGGAAATCTCATGGCAACGCAGATGCATTGTCAAGAAGACCTTTTCCTGAAGATTGCAAACATTGTACTAGGCAAGAGAGTAAGGAACTGGTATCCGTGAGGATGCTCAGGGCAGACCACCTCAGCAACGAGTGGAAGGACAGCTTACAACGTGCACAGTAAAAGATCCGGACATCAAGCCGATTCTGAAATGGATGAAGGCCAGCGCTCCCAAGCCCAAGTGGAGCGACGTCTCAGCGATGAGTTCGACCACTAAAAGCTATTTGGCCCAGTGGGACAGCTTGCTGCTTCAGGATGGAGTTCTGTGCCGTAAATGGGAAAGTGTTCGGGGAGGCAGCTGTCATTTGCAAATGGTTGTCCCTAAAGCTAAAGTACCGGATGTTCTACAGCTGTACCATAATGATTATTCAGGAGGCCATCTGGGAGTTAAAAGAACTCTACTGAAGATCCGAGAACGGTTTTACTGGGTCCACTGTCGAAATGATATCGAGGACTGGTGTCGCAAATGTACAAGTTGTGCGGCTGTAAAGGGACCTCAGACTCGTAGTAGAGGTGCATTGAAGTTGTACAGTGTTGGTGCACCATAGGAGAGAATAGCCATTGACGTGGCGGGGCCGTTTCCGGAGAGTGAAAGCGGTAACAAGTATTTCATGGTTGTGATGGATTACTTCACTAAGTGGCCAGAAGTCTTCGCCATTCCAAATCAAGAAGCTTCAATAGTTGCAGATAAACTAGTTCATGAAGTCTTCTGTCGTTTTGGAGTACCTTTAGAGATTCACAGCGATCAAGGAAGGAATTTTGAGTCTCAAATATTCCAGGAGACTTGACGAGTTATGGGTACTCATAAAACAAGAACGACTTCTTATCACCCGCAATCTGATGGAATGGTAGAACGATTTAATCAGACATTGGAGAGGTACCTAGCAAATGTTGTAGACAATCGGCAACGAGATTGGGACAAGCACATACAACCGTTTTTGTTGTCATATCGAAGCGCTGTTCACGAAAGTACATCAGTGACACCAGCTTTCGCAAACTTTGGGAGAGAATTACGGCTACCTGCGGACCTGATCACCGGGATACCACCTGATGCTCCACGCAGTATAACCGATTATGCAAATGACTTGCGGAACAAAATGAATGACGTTTATGAGCACGTCAGACAATCGGGCCAGCAAATGTCTGAAAAGATGAAAACCCGGTACGACCGCAAGATGAACAACAAAGGGTTCGACGAAGGTTCACTTGTGTGGTTACACAATCCAGTCCGCAGCAAAGGGAAATCTCCTAAGCTTCAAGCTAAATGGGATGGCCCGTACCGGATTGTGACCAAGATCAACGATGTAACCTACCGGATACAGAAAAGCGCAAGGCGCGTTATTATGGGGCCGATAATGCTCGGGACGAGCATGTCTTAGGAGGGGGCAGTGTTACGCGCTCAATTCAACGGCACTAGCGCCATCTAGCCTCGAACCGAAGAACTAAACTTCTTGAAGTCGAAACACGAACTCTCGGTACCTTGCGCGTGTTTACTTGAATATTCTGGATATTTCGCTGCTAATTTATATAAATAGGCGCTGCAAGATGCGATCGGGGAAGTATTGGAGTTGGCGACACAAGCGAAGCTTCGGAGCGAAATAAAGTGAATTAGTGAGATTAATTATTAGTGTTTTAAGTTTTAATTTGTGTAAAGAGAATTAAAGTGTTAATTTAGGTAATTTTATCGGCAATTTTTATTGTCACGAACCTCAAGCTCGTAACAGTATGTATGTTACGTGAGAATTTTTTTATAGGATAGTGGTGACAAACGACCACAGAGTCCACCTGATGGTAAGTGGTTGCTGTGGCCCATAGATATCTACATCTATCCTCGATTACGAACTAAAATATAGGTACGTTGTGACACGTGAGGACTAAGATGGAATGCCTCGCTTCCAGGCAAAAGGGTCTCCGATTCTCTAAGCTCACCAAACGAAACAAAGCAGCATTAAGCTAATATTTTACGCTGGTTTTCTGTGACATCGTGGTCCTTGCCCGGTCGAGCCGACATATTCGTGTTAACTATACTACTAATATAGCTGCGGCCTACCACGTAAAAATTGTTTTATTATACGAACGTTTGTATCTGCGAGACGATTTCAAATAAAACTAGGTTTAACGTATTTTACGGTGTGTGTTGACTTATTTTATATTCCTGACGTTTCGAAAACTTTTCAGCACTCATGGTCACGGGGGGACTGCGGTGTTCGACGTCCCAATGTCATAGATTTTTAATTTTTGCACCGAAACGTTGAATAAACGAGGAACTAGTAGTAGTATCTATTAGTATATAACAAACGCAAAAATAAACATAGAAAAATATTAAAATTTAATGACCAAATCAAATGTCAAACATCTGAGTCAATTTTCGAACGAAATGCAACCGTTTATCACAAACACGGATTATAGATTAAACGCGGTTTATAATCTGTCAAAACAAACTGAATCATGGAAATACATATACTTACTCCGTACAAACTGGAACCCTCCCTCTCGAATGACATAGAAATAGAAGAAAATGACCTTGAAATTTTTCTTTACCCCTCCGTCTTTTTTGCATTGCATTGTGTTTCGTACTTTTACATTTTATGACCATTTTACTGGTTTTCCTCTAGATTATTCCAAACTTCAAAAACAAACGGATGATTATAAACATCCACCATGTGCAGTAAAAATTATTTGACAAATAGATTTTGGGTTGCCATATAACGGTTTTTAAGAATAATTCTAAAATAGAGGAAATATGTAGGAGGCTAGGTAAATAGTTCATCGTAAATCTTTATTAAGAGGTTCAAAGAAAAAAACAAACACTTGTCAAGTATATTTTATCATTTTTTACTCATAATTCTTGCCACACAGGCAATTAAACTTGTACTGAAATTCAAAATGGCTATCAATTGGGTAATATCAGTCGTCGTCACCTTGGCTATCGTGTAGGGAAAACAGGGGTTAATTGCGGTCAGTTGATTATTCCTAATGTTGATATTAGGAGTATGGTTTCCAGTTTGTCTATACTTCCGTACCGTGGATGATGCAACAATTAGAGTATTATCGAAAGGATTGAATTTTGCAATAACACGGCGAAGATAACCGGTTGAAGAAATTGTCTGTAGTGTCGAGGACTGTTTATTTAAAAACAATATGCGGAAAGAAGAATTGGAGGCGATACGTCAAGATATTTCGTCTGTGTTACGTCGAAGTTCAGTGCCTACGCAATAAACCGGAACTCATGATTCTCTGCGCAGATAAGGGATAAATACCACGGTAGTCATGGATACGTCTGATTATAATTCTAAAATGTAAGAACTTTTGTCGGATGTAAGCACTTATAAAAATGTTAAAAACGACCCACCAAATAACACACTTAAAACAATTAGTGATTTCTTAAAGAAATACTCCGGAAAATTAAATCTGGACGTAAAATGGATAATACCTACGTGCGCCTAATCACCAAAATTGTATGGGTTACCAAAAATACACAAGCCCAATGCTCCATTACGTCCCATAGTGAGCCAAATCGATGCACCAACTTACAGATTGGCTCAACACTTAGCGAAAATACTCTTACCGCTCAGGGGACATACAAGAGCACACATAAAGGATTCCTACCATTTTGTCAGCGAGATTAAAGACCTACATCTGGCAGACAATGACACTATGGTCAGTTTTGATGTGCAGTCATTGTTTACATGCTTACCTGTTGAAGACTGCATCTCAATTGTAACCAGAAGGCTGGAAGAAAACAACATGCCCACAGAATATGCAGTATCACTCAGACACTGCCTTACATCTGGCTACCTATTGTAGAAGAAGGAGTTCTACAAGCAAGTAGATGGTGTGGCGATGGGCTCACCTGTATCATCACTCCGTAAATTCTAAAATTCAGTTCACAATGGAGTTAGAGGCAAACGATTCTTTAGCTTTTCTAGATGTGTTAGTAATTAGGAATCCTGATAACACCTTGAGCTACACTGTGTATAGAATAAAGACCCATACAGATAGATATTTAACCGGTGATTCTCACCACCATCCTTCACAGTTAACTACCGTGGGTAAACCGTTGTTTTAAAGAGTACAAGGTATTTGTGACGGTAAACATCTGGCTGCTAGATGCAACACATCAAGCAAATTTTGCGTGACAACAAGCTCCGGGTCCCGCGCCCACAGTGAACGCGCGAAGCCGGCCTGCTGTACTGTCATACATATGTCAGAGGTGTCACTGACAGGATTGGCTACATATCCCTCGTCCTCACTGTTTTACCCCCACATTCCTTCCCACTCAGTAGGAAGTGGGTGGATGCATGTGGCTCAGGAACTCATTTTATGGCATTATTTGTGGAAGGGCCTGTATTCAACGGTGGCAAGGGAAGTAATGAACGAATAGTTGAAACGCTACAACTATACTACTTATATAGCTGCAGCATGGCTCTACCACGTCTGAAAAATAATTCTATATTGTTACTTCTATATTACAGACAGACAATACAATTTTATTTATGTGTATAGGATAATAATCACCTAGACCGAATTTTCGGTCACGGCGGCCTGTATCAATGGAGACTAGCCATTTGCGCAAGAATTGATTGTAGTGTGCGTGTGTGTGACCCGGTGGTGCGCCCTCTATTTCCTAACTCTTAAAGTGCAACTTGATGCCAATCCAACACGATTGGATAGAGATCAGCCGCAGGACCAATAGCTTTACTGGCTCTTGGAGGCTCAGGGTGAAACACCGCAAACTTCCTGGCTCCGGTCTACTACTGAGAATTTCATGCCAGAAAAACTCAATAACTGATTTTTGTCCGACTCGGATTCGAATTCGGGACCACATGATCAGCAGTCGCAATAAGCTCCACTACACTAACGAGGCAGTCAAGAAACATAAATAAGAAATTAGTTTAAATCAAGATAGCCAAAAAGTAGCACTAACATCTAGTCGTGTAACGATTGTTACAATTTATGTAATAATTATTTGACTCTTTCGACGTGAAAGTATCATATATTTAAAAACACGCTTTCACCATTTAAGGAGTAAGAACGAGTTGTGACTTTTGAGTTATTATGTATGTTATCTTAAATTAATTAAAATAATTCTGATTTAAAGTCGTATTCGAGATGTGACACAACGCTTAAGACTTTCATTAAAAGCCGGGTCTTCTGTATGCGTTTTGTTCTATACGCTTTATGGTTTGGTACTCGATAGAAACATGCTGCAGTATACTATAGCTGCAGCATGAACAGGTTGGCTCGGTGGAAGAGGAACCACACTAGCACAGAATACCAGCGAGACTTCAGACTTAGTTCTATTATTTATTTATTTTCTTCTTTAAGGGAAACATATAGTACTATAAAAAATTACATTATAAAACATAAATTAATCCTAAAATCAATGTAGTCTCCACAGATATCTAATACATAGTAAAAGCTGGCCACCACAATATGATGTTGTATTAAAATTATAAAATATAAAAATATAAAAGAGGAAACATAACTGAATTGTATTTAAAAGTAAACATTATTAGGTATTTGAGCAGTCAAAAGTAATATTATACATACAACCTATAGTGAAACTACCAATTATAAATTAAGCATTATAATAATTTTTGTGACTAATACATTTAAGGTGAAAGATATCTAATTCGCAATATTTTACATGTACGAGATACAAAATTATTTGAAGCGTACTTCGTTTTAACTTTACGTAATGTAACAAGTAGTGTTAAAATTAAAAATTTTGTACAACCGACTTCACATAAATAAAATGAGAACATCATCAATGTATTCGAAGTCAATAAAATACGCTTTATTTAAGGAAAACTCATAAACTACTTGTAAGAACTTGATCACATTTGTATCGGACTACACGAGAAGCACCAGGTTTCAAATAAAAAGAGAATCATCAAAATCTGTTCTAAGTAGTTCTAAGTCTAATTCTAAGGTGCGTGTAAAACGTGTGTTACCTACGTTTAAAAAAACATACAGTCGAATTGAGTACCTCCTCCGTTTTGAAGTTGGTTAAAAAAGGTTTATTTCGTGCACCTAACCTGTGACACGTAAGATTCACTTTGCTTAAAAGTAGGGGATAGTCCATGATATTATTTAGTAACTTGTACATCAACATTCGATCTCTTATATCACGGCGTTTCTCGAGGATATTACTAAGTTGTTGGTAGTGGAGTCTACAGAAGAATTATATCACTTTAAGTGACGCGGAAAGTTGTTGTTGATTGTTTCAATCGTTTTAGTATTAACTTTGAATTAAGGATTCCAACATTTTTTTTAATAGGACGGGGTAACAAACGAGCACACAGTCCACCTGATGGTAAGTGGTTTCTGTGGCCCATAGACATCTACATCTATCCTCGATTACGAATCAAAATGCAGATGCGTTGTCACCCGTGAGGACTAAAATGGAATGCCTCGTCTCCAGTAAAAAGGTTCTCCGGTTCTCTACACTCACCATACGAAACACAGCAGCATTAAGCTACTATTATACTGGTATTCTGTGAGAGCGTGGTCCGGTCGAGCCGACCCATACGTGCTACAAATATACTACTAATACAATTGCAGCATGGCTCTACCACGTACGAAAACATGAAGAATAATACTCAAGAATAGACCGCACAAGAGTGATAATTGGAATAATTAATGTAGACTGATTAAAATCTTTTGAGATATGCTTAACAAAACCTAGCATTTTATAAGCTCTTTGAGTTATCATATTAATATATGATCCCAGTATCGACTTACTATCTAACTGAACACCAAGATCACGCAATTCATTTACGATCGTTAGTAAATTATCGTCAAGCTTATAATTAAAGAGGATAGTATTCTTTTTCCTTGTAAATGAGATTATATTACATTTCCTGATGTTTAAGTAAAGACGATATGCTTGACAATATGAACTTAGCCTACGTAGATTTTATGAAGTAGATTACAGTCCTCTATAGTTTTAATAGAACTAATTTTTTATATCATCTGAAAAAAGGAGAGTTTTGGAATTATGGAAGCAAAATTGGATGTCGTTTATAAATATTATAATCAGTAGTGATGCGAACCCTGAGAAACGCTTGAAGAAACGGGGAGAAATGGTAAACCGTATCCTTTTATCGCAAACATTTTTAAGATAAGATGATATTCATCGAAGTAAATCACCAGGTATCACCGATTTCATCTAATTTGTGTATCAGAATACCATGTGAAATTTTGTCAAATGCTTTTGTATAATCTGTGTATACTGCATCTACCTGCAGTCCACTGTCCATAGCAACATAGAGATAATCAAGAAATTCGCAAAGATTACTTTCTGAGACTTTCGACCTACAAAACCATGTTGTTCAGGAATTATAATTGGTTGAACTATTAGAGAGTTTATCATAAATAATTTTCTCAAATAGTTTTGGAATCGAACTTAACTTTGAAATAAGGCGGTAATTTGAAATATCGTGCTTATTACCACTTTTAAATATGGGAGTTATAAAATGCTTTTCTATTGTAAAGGCATTTCACCCAACTTAAGTTCTAAACAAAATTACTTATGGTTTAACTAATTGAAGGAAACACTTTTGTAAAAACAAGGGTGGAATGCCATCAGGTCCTGATCCCTTAGCTCTGACATTGACATCCAAGTGTCTTAAATACATAAAAAATTTGACTCATAGATATCAATATTATCTTGACCAAGTTAGTTTTCCAGACTGTCTGCGAAAGATTTAGATTTATTGCCTCATAATCAGCCCCTCCAGACAACTTGACTGTGCTAGCCCGAGCCTCGAGTAGTTTCTCATGTGATTTTAAAATCGTAAACACAAAAACTGGATGGTGTGAATCCTCTGAAACTATTGGAACACTTACTAATATGACTTTGCAATCAATATTGGCTATTAAGATGTCCATCAAAAATACGATTATAATTTTTTTTAAATATATTATACTGATTTAAATTATTAAAAGAAAGAAAGTTGGCTAGTTCATAAACTGTATCTGATCAAAAGTCTTCTTGTAAGGTGACATCAGCATGACTATTATTCGACCAGAGAGAATTAGGTGTATTTAAATATCCTTATAAAATAAAGAAGTCATCAGAGTAAGAGAACTTCATCAGAGATATGTTTGTAAAAGTTTGATATCACATTTTTGTGAATTCAACATAATTGCATCGTGTATGTCGTTCAAATGAAACAACAACAAGAATCACGTCAGTGGCTGAATTTCTAATCAATTTATAGCTTATCGGATTTGCTCCGGTTTTATAAAATATTTTTATGCTGATATAGTGTTTTGTTAATTGTTAATTGTGATTGTGTGACAGATGGTGGGAATACATTTTAAATAAGAAATATTAAATTTAAAAAAAAACTAATTAGCTAAGATCTGCATAATAAAATCAAATGATTTGTATTACTCTGTCTCCGTCACCACATCTTATGACATTTAATGTATCGGATTTCTGCAAAGTTACGCCTGATTCTAATGATGATATTTAAGTAAAATAACGGGCTTAAAGGATCTCCTAAGTGTGCGTTGCTTGCAGTGGCTGCAAATGACCGCCGGTACGACATACTCCGCCGAACGTTGCATACCGTGCCTAGTCGCGCATCAAAGTGCCACCTCCGCACTTCCCCCAACCCTTTTGCTATAAAAGGGGTAGGCAGTGCCCAAAGTGACTACGCCAACTTAGTTACATCCACCATCCGCGTCGCGCATTACTGCCGATCGGCTGGATATAGACAGGGCCGTTAGGTTAGATTACTGACTCATTAGGTAGGTTCACCATGTCCGATAAGGACAACGACAAGGGGGAGCCACCACCTAGAACCAGGAAACCACCAGACCGAACAAGTATTTTGGATAGGCCGGTAGCATACCGGGACATCTTTTATCCGGAAAGGACTCGAGTAGTGTCTTCCTACTCGCAGATCCCTACCAGGAAACCCTTATCTCCAGGAAAAAGACCCGCACCGAGGACCGCGCTCTCGCCCATCGTACCTGAAGGTACGACTGGGCTAGAACCGATCCCCTAACAACAGCGGGCTAAGAAGTCGTGGATAAGGCACACTCCACCTGAGACTGCAGCATCACTTCAGGAAAAGAGGCAATGCTTCGGATCCTCTAACTCCTCGGAATACTCGACATCCGAGGAGGAACAAGACCAACGACCAATAAGGAGATCACCACCTAAGTCGCCATCGCCGAATAAACCCACCCCTCCTAGATCAGAGGAACACCACTCCAGCATGGATGCTGTCGATCTAGAGCAGGGAGAAGAAGGGTCGTACGGGTGGAGTGCAACAACCTACGCGACCTTAGCCCCCAACACATCGGCTGGACACTCGCCGTCCACGTCTCCTAAGAAAACAACCGAAAATCCGTCCGGGCGTCCGCAGGATGATGGCCAACGGCCATCTATTAGCTACGCCCACATGGTAGCTGCGCCAGCAGTACCGCGACTACAACCGGCGGCAGCGCCTTCTGACAAGCCTGCCGACCAGGAGAAAACTAGATACCCGCCCATAGTGGCTGAATGCCTCCCGGATTGGTCGAGGCATTTCAAGGAGCTCAACAGAATGCTGGGCCACCCATTGAATGCCCGTCCGTTCGGGAGGGGAGTACGTTTCACACCTCAGAGTGCCACTGAATTTCGGACCGTTCAACGCTACATGGTTGAACTTTCCAAGGAGATACCAAACCTGTCGTGGTACTGCTACACCCCGATGAAGACATGCCCACCAAAGTGGGCATCTGGGGTCTACCAATGGGCACAGACACCAGTACCATAGAGGAGACCATAAAGGCAAAGGGCTTCCCGGTCAAGTACGTGAAGGCGATTCCACCACGAAGGGGCAGACCAGGATGTGTCTATTTCGCCCAATTTGACCACCTGAGCCTGGAGCAGCTCAAAAGCCTATACGCAATTGACGAACTACTTCATGAGAGGAGTAGTTATTGAGGCCTGGCAAAGGAAAGCAGGACCGGCCCAATGCCACCGCTGCCAGGCCTTCGGACACGCCTCAGCTGATTGCTTCAGGCCGGTGAAGTGCGTACGCTGCGCCGGGGAGCATATAGCGAGCCTTTGCCCTCGGGGTAGGGAAGAGGAACTCACGTGTGCCAATTGTGGCAAGAACCATACAGCCAATGACCGTCGCTGTCCAGTCCTGAGGAGGACTGCTCGGAGGCAGGGGATTACCTTACCGGGACTACTCCCGGAGGACCCGAAAAGGATCCCCCAGAGTCGCCCAAAAGCCGTCACCATCCAGAAAGATGGGTGGGCTACCATCACGGGGAAGGGCAGATAACCAGCCCCCCCCCCCCACCCGTACCAAACAAGGAAACGGTGGAACCCGTAGAGGTAAGGGCAACCACCGGGGCGACTCTGCAGCCCCCCGCCAACCCTACCACAGAACGGCAACCCTCAAAAAAGAGGAAGCGGGAGAGCAGCAGGAAGAAGTCGCAGCCTCCTCGGGCTGTTACCTCTACCCTGACACCAGGACCAGCAGCCTCACAGGCGCAGGTTACACAGGAGACAACCATAAAGAGCGTGGGTAGAGTGCAAGAAAGGGCTCCACCCGAAGAGAGAGCCCGCCCTACACACAGAGCGCGCTCTACCCAGAAGCTAAGACAGCAAGAAGACCAACGCCCGAGACCAGTACCAACGCCTTCATATAGGAGACCACCGACTGCCGGCCTTGAAACAGCTGATGCAATCCAGCGCTTAGTTGGTATTGCCATCGAGGTCGGCACTCAAGTCCTGGCCGATATTAGAGCCGGGACTGACCCAGTTACAGCGATTATGAAGGCGCTGGCAAACCTCCTGGCCAGGCATTACGGAGGTGAGTAACCTGCGCCTCATGTACTGGAACCCGGACGGAGTACAGCAGAAGCTGCATGAACTCCGCACAGTCGCCCAGCAACAGGACATACATATCATACTGCTGGGCGAAACAAAATTAAATCCAAAGACGCACATAAAGCTGCCAAACTTCCATATTTACAGAAGGGACGAGGTCACTTCTCAAGGGGCCGCCTACAGAGGAACGGCGGTTCTAGTGAGGAGGGACCTCTTTATCAAGAGCTGGAGCTACCATCTTATCAGACAATGCGCTCTATCGGCATAAGAATGAAGGCGGCGGGCGAGGAACTAAGGATATTTGCAGCATACCGCCCGCCAGGGACTCCATTCTGCTCCTCAGACGTCCGGACGGTGATGGAAGGTGAAACACCCACGATCATCGCCGGGGACTGAACGCTATACACCCGGCGTGGGGTCCAGAGTGATCACCCCGCCGGGTCTTGAACTATATGAAGACGCAGAAAAGAACCTGTATGACGTTTTAGGTCCCGAGGAACCAACACACGTTCCTACCGACTCACGGAGGCACCCGGATGTATTAGACATCGTGCTCACTAGGAACGTCAACTATCCAATAGTGGCAGAAGTGCTGTACGACCTCCCTTCACAGCACCTCCCGTTACTGATAACCCTTGGCCTAAAGGCAGTGACTACGCCGCCCAGAGCGTTCAAAACCCGTGTCGACTGGAGGCTCTACTGTCAACACCTTCAGCAGAGACCTCCAGCACATCAACCTATAAGCACAGCGGACGACGTAGAGGCCGCTGCTACTAGAATTACCAACAACATCAAGGAGGCCCTCCACGCGGCTTCTACGATCGTCCCGATTACAGCAAGGCGAGACGATCTGCCGCGTGAGATAAGCGTGCAGATCAAGCGCAAAAGAGCGCTGAGAAAGCTCTGGGCGCGTACTCGCTGTCCCAGATTAAAGACACAGCTGAACACCTTATCGGAGGAACTGTCGGTTGCAGTCCAGGCCTTCAGAGGGGAGGCCTGGGATCGGCGCATCCAGAAGGCGGACGAGTATGATGCGTCGCTCTATAAACTGAACCGGCAGTTGACCAAAACCAAACCTCCCGTTTGCCCGCTGACCAACAATGCGGGAAAACGCTGCTACGATGCCAAGGGCAGAGCGGATATCCTAGTCGAGCACTTCGAGGAGCAATTTATGCCGAATCCAGCAAGTGCGGAGTTCATGGAGCTTCATGCCCGGAAGGAAAGTCGCGTACAGGAGTTCCTGTCGTCGCCCGCGCCGCCTCTTGCAGGAGATTGGTTCATCTCCCCCGCCGAACTGCGGAGGACAGTAACCTGCCTGCAACCGAGGAAGGCGCCGGGGCACGATAGGATTACCAACGCTGCACTCCGACAGCTGCCCAATGGAGTCCTAGTAGAGCTTGGTCGACTCTACAATGGGATACTGCGGACATCCCACTTCCCGGAGGACTGGAAAAAAGGCAAAGTGATCGTCTTGCCGAAACCCGGGAAGGACAGGCGTAGAGCTGCCAGCTACAGGCCGATCACGCTATTACCGCATATAGCTAAACTGTTTGAAAGATTGCTGCTAAGACGTCTCCGTTCGTGCATCCAACTTCGGGCGGAGCAGCATGGATTCAGGAGGGGTCACTCCACAGTTACACAACTGACTAGAGTGCTGCACCTGCTTGCGGCCGAGTACAATCGTGGCCGCATATCGTTGGGCGTCTTTCTCGATATCGAGAAGGCGTTCGACCGGGTGTGGCACATAGGCTTATTATACAAGCTGGAAGAACAGACCAGTGTCCCTCCTGCTATATTGCGGTTAATGGCGTCTTTCCTGGAAGACAGGAAGTTCTACGTCTGCGTAGAGGACGCCGAGTCCGCAACAAGAACTATCAAAGCCGGCGTTCCACAGGGCAGCTGTTTGTCTCCAGTCCTGTACGCGGCTTATACCAATGATATACCTACATTGGCAGGCAGGCTTAAAGAGTGGGAGGACGACGTTGAGCTGGTGCTATATGCGGACGATAGCGCCTATTTCACCTCGTCCAGAAGAGCCCACATAGCCACTGCCAAGATGCAGCGTCTGCTGGACCTGCTGCCACCATGGCTGGATGAGTGGAGGATGGTCGTCAACGTTGGTAAGACGACCGCTCTGCTTGCTCGCCGTCTCAAGAAATTTCCACCTCCGCTGACCCTCAACGGCCAGAAGATTGCGTACCAGAAGGCCGTAACCTACCTTGGGTGCAGGATCGACAGGACGCTGCGCATGACGGCGCACGTCGACTTCGTCGTCCGCAGGGCTCGATGTGCGCGGGCAACGCTCTTGCCGGTCCTGGCATCAAAGCTGCCAATAAGAACCAAGCTCCGGATATACAAGATGTATATCCGGACTATCATCACCTACGCTGCTCCGGCCTGGTACGCACTTCTGAGCGACCCTCTGAGGCGGCGACTGCAGGCCCAGCAGAACCTGACACTAAGGACGATCGTCGGAGCAGGTCGTTACGTCCGGAATGACGTAATAGCGGCCTACTGGAAGGTCGAAAACATCACCGACTTCGTGGCCCGGCTAGCGCGCGGCATGTTCGACCGCGCCGACAACGGGCCACATGAACACCTCAACGGCTTTGCGCCGTTGCACACTCGGCCACCGGACGGGCGACCTCTTCCAAGAGAACTCTTCTCTATATGTGATTAGAGAGTTGAGTAACAACCCACAATGCCGCTGAAAGGCCAACCCAGACTTTACCAGACAACCTCCTTTTTCCGTAGTCGTATAACTACGGAAAAACATTTTACCATCACGGAAAAATCCGCCTAATTCTAACTAGCCTAGAAATAGGCTACAACGACTGTCCCATAGTCATGGGACATGAGGAATACCCGGGCAATGGGGGACACCCCGAGGCCCGATACCTGCATTGTCCCCCCGGGGCATTGTAGACGACAACACGAACGGTCTTAGCTTTGACCTCTAGCAATTTTGTAAATAACAATAATCGTCAAATAAACTGTTGCTTGGAATAAAATGAAAGTATTCAGGCATTGTCAAAATAATATTCTATTTTGTATTACAATAATTAAGATATATACAATACATTAAATTTATTGAATAGTAGCTTAGTTAACTTATGAAGTTGCATTATTATAACACGCAATTATAGATAGCTACAACGATGTGAATATAATTATAAACATAAAAGTACATAACCCGTGTATATAACGTTATAAATTTAAACAAATTATAAAGGTTCTGTGAAGCACCCGAAACGTCTTGAATTACAAGTCATTCAAATTAATCGCGGTTTAACCTGTGCAAGTAGTAATAATTATAAATTTAATATATGAATTGTATTTACGATTATATTAGCACAGTTCGGGCGCGACATCATGTGAGGTAGATTGGAACGAGCCATTTGCAGAAAAACGAGCCAATTACAAATAAAAATTTACAGTACAAAAGTTTATATAATTATAATATATTATATTTTCCCTTGTTTCTTTATTATTCTTTCATAAAACATGATTTGACGCTAAATATAGTCGTTTGAACATTTATAAATGCGCCAATTATGCAACCTTTTGTTCTCTTATCTAGACCTATCTCTTATGCCATAATAGATGCGTATTCAAACAGTAAGCTAAGTATATCTACGACTATATATGAAAATCAATTACTATCCGTTAGTTTCGCTAAAACTAAAAAATAACGCGACTGATTTTGATAATTTTTTGTGTTTGTTTTAATGGGTCCCTAGATGGTTTAGATTTACATTTGGACTCGGTGGTGGTGGCCCTGTTGTCGAGATACAGAAATCACCCATGGAAACCCTTGCCTAGCCTAAAATATAAATCAAATGCTTGGCATCTTTTGAAGGAAGCATTTATGGCTTAGATAATGATTTCTTATATTTGCATGAACACTACACATTGATTAAAACTACTTTTACGGATTTTATCGCGTTTAATTTTAATTATTTTTATTTTTAAATCCCGACGTTTCGGGACAAACCCTCGTGAAAGAACACCGATTCCTACCAAGGATGATACGTGAGGCTATTGAAATTAAAAAAAACATCCTAATTTCAATAGAGAAGGAGGCTGGGTACTACCACCTGCTTGGTCCCTACCCTATAATCAATAAAATTAAAACTAAACCCAAACATACCACTGCAAGACCTTAAGACATAGTCAGTTCATTTTTCGTAGATTGGACCATAAACAACAATTAAAAAAGCTGAAGGTACTCCGGGCTTAACAATGACATCGGGACATTAGTCACCTCAGTCGCCCGTGACAATGGGTGCTGGAAAGCACCCGAAACGTCGGGAATTAAAAATAAAAATAATTATAATTAAATGAGATAAAATCCGTAAAAGTAGTTTTGGCATTAAAGTGTATATAAAAATACTTGGAAAAATGGTTTTCTTTTAGCGGTAAATTTAAAATATTAAATTATGATAGTAATGTCTATAAATGTATTTAATTCTAAGTAAAGTAAAAGTAAAATAACAACCTATATATGCCCTACTCCTGGGCACATACCTCTCGTTTCTGAGCCGGTTTTAGTGCAAAGAAGTATTTCTCAAACATGCATATTACGTGTATATAAAATTGCTATTAACAATCTGGCAAGGATAGAACCCGGGTTGTTTGCGCACTGTGAAGTTCAAAGCGAGAGCTCAGCCTTCGCTCCTAATCTTCTACGGCTCTGATCGCAAATTACCATTGGCAAATTTTTGAAACTTCACAACAGCTTGTATGTTGTATTCCAGTTAAGACAATCTCAAATTTATATCCTCTGCAATCGGCATTTCTTCATCGCTCTTGACTACGCGTTCGAATAGAAAACCGTATCTTCCGATACATAAAGCCACTAGAGCGTGACGGTGTCGAGGAGAAACAGCCGTACAGTGATGATAGCAGTATACACAGCCGTGCTAAAACAATATGTGTGACACTTAAAACTGCTTGTGAGAAAGGATGTACACTATGACTTGAATTCTGTTTTGTTGGACTTTCGTAGTTTTTATAGCCCTCATAATCTGTTGCTTTATTGTACTTCATTAGAGATTACAGGTGACATATATCTAAATATTGTATGAAATCTTAAAATAATGATCAACTCATTTAATCAATATTAATTCTTAAATTCTTGCTCTTAAATTCGAAGGTCAAGTTAACCTTTTTACTTAAGTCTATTAAAGGTCTATTAAAGTCAGTCTATTAAAGGCCACTGCTGAACATAGGCCTCATAGAGAGAAAATTTTCCATATTGATATGCTTTGCAAGCGGGTTGGGTTTTTATGTTTAGTCTTAATTAGGAAGACGCTCCTGCCCATCTCCGGATTTGTTTCCCCCTGTCGCCTCTCACGACACCCACGGGACGATATTTCGTAGTAGAAAATAACGTAACTTTAGAAATTAAGTATAACGTCTACCTTGCAGTCACCGTCACATTATTACTTAGCAACAAGTGAAAGTATACTGTTCTATTATCAGTTATATTGTCAATCTGTTCAAGCACCGGTCCTATTGTATCCTTTATGTACCAGCATATGACGAGTACTCACGAGACTTATGTCACTTTATAAATAGCACTTATGTCACACGCAATGCCTGTTAGTTTCACAGAATGAGCTACAATCTGATTGTCGGCTCGTTTTCTGTTAGTTATATTGAATACGTAAGAAATAATAAACGTAACGTGCAGTATATATTACAGAGATCTATATCCTATACCTTTAAACGAGCAATTCTTGTATATTTATATATAATCGGAATCTCGGAAACGGCTCCAACGATTTTCATAAAATTTTGTGTCCAGGGAGTTTCGGGGGCAATAAATCGATCTAGCTAGGATTTATTTTTAGAAAATGTTCATTTGTCCGTGTTTTCAGACAATAAAAACTGCTCCAATATAAGAAGGTAAATTTTGACGTATAGCGTAACAATCGTAATAGGGAGTTGGGATGTCGGTCGGCCTTGTTATCGGAGTTCCGTGGTTTGCGTCCTGTCTCTGGTCCGGCTTTTTTTCTTTTTTTTCAAGTTCTCTTCTTTTGTGAGAAAATCTATTATTTCAAGCCCTTTTTTTTAAGTATTTTTTAAAAATACAAAAATTTTAATAAAACTAATTGCATCTATTCTGTAAATAAGATCAAAAAATATTATTTATGTTTCATCAGTATGTAATTTATAAATGTATTTTCGAAAAAAAATAAAACCGAGCAAAGCTCGGTCATCTGGGTGCTTATGAATTAACTAATTAAAATGTGGTCATGATTGAACATGTTTAAGAAGTAAAGGTGACATACGAGATAAACTAGTTCACCTGACAGTAAGTATGATTCAAAATATAGATGCGTTGTCACTTCTGAGCTATGAGAGAATGCCTCGTTACCAGTAAAGTAGTTCTCCGGTTCTTGTCACTCATTATAGAAAACACAGTAGTATTATGCTGCTGTTTCACACTGGTATTCTGCGAGAGTATGAGCTGTCCTCATTTGGGCCAACCCATTCGTGCTGCAGCCATAATACACGGTAGCGTAGTTTAACCACGTGCAAAACTCGAGTATAGTTATGATAACGTGTTATATAAATTGCGATTTATATAACACGTTGTCATAATTATACTATTTGTTTGTTGGTTATTTTTTTATTAATTCTAAGTCGATTGGAGATGACCATGCTTCAGAGTTTCTCAGCATGATACATTCCATAAATACGCAGGAGTACCAGAATGACTAACGTAGCTCAACGGATCAGTAAGCTGTAATGGCAATGGGCTGGTCATATAGCTCGAAGCACCTACAACCGATTGGGTTTGCAAGGTTCTCAAGTGCCAATCTCATACCTGTAACCTAAGTGTATAGCGGTTTCCCATTAGGTAGAGTGATAACCTGGTAGAAGATGCGGTATGTCAATAGATGCAGGTGTTCAGGACTGTGCGTTATAACATTCCTTGGGGAAGGCCAATAATCAGCAGTGGACTTGTAATGGGCTGTAATGATAATGTTAATGAAGTTGAAATTAAACCTCAGAAATTTTATTTGTATTTGCAATAATAAATATATATGTTTTTGTTTCAGGTTATGAACAAATGTATACAATATCTCAACTATCGCCAAAATCTGCACTTAATGAAAGACTAGACCTAGATGATGTACTACAGACATCACACACAGAAAACTTAGCTTTTAGGATAGAACCTAGTGCTAAATTTGAAATAGATGTCGATATGGAACCAGAAGAACAAATAAGGAATGAAGAAAATGAAAACCACATCATTGTTGTAAGATCTGCTGATCCAAATGACAGAGAATCACGATCTATAAATATTGATGAAATTCCTACATCGAATCACAACGAAATTGACAACGAACTAGAATTACACAACAAGAGAAAGTACTACGAAATCATTCCAACGAAGACATTAGATTTTTTACTCGATAGAAATGACGACGTAATGGTTATGTCGTCAGATACATTTGGTGATAAACTTGATTTTAAATTTCCGGGGGAAGCCAAAAGGGTCCCGAAGGGGCGTGCACTAGCTCCTGCGGGACCCAAAATACGGCCTACTGCAGTGCAGCCGATTTTTGCGACAGCCAGCCATAAAGAACAGGGTCGACAAAACTCAGATATACAAAATATAATCACAGGAATAGTCAAGCTATTAAATGGAAACGTTAATGTACAAGCTAATACACAACTATTAAATGGAAGACCAGGACGACCTATGGCTTCTAGAATAAACAATCGTGGGCCACCTAAAATATCAGATGTACCTCCGCTTCCAGATCTAGATCAAATCATAAC
This sequence comes from Parnassius smintheus behrii, assembly GCA_036936625.1. Classification (NCBI taxonomy): domain Eukaryota; kingdom Metazoa; phylum Arthropoda; class Insecta; order Lepidoptera; family Papilionidae; genus Parnassius; species Parnassius smintheus. Next base: position 5,654,415 of record JAUPFT010000024.1, read on the forward strand.
GCCTCCAGCATATGCATTTCATCCTACGAAAACGCCACCTCCTTATCCTTTCGATCGACCTCCGTATCATGGTGTCAATTTACCTGAGCAAATTGTTCCACCAATGAGCTCTCATCGGCCAGGGTTCCATCGACCAATGCCTCCGTGGCAGAGGCCCCGTCCAAGGCCACCAAATAGAAGACCTAACCCTGGTCTGCCAATTTACAAGCCTACACCTCCTCCTGCACCTATAGATATCCCGAATTTTGACGATGATAAGCCCGAAGAAGTGGTCAGTGAAAACGAAACTAGTCATTCTGAAAATAATATACACCATGAAGATAACGAATCAGTTCTTACGTTTAATTTTCCTAAAACAAGCACGCAAGAAGCTGACAAAGATGAAATTCAGCTCACAACCGCTGATACAACATCATCTACATCAACAAGTACTACTACAACATCAACAACAACAGAATCTACAACAACTACTACTACTTCGACTACCACAACTACTGAGAAACCAACCGAAGCAGCTACTGAGAAACAAACTGAACCGCCTACTGAACAACCCACTCAACCGGCAACCGAGAAAATCTCTACGACAACCACCACAGAAAGATCGAAAACGGAAAGACCTGTTAATAATAAATCTGAAAAGGATAAGAAAAAAGACACACAATACAACACGGAAAAGGATAAGCAAAATAAAGACAAATCTAAAGTTACAGATGAAAAGCCAATTGATAAAGTTTCTAAGAATTTGACTTCGGTTGACCAATTTATACAGCCATCCATTTTCGAAGTTACTTCGACTACAACCACATCAACTAGCTCTGCAACACCGACAGATGGTCTCATCAGTTACGCCCCGACGGTCAGCGAAATCTCTAGTGCTAATGATGCTATCAAAACATCATCTATAAATTCTCAACCATTACCGTGTAAGTATCACCTTACAAAAATACATTTTTACTTATAATTTCCGCTTACTTTTCTTAAATAAATGCATAGTTGCGATATCGAACATACTAGAAACTCTCACATAACGTTCCTTTTCTGAATTAACTAACGTTAGTGTTCCCCTCTTCTTACATTACTTTATAATTTTAATAGCTAGTTGTTATTGGACTATATAATAAAAATAAAATTAAAATATTTTCAGCTTCTCAAGGGATACCATATCACCCCTACCGTCCCCGACCGGGCATCGTCCTCGACGACACTGACTTCAAGCCTCACGGCTCGCGGTACAGGCCCGACGCTTCGGTAATCACAGCACCTGAGCCCCATCTGCCAGGGTATGGAGAGATATTTGATGTGACCGTCTCTGCGATACAGGGTCCAGGAGAGAAAGGAGGTGCCTCAAGTAAGAAAACTTTGTATTTTTTTTGCTTGTGAAAGTTTTTTGGGTTGCTTTCATACTGAGATAATCGCAATTTTTTTTTCAATAATCAACATAATAGTTTTCAAAATTATCTATGGATGTAATGTATTTTATTAATTCCTACATGCATTTATCATCACCATCATTAATTTCCTTATTATTATTATTATAAATAAATAAAAAAAATATTGTCATATCGAGATGTGACAGCTAAGGAGTTAAGCGTTCGACGTAAATACAATAGTATGCGAGCAACCTGGATTTGAAAGGAAAAAATGAGAAAACCTGCATGCTCAAGAAAAAAAATATTTAGAAGTCATGCTAAGAGCGCCAACACGCGTTGAGGTAGACATTTGACATTTCCTTACCGGCTCAGAAATCAAGGGAGGTGATGATGGAACGCATGTAGACCGTATAATATAGACGTGGTGGAGCCACGCTGCAGCTATATTAGTTATAGCACGAATAGGTCGGCTCGGTTGGGACCACGCTCTCGCAGATTACCAGCGTGAAATAGCAGCTTAATGCTGCTGTGTTTCGTATGGTGAGTGTAGAGAACTGGATACCCTTTTTACTGGAAACAAGGCATTCCATCCTCGTCCCCAGTGGTGGCAACGCATTTGCATTTTAATTCTTAATCACGGATAGATATAGATGTCTGTGGGCTACAACATCCACTTACCAACAGTTAGACTAAGTATGTGCCCGGTTGTCACACTTGTTCTATAAAAAAATGGTAATACTCGTGTAATATTTTCCGCAGTACACATAGAAAACTTGCACCCTGTCGGTCCCGGTGACCACGACGACATCATCGTGTCACCAGCAGGATCACAGGGCTTCGTGTCGATCGACGGTAAACGCACTTATCTCAACCTGTTCGATTCCACCACCACAAGCATTCAACCGTCACGAGTACAGCCAGTGCCGCACCAATCTTGTAAGTATACTTTGACACGAGGTTCGTTACTCACATTGTTGACGATTTTACATTAAAAAAAAACATGTTTTAAAAATATGCAATGTTTTATTGGTAGATTTTGTCACATTTACCGTGTTAAGTATTTTTAGTATTATAAAATATAAAGCTTTCTATTGTGTTTTAGATGATTTTAGCATTTTTACATAATATATACATAAACACTCACGCCTGTCACCCAGGGGGTAGGCCACGACTACAGACTTCCATTTTGCACGATACTGACACACCTTTCTCACCTCCTCCACATTCATTTACCTACGTGTACACGCTCATCGGTTAAGGGTACTCCCAATTTGTCCCATTTTAAATATATGGCCAATTTGCTCGAAAAACTTTCACCTAGGACGTCCCTTTCCGACCCTTCCATTCACTTCTGCAACATAAATTTAATTTGCCACTCTTTCCTCATAGAAAACTTGCACCCTGCCGGCCCCGGTGACCACGACGACATCATCATGTCACCTTCTCTTTCTTAATCCTAGGCACAGCATCATCATCATCAAACCACACTCTTTTTTCATCACACAATTTCTCACCCTGTCACTCAGATTCAGCCCTAACACACTCCTTAGCGACCGCATTTCTACTGCATTTATTTTACTCTCTTGTTTCTTCCGCCACAATCAATTCTCACCTCCATACGTTAAAGTAGGGACCAACACAGCATTGTGAATTGCCATACGTGCCTTTTTGACACATTCTGACTTTTCACAATAGAGTGTAGAGCTCCATTTACTTTATTTCCTTTTTTACCATTTTTAATATAATAAAAGTGATAACATTTACGCCGTGTAATGGCGCTCTAAGAATATCCACTATCCCACATCATCCCGTGGCTGTCGTGAGAGGCGACAGAGGGAATCAAATCAGGAGATGGGCAGCAGCGTCTTCCTAATAACGAGCAGAAATAAAAAAAATCAATTGCCAAACCGCTTGCCAAGCGTGGCAGCTATGGCAAATATCCCCCTAAGAGACAATCTATGGATAATTGGAATTAATATGGATAATAAAACGGGAGGCACGTGCGGTTTTAAATTAGACGATCACTGCCCTTAGAAATTAACTACTTACTTCATTAATTTATTAAATACAATCTATCAATAGTTCACTTGTTGGACATAGACTTTCCACATCGATTGTTTTTTTTAAAACCACAGTTTTTTTTTAAATTATTTACCTTTCTCTTTAAAAAAATCGTTTCTCCAACACTAGGTCTTTCTCCTATTGTGGAGCCAGTTTACATACATAAATTTCACGAGGACTCCTCACGAGGCTTGTGCTGGAACCATAGTCGCACGTGGTATCGGTTTCCAGCCATTCAAATCAGTAATAGTCCTCCAGCAAGTTCTGTTATGTTAAATGTCAGTGTAAAATTCCACAAGTGTTTTATGGCCTATAAATAATTGTTCTCCGTCTAAATGTTCTCCATATGCAATTAATGTACTTAAAAAGCATCCACAGAGTAATTTTCTTCTCTATTAGTGGTGCGGGTAACTTTTTAAGACTATAAACTAACAAGCGATTATTCTTCTCCAGTGCCACCACAAATGCCACCGCAATCGCCATTAGGACCGGCTACCGGCACAGGCGTAGCTATCCCAGCAGATGATATACCGCAGCCTCCAACTTTACCACCACGTCGCACTCACCCGGTGCACACACGACCGCAGCAGCCTTACCGCAGACCACAGCCTACCGTACGGTGAGTTACACACGTTATATATTTGCTACATGATATTGGGACTTGTGCCAGTAATAACATTTGGACTTGGTCCCCGGTGAGTGTTACACGTTATGGCACATGCATCTGAGACATGGCCTTTCACTCACTCGTCGTTCAGCGAGCTATGGAAAGGACTATTCTATGAGTTTCTCTGCATAATAGACTTTTACTTTTACTTGTAATGTGGATATCTGCAGTAGAACAGTAGCCTAATGGTAGTGGTCGTGGGTTCGATTCCAGCGTCCTAGACAAACAAGCGCACAAGCTACCTGATTTTAAGTGGATGCTGTGACATCTACATCTATCCTCAGAAACGAATGCTGATGTGTTGTCACCTATGAGGTCTAAGATGTAATGCCTCATTTCCTGGAAAAAGGCGTATCCGGTTTTCTGCACTCATTATACGAAACACAGTAGCATTAACTCGATCGAAAACTTACCTACAAACCATAGAGAATACAGGAAATCATATAATATTGGATGAGGACTATGGAAAATAAATTACCATTACATCCTATAAAAGTTCAGCGCTGAACATAGACCTACCTATGATAATTGCCATATTTTTTATAGCATAAGGGTGACAAGCGAGCACACAATCCACCTGATGGTAAGTGGTTGCTGTATTTCATAGACATCTACTCATACTAATCAAAATACAAATGCGTTGTCAGCCGGGAAGACTAAAGTGGAATGTATCTTTTCCAGTAAAAAGAGTTTTCGATTCTCTACACTCACCTTACGAAACACAGAAGCATTAAGCTGCTATTTGACGCTAGTATTCTGTGAGAGCGTGGTACTTCCCCGATCCTACCTATTCGTGCTAAAACTATACAATTAAAATAGTAGCAGCATGGCTCTACCACGTTTAAATATTATATGTCATATAGTTGGCAGGCATTTTTAAATATCTAAAACTCTCTGAATAAATAACTAACGGCTATTAGATTAAACAGTCAAACACTTCAGTCCCCCTGGGACAACGAGGGCTTTAAGTACTAGAAAAGTCGGGAATATAAAAAAAAGTTGTACGCGATGAAATCCGTAAAAATTATTATTATTTAAATGTGTAGTGTTCGCGTAAACTAATAAATCGTAACCATCACTACAGATAATATAATGTTACCTTTGTTTACAGAATTGATACGTGCATCGTTGGTGACGACTCTACATGTGATCAAGCTCAAAATGAGAAGTGCAGGACAGAAGCAGGTGTGCACAAAGTATTTTTTATCCTCGTCTTTTCCTTTCTTCCCGTAAATTTCATAGCCAGGCATTGGCCAGAACCTGTAGAAAGGACTTGTCAGAACCTTCATACTCAGCTGGCGGATTACTATTGTAGTACCAGATTACCCGTAATTTTCACAGTGATACCTGTCGCTGGTCCGGTTATTTATTGACATTTACAGCGTTAACGGAATGGTAACACCGCCATCTATCGGAATCCGTTTGATCTTTTTGCATATGAAACACAACCACATTAGTCGACTATTTTACGCTGGTATATCAGAATACCAGTGTAAAACGGCGTATACTGTTGTGTTACGGTCTAAAGGGTAGATAGAGCAAGTATAATTGTAAGCTGCGATTCTACTGTAGTCTTCGGGGGTGACAACGCATCTGCATTTAGTTTCTTAATCAGGTATAGGTGTAGTTTTATATAGGCTTTAACATGCATCATCAGTTGAACTGTGTACTGTTGAACTGTCAACTTTACTTGCATTAATCACGAAAAATTATTGGTCGCGGATTCGAACCATGGATCAAAAACTAGCGTTTTATTTCAGGCATCTCGAGTTGTCAGTGCAGACCGGGCTACGCTCGTAGGATCCACAGGGATCCGTGTCGACGCGTTGTCTCCTTGCTGCTGAACTTGAGAGTCGACCGACTGTACGACAGGAAGGTAATTGTTATAAAACTTAAATTACAAAATTTGGTATTTGACACTCGTCTTTTTAAACAAGACTGGAGTGTATTTTTTACCTTTTTAATTTTGATGTTTTATTTAAATAAAACTAGTTTTAACGGATTTTATCGCGTATATTAGCTTATTTTATACTCCCGACGTTTTAAGCACTTTACAGCTCCCATGGTCACGGGGGTCTGAGGTGTTCGGCGTCCCAATTGTCATAGTTAACCACGGCTTCCTCCAGATTAAAATAATTAATTTTTGTTCCGATCTCGCAGTATGAACTTATAGTATCTTGATGTCTTGCGGTTGTATGCTTACGTTGGGATTTAATTTTATTAATTATAAGATCTCCAAGCAGATAGCAGCACCCAGCCATCTTCTCTACTGAAGTTAGGTCGTTTTAGATTTCACTGGCCTCGCGAATCATCCTTGAAAGGAATACGTGTTGTTTAGGGAGGATTTGTGGTCTATCAAATCTGATGTAGTGATCAAGGCGATACTGTACGTGTTCACAGACTGCAGACTTCCCGGAGTGTTCTTTAACGCGATTTATTTTATTTAACGCTACAATTCGTAGTAACTCGTAATTGGAGGACCGTACAGTGGCTTGTCAGTGAAGTCACATAGCTCCAACTGAAAACCAGCACTGCCTTTGCAGCATAATGCTGAGTTGGAGACTTATTTGATATGACATTTTAATTTTGACTTTATTTTTCTTTTAAAATTTTCGTTTTATTATTAATTAGTGATGCACATAAAATAGTCTTGCATGCATATTTTTTGCATCTTGCTTTTGTATATTTTTTGAAAATGTGTAAAATGTGTCAATCAAATAAGCAGTACGTTCTTTCTTTCTTATTTATAATAAGAAATACCAGCAATTATATTAACGTTACTAATAAGTATTCCCTTTAACCACTTCTGGTCAGCTTGAAACGCTTGTGCTTTGAGTGGTACACGACAATAGTCAAATTACGGATTTGAACTCACGACCTTTTGAGTTCGCAGTCTGCATTAGGCTACTGTCGCTTACTCTTAAGACTACTTTTCTACCAAGGAGTCTATCTGGGCAGCTTAACCAATGCGTGTTGACGAACTTTATTTGTTTTCTGTTTTTTAATTTCCCAGACATGCCAGTTTTTTCATCGTGTTTTCCTTAACCACCGAGCACATAGTAAATCAGCACTAAAAATTATTATTAGCATATCATTGGTTATTAGAATATCATTGGTGCCACTGGGGATCAAATTCGAGTTGCTTACTTACTGTGAAACTAACGTCGAGCGCTTATATGAGTTACGACGACTTTTCAAATTGAAACAACAGATTTATTTGTAATAAATGATTAATAATATTATAAAATGATGATGTAAAGTGACGAAGAATACCAGATCATTTATTCGTTTTCCACGTGGTGGAGCCACGCTGCAGCTGTGTTATGGTTGTAGCACGAATTCTTCCCCGGTTCAGCCAATCCAATACCAGCGTGAAATTGCAGGCTAAAAAGATTTTCTTGAATCATAGCTAGGAACACTCTTGATCAAGTTACCTTTCAAACAAATAAGCTAAATCTAAATACACGTATACACAGATTCACAGGTACTCAGATACAAAAGTTAAAGATATAACACCCCTCTATTTTCGTCTGGGGTTAATAAAAGAATTGGGTTTTACGATATGTAAAATGATAATAATAATTTTGTACGTGGTAGTGTCATGCTGCAGCTATATTATGGTTGTAGTATGAATGGGTCGGTTCAATCGGGGAAGTACCACGCTCTCACAGAATACCAGCGTAACATAGCAGCTTAATACTGCTGTGTTTCGTAGGGTGAGTGTAGAGAACTGGAGACCCTTTTTACTGGAAACGAGGCACTCCATCTTAGTCCTCAAGGGTACAACGCATCTGCATTATGATGCTTAATCGAGGACAATTTTGAACTTACCACCAGGTGGAATGTGTGCTCGTTTGTCATCCTTATACTGTAAAAAATATTTTTTTTATATTATTGCGATATATTTCTATACATTTTAATACAGTAATCCGTTCTATTCCATTCTCCATCAGATCGCCTGGGACAACAAACTAGCGGACAAGGAGTCGGAGCCGTACCAGCAACTTAGCTACGAGGCTGTTAGGGCTGTAAGTAACTTCTATTTTATATTTGCGGCTAAAATCCGACGTCCATCTAAACTCAGCCAGCTGCGACTGCAAAGTCTATTCGGCGAGAGTTGATAATGCAGGGTTGCTAAACTCATTATACTGGATGACCTATTTTACCATCTGGAAAAAAATAGGGTGTAACATGTGAACAGAGTAGAAATTTATAGTTTTATTGCCTTTTGTAAAGTAGGGTGGATATAATTTTAATTTAAATAGATTTAAAATAAATTAATTCAAAATTTTTGTTTTTATTTTTTTCGTAAAATATCAGTGCCATAGGCTTCTACCCCGTTTACGTGTTACACCCTATTTTTTTCCAGAAGGTAAAAAAGATCATTCAGTATATTGTGGCCCGCTAGTTAGCCCCTTGTGCGCTAAGTCGCGAGTACGCGACTTAGTTAGTGCCACGGCCTTTCAACGGTCACGCACAAAAAGCTTTTGCGCGCGAAAAAGGGGTTTATATTCTGGTTTTTCTATCAGACCTTGTATTAGTTATTTTCAATTTCTATTGAAATTTTGTTATAAGAATTACTTAACTAGGTAGGCTATTTGAAAGTGAGAAAATAAAGATTATGTTGGTTGAAATAGGTTTTAAAATAGGTTTTATTTAATACAAATAATGCGTAACGCATTCTGCTCACACCAAAAAAGCCCCAGAAATAAAGAAATACATTAAAAAGAACCGTAATTATGATGAAATATTGTTCATCTTTGTCACTCTATCAAAATAAAAGCGTCAGACCAGTGTCAAAGGTGCTTGCAATATTTAAACTGACACAGACAAATGTATAAAAAGGAGAAAGAACAATGCTTTTAGCTAGCTCCTTTTTTTCGTAAAGTATTTGGAAACTCTTATTCTAGTGGGCATAGAGTTAAAATTAGGTAAAAGTCGAAATATGAGACACTTCAACTTCATCCCACGATTGGCGTTACGTCCTACCGTGGAAGGGCTGGCGCTCGAAGGGTTATGTTCACTGATAGGTAACAAAAAAGCCATAACGATAATGAAATAATGTCTATATTATATATTTTATATTTTACATTATTCGGACTTTGCTATGTCTAGTTTTAACCGCAAGTAATCGTCCATACTAAGTCATATACTACTCTATGTAAAAAGTACCGGGAATATGTCAATAAAAAGACCCGCGTAAAAGAGGTCGTTCTAATTTTTTTACTGCATGTTGGTAGCACTGTACTGATTTAGCGCGCAAAGTTTGAGCGGGATCTGTCATTTAATTTGTTTTAAACTACACTTTTTGTTGGTCATAGTTTTGAGTTCTCGGCGATTTTTACAATGGAAAATATTGTTGAACAAAGAGTGTGCCTTAAATTTTGTGTTTCGAAAACAAGGGCTTATGAATGGTATAAGGCTTTTAAAAAGGCCGAGAAGTAGTAGTAGACTTGCCTCGTTCTGGTAGACCTTCAACCGCTACGACCAAAGAAAACATCGACAAAATCAAGAAGCTAGTGCTCGAAAATCGACGTATGAGTCTGAAAGAGTTGGCTAGTGAGGTGAACATAGCTTTTAAGTCCGTCCACAACATTCTCATTGACATTTTAGGCATGAAACGCGTCGCCGCTCGACTAGTTCCAAAAGAGCTCAATTTTGTTCAAAGAGCGCAGCGAAAGCATGTCGCTGAAGACATGATTTCCCGAGCTTCTACGGATCCGACCTTTATGAAACGTATAATAACTGGCGACGAGACATGGGTTTATGAGTACGACATGCAAACAAGCCAACAGTTTTCAGAATGGCGTCTCGAAAACGAGCCGAAACCCAAAAAACCGCGGCAAAGTCGCTCCAAAATCAAGGTGATGCCGACAGTTTTTTTTGACTACCGTGGTGTGGTTCACTCCGAATTCCTTCCAAAGGGAAAAACAGTGAATAAAGAATATTATTTAGGCGTCATGATGCGTTTGCGTGAGAGTATCCGCCAAAAACGTCCAGATTTGTGGCAACACAACTCATGGATGCTGCACCATGATAATGCACCATCACACACAGCCATTATAGTGAAAGAGTTTTTAGCGAAAAATTCAACAAAAGTTCTCGACCAAGCACCGTATTCACCTGATATGGCTCCGTCTGACTTTTTTTATTTCCCAAGTTAAAATTACCACTTCAGGAAAACATTTTGAGTCGATAGAAGCCATAACAAAAAATTCGCTGAATGAGCTAAAGGCCATACCGCAAATAGCCTATGAAAAATGTATGGAAGACTGGGTGAAGCGTTGGAGATGTTGTATTGCAAGCGATGGGGCCTACTTTGAAGGCGATAAAATAAATTTAAATGAATAAGTAATTCGTATTTTTTGTTTTATTGGCAAATTCCCGATATTTAGTACACAGAAGGTAAATCTATGAATAAATCGGATACACCTAAGATTATGCAATCGAAATTGGCTGCACCTAGTTGTAGCCGGATAAAAATAGGTGTATCCCCACTTCGGCTTTTAGCCGTGACATTGTTTAAGTATTCCACTCATAGAATACTATAATACATAATAGAATGGCTGTCAACCTTTTTTTTTAATTCTTTATTAATGAGCTTATTCACAATATGAATATGTCGCTCCGTTAATTCATCACCAAAAGAAAAACAATTACATAAGGTATACTTAAACTTATTACATTATAAAGTTCTCAAATCAATAATTAATTACAGAAAGTTGTAGAAGATATGCAATTAGTTACAAAAAGCAAAATGAAAAGTTCCCAGATCAATCACATTGAGAAGTGAGTGATCGATCCGAGAACTTCACCTTGTAAAGCTTAACTAATATTTTTATATCGTCAGAATGTGGCTTAGCTAAAATTATATTACAAATCAGCGAAATCTTTTAAAATGTGGTGGCATTTTTCATTACGAAAGGCAGCGTTGTGGGCACATTCCATCAAGACATGCATTACGTCGTCTGGAACACCGCATTGATCACAATTCGGTGACTGGAGGCTGTCAACCTTATTTTGTACGAGATTCGGCGTCGCCGGACGCACAAGCACGCGTCGCACACATACAAGCAATTACGTCGTATTATCAGTTAATCACTACTACAAACCCGATTCGCTGTTTTGACAGACTGGGAAATTTACACATTTTAGACTTTCGATTAATGTGCAAAATCATCAAAAAAATCGTTTAGATTTTAATACATATTTATATGTAAATAGTGTGCAATTTGGTATTTTCTAAATAATTAGCATGTGAAATTTGGAAACGATTGTTACGTCAAAACACATCTCGTGTTGACATTTATACGTGTGAATTGACATGTTAGTTACATTTTAGTGACTATACGGGCTCCGCCCACTCCCCCGTTCTATTATTTACGTAATTATAGTATTCTATGATTCCACTCCTAATTATATTCATTTTTCTTAAACATTATAGTAACGCTATTAATATTAATATTACTAATAGCACGAGCACCACTCTAAGTAAGCTTAAAAATCTTCGATCAACAATACCTACTAGATAACGGGTCACATACAAAATCTTAGCTAAATACTGTCCGCATGAATATAAACTATGAAAAGAAATAAATTAAATAACATTTAGTGTGAAATCAACCTTAAGTTGTAACGTATAAAGTTCTTTTTCCCGTTATTGCCTTGCGAGCTACACTCTCACGTGCAAGAGCTCACGTCTCACGTGCGCTCTTACTTACTGAGATGGATTTCTTGCGCCGACCCGACATCTAGTTGATATTGTTGATCGAAGTTAAAAATACTTGTGTTTGTCAAATGGCGGATTCAAACCCACAACTTTCGCAGTCGCAGTCCGGACTGTACCATTAGGCTACAGTGGCTTTTAATCATTATACTCAATCCGTTCAAATAACGTTGAATTTCCAGATCGACTCTGCATTCTCTATGACTCCGTTCTCTGATGACTTCGTCAGCGGCTCAGTCAACTCCATCCACAAGGGCGACCAGCAGCATCAAGGGGTGTTTGTCAACTACACTGTGTTGGTGAGTTCCTATCAGATCAGTTTTATTTTATAAGAGATTTCTTTTGTGTATGAGTCACGAACGAGCACACAGTTCTCCTGATGGTGAGTAGATGCTGTAGCCCATAGACCTATATCTGTCCTCATTTAAGATTACAAATGCGTTGTCACCCTTGAGGTATAAAATGGAATACCTAATGTCTATGCATAAGCATAGACACAGAAACAGAAACTTTTTTATTCAATATAGATTATAAATATACTTATTGAAAGTCACTTTTTTAATTTACCACTGGTTTGGAAAAAAAACCTCTGTCCTGGATAGAACCAGCAAGAAACCCAGGGGGACAATTTTTTTTAAAGCAACAGCTTACAATCACGTATGTTACAATTAACAACACAAACAAATTATACATAGCTTGGTAGCGATCCTCCTTCTCAGGGGTTATTATCATCCATAAATCCTTTTTTAAATGATCTCCGGTTTTCTACGCTCATTATACGAAGCACAGCATTAAGCTGCTATCACTCTAGTATGCTGTGTGTGTGTGAGAGAGAGAGAGGGAGAGAACGTGGTTCTTTCACGGCTATGTCCAGTCATTCGTGCTCAAACCATAATGTAGCTGCAACATTGATCTACCTAGGAATTCGTCTTTCTAGGTACCACTCGCAAACAATGTGTCAGAAATCAAAAGAAAGTTAAAGTAGGTTAGTCGCATTTTTGGTGCTATACTAAAATGCAGTTAAGATATACTTAACGGCCTATATTGTAGTTAATACTCAAACATAATGTTTCAATACTTACGTTAACTACATTTTTAGATTTTACAGAACAGTATTCCGATGACTTCAGTCAAAATTTTTTTTTACATGCTTTTCAATAGTTGAACTTTTTTACGAACGCTATATAATACACATATTACGTGTTATGGTTGTTGCACGAATGGGTCGGCTCAACCGGGGAAGGGCGATAGATTTAATGACTGTGATTTCTTGTGTTTACGCGAATACAACACATTTAAGTGAAACTAGTTTTTACGGATTTTTCCGCGTATATTCACCTATTTTATATTTCGACGATTCGAGCACTTTACAACACCCATGCTCTCGGTGGGAATGCAGTATTCGACGCCCCAATGTCATTGTTAACCATTGCTACCTTCAGTTTAAAATTATTAATTTTTAGTCCTTCGAGCTTATGGCGGCTGTACACTCTCGACGAGAGCACTCGCCAAGCCTCTCGCGAGCCTCAAGCACGAGAAAGCGCTTTCACAAGTATGACCTTGTAAATTCTCGTTTATTCAGTTACTGTGAGGGATGGCGATAAGATGGACGCATGATTTTGGACGGATGTATTTTTGTCTTTATGGTAACGATGCGTGGGCTCCCACAAAATAGGTTCACTTTGCTAAATTCAAGAAAATTGAGTTTTCTCTCTTGGTTCCACGTTATAAGGTTGTGGTAGTAGGATAACCAAATATACTGCACGCTAAAACGTCTTGCGGTAGACTAAACGAAGCGCGAGTGTACAGAGACGCACTCGTGTCCACTCGAGAGAATATGCGAGGCCCTTTGACTCGCGCACCAAAAACAGACAAGAGTGCGAGAACACGTGAGGCGAGGCGAGGGAAGGCAAGGCTCAGCGAAAGTATCCTGTACACTCTCGTCCTCGCCTTGTCTCGTGGGCCCTCGTCGAGAGTGTACAGCCGCCATTAGAGTATCTTGAAGTCATCTCTGCAGTTGTATGCCTGGGTTGCAATTTGATTTTATTAACCGATTTAAAAAAGGAGGAGGTATTCAATTCGATTGTATTTTTTAATGTGTGTTACCTCGTAACTTTTTTCTAGGTTAACCGATTTTAATTATTCTTTTTCTATTTGAAAGCTGGTGCATTTCTTGTGGTCCCGTATAGATTTTATCATGTTCTGACTAGTAGTTTATGTGTTATCCTTAATAACGCGTATTTAATTGACTTCAAATACATTGATAACGTTCTCGTTTTATTTATATTGAATTCGGTTGTACAAAATTTTTAATTTTACCACTTGTTAATGATATGATCCTAAGCACATGGTAGTACCCAGACATCTTCTATATTGAAATTAGAATGTGTTTTAATTTCAATAGTCTCGCGATCCTCCTCGGTAGTACTTTAGCGAGGATGTATGTTTCAATGGAGGCTTGCTTCAGGATGTAGCGGTAAATGTTGATTATGAATTCCCATTTAGAGTTCATCTTCCAAGGGATTCACAGCTTTACACGCTGCTTAATGTGTATTATAAGTTACGTCTTTTACGTATTTTTTACGTGGTAGAGCCATGCTGCAATTATATTAGTAGTATAGTTGTAGCACGAATGGGTCGGCTCGACCGGGGAAGGACCACGCTCTCACAGAATACCAGCGTCGAATAGTAGCTTAATGCTTCTGTATTTCGTATGGTGAGTGTAGAGAACCGGAGACCCTTTTCACTGGAAATGAGGCATTCCATCTCAGTCCTCATGGGTGACAACGCATCTGCATTTTGATTTGCAATGGAAGATAGATGTAGATGTCTATGGGCCGCAGCAACCACTTACCATCAGGTGGACTGTGTGCTCGTTTGTCACCCTATTATATATAAAAAAAAAACGTCTTGCAAGTCTCGTATGCAAAAGATGATATATAATATTTATTAAAAGTCCCAGTTTACATCTATTTATTTATTTATTTAGGTACACAAAACAGAATAACACCAAAAATATGAACAATTGAAAATAATAAATACAAAGTTACAATCTGAATGGTATTCCAAAACATGTGCACACAACATGATATTAAGTAACAGTAACGACTTTACAGCACAAATAATTATAACCTTACTTATAAACATACTATATTTATGAACTATATGTTGTGGAAAATTTTGAAAAATTAAATCTTTATTAAAATAATGTTCATTTAACCTATATATTTAAATTTTAAGCCTTGAATGCCTTATTTACAAAATATATCTAATACAGATTTTTTGAAATTGTTTAATTTGTTATTAAAAATGTCTATATTTTTACTATTATTAGTCAATAAGTCATTATATAGGCGACACATTCTTACAAGAGGATTGTAACAGGACGTATTATTTCTATAAACTTGCAAAGCAAAAGTATTTAGGAAAGTATACCGACGATGGGGCTTAGTATTAACCTATTAAAGTTGCACAGTAATAAATAACACAAAACTAATATACTATACTAAAAAGAAATAGTTTGGTAACGATCATCTCATTCCCAGGGGTTATTATCATTAAGATGTGTAGTGAAGGTTTGTAATGATGATAATCATTACCTTTTCAGATGCAGGAGACGGCGGAGACTTTGCGGGCGTCCGTGGCGACGGAGATACAGAAGCACCTGCTGGGCGTGATCCGGCGCCGCTCCAACAACGTGGGCGCGTCCGCGCTGTGGGTGGACTCGCCCGCCGGCAGCGTGCTGCCGCTGCACGGTGAGCCCACTGTCCACTGCCCACTGCTGGCTATACGTACCATTAGATACAGAAGCACCTGCTGGGCGTAATCCGGCGCCGCTCCAACAACGTGGGCGCGTCCGCGCTGTGGGTGGACTCGCCCGCCGGCAGCGTGCTGCCGCTGCACGGTGAGCCCACTGTCCACTGCCCACTGCTGGCTATACGTACCATTAGATACAGAAGCACCTGCTGGGCGTGATCCGGCGCCGCTCCAACAACGTGGGCGCGTCCGCGCTGTGGGTTGACTCGACCGCAGGCAGCGTGCTGCCGCTGCACAGTGAGCCCACTGTCCACTGCCCATTGCACACTGCTGGCCATACGCACCATTCACTTTCACAATCTGCAGCTTAAATTTACAAAAACAGATTAAACCCCTGAGCTACAACGTCTTCCATTTACCTTTGTACTTATATTATCGTTGCCGTGGCGTCTGTTTTTTTTTACAGATTAAGAGTGACAAACAAGCACACAGTCCACCTGATGGTAAGTGAAAACGTAAAGTAAAAAAAGGGTCAAGCTCACGGTGCCACCTATCGGAAAGAGCAAACCAACACCTGCTGGGCCAGCTAATATTGAATAAAAATTATCCTAGTGTTTTATATAAAACTATTAAAATTTAAAACTACAACTAGAAACTATTAAAAATAAATGGTATGCCTCTTCCAGACGTGGACGAATGTGCGTCATCCGAGCTGAACGACTGTCACCACCTCGCCACCTGCACCAACACGTGGGGTGCTTTCAAGTACGTATTGCTTTCATTGTATAATGGAAAGGTGCGATTCTTAGTGGATGCCCTCCTCCCCCACTTCTGAGAATCACGAAGTATTTAATTCTGTCGAAGTCTGGGTTGGCTTCCCACTAGATGGAGTGAAGATCTGGTAAACCATGCAGGAAGTTGATGGATGCAGGTGGCTCATGAACATGAATTGTAGGATTCCTTGGAGGAGGCTTATGTTCAACAGTGTATTTGTGAGCGGCTGTAATTATGATGATAATGATGAAACTCTGTGTGAGTAACAACATTATAAAAACTAATCCCAACAATTATCCTATTCCGCATACTCTGCATTCGTTTTATTCTTTAGAAGTTTAGTTTTCTGAAGGTTTCACGTCTAGCGCATATGAACTGCATACATTTTTTCATTCTATATCATCGCATTAATATAGGTTATAATAACCTATATTATAGGTGGCCATGTAAGAATATGCAATGCCGATGCAACACCCCATAACTTCCTGTGGGTGTCGTAAGAGGCGCCAGAGGAAAACTAAGACAAAAGATCCAACGTCTTCCTGATAGTATACTCGAATTATAACTGATATGTAACATGATACCCGCATGCCCACAGTGGTAACTATGTCAAATGTCTCCCATATAAGAGCAATCTGTGGGGGGGAGCCTACGTTCAACAGAGGATGATACCGAGGGCGGTAACGGATACCCTGCATTCGTCTCAAGTTTATTTTTCTGAAGGTTCCACTTCTACCGCGTATGAACAGCATAGATGTTTTTTTTATTTCATTTCATCGTGTCAGTACTAATGAACCTGGCCTGTGTTTAGGTGCGCTTGCCCCGACACGACGCTAGACGCAGCGGGCACTTCCAGTGTAGTGGGCGCGCGCGCGGGACGCGAGTGTCGCTCCTGCGCCGCCTCGCACTGCAGCGAGCGCGGCGTCTGCCGCTACGCGAACGGACAGCCCTACTGCAGGTACACACACACACGTACACGCAGGTGCGCTTACTGCGCTTGCCACGACACGACGCTAGACGCGGCGGGCACTTCCAGTGTAGTGGGCGCGCGCGCGGGCCGCGAGTGCCGCTCCTGCGCCGCCTCGCACTGCAGCGAGCGCGGCGTCTGCCGCTACGCGAACGGACAGCCCTACTGCAGGTACACACACACACGTACACGCAGGTGCGCTTACTGCGCTTGCCACGACACGACGCTAGACGCGGCGGGCACTTCCAGTGTAATGGGAGCGCGCGCGGGCCGCGAGTGCCGCTCCTGCGCCGCCTCGCACAGCAGCGAGCGCGGCGTCTGCCGCTACGCGAACGGACAGCCCTACTGCAGGTACACACACACACGTACACGCAGGTGCGCTTACTGCGCTTGCCACGACACGACGCTAGACGCGGCGGGCACTTCCAGTGTAGTGGGCGCGCGCGCGGGCCGCGAGTGCCGCTCCTGCGCCGCCTCGCACAGCAGCGAGCGCGGCGTCTGCCGCTACGCGAACGGACAGCCCTACTGCAGGTACACACACACACGTACACGCAGGTGCGCTTACTGCGCTTGCCCCGACACGACGCTAGACGCGGCGGGCACTTCCAGTGTAGTGGGCGCGCGCGCGGGCCGCGAGTGCCGCTCCTGCGCCGCCTCGCACTGCAGCGAGCGCGGCGTCTGCCGCTACGCGAACGGACAGCCCTACTGCAGGTACACACACACACGTACACGCAGGTGCGCTTACTGCGCTTGCCACGACACGACGCTAGACGCGGCGGGCACTTCCAGTGTAGAGAGAGCGCGCGCGGGCTGCGAGTGCCGCTCCTGCGCCGCCTCGCACTGCAGCGAGCGCGGCGTCTGCCGCTACGCGAACGGACAGCCCTACTGCAGGTACACACACACACGTACACGCAGGTGCGCTTACTGCGCTTGCCACGACACGACGCTAGACGCAGCGGGCTCGTCTAGTTACAAACAAACCACCTTACTTCAGGTACACGCGCACGCACGCACACGCACAAACGTGCACGTACTTACACACATACACACGAGCCCGCGCACACACATTCGCTACACACGAGTTAGAAGTGAAAGTAATGGTACTGGGCGCGAATTGAGGATAACTCTTTTTCATCACAAGACTTATACAACAAGTAGTTATCAGAATCAGTATTCAAACTTATAGTAATAACTTTACTAAAGAAAACTCGGCCATAAAAAAATAATTAAATTTTAATAAATGTATATTTGTAAATTGTATGTGGTTTTATTACCTCTGCATTGGCCAAGGAGTAATGTCGACAACCGCGTTTTACCAATGCGCATGTCAATTAGAGGCATACGTAATATCTACATAGTATAAAACAAAATCGCTTCGTGCAGTCTGTACATTGAGATCTTTTAAACTACACAACGGATTTTGATGCAGCTTTCATCAGTAGATAGAATAATTCTAAGGGAATTTGTTGTCGAAATCCAAAAACCACTCATGCGAAGCAGGGGTGAATCGCTAGATTAAGCATATAGGCATATCCTGGTGTGTATTTCCGTCATAATAGGGGTTACGTATTAAGTTGTTGCAACATTGCGAAGTTCTATGAAATTTAGCTATACACATTATGTTATAATCTTTTTCTTTATTAGCTCATAAAAGTTCACTGCTGAGCATGGAACCTGTTGTAGGAAAGATTTACCCTGATCACCATGCATGATAAGTGGATCAGCGAGTGCTATAAAAGACGTGAACACTTTTAGCTTTTTTCACCGTTACTGATCTGAGTAAGTTTACGCCTGGAGTAAACAGTAATACACTTTTTATACACTTTACAGATCAGATCCAGGCATTTGTCATAATTGACGCTAACGAGACGAAATGAGGTGATGGGTACTTTTACAACGACATCACATCTATCAATTACAGCATATTACTGTAGGTATTTTTTTTCTTATTTAATAGAGAGCAAACGAGAATGCGGCTTACTTGATGATAACTGATACTGGACTGCCGTCGCAGATAAACAATTGTAACACCAGTGAAATTGTAGATGCGTCGGAAGCATTATACGAAAGAAAAGCCTCTTTTCTTGAAGTTCTTCAATATATCATAGCCCTCCCCTTAGATTGTCCCCTAAGGGTGATTTTAACATAGTTGCCAAAGCGTGGGGTATACTATAACGTCAAGGACCTACAATTTAAACTATTGTGTAATCTATATTATAAAGTATAAATTAATGTAGTAATTACGTCGATTCTTCTTTTTTTTTAAACATAATTTGTACTGTATTGTATGTAAGTGAATTTTATTCATTTGGGAAATAACGGCTTTACATAAATTAAGTATTAATAATTGTCTCTTTAGAGAGAAGCTCTAAGCATTTTCAAATTGATGAGTATTTTATAAATAAGGGCCTGCGAATTTCTTAAACTGTAACCGCAAATAAAATAAATATTTTTTGAATTATTTCATAAACATCATCACAGTCCTTTACAAATCTACTGTTAAAAATAGGCCTCCGTCAAGGAATGTCCTGGTTCGGACCCGGGTTGGTCTCGTACTGTGATATTTACAGCGAGCGCTTAGCCTCTGAGCTACCACGGCTCACGTTTGTATTTTTTATGGAAGAGGAGGTAAACAAGCATGCGGTTCACCTGATGGTCGGATCACCGTCCCCCATGAACATCTACAAAACCAGGAGCATCGAAGGTCCTTAAGTCGTATCGATCTGGAAAAACCGCTAGCGACAGTAAATTACACAGTATGATCGTGCGAGGTAGAAAACTCCATATAAATCGCACATTAGTGGACCATTAGCCATCGAGACGATGGAAATTCGAGTTCTGGAAGTTCGAGTTCGGATAAAATAAAATGGTGTGCGTGGTGTTGCAGCTGCTCGTCGGGGTACTACGGGTCCACGTGCGAGGTGGACGGCGAGGTGGTGGGCGTGGCCGTGGGCGCGTCGCTGGCCGCCGCGCTCGTCATCGCGCTCACGCTCGCCGCGCTGCTGTCGTGGAGGTGAGCTCTCCGTCTCGCTCTCTATTAGCTTCGCACAGCCAAGGAACAATGAAGCGATTTATTTGGTGGTAGAAATGCTTTACTGCACGGAAGTCCGCCTAGATAACTAACACCTTCTTACATCTTACATATTTCACAAATAGCAGTGCCTCCATTAATGTATACAGAACACATCTTAAGGGTAAAGGGAGTAAGTTTTTTGTAAAGTATAATTTTAAACAGAACAGTGTGGAAACACTTGCTAATTCCCTTGATTAATCTGAAGCCGTTGACTGGGTTTGACATGCTAGCTTTTTGATCAAGCTTCCAGTGTACGAGTTATGGCCTGAGTGACTGGGTGTAGGACTTTCTGAATAACGGACTCTTCAACTTGTCGTCGATGGCTGTTCGTCCAATCCTATGGCGGCAAACGCCGGAGTTCCTTAGGTGTCCTCTCCGTAACTCTCTTCCTGCTGCATATTAATGATCTTATGCCCGGTATCTATGGGTATGCAGACAACAGCACGAGGTACCACGCGAATGTTCGAACCAAATGAAATAAAATCCAGTCCGAAAGAGAAACTACGGTTGAATGTAAAAATCTCTCACTGCGGACAGACTTCGAATGAGATGATGGCAATCTTTTGAGTTTCAACTCCTCCCAAGCACAAGCGTATTTCTTCACCGCTGAAAGGAGTCCTACTTTCCTTTGTTTTTTATCTTTAAAGTAAACATCAGAACCTGCCTTTCTCTTGCTTCCTTCCCGCCCCGTTTAACAAAAAGTAGTCTAGTCTTTCCCAACGGACCACTGAAGACGAGGAAAAGATTCCTTTTTAATTATATTCGATTTTTGGCACTTTAATGAACAAAGGACTATTATAAATTAAATTATGAATACTTAAAAGATAGGAATGCGTTGACACAATGAGCTTTCTTAGTTTTTATTGTCTTGAGTAGTCGTAATATAGTAAACGCCAAATACATTTTATTGAATTACTCTAAAAATGTAATAATTTTTTAAAAATCCGTATGGACAGCCCAGGATAATGAATAAGTGATGTCATTTGTAGTATTTTGTGCTTGATAAGATACATCACGACCTCTATGAAAACCGGACCTCGATGTAAATAAGAGATACATTTGTGATTTTTTTTCAATTGAGAAAATGTAAATTTTAGATTAAGACTTAGGCCAATTTAATATTTACTATAAATATTTTAACTTTGACTTTGTTCTTAGTCGCAAGTGGTCGCGCGAGCAGAAGGCTGTAGGCATGGGCTCGCCCGTGTTCAACTACATGGCGGCGAATACGATAAAGACCCCACCCGTCGGACAACCGCCATATCAGGTAAATATATTCCTTTGTATAACATGTTAAAATTAATTAACTAATTAGGTATTAATGGTGGGTACCATTACTCCTAACACCACTGGCTGGTGGTGACGGGAACAATGCACGCAATTGAGACTTATTATTTAAATTTTTTATGCTGATCTTAGCTAATTAATTTAACAACTTTAACGAGTTTTCTATATGTTGTTGCGTAAATCTTGTGATTGTGTGTATTATATTGAAAATAGCCTTCTTAGGTGTAGTAAAGCACTATAAATACAAAAGTATTTGTCGGAAGACTTAAAACAGTGCTTTTTGTTTGGTGGCTCTAGAAAATGTGTTTTAATTATTTAATATTTTTAGATCATTGCTTTGAAAAATAAAAGTTTGCGACGGTACCAAAATCATTTGTGATTATCAACCAAAAAGGTATTAACCCTCTATCTCTGGATGCATTCGCAAAAAGAAGTATTATTGCACTACCTAAGGCAAAGAGACGTAACATGGAGCGTTTAGCCTTTGCTTGCGGTGGGTCTGCAATGAATTCAGTGGATGACCTTACTGAGGACTGCCTTGGGTATGCTGGATTAGTGTATGGGCATATTCTCGGCGAGGAGAAATATAATTTTGAAGAGGAATGAAAAAATCCCCAGTCTGTGACTATCCTAAGAATTTAATTGCAGGAGATGCATTTTTAAAGAAATAAAAATGAAGCAAAGGAAAGTTATAAGTCTTGGAGAGTAATAGCAATAATTCATTAACTTTATTATTAATTACAGCTCATCAAAAGTCTTTAAAATGCCTTATATTTGTTATATTTTCCATAGTTGCCACGTTTGGCAGACGGGTTAAAAACCGCGGTTTTTAATAAGTTTGCGTTGTTATCCGGGAGATACTGCCCATCTCGTTTTATTTCTCTCAGTTGCATCTTACAACACGCGTACATTACTACAGAGATACATTCACTACGTTTTTATCAATTTCCTGCACGCTGCGCTGGTAGAAATGTATATAGCTGCTTCTCTTTGAATCTGTCCAGTATCAGGCCTGCTGGAAGAAATTTCAATATGAAATAAGCGGTGCCTTTGTACAAAATATCTTTTTATTTTTCATTGTAACATTATTTCAAGCATAAAGAGTATTTTCGTAAATGTTTTATGTGGATTTTGTTTACCAGGTGTCGATAGAGGAGCGGATGAGATGGGCGCAGATCGCCGAGGCGATGGCGCAGGCAAATCACTACGCGGTGAGTTACTTCAAATCAATTCACTCAAACGTATATGTGGTAAAGCCATGCTGTAGCTATGTTATAGTTGCAGCACAAATAGATCGGCTCGAAGAGGAAGGACCACGCTCTCACAGAATATATTGAGTGAAGAGAACCGGAGATTCATTTACTGTGAGGCATTCCATGTTGATCCTCAACAACGCATCTGCATTTTAAATTGTTAAAGAGGATAATTTTTTTCTATATATATATTCTTTCTGTATAACCCAACCACCGAAGCATTCCTTTCCTTATCCTGGTCACAAAATCATCTTGCAAACCACACTCGTCTCTTATCATACAATTTCTCACCCTGTCATTCAGATTTAACATCAACATCGTAAAACAGCTGCATTTCCTGCGTTCACTCTTCGTTCTATATCCTTATCTAACGTCCCTGCTAAATACACAACCCAAATACACAAACTCATCCACTTGCTCAACCAACTCACCTTTTATTCTTATTTCACTTTTAAAAACCATTACTATCATCTTACTTGCATTCATTTTCTATATATACATATATAAAATATAAAATTAGATAATAAAGTTAAAAGTTAAAGTTGCAGCCTATATACGTCCCACTGCTGGGCACAGGCCTCCCCTTATTTCTGAGAGAGTTTTAGGGCAAGCAGGTGTCCGCCACGTTGCCCGTTTGTTTTCTTACTTTTCAGACATGCGTGGTAAATCAGCACTTAAAATTGCAATTAACAATTTCATTGGTGCCCAGTGAGCTATTATGTACTACGTACTAGAGGCGACACTGCATTCAGCTACTCTGTTCCACTCAACTGCGTTGAATACACCGCACTTTAATCAGTCACTCGCTAGACGCTTGTAGAGTTGTCACGTGTTGTATTGATTTAAAAAAAATCTCTTGATAAAAATATGCCGTCGTGTGTATTGAGATATTGCAGAAATAATTCAAGAAATGTCAATAAAGACCAAGGAATTACTTTTCATCGGTTAACAAGATACTTAATCAATAAAAAAGTATTATAGATTAATAATGAAACAAATTATTCCTAAGACGCCATCTCGTGTCATGTTATAATATATAGATTATGAAATTAATATGTTCAGATGCGACATTTCTGTGGGTTTAAGTATAGGACGAATATATTATTATACACATTTTTTTTTGTAGAAACATATATGAGTTATTATAATTAGGCAAAATTTTTCATGTTTAAATCTGCTTATTATTCTATTATTTTATTTTTAGGTTTCCACATCAAAGTCAAAGTGGTATAAATTCATCCATTTATAACTCTCGCGTGCCCAGCATTTATGAACGACTCTTAACATTTAAATGTCAAATATATTTATTTAAATTAGAATATGTTAATAAGTTTAGTTAAACATACATTTAGTATATTTTTTATATTTGACATAGAATAAGCAAATATAATATTACATAATAGATGACAAAATTTATATATTGTTCTCGATTTATTTGCCTATTTAACAATACAATCTACTATTACCTACGGGTAATTCTACCTATGTTTATTCTATGATAAAAAACTAACCGCGCGAACACAGAGTAGCGCACATTTTTTGTTTGAGATAGCTATTCTAGTACGTAAGTACATATTACTTCAATGTTGGTGCCGGCGGGTATCGAACCCAGTTTGCTCGCGTACTATTAAATTTACAGTGAGTGCTAACCATCTGAGCTACTACGGCTCCAAAATTACATAATAAAACGTGATAAATTCTGTATAACTTAATTCAATTTGTAGTTTTCGTGTTAAACGTAAAGAAATCACTGTGAACGTTTAACAAAGGAGTTAACAAAGGATTGTTTGGTTCCAGCAGCCGGACCCCGCGCAGATGGCAACAAGGCCGTCCTCCGCTATGTTCGGCGGATACCCCACATTACCCCCCGTGCCTCTACCCAGGTGACACATTTAGTTTATTAACATACTTTGATAACCTTGACCTGCATGTATTTATGTATGATTTTTCAGGCAGAAATCGCTAAACGCGATATGACCGCCGTTTGTTGTTCATAAGTTTTCCGTTATGTTTAAATGCAATAAAGAGTTATGTTTCTCTCTATCTATTTAAATATGTATGTATGTTTGCTTGTATGTATATATTTGTATATATGAATGTAATGGAATTTTATAATACAATTTTCACTCACTTCCGATTTTGATAAAATTTTGCAAGAATCGATAATAATACAATAATTTCTATGATCTATATGATGTCCAGTTACTCTGACTCAAAAGAGTTAATTATTTCGTCATGGGGCAGTGCATACGCTTTTACGACTAAGTTCTAGAAAATATGCAAGACTTACCTGTCAAAAAATCTAAAATTTTAATTAAGTTAAAATTGATGATATAAATGATTTTCACAGAGTACAATACAACGTCATAATTATGTATTCTCACATGACTCATCACAGTTCTCTGCCTCCCTGTTTCTTCTGATTCTTTCGGAATAGTCGAATATTTTCCTTTGAAATTGTTGAATTCTTGTTTAATAGTTTTTTGCGAGTATTAGAAAATATTGTAACACCGTTTAAAATCACAGAATGCACGGCGGCCATCATACCGGGACGCTGAATACGGTTGCCTCGAGGGCTAACACTGCTACCTCACATCTCAACATGTACGGTGAGTAATTATAGTTCATTGGCATATATTATTTTAAAAAAAACTACTGTGTCCTTCGGAATGTCAGTCGTGTAGAGTGTAAAAAGGAGTGGGTATAGAACGTAACCCTGTGGGACCCCAGCCCTTAAAAATTGTTTATTATCAGACCAAAAGTTCATTAATGTTGGTAATAAATGACTTAAAACTATGGTGTAAGTAAATACCGTTACATATTGCCAAAAGTCTACTGCTGAATATAGCCCTCCATAGATTGTTCATAGGGGGATGTTTGGTATATTGACATACTTAACAAGGGGGCTTGCAACCGCAGTTTTTTTTTATTTTTAAGTTGTTCTCGTACTATTTCTGAACTGAACACTGAACTATAATTCACAAAAAGGTGTGCTGACAAAGAGTGCAACAAAGAGTATGCTGAAAAAATTATCAACCCATCTCGCTTCTGAGCCACGTCTATAAGTGGTTTTCGAGGGTCATCACAAATCGGCTCGCGCGAATACTCGAGGCCTTTCAGCCTGCGGAACAGGCTGAGTTTCAACGACGATTTGGCACTGGTCTATAGTTACATTCACACAGTGCGGCAAATAATACAGAAGACAACAGAGTGTAAATAGGCCTGTGTCTTGCATTTGTGGACTATGAGAAAGCCTTTGACTCCATCGAAACTTGGGCTGTTCTGGATTCTTTGCAGCGGTGCCAAATTGACTGGCGGTACATCGAAGTGATGAGATGCCTTTACAATACCAGTACGATGTCCGCCAAAATATATGACAGTCAAACACACCAGCGAAGGACATAGTACGTGTTTGCGCGTCTTGCGAATTAATCAAAGCATGTTGATTTTTCCGCGATGCAAAATATAAATACGGAGACGTTTATTAGCGAAATAATGTCCCGGTTTGCAATATAATATGGTCTATAAAGCATAAAAACTATATGCATAATATTATATTTCTCAAAAATTATATGGGTTTTGACGTATTTCATCATACAGTCTACGATATTCACCAAACTGATGCCTGTTTTCAGTTTAAATCATGAACATCTATTTTAATTTGCGTTATATCTTGTGCAAAAAAAACCACTCCCTTCTAGACATGAAACTGCTAATTTAGAAAATCTCATTTTTTAACCCGCGCAATACCCGCCTCAACGTGGCGACAAGACGCAGCTTCTTCACGCCTCCCGCTTATGCAGGTAGCCTCCGCTCCCCGCAGTCGCTTTAGCGTAGCCAGCATCTTACGCTCTGCTGATGATGTCGTCATGGCAGAATCGCTACAAGAACTTAAGGACATGCTGAACAGACTGAATGAATCCTGCCGATGTTTTAGCCTGTGGATTAATCTGAACACGACAAAAGTTATGTTCCACGATCACGTCATGCCAGTTCCAATTACTGTTGATGGTAAAATTCTCAAAGTTGTCCATCAATATATATACCTCATTAGCCGTGATGGTTTAGATGGATATCGGTCGCTGTAAATTTCACAGTACGTGAGCAAACCGGGGCACCAATGAATTTGTGAATTGCAATTCTAAGCGCTTAGCTCCGGAGCTACCACCGGCTGTGAAGGAAATCATTGTGAGGAAACCTGAATCTCTAAAAAGAAGAAAAAATATTTCAAAGACATGTTACGCTCGCCAACACGCATTGGGGCAGCGACGGTTACTTCCTTGCCCTAAAACCCTTTCAGAAAACAGAGGTAGCCTGTACCTTGCATTAGGACGTATTGTTGCATGAATAAGTCAACTAGCGCCATCTAGTGTCAGGAACGAGAGCGAGGGGAGCGTTGCAGTAAATGACATCACACATCTT
The DNA here is from genome assembly GCA_036936625.1 of Parnassius smintheus behrii. Taxonomy (NCBI): domain Eukaryota; kingdom Metazoa; phylum Arthropoda; class Insecta; order Lepidoptera; family Papilionidae; genus Parnassius; species Parnassius smintheus. The sequence goes on from JAUPFT010000024.1 coordinate 5,681,771, forward strand.
TCGACGGACAGTGCCGCCCGAAGAACTAAGTTTCTAGAAAATCTATACTCGAATTCTCGTTGCCTGGCGCGCATTTACGTGAATGTTCGGGACGCTTCTTTGCTAATTATATAAATAGGCGCTGCAAGATGCGATCGAAGTAGTGTTGATTTGACGAAACAGGCGAAGCTTCGGAGCGGAATTAAGTGAATTAGTGTGTTTAATTATTAGTGTTTTAACTTTCATTTGTGTAAAGTAAATTAAAGTGTTAATTTAGGTAATTTTATCGGCAATTTTTATTGTCACGAACCTCAAGCTCGTAACAATTGGTGTCAGAAGTGGGATAAAATAATGCCGATTTTACCTAAGGAGGAAACGGAGGGTGTCCGTACCCGAAGTCAACGCCAGCAGGAGACGGACCAGAGGAGATTTGGTGGTGCAACGCCGCAGATGTCTGAGGGCCAGCCGCCGGCAACGGTAGCCGGTCCGTCAGCAGCTTCTACGTCTGTGGCACCTGATTTAGGTGCTCTGATGGTGATGCTGCAGGAACAGGCCCGGCGATTGGAAGAGCAGCTGCGGGGCGGACAGGAGGAACAGGCCCGCCGACAGGAGGAACAGGCCCGCCGGCAGGAGGAACAGGCCCGCCGGCAGGAGGAACAGGCCCGTCGTTTAGAAGAGCAACTCCAACGCGATAAGGAAGAGCAGATGCTCCTCATGAAGGACCTTCACGCTATCTTCGGAAAAGAGATACGGGAGGTGAAGGATAAGGTTGCTCAACATGACAACCGCCTGTCGGAGGCCGAAACCCGAATCGACCAAGTAAACAATCGGGTTGACAACGTAATGGCTGACGTGAAGAAAACGCTGGACGACCTCAAACTTGCGGATAGAACAACAGCTCCCGTAGTAGCTACAACACCTTCGCTACGTGGATTCAAAGTGCCGCCGTTCGACGGGACTTCTTCCTGGTCGGCCTACAAAATCCAGTTCGAGGCCGTCATGGAGGCAAACGGCTGGAATAAAAGCCAGGCCATGACTGCACTCACCTTAGGCCTGCGCGACCAAGCCTTAACTGTGTTGGAAGCTCTCGGTAAGAAAGTGACCTACGAGCAGCTTCTTGAGGCCTTGGAAACGAGATATGGCGACGCTCATCTGGAACACGTGTTTCGCGCGCAGCTTAAAGATCGCGTGCAGCGCAGCAACGAGAACCTGCAGCAGTGGGCCCTTGAGGTGGAGAAGATGGTTCGAAAAGCATACCAGTCTGTTCCTGCGCTCATTGAAGGGAACCTGGTGCAGGCATTCATCGACGGCATCCGCGACCTGGAAGTCAGAGCTGCTGTGAGGCTCGGACACCACAAGACGCTTAAGGACGCCTTGGCCCATGCACTGGAGGTGGAAGCCGTGCGACAGGATCATCGTTCCCATCGCGTCAGGGAGATCGCAGCAGCTACAGTTCGCGACCGCAACAAAGGATACAGCCCTAGGTGCTATGGCTGTGGGGAAAAGGGCCATCTTCGATCCAGCTGCCCTAAGCGAACCCTAGAAAGGGAAGGTGAACGATCCCAGGAGGGTAGTGCGGCCAACAGCACCGCCCAGCAGCAGCAGGGAAACGAGTAAAAGCCAGAACTGCGGGGCGGGTGCTGGCTGATGTTAAAAGAGCCCCAAGGATCTCGATCTCACAAACCCATGATGAGAACAGTCTAATCATCAAGGGCGAGGTCAACGGAATGCCGTGTAAACTGACCATAGACACTGGAGCCTCTCGTACGGTTGTTAGTTCCCAACTTATAAGTCAGTTCCTTGGGGACTCCGCAAACAACCGAGAATGTATTAATTTGGTAACAGCCACCGGTCAGCGTATACCCGTCCGTGGAGAGAAGGAGATGGAGTTGAAGCTAGGCAACGTGATCTACCTGCATAATGTCATCGTGGCTGATATAATGGACGACTGCATCCTAGGCTTAGACTTTATGAGGAATAATTGTTGCGAGATCGACGTTAAGCAAGGTGTTTTGAAATGTGGACAGGAGGAACTTTTTATGGAAGGTGCGTTACCAGGGAACGTGTACAGCATCAAGAAGATTGTTCTTCCGCCGAGATCGGAAACGATTGTTCCGGTTAGTCTTCCTCGAAACGCTGGGCAAGCTCACCGTTGTGTACTTGTGGAAAGGGTAAACAATGACATTCCATGGAAAGTAGCTCGAACCTTGGTCAGGACCACTGACATCTCAGGAGTGCGTGTGCTGAACCTTTGCGACCGGGACCAGATTATAGAAAAAGGCACATTAATTGGTACTTGTGAGGAAGTGGATTGGTTACGTCGGTGCCAATATATATCGAGTGGGACCCCCAGCAAGGATGCAGAAACGAGAGTGACCACACTTTTGGAAGACTGTCGCAGTGTTCTGTCGCCGAACGAATTGGTCAAGGCGAAGAAGTTGTTACTCGAGTACGCCGATGTATTCTCATCAAACGATGCTGACATAGGAAAGACTGGTTTAGTTCAACACAAAATAAACACAGGTGAAGAGTTGCCTATCCGTCAGCGGCCAAGACGATTGCCGGTAGCACGTGAAAAGGAAGTGGAAACCATGATTGAAGGAATGGTGAAGGATGGTGTTATTGAACCTTCCTCTAGTCCATAGTGTTCGCCAGTGGTGCTGGTGAAAAAGAAGGATGGCAGCATGCGGTTCGTGTTGATTACCGCCGTCTGAACGACGTTACAAAGAAGGACAGCTATCCCTTGCCAAGAATTGATGACACGCTGGACATGCTTACAGGAGTAAAATGGTTTAGCACGCTGGATCTAAAAAGTGGCTACTGGCAAGTTGAAATTGACCCTAAGGACAAGGAGAAAACTGCGTTCTCGACGGGAAAGGGTCTGTGGCAATTCAAAGTAATGCCGTTTGGATTGTGCAATGCTCCAGCAACGTTTGAAAGGCTGATGGAACTTGTACTTACCGGGCTAATTGGCGATGCCTGTCTGGTCTACTTGGATGACATCATCATCGTGGGCCGTACGTTTGAGGAACACCTTCAAAACCTGGAACGCGTGCTTATAAAGATTCAGAGTGCCAACCTCAAGTTGAACCCGAAGAAATGTTCACAATTCCAACGGCAAGTTAACTTTTTGGGGTTTGTAGTATCGGAAGAAGGTATCCGCACAGATCCAGAGAAAATCGCCGCTGTCAAGGATTGGCCGGTTCCAAAAGACAAGACGCAGGTTAGAGCATTTTTGGGTTTGTGCTCCTATTACCGGCGATTCGTGAAGAACTTTGCAGAGATAGCCAAACCTCTGCACAAGCTAACCGAGGAGAAGCGACATTTCTGCTGGGATGAAAGTTGCAATATCGCATTCCAGGAGCTCGAGGACCGTCTGTGCAAAACACCTATTTTGGGATACCCTGACGCAAGCAAAGAATTTATAGTTGACACAGACGCAAGTGATATAGGACTTGGCGGTGTGCTGTCTCAACGGAGTGGTGACCAAGAGGTCGTGATAGCGTACTTCAGCAAGTCGTTGTCAAAACCGGAAAGGAACTATTGTGTCACAAGACGCGAATTGCTCGCTGTGGTAAAGTCGTTGCAGCATTTTAGCAAATATCTTCTGGGACGAAAGTTTCACTTACGAACTGACCATGCTGCACTAAAATGGCTATTGCAGTTTAAAAACCCAGAAGGACAAGTTGCGAGGTGGATTGAACTACTGCAGGAATACGACTTTGAGATCGAACATCGCAGCGGGAAATCTCATGGCAACGCAGATGCATTGTCAAGAAGACCTTGTCCTGAAGATTGCAAACATTGTACTAGGCAAGAGACTAAGGAAGTGGTATCCGTGAGGATGCTCAGGGCAGACCACCTCAGCAACGAGTGGAAGGACAGCTTACTACATGCACAGCAGGAAGATGCGGACATCAAGCCGATTCTGGAATGGATAAAGGCCAGTGCTCCCAAGTCCAAGTGGGGTGACGTCTTGTAGTGTTATGTTACTTACATACCATTTTAACTATTTTAAATTTATTTTTCCATTCTGTTTTTGATTTTCTGCATTCATCTCAACTGGATATTTTGCATCACCTTTATTTCCATAGGAACCTGTAACATTTTTAAACCATAAGAACACAATAACAAATCATTTTCACGTCGTATTTTCACGTTATCAGCACTTTTTAAATCGATGTCAATGGAGTCTACCTTTTTCGGTCTTTTATTTAGTTCTCCGTAACTCTGCAATTTCGGGCTTCGTGCGCGCTGTTGCGCTACCTTTTTTCCTATATCAATAATATCTCATTTTTCACTTAAATCTTGCCGTTTCTCTATTACGAGCCTAAAACCAAAATTTGACATGTTTTGACATCGTTGTTTATCTGGTTGTCATGGCAATTCTTATTCAAATATCGTTACCGGCCTGATTTTTTTACTTCAAAAATACTCTTTTCTTCTTGGCCATTTACAAAAATTTGCTTTTAATTTAAATAATTTCAAATAATTTCTCGTTCTTATCCCAGATCCGTCAAAAAGGATAAAAGCCGAAGAATCGGCCAATAGAGGTTCTCACTTCAGCTTTCATACGAGAAGCATTTCTTAAAGGCTTTATCCGCACTGCCTCGGGATCTTGCAAGCCTCTGCCTTCTCCTGAAGTCGTCGCCTAGCCACGCCTACGCCTCCACTTTCTAGTGCCCGCACTATCTTCGGCCGCTGTGCGTGCTTGTCTCAAGCGCTGCGTGTGCCTACTCCAGACGCTGCATGTTCCTACTCCAGACGCTGCGTGTCTACTCCGGGCGTTGTGTGTGCTTACTCCGAGCGGTGTGTGTGTGCCTACTTTAAGTGCTGCGTGTACCTGCTCAATACGCTGTGTGTACCTACTCCAGACGCTGCGTGGACCTACTCCAGGCGCTGCGTGACTACTCCAGGCGCTGTGTGTGTCTACTCCGGGTGTTGTGTGTGCTCATTCTGGTCGCTGTGTGTGCCTACTTCAAGCACTGCGTGTACCTAGATTAGGCGTTGTGCATCTACCACAGGCATAGCCTGTGCATACATTGTTTCCGTACTCATTTACCTTTATTAACTTTTTTTATTTAAAAATTGTAATTCACTATCATCATTACAGCCCATCGTCACCTTCATACCTTTTTTTTATATAAAAGAAACTGTAAATATCTTTACAAATTTTAAATAAATTATTTTCTTTTTGGTTGTTTCGTTGTTAGGTTAAGTTCTTTAGTTTTTAACTGTCGCTTTACGACATTTTTCTGTAAATATCTTTACAAATTTGAAATAAATTATTTTCTCTTTGGTTGTTTCGTTGTTAGGTTAAGTTCTTTAGTTTTTAATTGTCGCTTCACGACATTTTGGCGCCCGACGTAAAAGTTCTTCTCTCTTAATTTTTCTTTTTTCTCTTTTCTTCACCTTAACTACGCCTTATCCATTTCCTTTTGATTTAATTGCTTTCTCTTTCATTCTTAACTCTTTATTTACTCATCCTTATCATATCTTCCAAATTCTAAAACAATACTTCATCTAGTTTTTCAACTTATCTGGATTATATTTAGACCTACATATAACACTTCACTTACATTCATCACTTTAATATTCTTATTCTAGATAACTTAAAGAGGTACAATTTTTAATTAAATTTTTATTTCTTAAACTTAACTTTGCACTTAATACTAACAATGAAAAGGGTCATTAAGTACAAATTTCTTAACAAGGCCGAACTCGAATACGAAGTGAAGATTAGATGTGAGGAACCAGCTAATACTGTTTTGCATGACACTACATTTGTATATATGTATATATATGTTTGTATATGTAAGTTTGTATATATGTATAAATATCAATTTCAGACACATCTCGTTAGTGATGTTGCTGATCTCTGGCTTTGAGCCCTACCGCTCTGGCCGTTCTTAATCTTTACTTAAGTCATAGCGACTAAAGCTTGCTTAAGATTAATTTCTTTATCTATATCTTCACTCAGGAGTGGATGACAACTCCTTAAATAAGCCTGGATGTCCTTTCAAAATGTTTTTTTTCCACGCAGGAGCGGATGACAACTCCTTAAATAAGCCTGAATGTCCTTTCGAAAACACACTTTTAGAGTGGTAGTCATTGAATGTGAACTCCACCCTTACCTGAATGCAGATGATGAATGTAAGAGATAGTATATCTGATTTTGCCTGGTGATGTCTGTTTCTGCAAAGCTGTGTTTTCATGGTTTATTTTAGAATGTACATGTCAAATTTTTGCTGAGTCAAAAATTTTCCAGGGTCGGGGGGAAAATGTAGTGTTATGTTACTTACATACCATTTTAACTATTTTAAATTTATTTTTCCATTCTGTTTTTGATTTTCTGCATTCATCGCAAAACTGGATATTTTGCATCACCTTTATTTCCATAGGAACCTGTAACATTTTTAAACCATAAGAACACAATAACAAATCATTTTCACGTCGTATTTTCACGTTATCAGCACTTTTTAAATCGATGTCAATGGAGTCTACTTTTTCGGTCTTTTATTTAGTTCTCCGTAACTCTGCAATTTCGGGCTTCGTGCGCGCTGTTGCGCTACCTTTTTCCTATATCAATAATATCTCATTTTTCACTTAAATCTTGCCGTTTCTCTATTACGAGCCTAAAACCAAAATTTGACATGTTTTGACATCGTTGTTTATCTGGTTGTCATGGCAATTCTTATTCAAATATCGTTACCGGCCTGATGTTTTTACTTCAAAAATACTCTTTTCTTCTTGACCATTTACAAAAATTTGCTTTTAATTTAAATAATTTCAAATAATTTCTCGTTCTTATCCCAGATCCGTCAAAAAGGATAAAAGCCGAAGAATCGGCCAATAGAGGTTCTCACTTCAGCTTTCATACGAGAAGCATTTCTTAAAGGCTTTATCCGCACTGCCTCGGGATCTTGCAAGCCTCTGCCTTCTCCTGAAGTCGTCGCCTAGCCACGCCTACGCCTCCACTTTCTAGTGCCCCCACTATCTTCGGCCGCTGTGCGTGCTTGTCTCAAGCGCTGCGTGTGCCTACTCCAGACGCTGCATGTTCCTACTCCAGACGCTGCGTGTCTACTCCGGGCGTTGTGTGTGCTTACTCCGAGCGGTGTGTGTGTGCCTACTTTAAGTGCTGCGTGTACCTGCTCAATACGCTGTGTGTACCTACTCCAGACGCTGCGTGGACCTACTCCAGACGCTGCGTGACTACTCCAGGCGCTGTGTGTGTCTACTCCGGGTGTTGTGTGTGCTCATTCTGGTCGCTGTGTGTGCCTACTTCAAGCACTGCGTGTACCTAGATTAGGCGTTGTGCATCTACCACAGGCATGGCCTGTGCATACATTGTTTCCGTACTCATTTATCTTTATTAACTTTTTTTTATTTAAAAATTGTAATTCACTATCATCATTACAGCCCATCATCACCTTCATACCTTTTTTTTATATATAAAAGAAACTGTAAATATCTTTACAAATTTTAAATAAATTATTTTCTTTTTCGTTGTTTCGTTGTTAGGTTAAGTTCTTTAGTTTTTAACTGTCGCTTTACGACATTTTTCTGTAAATATCTTTACAAATTTGAAATAAATTATTTTCTCTTTGGTTGTTTCGTTGTTAGGTTAAGTTCTTTAGTTTTTAATTGTCGCTTCAAGACAGTCTCAGCGATGAGTTCGACCACTAAAAGCTATTGGGCCCAGTGGGACAGCTTGCTGCTTCAGGATGGAGTTCTGTGTCGTAAATGGGAAAACGTTCGGGGAGACAGCTGTCATTTGCAAATGGTTGTCCCTAAAGCTAAAGTACCGGATGTTCTACAGCTGTATCATAATGATTGTTCAGGAGGCCATCTGGGAGTTAAACGAACCCTACTGAAGATCCCAGAACGGTTTTACTGGGTCCACTGTCGAAACGATGTCGAGGACTGGTGTCGCAAATGTACAAGTTGTGCGGCTGTAAAGGGACCTCAGACTCGTAGTAGAGGTGCATTGAAGTTGTACAATGTGGGTGCACCATGGGAGAGAATAGCCATTGACGTGGCGGGGCCGTTTCCGGAGAGTGAAAGCGGTAACAAGTATTTCATGGTTGTGATGGATTACTTCACTAAGTGGCCAGAAGTCTTCGCCATTCCAAATCAAGAAGCTTCAACAGTTGCAGATAAACTAGTTCATGAAGTCTTCTGTCGTTTTGGAGTACCTTTAGAGATTCACAGCGATCAAGGAAGGAATTTTGAGTCTCAAATATTCCAGGAAACTTGCCGAGTTATGGGTACTCATAAAACAAGAACGACTTCTTATCACCCGCAATCTGATGGAATGGTGGAATCAGACATTGGAGAGGTACCTAGCAAAAGTTGTAGACAATCGGCAACGAGATTGGGACAAGCACATACAACCGTTTTTGTTGTCATATCGAAGTTCTGTTCACGAAAGTACAGCAGTGACACCAGCTTTCGCAAACTTTGGAAGAGAATTACGGCTGCCTGCGGACCTGATCACCGGGATACCACCTGATGCCCCACGCAGTATAACCGATTATGCAAATGACTTGCGGAACAAAATGAATGACATTTATGAGCACGTCAGACAATCGGGCCAGCAAATGTCTGAGAAAATAAAAACCCGGTACGACCGCAAAATGAACAATAAAGGGTTCAACGAAGGTTCATTAGTGTGGTTGCACAATCCAGTCCGCAGCAAAGGGAAATCTCCTAAGCTTCAAGCTAAATGGGACGGCCCGTACCGGATTGTAACCAGGATCAACGATGTGACCTACCGGATACAGAAAGGCGCAAGAGGGACTCCTAAGATCGTCCATGTGGATCGCTTAGCGCGTTATTATGGGACCGATAATGCTCGGGACGAGCATGTCTTAGGAGGGGGCAGTGTTGCATGAATAAGTCAACTAGCGCCATCTAGTGTCAGGAACGAGAGCGAGGGGAGCGTTGCAGTAAATGACATCACACATCTTTCGACGGACAGCGCCACCCGAAGAACTAAGTTTCTAGAAAATCTATACTCGAATTCTCGTTGCCTGGCGCGCATTTACGTGAATGTTCAGGACGCTTCTTTGCTAATTATATAAATAGGCGCTGCAAGATGCGATCGAAGTAGTGTTGATTTGACGAAACAGGCGAAGCTTCGGAGCGGAATTAAGTGAATTAGTGTGTTTAATTATTAGTGTTTTAACTTTAATTTGTGTAAAGTAAATTAAAGTGTTAATTTAGGTAATTTTATCGGCAATTTTTATTGTCACGAACCTCAAGCTCGTAACAGTATATAGGATGTAACGTTGTACTTATCTCGGGCAGATATTGTAACTAGGTAAAAATGACTTGGAGAAGGAAACCCATACCGCAAAGTCTGAAGACAAAAGTCTTCAACCAGTGCTCCACAAGCTTAAGGTCGATCAGCGAGCGATGGAAAGAGCTATGCTCGGGGTTTATCTGGTAGATAAAATTCAAGATTACTGACATAGCCTTCGGAAGGAGGGAAAACATATTAGATGGGCACCAGCATCTTCATAACAACTGTTATCATTAGGAAGACGCTCCTACACATATCCTGGCTTGTTTCTCTCTGTCTACTCTTACGACACGTGACGATGTTATTAACAAATTTCCTTACATCGCCACTAGACGGTTCACAATATTGTGTAAATAAATATGACGTCAAGAAGCATTACCTAACACTATGTGGTTATTGATAACCAATTCTAGCAACAGATAGTTATTCTGTGTTTTTCTTTTTTGTTTTATATTTTATAAACCTATTTATTAATATGTATGTTTATTTTATTATTATTATTTTTATGTATTATTGTGGTATTTTAACGAAATATAGATTAGTTTATTTAGATATTAGAATGTAAGTGTAACATAAAACGCACCACCTCCTACTGTTCTTAATTCCAGTTTCTCCTTAGCCCAAAGGTTGTCTGGAAGAGATCGCTCTTTAGCGATAAGACCGCCTTATTGTACATACGTATATATTGAGTTTTCTCTGTAATGTATTTATTCGTTGTATATGTGTGGTGTACAATAAAGTATATACTACTACTACAACTATTATTATTGTTTAAAAAAGTGTTGTCAAGTTTCAAAACATGCCCATTTTAGGGCGAAATTTTATTGATATAGATTTTTTTTAATTCGTAATTTAAATGTTTTGTTCATTATATTTAAAATACGTATTCGTACATACTTTTGGACCGGACAAAGTTTTTTAACATGTTGTATAAAAGTAAATCTGTCACCATTTTGAATGATAGTTGTGTGATCCTGCAGGCTACACGAACCACTTGGCGGTGGAGTCAAGCGGCTCGGAGGCGTCCAGCCACATGCAGGAGCGCACTGACCTGCTCGTTCCTCGTCCCAAGTCACGCGCCAGGAGCATGCACGTAAGTCCCCCCCCCGCACCCCCACCCCTTTATTAGCAAGCTTAGACATAGGCTTTAGGTTCTGTTTAAGAGTTTGTCTGAGCGGTATCACATTGTTAACTATTTCAGCAGAAACATGGCACTGCTTATACTGCTGTTTTTTTTGGTCAGAAGGCCCAACACAATTACAGGTTATTCGGCCATAACTCTTAGTTCTGACGGGTGACAACGCATCTACCTTTTGATTGTAAATTGATGGTAGATTGAGTGTCTATGGTGTGGAGGTATGTGGTGGAGCCACGCTGCAGCTATGTTATGGTTGTTGCATGAATGTATCGGCTCGACCGGGGAAGGACCACGCTCTCACAGAATACCAGCGTAAAATAGCAGCTTAATACTGCTGTGTTTCGTATGGTGAGTGTAGAGATCCAGAAACTCTTACTGGAAACGAGGCATTCCATCTTAGTCCTCAGGGGTGACAAAGCATCTGTGTTTTGATTCTTAACCCAGGATAAATACAGATGTCTATGGGCCACAGCATCCAATTACCATCAGGTGAACTGTGTGCTCGTATGTCACCCTTACTCTATAAAAAAGTGGAGCGCGTGTATGACTGCGTTCGTATGTACCCTTACTTTTGTAAAAAAAAAACTAATGATGAAAAGCCTGTCCAGGAATATTTGTTGCGGATCTGGATGTTAAGGTGTAGTTGAATTGTAATTGAATTCCTGTGTGGTGGTTAAATTTTTAAAGACAGAAGGCCTTACCTCTTAGTTCTCAGGGGTGACAACGGATCCGTAGCTTTATTTGTTTAAAGTTGGTTGCAGATACCATAGGCCACAGTAGCCACTTACCATCACGTGGACTATGAATACGTTGGTGACTTTCAGCCTTATGACAAAATGTGGTTTATTTATAGTCTCTGGCTTAAACTATGGCTTAAGACGACTCTTTCTGTATGTATATGTTCTGTGGGTGTAATTTATCTATAATATTTATGTATTTAGAAATATATAAGTATGTTTATCAGTTGTCCCATAACACAAGCTCTGCTTAGCTTGGGACTAGATGGCGTTGTGTGATAGTTGTGGAATATTATTATTATTATTTTCACAGGTAAAATCTCTCACGGCACCACAGGAGAAATTTGATATTCACTATCAAATTCCAAACGTAACACTTTGGTAGACTTTTTTATTAAAACAGACTCTTGTTTAAACCTGAGACCGATTATAAACTTAGTACTTTTTGTAATAAGACCGTTTTATCCGGACGGTTCGTTCCGTACAGTCACAAACCGTTAGATCCGGCACGGAACGAGTATTTTTGTATTTGTACAGGTCTGTATGTCTGTCCATGTGAAACGCCTCCATAATACAGTAGAAATAATATGAGAAATAGATTCTCCTATGTCACTTAAAATATATTTAAGTATCATGGATATAATTTAAAATCAAAGTCTTATCTTCGCTCGATGGCGATATTGTTACAAATAGAAATGTAGACAAGACACAATTATATTTTACAAAGACTTCTATGTATGCTACTAGACCGGTAATTCAGACCAAAAACTACACCCAAACCAACCAAAAACGGCACGGTAAAATATGCCACGCAGTTGTATTTTAAATAACGACCTATTACTGTTTTTAGGCAAATACGAAATAAACTTAAATGCTTATCTGAAATAAACTTCAAATCACGTTGACAAAGTGCAAAGATAAGTAACACATTAAACAAAACTAAATTTTTGACAATGTAGTCCAAATAAAACGTTTGCGGTTTACAAAACAAAGAACTAGTCTTTTCGCCCGCTCGCAGTTGGCTAAAGGAGTTACGACGAATTGACCGTAACTTAGTATGTAATAAGGCCGCAGAACCTGTCGAGTAGTATAGTAGTATGGTCGGGGAACAAGTTTCTTCGTATTTTGTTTGTACAAATTTGAAGAAAATTCTCTTTCATATTACCGTTTGTATCTGGCTCGTTTTAATGTCAATACATATAAGACATTAAGAAAAAGAAAAAGAAAATAAAAAAAAACAATTTCCCGCTATTTTTCAATTGCATATCCGTCCGCCAAAATGAGTGAATCTGATGAAGAAATTCGATACATTCTGAAGTTTTATAACAAAAAAGGAAAAAATGCTACTCAAGTTTTTAAATGTCTGACATTTCGGTTACTTTATAGCACCCACGGTCACCTGGGTGTTCATCCCCCCCTCTCCTCCCTCCGTGACCATGGGTGTAAAATTAGTTTAAGTACAGTCGTAAAATTAGTTACAGTCGAAATATAGTGACGAAGTCTCATCACAGGCACAACTCGATGAACCCCCATAATCTAGTATTATCTTTGCCACAGAATCAAACCGGCATCTACTACGACGTGGAGTACGAGAACGCACCTGAACCCATATACGGCAGCAAGGGCATACCGCTATCCACTTACACAGTCAGCAGGGGTCCGCCATTTTACAGGACATAGTACATATAAGTATCGTAGGCCCCATGCAATCTTGTACCTTTTCATATTAACGATTATTAAAAAAAATGTAAGAACTTTTAGAAATTTTTCTCTAACATTTTAATTTATCTTTGGTACACAATTATGTCGTGTTGAACATATACACTTAACGAACCGTTTACGTTTTATGGTATTATAAAAATGTAAAATATCTAAAATAACTTTTTAATAGGCTTTTATTCTTTGTAAAAATGTAAAAAAAAGTTCCCGTTCTCTTGTTCCCGAGAGGTATTTGCGCGATTATATGTTTTAAATGTTTAAGTATGTAAACAATTGATGAAAACTATAACGCGATACAAATCTATAGAATATATCTATAGATATAATCTCTTAAATTTTAATGCATTTTTTCGGCTGGAGGCCTTGTAGCCAATGCCACATTAAATTTAAAAAAAAATAATGAGTGTTGTCATCACAAAATTATGTTATTTACTTAATATAAAATGCGAAACGTCTATTTTTATAGATTGATAAAAACTATTTTAATTGTAATCAATTGACTATTGTAAATATTGTAGGTTATATTAACATACTTACATCATTATAATAAGGCGAACTTACACTGCTTTATGGGCCGTCGATACGTTGCATAAGAGATGTAATTTTTTCATCGAATATCTATAGACTGAAGCTTGTAGGACTTAAGAGGTAATTTTCAACAGTTATTTTTAAGTGTTTGTGTAATTATACAGGTAGATTAATTAAAATTAAGTATGCTTAATGCAAATTGAAAAATCTACGATGCTTGTAATAGGAAGATGAATTATACAAAAAGTTATTACTCTTACTTAAAAAAATACAACTGTTTGGTAGTGCAACTTTATTATTTGGTAGACACAGTTTGATTCATTTCTGAGCTGAAAACAAGAATTTTTGTATTACCTAAGAAACTGTCAATTCTATAGCTCCATAAGAAGTATAAAGCTATATAGTAAATTTTTTAAAAGTTTCTGTCTGTCAGAATTTGCTATTGTGGTCGATAGAGCTTAATAATAAGGAGATATTAGTTTTTCGATGCTTAATTAATTTTTTATATGAGGGTTTGTTGCTCCCCTCCAGCTCCAGCTACAGATTAAAACCTAGTAGAAGAATTACGGAAAATTATTTTTTTATTGTGTGCAACATAAACCTTTGATTGTAAGTATTTTTATTACAAGTACTTTAGGTTAAGCTTTATTAGAATAAGATTTTACTGTTTCTGGTAACATAATCCGCCCGCCAAGGGTGGTTACGACAGATGTCGCTGCTAGTTAGATAAATAGAAGTTTTGAAGATTGTAAACAACGTAGAAAATAATTTGTTTATATCGGACGTATGCGGCAAGACTGAAAGAAATTTCGTTATATTTTTATTCATTTATGTCTCCGTACAAATAGTTAAATAGACATTCGTACCCAGGACTTGTCTTTCTTATCTTTGTAGTCAGTTATCAAGACCATTGAACTATCTATTACTAATAAACCATTGTTTATTGCAAGAGCTTTTGTCCGACATAATATAGTAATTGGTGGGCTGCTTATAATTCATACTAATTGTACATAATATATATAGATATACGAAAGACAATCGAATATTTGTTATTCAATGCGAATAAACGTATTAATATAAAATTTGGCATACAGACCATATACCATAGACCATATACTGGATAAGCTTACGGGATTTTTGACCAAGGTAAAATTGCTTATTGTTGAAAAATGCCACTGAGGTGTTTTCGTTTCCATGCGTACGAAGTTGCGGGTAGACGCTAGTAACGATTAAATGTAGTCAATGTTAGAGTAATCGAATTTGCATTTATATTGTACATTTTAACTGATTTTTATGTGAGCTATATTGTATGTCGTATATTTTTATATTGTTGTAGAAATAAAATATAGTACATATATTATGGAAAAATTGTTTTATTTTTCACTACTAATTTATACATAACTTATAACTCACTAGGTGGCCGGGGGCCCAAATTTCGCCCCTCTCCCCATCAACATGGTAGCGGAATCAAATGTTAGACTACCCCAGGAGGGTACCAGCACCCCTGGATAATCCTTCGCCGAGCATCCACGACCAAGTTACTCCACTCCTGAGCGTGGGTGCTCAGGCTACCCTGTGTATTCTGGTGTGAGCAAAATTCCGCTCAAGACTACAACTGCTCGGGGCAAACGGAGCAATAAGACCAAGACAACCCCTGCCACGCTATCCGTGAATTTCTGCCATATCAGAGGACTTCACTCTAACCTTAACGCCGTCCACTACCATCTCGAGACGGCGAGGCCGGCTCTGCTCTTTCTGACCGAGACGCAGGTGTCCTACCCGGCTGATATCTCGTATCTCTCCTACACGGGGTATAAACTGGAACACTCATTTGTGCCTCGGGATGGAGTTTGCGTTTACGTCAGAGAGGACATCTGTTCTCGACGCCTCGGCAGTCTTGAAGGTTCGGACCTGTCCATCCTTTGGATACGCGTAGACAGCGACGACCATCCGTGCGTTTACGGGTGCCTCTATGGAAAATGGCTACAGATTCGTTGCTACAGCAAATACCCTCCACAGAGATCGTGATCCTCGGCGATTTTAACGCCCATCACGCCGAATAGCTCGGTTCACGTTTAACCGATCATGCGGGGAGATCTGTTCATGATTTTGCATATGGTCTGACACAACTAGTTACTTCGCCTACCCGGATTCCAGATGTGGAGGATCATGCACCTTTCCTGTTGGAACTTCTGCTGACCTCTCACCCGGACGGATATCAGATTTCCATCGACGCTCCTTTAGGCTCCTCGGACCATTGTCTTGTCCGGAGTGTGGTGCCACTTACGCTGAAATCGCAGTTGCATTCTGCAGGCTGCCGCCGTGTTTGGCACTGTAGGTCAGCCGATTGGGATAGTATGCGGTCTTTCTTTGCATCCTACCCTTGGGAGCGGGTTTGCTTCTCATCGGACGATCTCAACGTTGTTGCTGATTCTGTCGCTGATGTGGTACTTCAGGGTATGGAACTTTTTATTCCTTCCTCTGTGGTGCCCATCGGAGGTAAGTCTCAGCCATGGTTTGGTTTCTCTTGTAAAATAGCATCATTCTATAAGCAGGAGTGCTACCAAGCCTGGGCTGACGCATATACGTCCCGGGATGTAAACACCAGCGCTCTAAAAAAGAAGTATAATTCCGCCTCCAGGTTTTTCAAAGGAGTCATGGCCAAGGCAAAGTCAGAGCACATAGGCAGAATTGGCAAGAAACTAGTTCGCCTTCCTTCTGTAACCCGTGCATTCTGGTCTCTCGCCATGGCTGTCCAGGGGAATTTTTGTCAGGCATCTCTTCCATCTCTGCACAGGGAGGACGACTCACTGGCCCATACTGCAAAGGAGAAAGCCGATCTGCTAGGCTCTTTCTTTGCGTTCAACTCGACTCTCGGTGACGGGGGGAGTACGCCGCCGTCCATCCCGCGGTGTGAGTGCTCCATGCTGGAAGTACAGTTCACTCAGCGCTCAAATCGCAAAGCACTCCTCTCCCTGGACATCCACAAGTCGAGTGGGCATGACGGAATCCCCCCAATTGTGCTGAGGACGTGTGCTCCAGAGTTGGCACCGGTTTTAACGCGTCTTTTCCGGTACTTCTACTCCCAAGGCGTAGTCCCGGATTCTTGGAAGACAGCTTTCATTCACCCGATCCCTAAAAAAGGCGACCGCCATCACCTTCTTGTTCTCCAAAACAATTCAAACCATTGTAAACTGCCAGCTCATGAGGTACTTTGAGGATCACCAGCTGATTAGTGATCGCCAATATGGTTTTCGCCGTGGTTGATCAGCTGGTGATCTTCTGGTCTACCTAACTCATAGATGGGCGGAGGCAGTAGAGTCCAAGGGGGAGGTATTGGCCGTAAGTTTGGACATTGCGAAGGCCTTTGATCGGGTTTGGCACACAGCGCTTCTTTCGAAGCTCCCTTCCTATGGGCTTCCCGAGAAATTGTGCAATTGGATCACCAGCTTTCTTGCAAATCGGAGCATCAAGGTCGTTGTAGACGGTGTAAGCTCCGATTACAAGCCTATTAATGCTGGTGTTCCACAAGGCTGCGTCCTATCGCCAACGCTGTTTCTTCTGCATATCAATGATATATTGCAAACCCGTAACATTTATTGCTATGCAGATGGTGATGGACTGGTGATGCTCTGTACACCGGCCGTGCCTATATTTCTCGGGAAAACGTCTCTGAGTACCGGGACAATCTTGCGTCTGAAGTCGAGCCTTTGCTGAACAGAGTCTTGGATTGGGGGTGACTAAATCTAGTCCAGGTTAATCCTCAGTAGATACAGATTTTTTTACGTGGTAGAGCCATGCTGCAGTTATATTAGTAGTATAGTTGTAGCACGAATGGGTCGGCTCGACCGGGGAAGGACCACGCTCTCACAGAATACCAGCGTGAAATAGTAGCTTAATGCTGCTGTATTTCGTATGGTGAGTGTAGAGAACCGGAGACCCTTTTTACTGGAAATGAGGCATTCCATCTCAGTCCTCACGGGTGACAACGCATCTGCATTTTGATTTGTAATGGAAGATAGATGTAGATGTATATGGGCCGCAGCAACCACTTACCGTCAGGTGGACTGTGTGCTCGTTTGTCAGCCTATTCTATATATAAAAAAAAATACAAGTTTGCGCGTTAACCACTAAAAAGAACCCCTTTGTCGTATTTCCTCAGTTTCAAGGTACTCCTCTTGTTGCCTCAGCCAGCATCGGAATCCTCGGCGTCGACATATCGAGTAACGTGCAGTTTCGTGGTCACTTGGAATAGAAGGCCAATTTTTTTTTAAATATACCCCTACTCTAGGATTTTCTCCTGTATTGTGGAGGCAGTTTACAAATATAAATTGCACAAGGACAAACATCCAGACCCGGAACAATTATTTGTAGGCCATACAAATACTTGTTCCGTGCGGGATTCGAACCCGCGGCCCTCAGCGCAGCCACTCATTGCTAAGCCACTACGCCACGGAGTCGCCAAATTGGCCTCTAAAAAGCTTGGCATGCTCAGCAGAGTAGGACAGTATTTCATGCCGGCACACCGTCTGCAACTTTGCAAGGCGCAGGTTCGGCCGAACCTGCGCCTTGCAAAGTTGCAGGCGTGGAACTGGAACACTGTTCCTATCTCTGGGCTGGGGCTCCCCAGTGCCAGCTCCTTCCACTTGACCGCATCCAGCGCAGGGCGGCTTGAATCGTCGATGACCGAGTGCTTTCCGATCGGCTCGATTCACTGGCGCTACGAAGAGATGTTCCATCTCTTTGCATTTTCTTTCGCATGTAACACGGTGAGTGCTCTGAGGAATTGTTCGGATTAATCCCTGCCAAATTTCGTGAACGCACTACGCGGCAAACGTCCCGATACCAACCACACCATCTGGATGCTTGACGGTCCACCACTGTACGTTTCACAAGGAGTTTTCTTCCGCGTACGACCTCTCTGTGGAATAGTTTACCACCGGCGATTTTTCCGGACCGATACGACCCAGGGACTTTCAAGAAAAAAGCTTACTCCTTTCTAAAGGGCCGGCAACGCACCTGCAATTCCCCTGGTGTTGCGGTTGATCATGGGCGGCGGGAGTCACTTAACATCAGGTGAGCCGCACGTTCATTTGCCCCTTATTCTATAAAAAATGATAGTCCATCTGATGATAAAGGAATGCTATGGCCCTTTTATATGAAATTATCCTAAATTGAATGTGATTTATAGGCAACAACGTTTTTGCCTACCGATTAACGGATGTGTGCGAGCGCAGTAAAATAAGTTAAAGTAGGTAATGCATGCATTTTGAATTAAAAAGATAAAAATAGCAGCATTTTTGAGATTGTTTTAATTAATACGTCTTTACCATTTGCCCATATTACTTATTCTAAACCTTCTCAGCAAATTTGGCCGGTTATTGAAAAATAACGCTGGATGAACAAAGAATTATTCATGTTAACAAAAGACTGCTCTCCTCCTCGTCAACACGTACAGAGTTCATTGCTGCGTTGAGACAAAGATTTCTATGTAAGTGCTTATCGGACTCTGCAGCTCCAAGCCATTGCGCTCGAAGTTACGGTGAATCCTCCCTAATAATTTTAATCGACTGCGAGCGAGCGAGAAGACTAGTTATTTGTTTTGTAAACCGCTAATGTTGTTCTCGACTACCTTACACAAATTTTGTTTAATGTGACTAAGAAAACGCTCGGCATGTGCGCACTTTGTCAACGTGATTTGAAGAGCACCAGCAATTTCGGATGAGGTAGTATGTAACATTATTTCGTATTTACCTAAAAACAGTAACTATCGTAAGTGAAAATACAACCACGTGGCATATTTATCGTTGCCGCTACCCGCCCACGCCCGCATCAGCTACAGCTGTGGCAGTTTTTGTTCTGATATTTATTGCTAGTGTAGTAGTATGCATAGAAGTCTTTGATAGGAGCTAATCTAGCGTAAAATCACATTGGTTAAAAAAATAAGACGCCTAAATCCGTCTCTTTCTTTTTCTAGTTATTAAGTTTACTAACAATTGCCAACACTAACCCATCAAGTTAGGAAAGTTACTTTAAAAAAAGCTGCAATTATTTAAAGGTAAACTCCGCATGCATATTACTATAAAAGTACTTAAACTGAAAAAAAAAACAATAAATTGATCCTCAACTAACATTAAAAAATATATAATATAAAACATAAACTTAAAATAAAAAAAAACTTTAAACTAACTTTACGCTTTTAATTTATACCTACATTTACGGAAAAACCTCGAGAAAAGTCTTATCTCGGCTCACGCCTATCATTTTTCACGACTTTGTAGTAATAAAAAGTTTGTACAGGAATTGAACGACTTAATTCCTGTCTCCTCTTTACACCATTAGACAACTAAAGAGTTGGTGGGTCTACACCCCTTTGTTGCCGATACTCCAAGCATTCCTTTTTCTATACATATTCTATATCTATACCTCTACATATATAGCACACAGTCCACCTGATAGTAAGTGAATGCTAAGGACCAGAGACATCCATCTATCATCTTTATACTAGTTATCTATACTCAGCATACGAAACATAGCAACGTTAACTGCCATTTTACGCTGGTATTCTGTGTGAGCGTGGTTCTACCTCGTTCGAACCAAGCCATTCGTGCAGTTAGCACAACCAGCATTCCATGAACAATTTGTGCTTTTGCGGAAATGTTGTCCTCGACTAGGGTTCGAACCATCGAGCGTACAGTCGAAGTCATCGGAGTCACAGGAGGACCTAAGCTCTATACTTAATGACCTCAATAGTGTCTCACAACGTCTTAAGATGAGCAAGGACAAAACAAATAAGATCATGTGTAATGTCCATGTTACACTTATGCCGATAGTTGTTGGGAGACATACGCTCGAAGTTGTTGACAAGTATGTTTACCTGGGATGTATAGTCTGACTAGGTAAGTCCAACTCCGACAGAGAAGTCAATCGTCGGATTCAACTCGAATGGGCAGAGTTCGGAGGATTACGACATATCTTTCGAG
Organism: Parnassius smintheus behrii; assembly: GCA_036936625.1. Lineage (NCBI taxonomy): Eukaryota > Metazoa > Arthropoda > Insecta > Lepidoptera > Papilionidae > Parnassius > Parnassius smintheus. Next base: position 5,702,159 of record JAUPFT010000024.1, read on the forward strand.
ACGCACAACTAAACATCAAGCTGCTCTCACCACTAGACAAGATCTTCAATAAGTTATAAAGTGTGTTAAGCAAGAAAAAACATTGTTAGATATTATAACCTTTATTACAACTCTACAACTTTAATGATTGAGTATTTAAATACAATAAGATCTTTTCCATACTTTCTACCTGATTATAATCTAAAATATATAATGATTTTATGACATAATATGGAATAAATTATTACTCAGTCGATGATAAATTAAAAAAATGTACATTTTTATTTGCCGTTTGCATTCGCGTTACTTATAAGCTATTTTCTCTAAATTAAAAAAAATGCATTTTTGACATAGACGAAGTGTGACATAGAGTAAATAAAAATTAAGAGGTAAAAATAGTATTATTAATAAATAATATGTTCATTTAACACAGAGTAAGTACAAGTATGTATGTTATTAATCTAATGGTTAATTTTCAACCGTCATATAAACGTTATCTGTCACCTAAATTATAACCCGACTGAATATAAAAATGGAACAACAAAATTATTTTATTCATACAACTGTAATTCTTAATTTTTATGTGTTGTGTTTCATTCCATAAATATTTTTTTATCTGATTATTGCAAAATTTACCCTGAGCGCGACTGAATAGGTAATGTCGAAACTCATGGATACTAAAATAGATACCTATTTATTTATTGCTGCGCTTTAAATAAAGTTAAATTATTTGACTTCCTAATAAAATTTACTTGAGATACTTTTTTTCCAAATTTTAACTCCGACTGCGAGGACCTATTTAAATGTTTTATTTCTTGAGGTAACAGTTGTTAAGCACGTTGTAGTTGAATCGGAAACCGGACTCGGGGATGCCGTCAGTCACCAAGTTGTCACTGTGGAAGTGCACGTACAAGGGGCCAGGCGGCGTCGCTGTCGAAAGGAAATAATATAATATGATGAAGTTCATTTCTACATTACAAATAAATTTCAGAATATTTTTGCGAAATACAGATTTTTATTGTTTAAAATCATGACTATTTTTTTATAAAACTAAGTAACAAACCAACTTACAGTTCACCTAATGATAATATGGTATCATAATAGTAAGTGGCTAATGTAGCCCATGGAAATCTGAACAAGCAACTTCAAACAAAATAGGTTACAGAAGCGTTGTTAACCATGAGCAATACCGTGGAATGTAATGTAATTACACTGGTTCCCTTTACCCTTCATACCTCGAACATAGCAGTACAAGCACTGGTATTTGGTGGCAGGAATGGCTAAGAGACCTACTTAGACTGACTTCTTAGCAAAAAAGAAGTTCTACCAGCTAGATTGTTTCAGTGAGTGTTTACGTGATGGTTTCGACATATTTGTGTATTTAAATATAACTTTAACGAATATATTAAGAGGCCCAGAAGACAGGATTTCTTCACATGTTCGTAGGCTAGAAAGTTGCATCGGGTCAGCCCCCATGAAAGCTTGGTGAAAGAAACAAAAAAAAAACGAAAAAAATCTCTACCCACCGTCGTCCCCACCATTACAACAGATTTGATAAACCACAAATCCTCGCAAAAGAACACTGAATCCTACCAAGGACGATACGCGAGGCTATTGAAATAAAAAAAACATCCTAATTTCAATAGAGAAGATGGATGGGTGCTGCCATGTGCTTGGGATCCTATAATTAACAAAATTAAACCCAAACCCAAGCATACCACCGCAATACTTCAAGATAATGTAAGCTCGTTCAGCGTAGATCGGACCGAAAATTAATATTAAAAAAGTGAAGGTAGCCGGGCCAACTATGACATTGGGACGTCAAGCATCTCAGTCCCCCGTGCCCATGGGTGTTGCACACATTGACTTCTATATTACTAGCGGACCGGGACGATCGAACTACTAAAACGGACCAGTGCGCTGGCTTTAAAATTACAGTTTAGGGCCAACGCGAATCGGTCGACAGTAGTGCGCGCGCAGGACAGATTTGCCTGTCATAAATATGTCTAGTTGCGTGGTAAAAGAATGCAAAAATTACGAAACAAAGATTTAAAAAAACATGGGATATCGCATCATCAGTAAATAAACCTTATATTAATTTTGTTACAATTAAAAAATTATATAAACGCATTTTTAAAGTTTTATTTCACAGTTAGTTTAGTTACGTTACCAAGATTAGGCCAGGGCTGGATTCAGACCCTCAAAAATATTGTACATAAAAATTAAAATTATACTATTTTGAAAAAAATTATATCACGTTTAACGTTTAATGTTTCTTTTTTCCCATGTGCCGGTATTTTGGCGTCACGCGTCTGGTTTATCCATACGTTTCGTTTTTTGACGGTTTTATTTTTATTTCTGTTTAATTTTTGTCTAAAGAACTTAGTGTAAGTTAAATTTTGAATATTTGTACCTAATATATTTTATATTAAAATTAGTTTAAAACGAAAAGAGTATAAAAGAAACCATGTCTACTTAATTGAATCTGAAAATCTGATTCATAAAATATTTTGAAATTCTGTTTTCAAACCGATTGCTTCTGGAGCATAGAGTTTTTATCTTGGTAGCCCCTCATTAAAGTTGTATCAAGGATGCACCATAAATGCATTTATCGAGCACCGATTGACCAGAAAGGGAGCTAATTCTAATTTTATTTTAAAAAAACGCGGTACTCATGTACAATACAAAAATTATCGATATCGTAGAGTTAATATTAAAATTTAAAAGGACCCAATAATAATACAAGTCGGCCTTTAGGTAAAATTATGGTATTTTCGCTTTATATTATTACGATACTATGTACTACAAACTTTGACATAATGATTAATGATACAATTAGGAAAATTATACTACGAAATCCGACCCTGGTTACGTCGTGTTTTGATATGACGTTTGTATTTGACAGATCATACTTTATCTTGTATGAAAAAGTTATGAGTAAAATATTTAGAAGGGCCTATCCTTCCTTTTGAAATCATTGGTTGTAAAGCATCCGAAACGTCGGGAATAAAAAATAAGTAAAAGTAGTTAATTAAACGCGATAAAATCCGTAATTATAGTCTTATTCAATGTGTAGAGTTCGTGTGTGTTTAAAAAATCATTACAACCGAAGTAATTAATCATTGGCTGGACTGGGCTTTATATGATTTTCGAAGAACAGGAAACAACTGAGAAATTCTTGACAGAAAACCTAATAACCGATTTTAACCCGACCTGGGATTCGAATTCGGGGCCACGTGAGCAGCAGCCAAGCTTATTACCCTAGATCAACAAAGCCTAAATAAATGAACCATAAGCTATTTCTATTAGTTTCCAAAAAGCTCTCCGACAAAATACAACAAAAGCCATTTCCTAGAACACCTTCTATATGAGAATCTATTATTAAAATAATTTAAAATAAAATAGGAGCACTCACAAGCAATAATTTGGTTCTGAGCACTCGTCCCGCAGAACTTTGAGCCCCTCAATCCCTCAACGGTCTCCGCCTCGGGGATGAACATATAGTCCTCGGACTGCGCGATGCCCTGCATCACCGGGTTGGTCTGACAGTCGGTGTCCACGTGCATGTTCTGGTCGTCGTGGTACGCCATTTCAAAGTTCGCCGCAGTCAGCCTAAGGAAAGCAACTCGTTATATTAAATATCAATTTTTTTGAAATCTCCTACAGATATTCTTTATAGTACCTAGGCTTGTTTCCTGAAGGATAGGTATATAGTATATTTAGATATATTTAGGTATATAGTATAGTAGATTTAAAACATTATCTAAATATAAAAAATATTTCAAATCATCACAACCATTTTCGAGATATCAATGTAATACCGGATGACATTTTTTGCCGAAAAGAATAAATAGAGCTTAATAATTGAATGAAGAATGTCTATGGCATGGAATACTTATCAAATATAATTTTTAAAGTAAACTTTTCTATTAAAAAATAAGAAATTAAAAGTTATTAAGAAAAGAAATTCAATTAATGTGCATCTTATTTTATGTGTATCAGGAATCAAAACCATAGACCATAGACTTTTTTTGTTGAACAACAATGTAATGTTGATCACGTTTAAAATTAGACACGAATATCCTTTTTTTTAATATTATCGGATAAAAATTGTTATAAATTTGCTATGCGGCACAGCGAAAAAGCAAGCAGGTTTGTGTTATATGTCGTTTTGCCTACATTATTATAATACTACTTATTACAAAAATAGGGATAACAGCTAATATTTGTTAAGGAAATAACATTTTAATTTATACTTTATGTTAACTTCAGTAAGTTCACTTCTAAATTTATTATCCAGACCATTTATTAAGCAAGGTATTATGTATGCGTTGGTGCACTCTCCATATTTATTTTTGGGTATTATTTTAAGTAATTTTTTAAGCCACTTTGCGGGTCAGAATTTTGTTTGAGACTGTATGATGTATACTTAAAATAAAGAATTGTTCTTTTAACATTTGATATTGGACTTTATCATGGATATTGAGTACCTTGAAGTGTTTAAATATAAAGTTTCGTTTTTGCCTGAAATTTAATTTATATAGGTACAATCGCATTTAAAATCCTAAGTTGTAGTTGTAGTTGCCTTAATACAAAATTTCTTAAATTTTTTTATTTATTTTTTTGGATAAAATGTATACAATTTTATTTTGCTTTATTTCTAGTATAGGTACGTAACTCCGAAATGGTTTCTAAGTAGTACTAAGTGTTGTATTTTATTTTCTTTCTAAACTAATTATATCCTCCTTCCTTGTTTTTGTAACATGGATATCGTATTTATAATTACTAAGATAATATTCGCTATTTATTCTCTCGAACTACAATGTAAACATGCTTTTGTTTGTTGTATGAATAATTGTCAGTTGTCATTTCTATTCTAGTGTAATGCCAATTTGACGTTTGACAACTTAAGGGTAATATTTCGAATTACGGTAACCTGTCACGTAGTCTTATAGTTTATAGTCTATACACGTTGTGTACCGATTAACTCTATGAAATAATTTTGTCTGTGTTTTTTTTTTTCATTTCTATCTGTTGTAATACTCAATTCGATACTTATGTGTCTAACGTATATATGATTCGTGTTTTACATTGTCTTTTTAATTCATTTTGCTTATTATTTGATAAGTTAGTAATTTAAGGTGCGTATGTTAGCTGGCGGGTGGTGCAGAGATGACAGTACGCCTTAGTTTACAACCTAAGTTAGATACGTTTTAATAATAATTTAATTAGTTTTATATTTTATATCATATAATATATATATATATATATATATATATATATATATATATATATATATATATATATATATATATATATGTATATATGTATATATATACATATATATATATATATATATATATTTATTTATTTATTTTTATGAACACTGTGTGTGAACGTTCATGCCATCCTGATTTCGGAGAGCTGGTTGAAGCCATATCTTCTTTCAACCACTTACCCCCTCTCTGGTTTCACTTTGTACGTAACGATCGGGTTGATAAGAGAGAGGGTGGTGTTGCTATATACGACAGTGACTTATCTTATAAACTTCTAGTTTCGTCCTCGTCCTTTTACTCTGCATCTGCTGAATTTCTTTTTCTTGAAGTATGTGTGAAGGGAGCTAAAACCGTTCTTGGTGTTGTATATTGTCCCCCCTCTGTTGATTACTTCTCCAGTCTCGAAACGACTCTAAAATCTTTAGGGTCAGAATACTCACATCACGTCATCATGGGTGATTTTAATACAAATCTCCTGGCTTCGCACTCATCCCGTTCCTATAAGTCCCTTCAAATAATCGTGTCGGTTGGCCTTCATGTTCTACCTCTACAAGCCACTCACCACAATGTGGACGGGGAGGACACGTGGCTCGATTTAATGCTCACCTCAAACCCCACCCTTGTCTCTACTCATGGTCAACATTATGCGTCTGGTTTCTCCCATAATGATCTCATTTTCCTTTCCTATATCCTGAAACCTCCTAAACTCTCACCTAAAATCCTGCACTTGTGTTGTTTTGGCCGTATGGATGTAGCGAAGTTGTGTCAGGATGCTTCTAAAATTAACTAGGACACAGTGACAGCCGCTCCCACGGTAGACGAAAAGGTTAGCGCATTTAATAACGTATTAATTAATGTATATAATATGCATGCTCCTATTAAAAAAGGAAAGCTAAAGCGGCTGCCCGCACCTTAGATGACAACAGAGATCCGCGTTGTGATGAGGCGTAGAGACCGAGCCTTTCAGAAATATAGAAAAGTGCGGTGTGAAGAAAATTGGTCCATTTTTAAAACTGCAAGAAATCGGTGTAACCAGATGATACGCATCGCGAAACGCCGATATATTCTTAACAACATCATATCCTCTTCCCCCGCAGATATCTGGAAGTTCCTTGGAACCATGGGTATTGGTAAGAAGTCCCATTCTGAGTTTCAGAGGACAATTGGTTTGGATGATATTAATCAACACTTCTCTTCACATACACCTCTGGATCACCAAATCAAGTGTCAAACTGTTAATCAGTTAATGGGTTTACCTCGTCCTAATATCGCTCCTTTCCGCTTCTCTCCAATAGCGACGAATGAGATCAGGAAGGTTATACTCTCCGTTAAGTCTAATGCTATTGGTTGTGACAATATCAGTCGCCGTATGATTATTAATATTATAGACCATCTCCTCCGTGCTATTTCCGATATAATTAACTTCTCTCTGGATTCTGGAGTTTTTCCGTTGCTGTGGCGTAAAGCTTACATTATACCTCTGCCAAAAATGTCTAATCCTTCTTTACTTAATCACTTCCTACCTATATCCATTCTTCCCTTTTTATCAAAGGTGCTAGAGACTTGTGTACACAAACAGATATCACATTTTATCTTCTCTAATAACCTGTTAAGCTCATTACAGTCTGGTTTCAGGCCAGGTCATAGCACTGTTTCCGCGCTCCTCAAAGTCACTGGTGACATTAGGGCAGGCACGGATGAAACTAAAGTCACAGTACTGGTTTTGGTTGTCTTCTCTAACGCCTTTAATGCCATCAGTCACCACATCCTATTATCAATCCTTTCACTTTCTATGATCTCATCTGAGGCTTTGGAGTGGTTCTCATTTTATATTCGAGGCCGCCAGCAGTCAGTTCGCGTTGACGAGTCCTCATCAAGTTGATGTGACTTGCATGCTGGTGTTCCTCAAGGCGGTATTCTATCTCCGTTGTTATTTTCAATATTTATAAATCTCATTACCCCAAATCTTCAGTGTGCGTATCATTTATATGCTGATGACTTGCAGTTGTACTCACACGCGAAGGTCGACTGTATATCTACAGCAATTGAGTCTCTTAATAGGGACTTAGAGTATATAAAGAACTGATCTGACAAGTTTGGTCTTAAAATTAACCCATCCAAATGTCAGGCTATAATAATAGGTAGCCAACGGATGATAAAGAAACTGGATCCCACAGCCATTTACTGCCGATCATTTTTAACGGTTTTATTTTAGAACTGAGTAATACCGTGAAAGACCTTGGATTGCACATTGACTCCACCTTGAGCTGGCAAACTCAAGTGGCAAATGTTGGTCAGAAAGTGACAGGTATTTTGCGTTCTCTCTACCGCCTGAAGAACTTTCTCCCGTCCAGGACCAAGACGATTATTGTGCAGACCTTAATTTTTCCCATTTTTGACTATGTTGATGTATGTTATTTTGACCTGAATGCAGAACTCTTGAACAAATACGACCGTCTTCTTAATAACCGCATTCGATTCATTTTTAATCTTCGAAAGTATGATCATGTGTCTACTTATCGCTCTCAACTTAACTGGTTACCCATTCGTCAGCACCGTAGTCTACGTGCACTCACTACTCTTTACTCTATCTTGATGTCTCCTAATCCTCCATCTTATTTAACTCCTCATTTTCAATATCTTAGCCCCAACCATGATAGAGTTCTCCGTTCTAGTAATAACCTTTTGCTTCAGTGCCCCCCTTTTAGTACTAATTTTGTACAATCTTCGTTCTTTGTTCAATCTGTTCTTCTTTGGAACGCTCTTCCTTCCGAAATCAGGAGTGCCGAAAACCGGATTTCGTTTAAATCTAAAGTGCGAGAACTGCTCGTCAATAAAATGGCAGAATCAACTTAGCGTTCGTAGTTAGCCGTGTTTAATAATATATTTAATATGTGTGTGTGTATGTATGTATATATGATGTATATTATATATATATATATATATATATATATATATATATATATATATATATATATATATATATATATATATATAGTGTTTAGTAGTTATATAGTGTATTTAATTTTATGTACGAAACAAAAAACAGTCACGAGTTTGGGTGTTCGAAAATGAGTTAAAGCCAACAAAAATTGTTCATTCATGGAGTGTTGCAAAAAAAATGGTGGCCACGTTTGTCTTCAAAACCGACCATGTTACGACTATTCCTCTCGAGGGACAAAGAAGCTGTGGACGCCTACAAAACGGCCATTTTGGGGACCCCAACTTCCGAATGAAATGGTTGCTTCAATGATTGGTTCCATCGTATGGAAAAATGTGTCAAATTTCGCGGATAATACTTCGAAAAGCTATAAATATATTTTTAAATAGTAATGTTGTGTCATTGTCACTTCCTTGATTCCTGAAATTTTCAGTGCCACCCTCGTAATGACACGTAAAATCATCGCGCATAATCATAATTGCCTATATATAAGTATAATCCCGTATTTATTAGTAAATTTGATATGTTTAGTTTAATTATAAATATAAAAAAATTACAGCCCACATACGATAAACTGCTGGGCACAAACCTCCACTCATTTCTGATAGGGTCTTATGGCAAGGAAGTGTCTACTGCGCTGCCCTAATGCATGTAGGTAGACTTATCAGGTCTTCAAAATACTTATTTTTTTACTTCTCAGACATGCAGATTTCCTCACGATTTTTCTTTCACTGTCGCGCACGTGGTAAATCAGGAAATTTACAGCGAGCATTAAGCCCCTGAACTAACAAGAGTCATTTATAATTTTTAACTATAAATACATAAATGATTTATACAGTACGTGAGGATAATATGGTCACCCGGTTAATATGTTCACTTTCTTATAACTCAAAAATTACAGACTTGTTTGCATAGATGGCTCACGATATGTGATACAATAGCTCTTCATTAGTCCAAAAATAATAAAGGGTCAAAATGGCGCTACTTCATCGACGCCCTTTTAACAGTTAACATTAAAGTAAATATTTTAATTGATTTTAGTATTGTGTACATTTATTGTGTAAATTTTAAAGTCGAAGTGTTCCTAATTATTGCCAAAGTTTGTTTGCTATTTTATTTATTAAAAAAAAAAGAATATTAACTATGCTATTATATAAACATTACTAATATTCCCCTTAACCATCCCTATTTTCTTAATATTTTAATTATATTATACGAATGTGTTTTTGTCTCTGACTTCCTCCTAGTTTTAGTTTTATAGGAAGGCAAAGCTGACCATATTACCCTCACGTATCTTAGTTAAAATTATAATTAAAGGACCACTTACTTAAAAAAAATTAAAGGGGTTAAGAGCAAGCCAAGCCAAGCGATAGAGAAAAATGTTGTCGAAGGCAGTCCAGTACAAGCAAAGTGTTGGTCCATTCTACACTATATGATGTGACGACCTGATGAAACATACAGGGAGTCCATAGATGCTGGCTTAAGACTGTGCTTTGTGGCATGCCTTTGTTCAGCAGGAGGCTTGTGAGGTATAATGATGATATCGATGATTTACATCGGCAATAATTGTTGGAGCAGGAGGAGTTCAGAAGGAGAAATAACAACCATAAAATACTCACTTGATGCCGCAGACATCAGGCGTTCTCTTGAAGCAGACGGCGTAGGCGATGTTGGCGATGTAAGGCCCAGCCCCTCTGTTATAGTTAAACGACTCGAAGAAGCCGGAGCGATCGGGGTAGTACTGCAGGCAGCCGGGGGGAGCTGAGGGATAGATGAACAATTCGATCATAATAACGTAATATATTTTATACGCGGTAGAGCCACACTGCAGTTATATTATGGTTGTAGCATGAGTGGGTAGGCTCGACCGGGGAAGGACCACGCTCTCACGAAATTCCAGCGTAAAATAGCAGCTTAGTGCTGCTGTGTTTCGTACGGTGAGTGTAGAGAAACGGAGACCCGTTTTAATGAAATGGAGGCATTCCAACTTAGTCCTCAAGGGTGACAACGCATCTCCATTTTGATTGTTAAGCGAGTTTAAATGTATGTAGATGTCTATGGGCCACAGCATCCACTTACCATCAGGTGGACTGTGTGTTCGTTTGTCAAACTTATCCTTTAAAAAATATGAAGTCATATAAAGTTCATGATAACATTGCTTTCATTTTATTTAGGACTACTATCTGTGTCCAGCGACTCCATTACGCGTGAAATTTATTACGTTTGGATTTTATGGTTTTTAATTTATTTGCGCGTAATCCTTATACTTTTTCTAAAATAAAAGTAGCCTAAGTTACTTCTGATAACATTAGCTAGCTGCCAGTGAAAGTCCCGACAAAATCTGTCCAGCCACACAGACAGACAGATTTTCTTTACAAATTGTTTTTTTTTTTGTTAAAAGTACCGTAATACTTTCATATGCACGTAGTAAAAATCCGTTATTTTTACATTAAAGACAGAGACTTCACTTTTATTTATTTGTTAAGATTTAGTTTTCTTTAGATCTTTAGTTATAAGTTGTTTAGTCTATCATGTCTTTTGTAACATGTGTTTCGGTATTTGTTGTAATAAATATTTTTTCGTTTCTTTCTTTTTTCTGCTGTCAGAGTTAGCAAAGCAAGCACACGGTCCACATGATCGTAAGTAAATGATGTGGCCCATAGACGCCACATCTACCCTCGATTAGGAATCGAAATGCAGATGCGTTGTCAACCCTCACTAGGACTGTTACCAGTACAAAGGGTCTCCGGTTCTCTACACTCACCATACGACCACACAGCAGCATTAAGCTGCTATTTACGCATTCTGTGAAAGACCCATACGTACTGAAATCATAATGTAGCTGCAGCGTGGTATTACCAGGGACAATTTTGAGAGAGTCCCCACAAGAGTAATTTCTAGCATTGTACAAACAGAAATTGCACATGGATAAGCACCTAGAGTAAATTGTAAGCCATATTTGTGACAGCCGTGGTATCTAAGGAGCTAAACACTCACTGTAAATTTCTCAGTACGTGATTTTTTTATTGTCATTTTAAGTGTTGACAAACATCCAGACCTGGAACAATAACTTGTTAGCCGTGATATATGGCGCTAAGCCCCCGGCTTACGAGCCGTTTATTAAAATATTCGTCTTCTGAATCAAAAGAAAAAATAAAAACAAAAAGAAGAGAGTCCATTTCTTTGTAAAAGGCCGGTAAGCCACCTGCAATTTCCCTAATGTTGCAAATGTTCTTGTGTGACGGTGATCCATGTGATGGTGACCATAGGTGAGTCGCATGCCGTTTGCCTCCCCTTTCGTTAAAAAAAACGTGGCCTAAGAGAAATCATAACGCATTTTATCCCTTGCGTGTCGTAGCAGGCAGCTATAGGAAAGGCCGGAAGAACTTACTAGTTTCCAAAACAGTACACATCAAAGCAAATACGATCTTGTATATTCCATTTAACTTTACCTATTAGATACTCATCCCTGTCCGCCGATGTTGTGAATGGGGTCGAGGGTAGCGATGAGGTAATGGCTTCCAGGATACCGTCACGATATTTCCTGTAAGAAGATGCAAAGGTAAAACTTTTTGCTAGCATCATAAACGGAGCGGAGTAAAAGTAAATCATAGCTATCTTCATTTCGACAAAGATTCAATCAAATGGTGGGACATCTAGCAGATGTAAATTAGCGAATAGATTAGATAGTAAAAGAAAAAAAAATCAAATTCAGATTTTATTGTGCCCTAACCTTGTCTGCGATGAGCTACACATATTGCATAAAAAATTATGTAAGTTGGCCTACGGGTTGCGGAGGAGATAGATTTAAAAGAATCGTTTTCTTGAGCCATGGGAGCTCCACTCCAATAAAATAAATATAGTAAACTTCTTCAGCCACGAAATCTGTCAAATATTTCACTAAGTGGCGCCGTGCTGGTCGCGGAAAAAGTGATTACATTATACTCACCCAAGAGTGTTGAAGCACTCGAGCTGAGTGACCTTGATCTTCCAAGTGGCTTGCGGGAGATGGGGCTGCGAGTTGCGGTCCGCGATCTTAAAGTTGATACGGATGGAGCGGCTGTTAGTAGAAGCGTTCACCCGGACGTACCCTGACACATATAATTTCTCATTAACGGGAGCATTTTTACAAGCTAACAGTCCACCTTATAAAGTGGCTAGTGGAAGTCTTTAAAAAAAAGTCTGACCCTCAATAGGTTTATACCCTTTATCGTGGTATATTTACAGTTTATATACGTCCCACAGGTGGGCACAGGCCGCGTATAATTTCTGGAAACGTTTTACTGCAAGGAAAACGCACAGAGGCATTGAATTGTATAGAACTATTTTAATATTCTGTGATCGTGGTTATATGTACATAAATTGCACATGGTCTCACATTCAGACTTAACACAATTTGTAGGCCATAGGAACACGTATTCTGAAGATTCAAACATGCGGCCCTGCAGCACCGCGTCCAAGCACATAGTCACTGTGCTACTGAGCCGTGTTCCAGAAGAATTTCAAGAAATGCATCTTACTTCTACTTACAGATGCGTTCTCATCACTGAGGACTGGTTCTGTATTTCTGTACGAGCACGGAACGTATTTCACTCATTCCAGACTATCAAAGTTCACCGCTGAACATAGGCCTCACCATAGAATGCCTCACAACGGCGATATTTGCCACAGCTGCCACGTGTGGCAGTTAAGTTGTGAATTGCAGTTATTTTTCTATTTGTTACTAGCTGTTCTCCTTCATAATTTAGAAGAGTTATATTGTAGATAACACTAATATAATTAACAATGATAATAATACATTCATTTAAATTGATAGATATATAACTTAAAAATAAATTTGGGGGTACGACACATGCGCCATCTACTGCAAGTTAATTGTACTATAGCTACCCATAATCTTCGCACAAGTGCAAGCAATAGCTAGATAGTTTTACCGCAGTCTGATAAACGGTATGGAAGCGTATAAAACACGAACAAACAAACATATTTTTAATATAGATTAGGAAGGCGCTGTTTCCCATCTCTTGATTTGTTTCCATCTGTGTGAAGACAATATAGCGGTCCCAACGAAACCCTAAGCGAAAAAGTGTTCGTCAATACGTATATGTACATATAATTATAAACTATAATAAAAAAACATATAAATTATAATGATGGTTACCACTAATACATAATTTTAAGTACGATGTGCTTGCGACCAAAATATACGCAAAACAGCATGGATATTTAGTAATAGCAGTTAATTTGTTAATTGTAAAGGTTCGTTTCTTTATTGTTATTTTTTAAGTCTATACTTATGTTATGTGTGTTACCTTGTTTTCATTTGTAAACCTATTATTGTGTGGCAATAAACATTATTATTATTATTATTTATTCAACCTATTTTATTCATATATCGTTTCTAACCTCTTTCTTTACACTAAAGCTTGTTTTAAAATTTGTAAGTCCGCGCATTTTTTCCTTGTTTATGATATTATTTTAATGATTTTTTTTTATTAGGTAGATTATATATTTGTTATAATTAGATACTTTGGAGAACAAATTCTACCCATAAGGGTGAAGAAAAGGGGGTGCATAAGTGTGCATGAGGATTATAACTATTTAGACTACATTCTAGTATTAGCTGAAGCTGAAGATGAATCTTGTGATATTTCTTGGACTACTCAAAGGAGTCAAATTAAATTTTTCTATTTGTTACTAACTGTTTTGTTGAACATTTAACATTTAAAATAAATTCGTAACTGCACTTACAGTGCTGACCACTGTTGTCACCACATAGAGAGGGAAGGGAGTCAGAGTTGGTTTGGAGGTTTATCACTTGGAAGATGTCATTTCTGCAGGTGTAGCCAGGTCTCTGGGTCACATTTTCTACAGGCTCTACCTGTAAAATAATTAATATTAGCGCCATCTCTTGGTTTCCAACAACATTATGAATTAGATTTCAATTTATATAAGGTGCTAATTTTCACAAAAAAGTTTACTTGTATATTTTATAAAAAATTATAATTAAAAACTAAAAGGTACAATCAAAGCAACAAGCTTTTGACGTATCGTCGTAACGCAAATTAACATTGCACATGGACGTCAACAAACTAAATTAGAATAATCGTTTATTTATTTAAAATGCCATTTTTAAACATTAAAAATTGTTTTGTGGTATCAATACCGAAGATCAAATTCAGGCTCGATTTTCGGTGCCGGATCAAAGTCGGCAAAAAAATTTCGGTAATTTAACGTAAATTACCTGAAATAGGGTATAAAATTATCACAAATACAAGTAGATATTATAATCCTATAAACAAGTACAATTAGTGAATACTTACGGTCGTTGGTGGTGCCAGATTGAAGGTTTCAAAATCGATACGCATCTGGCACACATTATTGTTGTTAATTTCCACATTGTATGAGCATTCCAGGCCGGAGGATTCTTTGCTTAGAGGAGGATTAATGAATACAGCTGTCTTTGTGTTTGTTCTTATGTCACAGGCGTTAACTGCAAAATAGGAAAAACGACATCTAGTGAGTATGGTTGGAATTCTGAAGACCAATTATAATTAAAGTAAGTTTGCGAAATACAGTTTAAAAGATATCAGAAATTTTCAACAAAAATATCTAAAATATAATATGGCTAATTTCATCATTACAATAAAAACTTTTGATAATTTGGTGGCTTTCAGCGCTCATGGTATACGTCAATTTTTTAAAGTATTTTAAATTTACACAAGTTTCACTACTAACCTTATTTCTAATTTTCCGATAATTTTATGTCAAACGTCAATAAAAGAAGTTTGGAAAATCCAAAAGTGCACGACTCATAATGATCATATTATGATCGTAAAAAAATGTAGAAATAATGTCCATCAACCATAGAAATTATTTTTTAACTTTATGATATTTTTGATCTATTATACAATTTTAGAATTGTTAATCGAAAAACTTTTAACACAATTATCTTAAAACGACCAGAAATCTACTTTAATATTACTTTAATTTTTAGGTATTTGTACTCGGGCATTATCGTAAAACTAATCTTTTTACCTGACTTGTTAATAATTTTCTTTTTCATGAACTTTATTTAGTTTTCAAAAAGTTTTTCATCTAGTCATAACCAAATCTGTCAAGTCCGGAGGTAAGGTCTCATCATAACTAACAAAACGAGGCCAAACTCGGTACGCCTAGTTCTAGTTGAGTTCCCGAAGCATTCACCGAAGTACACCTTCAGGTCACTCCATAAAGTTCAGGTTCGCGTAGGTATGTTCTACTAGCGCCTAAAAATCAACAATCCAACGTTTTGTCGCATGAAATCATATCTAACAATCATCATTATCATCATCACAGCCTACAAAAGTCCATATCCCATAGATTAATCCCATAGATTGCCTCACGGGGGGGGGGGGGGATTTCGCCACAGCACTCCAGGGACCACATGGGATATTCTTACACAGTTACTACACGTTTTAACAATGTTGAACATATAAATGATATAAAAAGCACATGGTCAGGAAGATTATAATTTATCTTCCGTGGAACTTATATATCTTTTTAAATTGATTAACTGCTATTTGACATTAAAAAGTGGTTTTAATAGCTTATGGTGTGGATTTATTACGTCCGCATGGAGGGGTAAACACGATAACTTTTGAAAATATCAATTGTTCAACTCTATCTCTTCATCTATCATGTGGGAAGCCATGGAATGTAAATGGCAGTTTAATTTTGTTTTGTTTAGTTATAATTCATTTTTTTGGCTGAGAAATTCCGAAATTTTTGATGTTTTGAGCCGCCTTGTAATAATATATTTTTACTAAATACACTTTGAATCTTTGACGCACTCTGGGCTCGTCCGAAGTCGTGAATCGATTACTGTATCATTTGATTACAGCGGCTCGTGTTGAAAAATATACTTGACCAAGGTCAAATATTATTTATTATTTTTTTATAATCATTATTTTTTACAACCATTATTATTATTTTTATAATCACAGATTTTCATTACAATATATTGTTTCGCTAAAAGTACGTAGGATTTATATATAAATATACTTATACGTCTCGGAATTTATGGAGTTACCTGAAGGTGTACTTTGGTGAATGCTAAATTAAAATAGTGGTTATGACTAGATGAAAACTTTTGAGAACGAAATAAAGTTGGTGAGAAATAAATTATTAACGAGTCAGGTAAAAAAGATTAGTTTCTACGATAATGCCAGAGTACAAATACCTAAAAATTAAAGTAATATTAAAGTTGATTTCTGGTCGTTTTAAGACAATTGTGTTAAAAGTTTTTCGATTGACAATGATAAAAAAATTTAATCTCAATAATAATAACATAGTAAAATTAAAAAAATATGTACATATTTTTATTGTTGATTGCGAATTTTTTTCTACATTTTATCAAGATCATATGGTAATTAGGAGTCGTACCCTTTTGGATTTTCGAAAGTTTTTTTTATTGACGTTTGAGATAAAGTTATCGGAAAATTAGAAATAATAGTAAAGAATAGATACATAAATAAACACTCACGCCTGTCACCCAGAGGGGTAGGCAGAGACTTCCATTTGGCACGATCCTGACATACCTCTTTCGCCTCCTTTACATCCATATATCTACGCATACATGTTCGTCGGTTAAGTGTACTTCTAACGTGGCCCATTTTTAAAATATCGCCAATTTGGTCGTTTTCCTAGGGCGTCCCTTCCCGACTCGGTCGTTCACATCTGCCATATAAATTTGCTTTGTCACTCTTTCCTCATTCATTCTTTCCACATGACCATAGATATAAAGAATAGAATAGAATATTTTTCAATAGATTACAAGTAATTCTTATTGTAAGTCATTTTTTTACTTAACCAAGTAATAAGGTTATTTGGGAAAACTAGTGTGTATTTAAAATACTTAAAAAATTGACGCATAACATAAGCGCTTAAGGACTTGGATTTATTAAAAAAAATTTATACTCTACTCTCTTTTTTGTCTACTGCTGAACATAGGCCTGCCTTATTTATTGCCTCAAAGGAGGTATTTATTTGCCTTTAGTTGCCACATGCCGTCTCCTGATTCCGTTTCGCTTCTAATGACGCAGTGTAGTGAAGTCGTTCTCACAAAGACACTACACGGCGACTTTAATTATGATATGTATTATATCATAAAAATTTAAATAGTCCACCAACACCGTTAACTACAGTTTACATAAATTATTAAGTCTTAGGGAGAAGTAGTAGAAGTAGTAAGCGTAGTGTGAGAGTGCAATGCTGAAGAAAAACTTACGAGAACAACAAGTAGCGAACACCCCGCAAAATCCTATAGCCTTGCCTCCCTGGGTGTTACATTGATTCCTCGCCATGCATACACCGCCGGTACTTCTGTCGCTGCCTAAGCACGGTGCACCATTACCCATGTTGAATATATTGTCTGGAGGACTCTGCCTGGCCGCTGCAAACACAACATAATATTTACTTTATAATTTATAAAATACTAAAATACCGTTATAAAATAGGTAATATTTGAGAAAAAGGTTGCATATTCCTCCTTGCACCCAATTACGAGCATATAAGGTTTATACGTGGAAGAGTCATGCTGCAGCTATATCATGGTTGCAGCACGTATGGGTCGACTCGACCTGGGAAGGACCACGTTCTCACAAAATACCAGCATAAAATAGCAGCTTAATGTTATTGTGTTTCGTATGGTGAGTATAGAGAAACGGAGACTCTTTTTAGTAGATACGAGCCATTCCATCTTAGTTTTCAAGGATGAAAATGCATATGTATTTTGATTCTTAAACGGGAATAAATGTAGATTTCTATTGGCATCACAGTATCCAATTACCATCAGATGGACTGTGTGCTCGTTTGTTACTCCTTATTCTATATTTAAAAAAAACGAGCTTGCTAATGAGTTATGACAAGACGACAGAAGTAAAATTTCTTTAGCTCCATCAATATATATATATATATATATATATATATATATATATATATATATATATATATATATATATATATATATATATATATATATATATATATATATATATATATATATATATATATATATATTCACCCGAAAATTGACAAAACAAGAACTTTAAAATGAATTTAGAATTTTATTCACTTTAAACGTAGAATATCTACTGTATTGAACAAAATATTTATTCATAAAATTTTTCAAAATGAATTAAAATTACGAAATATATAAATACGGCTATGAGAGAGAGAGAGAGAGAGAGAGAGAGAGAAAGAGAGAGAGAGAGAGAGGAAGAAAATCTGCGCGCGCAATGCTCTTTCTTGCTTACATCCCCCACTCAACTCCCGTTCGCCTCGCCCGATTATACTTTTTGTAACGTTTTCGTCACGCGTTCGCCAGCTTGACTCCCCAAGTCAAGTGTGCGTTAAGAAGTTTTACTTCAAAAATATAATTGAGCAAAATTTTCTCCAATGCTGGAAGGCTTAATTTTTTTTTTCATGTTCAATGGTCAATTATAATTTAACATTTATGTAAAAATATTGAGTATCAATAGGGACCAGAACTACACAATCTTCATTAAGTATTTAATTACATTACATTTGAAAATACTTACTTCTAAAATGATTTGTTGCGGTCGTACATTGTGCCGCGGCCAATATAAGTAATAGCATATGTAGCGCCATCTCTCGATGAATTTCTGTAACACAAGTTAACTGTTATTAAAAAACGGAAATCCTGACAAAAAGGAGGCACTCTTCAAACAAGGCAAAACACAACATTAAAAGTAAAGGAAATTTGGGTACAGCCTGTACACGTCCCACTCCTGGGCACAGGCCTCCTCTCGATTCTGAGTGTTTGGCCTTAGTCTATCTATGGATAGGGAAGGTAAATCAATTAATGATCTATTGATAATTATAATTAATGGGTGAGTTTTTCCTGATGGTATCGATTTATTTATCATTAGAACTAAAAGGTTTTAATGCAAGAAAATGTCCGCCACCCTGTCCGCCGGTGAGCAGTTTTTTTAGAGTTTTTTTCAAGATGAAACGGGTAGCTATTTGGACGGATACCGGAAACCAGATATTTGGCCAGTCTTATCGCTGGACAGCCGGATATCCGTCCGCCAGATATTCTGGCTAACATTACCGTATGGTGCATCACAAGAAGCGAAAAGTAAAGTCAGTGCGATATGTTCGGAATCGTGACCCTTGTATTTTTTGGGCAGCTAATGCTACATAATAGTCTAAATTTATTAAAGTTTGCCAAAATCTATCTCTTAGCACCCAGAGGTAGTGTGCACAGCGAAAGGCTTTTCTGAAGCTGGCCTTGTTTATAAAGATACTTGTTACCTATCAATGCAGAGAAATTAGTATTTATTCACCATAATGTAGTACGAGCACAAATTTTCTGTGTTAAAATGAAAATTTTGTGATTACTAATTATATAATATGTTATGTGACATAAATAAAGTACTTAACTAAATTTGATATTCTTTTAGGATTTTTAGGATAGCCGTTTGTTATCCGTTATCTGGCCGGATGGTAATTTAGGCCGGATAGGTCGAATACCGGATAGCTACCAGATATCCGTTTCATCTCTAGTTTTTTTTATTTTCTAATTGTTACTAGGAATACGTTGCTACCCATTTCCTAGTTTGGTGTAGTCTGTCGCCTCTAACAAAGCCGTCTGGGCGCTACTAGGTCGTAAATATTTGTACATAACAACACGGTCTAATGACGATGGAAGCAAACAAACGCGTGTTAAAAAAATCTTAAACAGAACACATCACGAGAATTAAGGATCTTAGTGAAAATACTACGTCATAGATCTTAATACGTCTACAAAATTTCAGATTACACAAACGTCTGGAAGTGAGTGAAAACTGAAATGCGAAATTTCATCACATTCATACTTAAAATACATACAGGTCAAGCTACTAAAATTGCGTGTAAAAGTAGAAAGAAAGAGACATTTCTTTGATGACACAATAATAAGGGACATTATTGTTATTGTATTTGTATTATTATATTATAATAAGGGAGTGGGAGTGGTAGAGCCATGCTTCAGTTATATTAGTAGTATAGTTGTAGCACGAATGGGTCGGCTAGACCGGGCAAGGACCACACTCTCACAGAATACCAGCGTGAAATAGTAGCTTAATGCTGCTGTGTTTCGTATGGTGAGTGTAGAGAACCGGAGACCCTTTTCACTGGAAATGAGGCATTCCATCTTAGTCCTCACGGGTGACATCGCATCTGCATTTTGATTCTTAATCGAGGATACATGTAGGTGTCTATAGGCAACAGCAACCACTTACCATCAGGTGGACTGTGTGCTCGTTTGTTACCCTATCCTATAAAAATAGACTGGAAAAGAGATGTCAAAAGGGTTTTCTACTACTGTTTACGATCACCGATAATTAAGAAATGATGCCAATGTGAAAGCGCCCATCCTTAACAAAGTATTACTAATATCATAGACAGACGTTTAAACGAATTACAAAATCCCTTTACATTCATATATACATAAAAATCAAGCTAATATGAAGAGTGTAATAATAAATTAATTTCAAACACGTTGAAAGTAGCCTCATCGATAACGACACATTTACCGATAGCTATTAACAGTTAACGCAATCTATAATCAAAACTTATACAAAAACCGGTAACCGTTATAAAATGAGACGTAAATCATGAGCGCGCGCCAATCTATAACCATCGATTAGATGCAAAGGGGACTGAACACATCGCTGGTGACTGTTAGGGTCGTCTGATACAGAATCAACATAAATATATTATGTATTTAAAGACGTGTTATTACTCAAGCGCTCGAAGTAAATTTTACGTAGCAAGCAAACCGTTTGATTTCTGCCCTGTGCACTAATATATTTCTTTCTGACAGCCTGTATAATTGCTGGCTGCAAGGTATTCCATCTTAATACTCAAAGAGTGATAACGCATCAGTGGTCTTCTTAGTTTGAATTTCGCTGCACTGCAATTAGACTGTAAGCTCGTTTGAAAGTTAAGTTTATAATACAACACTTACTCTTACAGTGCAATACGCTGTACAATGGATGAATCTCTCCTGTTGTAGGAACAATTTGCCTTGGTCGTCACGCTTAGCATAGGACTGAGGATAGTATAACCAGACGTGAGTACCTCTGACAATGTTGCCTGTCGCCGGTTTGGTTATTTTACATCTGAAGTAAACGAGGTGGTTACACTATGCTTAGCCGTAAGATTTTTCTGGCAAACCCATAGTCGCCTCTTCCAAAACCCAAGGGACAACATATGTTGATGAATTCTCTTACGCTGCAATGGTTTGGGCACGTTGAACGAATGAGTGAAGACCGAATGGTGAAGAAAATATATAGAGCGAAAGTAAATATTAAAAGGTGTCGAGGTAGACCGAGACTAACTTTCGAACATCATGTGAGCAAATTGCTCGAAGAGGGGAGGGTCAAGAGTACTCGGATACCTAGACGTGCATGTATGAAGAAGTTAATGAACCTGAAAGAAGCGAAAGAGGTATGTAAGGATCGTGACACTTGGCGATCTGTTCTCTCTGGCTACCCCGTTAGGGATTGTGCGTGAAGATAAGTTAAGTTAAGTTTTGCAGCTGCACGACTACTTCAACTATATTCTTAAAAAACGCTGCTCAAAATGTATGTACGTATACGAACCAAGATAAGGTAAATATAGCATAAAAATGAACAAATAATGAAGGAAAAAGAAAGGCGGTCTTATTGCTACATAGCAATCTCTTCCAGACAACCCAGAAGAAGAAATTAAAAAAAATAAGAAAAGATTAACGGGTAGGGTGCACTAAATTAGAAAAACAATACGAACTTATGTACTAAAAAGACAACATTCTTTAAGTAGATCAATGACCATAACTAAGAGGAGGAAGAGAGAAGAGTTAAAGAAAGAAATAGTGTTCCTTAACTTGTTTCTTGAACGTATTTAACGATTTAGCACTTTTAATTGACAGAGTTTCAGAGTCTTACTCCACGAACAGCAAATGATTTATCATAAAAAGTTTAATAAAAAAAGTTGCAGATCATTATATTAAAATGCAAGCTACATATCAATGCAAGCTACCGTTACAAATGATCTGTGACATCAATAAAACATGTGGAGTTACGCGTGAGTGCGTTGTGCCAACGGCTTCCAACGATCTCCAATAACGTGGTCCAAGTGGTCAGAGACCGGTTTATGTAAGTTCATCGACCATAGATAAACGGTATTAATAAACAAATATAATCTCATTAAAATTTTCTTTTAAAATTATTGAATTTGGCCATTCAGTTATAACACAGGAAAGAACGTCAATGATCTCATTAGTAGTTTTTTAAATTTACATTTTAATTGAAAATGAATATTAGCGCTCGCTGTAAATTTCACAGTACGCGAGCAAACCTGGTTCGATCCCCGCCAGCACCGATGAAATTGTTAATTGCAATTATAAGTGCTGATTTACCACGTGTCGGCGGTGAAGGAAAACATCTTGAGGAAACCTGCATGTCTGAGAAATAAGAAAAAAAATTCGATGACATGTGAAGTACGCCAACACGTAATGAGAGATGCTACTATTTTGCAATGATATTCCGTGAGAGAGTGGTCCCTACCCGGTCGAGCTAACCCATTCGTGCTACAACTATTATATAGCTGCAACATGGGGCTCTATCACGTAAACATGGCTCTACCATTTAAAATCATATCAAGCTATTCAGTCCTACGCACCTATCGGTATATAAACGTCAATGGTTTAATTATTTAAGCAATATGGACACCACGAACCGCTATCCGATAAACTGACATATGAAAGTAGTATATCAAGCACCCATAAAGTTAACACATTTAAAACCAAATTGAGCTTACACCTAACTGTTGCATTTTGAGGTTAAACTGAGATAAAACATGAAGTTAACAGTTATCCAAGTTTATGGAATGCATATTAATACTTAGTCGACAGAAAATCAAGATAGCATATGAAACTTGTTTTTCTGTCGACTATGTTTGTTAAATTAAACTAACTTCCAGTAAAATTAGTTTTATTTAATGTGTTATTATGTAAAGTGTATTTATAGTGTTCGCGTTATTATAAGAGATCATTATTAACTATGTTTGTTTACATAATGATTTCTTATATTTACACGAACACTACTAATTGATGAAAACTACTTTTACGGATTTTATAGCGTTTAATATATATGATTTTTAATTCCCGACGTTTCGAGTGCTTTCCAGCACCCATAGTCACGACGTACGGGGGTCACGGGGGACCATGGGTGCGGTAAAGCACCCGAAATGTCGGTAATTAATAAACATATAAATTAAACGCGATAAAATGCGTAAAAGTAGTTTTAATCAATATGTTTCTTTATCAATAAATAGCAACAAGACCACATATTTGTGTCGTATTTTGAGACTGAACTTTTATGGAGTCTTTTGTAGCAATTAACAACATGCTATGGTTAAAACAGTAATTTAAAAAAAAAACAGCGACGACTGCATTAAAAAGCTTACTGAAAAAAGCTTTCCCCTTTCTTTATTTGGAGATGCATTACCCTATATCACTCCCACAATTAAGACTAATCTAACGACACCTGATATATTAAAATCCATCAAGTAATTTAGGCTACAGAGCGTATCAAAAATAGACGTACGTACATACATACGTATATACACATACTATCAATTACCCTAAAATAGCTACAAAAGTTTAGTGTAGTGTTATGAAAAATCCATCGTCAAAAGTAGGTATCCTAAGATATATTTTTTATAAAAGTGTGGAAAGTATAGTATAAACTAGCTTACAGTCCATCCTCTGATGGCAAGTGGCTACTATAGCTAATGGACCACTGCAGCCAACTTCATAAAGCTACAGATATGTTCCCACAGGACAAGTGTAATACCTCAAAGAGTATAGGGGTAAGGAGAACCGTTTCTGTATTAAAAAGTGTCCGTAGGAAAGCGCTATATAAGGGTGGCCCCACTGTAGCAAGAGGGTAAATTTTAAAGAATTTTTCGTAACTTTTTATTGCACAGATTTTCACCGTAATTCTTTTTATAATAATTATTTTATTGTTATAAAATTTTTATTTTTAAAATATCTCTTAACGTGTTTCACGGCGACTTTTTCCAGGTTATATTTACTAAGTTATTGTAGATAACGTGAGTAGTTCAGGTTTTAAATACTGCAGTTTCATTAACTACTCTAGTTACCACAAATATAAAATTCCTCAAGTCAGCACACTTCACTCCGTAAACAACTGCTATATTTCATCATACCCTCTAGCTACTCTAGCGCTGTTGTGGATAGTTTTTGAACCGTTATTTAATGCTTACAGAGAAACACTTTTTCAACTATTCTCCTATGAGAGATGGTTCTCCTTACCGCTACACTCCACACATGTACCTAATTATACGGTCTCTCTGTACCCTTCAGACCGGAACGCAGCAGTCCATTACTGTTTGCGGCAGAAAAACAAAAATTTGGATACCACTACCACAGGACTCCTAAGCTAGCCGGACCCGGCTGACGTTGTCCTGCAAGTTAATATCTAATATGTGTTTAGCAACGTTTTCTATTAAAGCGTATGCAATTTAATTTATTAACTGCCGCGCTTGAATAAAAATACAAAGCAAATAAAAACAAAAAATTTAAATTTTGCTTGGTTCTAAAAAAAAATCAATTTTTTTAATTTATAAATATAAACCTTCTCCATCGAAAATTGAACATAATATATACAAATTTTTATGATGATCGATCAAATAAATTTCAAACGATTTCATATATACAAACATTCTCTTTTATATGTATAATAGTTAGAAGTTTTGGTATCACAACTAGAGGACTCCTAAAAGTACTAACACCATACAAAGCAAATGTTTTGGTTAATGGTTTTATTATCGTCAGAAGAAAACTAACGTTATGAAATTTAAAATATTTTCGACAAACGAAGTTTTAATTCTTACACTGAGAACTGAAAAGTTTTCGTTTAAAATTAAGCCTTTGGTCCAATAACTATATTAATTGTGTTAGGTCATTTTTTTAAAATCTTTATTGCACAAAAATGTACAAGTGGCTTAATGCCTTTAGCCATTCTTTAGTTCTCTACCAGTCAAACACGAGTTAAACGATGAAACTTAAGTAGGTGCCATAAATATATATATATATATATATATATATATATATATATATATATATATATATATATATATATATATATATATATATATATTTTAACAAAGCAAAAATTTGTTATAAAGTTTTCCTTATGTAATTAGCATAATTTAAAACTAGAATAGTTTCCATAACAATATTAAGATTCTATGATCAACTTAGTTTTATCTCTTTGTTATTATTTTAATAGACTCTATATCAGGAGTGCCATACTAAAAGAAATGATAAAAATAATCTTTTTTAGAAACTAACGGATACCATGCATAAGCGAAAAGTTTATAAAAGCGGCGGCATCGAATTTACTGAACTTTGTCGTATAAGATAATTATAATCTTAAGATCCAGTCGCGGTCCGTTTGATAAAGATCGCGGGCTGCAGTTTGAAATGACTGCTTTAGATTGTTATCACCTGTAAACCGTTTCATTCTGTAATTTTAAAATTTATAAGAAAAATTCTTTCATTTATTTAAAAAAACCTATAAAGTAAATTATTTGTTTTGATTTTATCATGTTTAACTTATTTTTAATACCCCATATTTCGAGTACTTTATAGTACCCTAGGTTGCGGGGAAGGGGGGGGGGGTACTATGGTACTTAAAGGCCTGTTATCGTAAGACCTTCTTGTTTTAATTATTAGTCCTATCTTTGCAACATAAACTTCAATATCTCGTAGTCTTGCATCTGTATGGTTAAGTTTTTATGTCATATAGTTAATTTAACATAAATAATTTAAACTAAATAAAATTATATCCTACTGTCAAAATTTTGGATAATTATAATAAAATATTTGTCAATAAATTTTAACACAATATTTCATTACAATAATGAAATGAATCAGTCATATTTCTAAAATTAGATCGAAGTGAAAAAAATACATATAATATAAAAGTACGTACGTGTATCGGAGAGGGCCGCGGCGGTGGAAATGATTTGATTATGTTATGAAAAGCTTTATATAGAAGTGGGGCCTTGGCAATGACCGGCGCTAGACCGGAAGGCTGCTTCTCCAAAACAAACGGCCGAAAAACGGACCCTACGGTTAATTTCCTTCATATTTAATTTATGACTCTTGTCTTTGGTCTTTTAAGTTATTAATATTTATACGTCTCGTAAAATTTATTGCATTATAATAAATTAAGAGACAAAATTGTTTTGTTCAAGTCGAAATAACAAGCATATGTAAATTTCTTAATTATGGTACAGTTATAGTATATAACGCGTTAAAGTATCGTATAGTGGTGGTGTAAAAATATACACTACCCCATATCATCCCGTGGATGTCGTGGATGATGTCGAAATCAGGAGCTGGGCAGCAGCGTCTGTCTGATACTTCACTCGAAGGTAAAATTACTTTTACCTGGGAGTGGAGTACCTTCAGCTTTTTATTTATTACATTAAAAAGCTGAAGGTATCAGCTTTTTAATATAATAATTAAAATGCTGAAGGCACTCCGGGTTAACATTGACATCTGGACGTCAGTCACCTCAGTCCCCCGTGACCGTGGGTCGAAACGTTGGGAATTAAAAATCATTTAAAATTAAACGCGATAGAATCCGTAAAATTAGTTTTAATCAATGTGTAGTGTTCGCGTAAATATAAGAAATCATGAAATAACTATTTTGTCCGCCAAGCACAAAAGCAAGGGATGGTATAATGCCGGCTAGTTAGCACGGTAGTGAATCGTTTTCCTGAGGTGTTCCGGGCCGTAGGTTCGCATCCCAAACGCAACCAGTATTTGTGTTACTTACAAATAATTGTCCTAGGATCCAGTGCTACAGGATACTGGACGATACAATGATGGAAAAAATTCTCGTGTGCAAGAAATGATACGACTATTTCACAAGCTTAAAGTCGCCTAGTAAGCAATGGAATAATGTATGCTCGGAGTTTCACTAATTGATAAATTTATAATGAAGAAATCAGCGGGAGAACCAAGGTCAACGACATTGGATCCCGTTTTTGTAAGCTGAAATGGTAATGGAATGAATGAGAAATGATAACCGTTGGAGTTGACGAAGTAAACGTAGTGTCACTTGCCCCTGTCTAGACGTAGGACCTGAGTAGGACGGTTGACAGCCGCTGGATGCGTGAAGCTGAAGATCAAGCTAAGTGGCGCGACTGGGGCGGGGCCTATGTCAAGCACTCGACTCACAAGCCACAGTCTGATGATGATGATGTGCAGGTAAAGGTTTTGAACAAATAAAAATTTATTATATAACAAATTATTGTTTACTATTCTCAATTTGTTTTTGCTATTATAAGCACTTGACTATTATCACACGTTCTTATCAATCAAGGCAGAAAATGCAAACTAAAGCAATAAAATTCATTAAACAAATAAATAAATCAAAAGAATACACGGTAGAGTCATGCTGCAGCTACCTAGGTGGATTGAAAAGTACTCGGCCTAACACAGATCCATTCAATTCTAAAAATCAAATCTACCCACATTATTTAGTTCAGTTCAGACTAGTTCATTGTGTGAAGTTCGAAACGTGTGCAATAATTAGTTGTGATTTTATAAATTTATTAACAAAGTAATCGGACATAATTTCCGCGAATGGAGCAAATCGAGCAGCGTGCTGTCATTAAGTACCTCCATAAGAAGGGGCTATCATCAAAAGTCATCCATGATATGACATGGTCAGTACATTAGGATTGTGCTCTGTCATATTCATCCGTCAAAAAATAGATAGCAGAATTTAAGCGTGGTAGAGAGAGTGTGAAAGATGAACCCCGCTCTGGAAGGCCTTCGACGTCAACTACTGACGAAAATATTAAAAAAGTACTTGATTTAATAATGGGAGACCGCAGATTAAAAATTAGAGAGATAGCCGAGATTATAGGCATCTCTTATGAACGAACTTAAAACATCATTGTCAACGAGTTGGGTTTCCACAAGGTGTCTGCGAGGTGGGTTCCGCGACTGCTTTCAGTTGACCAAAAAAGGACGCGATTGACTATTTCACGCGACTGTTTGGAGTTATTTGAAGCCGATGCAGATGATTTTTTGAATCGTTTTGTTACTATGGACAAAACATGGGTTCATTACTGTACACCGGAAACAAAACAACAATCAAAACAGTGGAGAAGACCTGGTTCACCACCCCCTTAAAAGGCTAAGTCGATTTTGTCGGCAAATAAGGTGATGGCTTCAGTATTCTGGGACTCGAAAGGTGTGATTATGATTGATTATCTTGAAAGGGGTCAGACTATAAACTCTGATTACTACTGCACCTTACTACGTCGTTTACGAGAGGAAATAAAAGAAAAACGTCGAGGAATGCTCAGAAGAAAAGTCCTGTTTCATCAAGATAACGCCCGTGTTCACACGTCAGTACAGTCAATGGCTGAAATTCACAACTGTGGCTTTGAACTGTTACCGCATCCGCCGTATTCACCTGATCTGGCACCATCAGACTTCTTTCTGTTCCCTAACCTAAAAAAGCACTTGGGAGGTCAAAGATTTTCGACAAACGACGAGGTCAAAGCAGCTGTAGACGCATATTTTGACTCTAAGGAAGAATCATTTTTTTTCAACGGTCTAAATGCTTGGAAGGGGAGGTGGCAAAAGTGTATTGAACTTGATGGTGATTATGTAGAAAAATAAAAATATAACTGATTTAGTATGTGTTTATTTTCTTGGTTAGGCCGAGTACTTTTCAATCCACCCTCGTATATTACGGTTGTAGCACAAATGGGTCTGCTCGATCGCGGAAAGGCCACGTTCTCAGGAATACCAGCGTAAAATAGCAGCTTATTGCTGCTGTGTTTCGTATGGTTATTTTTCCTGTAAGCGAGGCATTCCATCTTAGTCTTCAGAGTTGAAAACGAATCTGCATTTTGATTCTTAATCGAGGATAGATGAAGATGTCTATGCAGCATCCGCTTACCATCGAGTAGTGTGCTCATTTTTTACCCTAATTCTATAAAAAAACGACAGTATTTTATTTGTCCGCAGTATTGATCATGTATCATTGGATCTTTTACAATTTAATTTTCTATTTGTCTAATTTTTATGATGTTAGTGCTCCGATAGCTCTTAAATCTTCATCGAACCTAGGGCTTACGTTTCTTACCATCAGGTGGCCCGTTAGATTATTTGACAAACAAATAAAAAAACTTCAGATACAGTATCCTATACTTTTAAACGAGCAATTCTTATATATATATATATATATATATATATATATATATATATATATATATATATATATATATATATATATATATATATATATATATATATGGACACAAAATTTTAATAATATTATTAAAATTTTGTGTCCAGGGAATTTTGAGGGTAATAAATTGATCCAGCTAGGATTTATTTTTAGAAAGTTTGCCATTCTGTTAATGATCGTAATAGCTCAAGTGGATATCGAGCGGTCCCGGAATCGTAATGCCTTGGTTCGCGTCCTGTCTTCGGTCCGACTTTTTTTCCTTTTTTTTCAAGTTCCCTTCTTTTGTGAAAAAATCTATTATTTCGAGCCCTTTTTTAGTATTTTTTAAAAATACGAAAATTTTAATTAAACTAATTACACTCATGATTTTTTATTCAAATAACTAGTTCACTTTTTTCTATTAAGTCAATAAGATCAAAAAATATTATTTATGTTTCATCAGTGTGTAATTTGTATCTAAATGTAATTTAAAAAAAAGCCAAGAAAAGCGCGGTCATCCAGGTACTTTTCTTTTTATATTACCACATACACAGTGTTTAATGTACATTTACGTATGTTTTTTTTTAAATTGATAAGATCGTTAACAGTTAGCTGTAAGTAATAGGATACCTCTCACCTCACACCGTGTTGACACCAGCGTTTTAAGAAACGAGTTTCTGGTACAGTGCGACAAACTTCACTGAGCATGTCATTATAATTGCATATATTGATTATGACCGTGTTATTCAATGTCAGCGTGATAACTTTTATAGAATTAGCGTTACAAACGAGCACACAGTCCACATGATGGTAAATGGATGCTATGGCTTATATACACCTACATATATCCTCGATTAAGAATCAAAATGCAGATGCGTTGTCACCCCTAAGGAGTAAAATGCTTCACAACTTGTAAAAAAATCTCCACTTCTCTACAATTACCATACGAAATAGAAAGCTGCTATTTTACGCTGATATTCTGTAAAAGCGTTGTGCTTCCCCGGCCAAGCCGACTCAACAATATAAAAAATATGTTTTGTTAAGGAAATTTGTTTTATTTATTTACTACTACTTTATGTAATACTTCTTTACTGTATAATTAAATAATGGATTCAACTCGCCTGGGTAGCGTACGAGAAATTACGACACATCTTCTCGTCAGGTTTACCCCAAAACCTAAAAACGATACTGTACAACCGGTGCATGTTGCCAGTGATGACTTATGGAACCGAGACGAGGTCCTTCACTGCTGGCCATATGAGAACACTCAAGTTCACTCAGCGAGCTCTGGAGAGGGCTATGCTCGGGGTTTCTCTGCGTAATAAAGTTAGAAATGAGGATATCCTCAGTGGAACCAGAGTGACCGTCATAGCCCAACAGATTAGTAAGCTGAAGTGACAATGGGCCGGCCATATAGCTCGAAGAACCGAAAACCGATGGGGAAGAAAAGTTCTCGAGTGGCAGCCTCGTACCGGCAGGCGTAGTGTAGGGCGACCCCCCACTAGATGCAGTGACGACCTGGTAAGACATGCAGGAAGTCGATGGATTCAGGCGGCTCAGGACCGTGCTTTGTGGCATTCCTTGGGGGAGGCCTATGTTCAGCAGTGACTGAAGTGTGAACTGAAGTGAACTTGTGAATTATTGTAATGATGATGATGCAAACTTTTCTACTGTGAGATCAAAGCTTTAGGCAAAAATGTATTGTTAATGAAATCGTTGTTTTATTTATACTATAAATAACACTTATTTAGTGAATAATTAAAATGAAAAAAAAAATTAAAATTATGTGTATTTATAGGTATTTGTTTTTTCAGCTATGGTTTTAAATATTTAGATGAAATTTTGTATTTAGATAATGTTGTACTATTATATTAACTATTAAAATTACTAATTATTAATTATTAAAATTACTTTTACGGATTTTTTCGCGTTTTATTTATTTTATTTTTAACACCCGACGTTTCGGGTGCTTTCCAGTACCCATGGTCACGGGGGACTTTGTACTTAACAAGTTTATTTAGATAAGATTCAGTTATAAGAAAACCATAAATTCCTTTCTAATTTCGACCGAAACTCAGTCTCCAAGGTACTCATCATTGATTACGGATTTAATTTATGAGTACCGTTAGCAACATATATGTACGATCAGCAACTTGCATAACTGAGAAACGACCCAACCAGGTTTTTGACGTAGCGCTTTAAGACAAACACTTATGTGGATGGACGGACAAACAATTGCCGCTGAGGGCAATGGACCTTATGTTTGGATAGAGAATTTATAAGGAAGCCTAGGTGTGGTCTATTAAGATGGGAGGTTGCTGAACTGGATCGCGTAATAGAGATACTCTTGTTGAATTATAAGCAGGGACTTTATAGAAAGAAAGCAGAAATTTGCAGGATTGGTGTCAGGTGTAAGATTTTTTTTAAATTACGGTACGTGAGGGTAATATTGTCACCTCAGGCTTTGTCGCCCTATAAAACCAAAACTAGGAGGAAGACAGAAGGAAAAACAGAAAATCGTATACTGTAACGAATATATTAAGAAAAAATGGCAAACTAGCTTTGGTAATAATTTGAAACAATTCAAAAACTCTACTTAATAAATCTAACTACTCGTTATACTGAAATCGACTAAAATATTTACTATAATGTCAACTGCCGAAATGGCGTCCATAAAACAGCGGCCATTGTAACCCTTTATTATTTTGATTGACTGGTGAAGAGCTATCGTATCACAGAGCCATATATACAAACAACGCTGTAGTTTTTGAGTTATGAGAAAGTGACCATATTAACAGGATGACCATATTACCCTCACGTACTATACTTAGTTTTGTTATTAGACTTTTTGTAACAACATAGGTAATAGTTTTAAACTTATTTTGATATGACTTAAAGTATGCCTCGTTGTTCTAGCGGTAGTACCCGCGGTTCATAGTTCGAATCCCGGGTCGGTTCAAAATCCGATGGAATTTCTGTCAAGAAATTCTCAGTAACAGCCTCGGAAAGCACGCAAAACCGTGGGTCCAACGCCTGATCGTTGATATCCGTTTGTATCGGATAAGCGTCCCATCGAACTATCATGAAAGTGAGGGAGTTGAGAGTGCTTGTGTTTGCACACTTGTGCACTGTAATCCTGTCCTGCAGTTAAGACTGGCTGCCGTGACCGAAATTAGTTCTGGAGGTCATTATTACATTAGATTATAAAAGTTCTGCTGGAAGTAGGTCTCTCCACAACGAAGATTTTGTTAATTGCAACTGTTATATTAGTTATAGGTATAGTGAGTGTTGTTTCGTCTGTATGAAATGAAATATGTTTTTTATTCAACGTAAAAAATATAATTTCATTCCTAAAATGTAATTTTTAAATCTACTTAAACTGATCATAATACACCAGCAAAAAAGTAGCATGCTACTGCTGTCCTTTGTATGATGAGAGCAGGTAGCGAAGGGAATTTTTAATTGGTACTGGAATGTTGATTTTTAATTGATGATAGCTGTAGGTGTAGGTGATTATAAGCCACACCATCCACTTACTCCAAGTGAACCGTCATTTGTTTACCAACTTCTATAAAAATTTCCATAGTTTTTCATAGCTAAGATTAGATATCAAGGTCCAACTTTTTCGTAATAATTCCAATAATTAAATGATAGGTAAAGAACAGGAGATTGGTTAGGTTAAGGATATAGGAGATTACCCTTGACCCGGGAGAAATGGAAGGATCACGGTGGCTTATCCTTTTGCAATGTGTATGATTATCCCTTTTCTTGTTGGGACAACTGACAATGTGTCACTCAGGCCAGCATGTTCATAAACGTTTAAAAATTACCTTGTCTTGTGTTGTGTAAATTATGAGATAGCTGTGTCCAGCATGCGTTCCAATACATCTTCTTTTTGTATGAACCGTTTTCGGGCTTGCACATAACAACTCACCTAAGTTTTATCGTAATCGGATGAATAGTACAGATAATAATATAATTAAAATGATATGTACATGCAATGAAATATTGGATGAATGGTACTTATATGGATCTTAGACATGGTCCTACTACTGGCCGTATGAGGAAGTTCAAGGTCACTAAGCGAGCTATGGAGAGAGCTATGCTCTGTGTAGAACCAGAGTAACCAACATAGCTGAACATATTAGTAAGCTGAAGTGGCAATTAACTAACTTGGCGCCATATAGCTCAAAGAACCGACAACCGATAAAGTAAAAAGGTCCTCGAATGGCAGCCTGGGACTAGGGAGTGAAGTTTAGGCTCCCACTACATGGAGTGACGACAGGATACGATGGGTGCAGGTGGCCCAGGACCGTGCTCCGTGGCGTTCCTTTGGAATAGACATACCTGAAGCAGCGGAAGTGTGATGGGTTGAAATAAAGGACATAGACATAAGACATAAATGCCTACATTTATTCCAACACTTGCATCTACACACATGACAAATTACAATTAAAAATAAAACAAATGACTTATTAACAAACAAAAAAACATTAAAAAATTAAAATAAGGAAAAGAAGTGTGTCCATGATATGTGTAAATAATGATGAAGATTAAAATCTAATAACATACTAATACTATAAGAATTTGAATGTACACGCTTTTTTTTAATTTCATCCTAGACACTGTTTACGTTCAACTCCAGCCTCGTGTCGAAATCACTATCATGTAAATTTTTCACAAATACACAGAAATCATTATTGGCTGCCATGTTTATCCAGTTGGCAGTTAGGCCGGACGGTGGCCAGGGTCCATGCACGGCTAGTACTTTATCTGTAAACAAAGTGGAAGCTGATGGCTGTATGCATATTGACAACCTGTTCTCGAACGTGGCCACGAAGTTAACGAGTAATAATTATATGAAAATCAATCATTTTATTTTACAAGTTATAGTGAAAATTCTTCAGGCGCAAGTTGAGGTTAACTCAGATATATTTTCGGACGAAAGTAATGCTTAGTAGAATCTAGAACTATTTACGTAGTTTCAATATTTATAAATGCAGGGACTGACTATGGATTTCGTGAGTCTTACTACATACATATACATCATTTATGCTATTTTAGATTATACATTCTATGTAAATTATAAAAAAATATTTTAAGTCTAGTTCGATAGATGTAGATGTGTATGGGCTACAGCAACCACTTACCACCAGGTGGACTATGTTCTTTTGTCATTCTATTCCATAAAAAAGAATAAGATAAAATTTAGCGGCTAGTCGACTATATTTTATCTATGATTATTATATGAAATATTGGAAGATTAAAAAAACGTAAATTGGTGAAATAAATGTTCTTTCATTATTTTAAATCCAAACAACGCCACATGTATAGATCCTATCCAGGCAAAGTTATAAGTAAGTTTTATTTTCAACGTGCGTAAAGGTTACATGCACTTATCACTTTTTTGCTGATTTAGGCTAATGAATGATTAAATATTAGATTAGCATACGAACTAATAGTCCACTGCCGTGGTCAGATGCTACCGCAGCCCTCTCAAACAAAATGTACAACAGATGCGTCATCCATGAGTTCTGCAATCAAATGCCTAACTAATCGAATTATACCACCTGTGACTATATCACCAGTCCGCTGCTGCTAAACGGCAGATATTTTGATAGTATGTAATTTTATAAATAATGTATGAGCGTGTATATGTGTATGTATGTGTGCTTGTTTATATTTATGTATACATATGTACATATATATATATATATATATATATATATATAACGTGTATTTGAGTATGTATATAATATTATTTATTGAAATTATGTAATGAAGCGGTGTACTGCAGCTGGTTTGTGTATTTGTTTGTAGCTTAAACTTAATTACGTTCCTGAGTGAATTTCAATGCAACCAACAAAATCTTACAGTATTAAGAACATTTTATAAGAATTATGACAATATTACAAGAAATAAATTTTTGTTATTATATTTGTTTTAACACAACAGAACTGCCCTCTGCACATAAAGAATATATAATATATGTGTATATATTTTTTATATTTATTTGTGTATTTTTATTTTAAATATATAAGGGTGCCACTGAAAATCAGGGTTGGGGTGTTGTACTTCTGATACATTCCAACATATCCTGAGTGGCTTGCTTTCCTTTTTGGAGCAGAGCAGCATTAACGGGTGGATTATCTTTGTAATACACCTTATGCATTACTCTTTATTCTCTAGTTATTTATTATTATTATTATTATTATTATTATATTATTTTTGCTTTTCTTGTGTTTTTTTTTGTTTTACCATATCTATAAACAAGGAGTGAATGTCCTGTTTCATGATTTCTATGTATAATTTTTGTTTTGTTTTTTGGTTGTATGACTACTTAAATGTTGTGTTTTATGTAATCCTCTTGAGTGTGTTGCATGTGCCAAATAAAATCTGTTTCTTTCTTTCTTCAAATAATTACGAGAATGGTACCGACATAGACGGAGTTCTAAAAAATTGGTTTGTAAGCGGTATCTCAATCCGATAAACTACCAAAAGTAAGAATACGTGATGTTCGCCAGTACCTGGTATAGCCATCTATACGTGGTAAAGCCATGCTGCAGTTATATTGGTAGTATGGTTGTAGCACAAATGGGTCAGCGCGGCCGGGGAAGGACCACGCTCTCACAGAATACCGGCGTAAAATAGTAGCTTAATGCTGCTGTGTTTCGTATGATGAGTATAGAGAAGCGGAGATTCTTATAACTGGGAACGAGGCATTCCATCTTAGTCTTCACAGATGACAATGCATTGGACTCGTACACATGACAATGCATTTGGACTCGTAATCGAGGCTGGATGTAGATGTCTATGGGCCACATCAACCATTTACCATCAGGTGGACTGTGTGCTAATTTGTCACACTATCCTACAGAAAAACCTTTTGAGAAATGAGAGGAAGCTAGTCCCTTGCTGTAGAACATAATAGTTTAATTTACTTTGACTGTTACTTACACATGACAAAATCGTAAATGACTTTCATATATTGTAGTAACCTATATTGAACAAAAATTATCGATATCTATTCAATCCTACAGAGCGGACCAACTTTATCTACTTCAAGATTACCGCTGCCATCTTTAACCCGCTTTTTTCGTGGCCGTACGCAATTTCGACACCGCCATCAGATGTGTGATATTAGCGGTTTTTACCGGGTACCGAGTAGTTTCGACATCCCATTGATTACCGGCCACGATCAGGACGACTTAGTTTCGAGATTATTACATTAACGTGAAGAAAATTCATACATCGAGCAAACAGGTAATGAAGGTAATAAATTGTAATAAAAAATGTGTCAATTATATAGTGGAGCTCTCAGTACAACAGATTTAAAAGAAACAGATTTTTTTATTTTTGTGTCTTAACTTAAAACATACTAAATATATTGTTCAATACATGCATTTTTTTTAAAGATGTGAGGTTGATAAACGAGCATATGATCCACCTGATACATTCTTTTATATAAAAGGAGACAAACGAGCATGCGGCTCAACTGATGGTAAGTGGTAAACTCACGAACAACTGCAACGCTAGGGGAATTTCAGGTGGTGGTGGACCGCCAAGCATCTAGATGGAGTGAATAAGATTTGTGTTTCAGAGTCGCGATGTTCTTTGGTGAAATTTGGCGACTTTAATTGATCTAATACGATCGTCGACGAATCGAGCCGCTCCTCGCTGGATGTGTTTAAGTGGAAGGAGCTTGCACTGGGTTGCCTCGGCCCAGAGATGAGAACAGCATTTTTCCATGCGAAGTCGATCATGCTCCTTGTAAAATTGTAAACACTGTGATTTCATAAAATACTGTCCCACTTTGCTGAGCAGTGAGCTTGTAAAGCTTTTTAGAGGCCAATTTAGCCCTCCCTTCCAAGTGATCGCAGAATTGTACTTCATTCGTTATGTTGACACCGAGGATTCCGATGCCGGCTGATGATAGGTATGACGTAAGTCCAGAAGTCCTGGGATTAAGTAGGAACAAACTGCGCGTTTTACCAAGCGCCTTGACTGGATTTTGGTGTATAAAAAACACATAGCTAAGTTAGGATTAAGGAACGCAAGGATAGGCCGATTCTGTTCCTTAACGGAAAAAAACACCTCCGCACATCCTACCTGCTTGCGGACGTTTAATGTGCAAATGTAACAATCATCCGCACATCCTACCTGCTTGCGGACGTTTAATGTGCAAATGTAACAATCATCCGCAAAACTACGTACATAGCCCAGAATAAGTAAAGTTACTCACTACATGTAAGCTTAGCTCCTCTTTTAACTCGTGTGTATAGCAGTGAACTATTGCAATAGCAGCGATCACGATAGATCGTGCTGGTCACATTGACACTGATCTTGCTAGGCCTGCATAGCTGCTGGCATAACTAAAAAAATAATATAGATTGGGAAAGTACGGTGCTTAATAGAATCAGACGTTACTTTGTGGAAATCGGTTATTTAAATATGTTAAAAATAATTAGCTAAATCCGCGTAAAAAATGAGAATGATTTGTCTTAATTAGTTTGAGGAGCACCTCAGGAGATGCATCTTTCTTCAAATGATGATACTGGTACTCACCCTTTTTTAATCATTATTTTTCATAACTATAGTTCTGTTTACACATACATAATCATCGTTTGATTTAAAATTTAAGTACCATCAATCATTTTAATACCAGTGAAATCGAGGTTCTATTAGGCACGGAGTTTAATACGTGGTAGAGTCAGCGTGCAATATATTATTTGTTCCAGCGCAAATAGTCCGATTTGTTGATGTTGATGCAACCGGGCTAGGACCACGTTTTCAAAGAATATCACTATAAATTAGCAGCTCAAAGCTTAAAGTGATTGTAGAGAACCTAATACCTCTTTTACCGATAGTAAAAATTCCACCTTAGTCCTCAGGGCTCAACTCATTTGAGTATTAATTCTTAATCTAAAACTGATATAGGTGTCAATGGGCAACAACATTGACTTACGATCAGATGGACTGTGTGTTAGTTCGTCGCCTTTATATTTAAAACAAAATAGTTTTCTGTTTGTCACGATATTATACGCCCGATGGTGTAAGAAGAGACCACGTGATGAACTTGTAAGTCGGAGAATTTAATATCTTGAGGTTGAATAGGGTCACACTATCATCATTACAGTCATCTTAGTATAGGCATATTAATAATTTCTGTTCTTTTCCGCTTTTATTACTCTGTGCGTTTTAGTATCCCTCATCGCGATTGACACAACTGGGCTGCCAGTTCTTCGAAATTTACTGCCAGTCTAATTGCCACTTTAATCTATTGATCCATAGGTGTAGTGCTATTTTTGGTCTGCTAATTTTGACAATTTCTGCTTTATATTAGTCTTAGAAATAAGACATGTGCCCAGAAGTGGGATGCATGTAGTCATTTACGGTAGTTTTTTTTTTTCTAAAATAGACAATGAAAAGCGATAATGAAGTTCAAGTTGATAGACAAATTTCCCCGTCGTCTAAGTTAGCACACGCACGACGTTCGTGTTTTTGAAAACGTGTTCTATGATATATTACCTCTCCTCGGGATCTTTTAACTCTTTTATGTGAAAAGACATATTCATTTAGTTACATTGTACCCATTGCATGCGCAATCGACACAGGCAACGATAGTTGTGAGTTGGACTTGGTGAAAGAAAACGCATGCTTGCGAGTGCATATTTTAATCCTAAATTATTACTATGTTGGAACTACACAGAGTTGATATTACCACGGAGAGTTAAAAAAATCACTATCACTACAGCCCATGACTAGGTCACTGCTGAACATAAACCCCCACCATAGATTGCAATGAAGTACTCCTGAACCTACTACTAATCTACGACCGGTTGCATCAGGTGTGACGACCCTCCTATCTAGGGAAGGGCGCTTAACACGTTGCTTTTCAGTACGACGCAGAATAGTACTAACAGATTTTGATTATCTCCTAAGAAAGTAGTAGATATACATAAATATCACAATAGAAGTCGTGCGATGGCAGCATAAGAGAACACGAGCTGATTATTTATTTACTTAAAATCTTTATTACACAAAGTGTACAATTGGCGAACTAATGTCTTCAGACATTAACTACCCATCAACCACGAGCTAAGAAAAGAAACTAAAACAGGTGCCGTAAAAACAGGAAAATATGTATACGTGAATAAAAATATAAAAAACATACATAACATACGTATAAATATACTTATAAATTAAAAATACATTACTACAAATAACCTATTATGCGAGGGACATACCTAAATCATCCCATGGCTTCTAAAAGATGGTGGTGCAACTATTACATTTAAGCGAGAAGTATAATACTCTGACCGGAGACGGGGCGCTTTGTAAAAGGTACGAGACGTCTGGTACCGCTATCGCTATTTCACCCACCACGACTGACAGTTAATAAATCCTTCGTACATAACGGGTCTTAATGTCAGCAAAGGACATCGCATTTCATTATCGTCGAAATTTATACGGGACCATTGTGTTCCCTTTAGTACATCCATAAGTAAATAATGAAACTATTAAAGTTGCCTGACTTTGGAGAGTTAAAGAAAGAACACACAGCAAATAAAGACAGAAAGAAAACACAAAAAAGAGAGACAGAGCGTTGTGTATATTGTGTACAAGTGACGTACAAACCAAGTCAAAACTATCCTCAACTTATTATAATAACACACACACACACACACACACACGTATATATAATGCATCTAATTGATCATTTGCAATCATTAACATGGTTTAAAGAACATATTTATACGTCCAGCAGTAACCTTTGACGGGCTTATAAAGTAAGAAAAAGAAAGATGTGTGCGTGAAGGTGTGACAAAAAGTTTGGCATGGAAACCATACAAGTCACTTGAAATGTAAGCAATGATCCTACTATTTTTTGGTGGTTTAAGTATTTACCTTACTTAAAAATTAAAACAAGGATTACAACTTAAAACAAGCACACTGAAACGCGTTGTAGTAGCTCTATGTAATGTCGCAGCAAAAGTCATTCGTGAACGATTCGCACCACTCGCAGTCAGTCCGCAATAAGTCTGGATTTGTAAGAGACTAACACTGTTGTAGACAAACCTCCGCGCGGGC
Source organism: Parnassius smintheus behrii (assembly GCA_036936625.1). Lineage (NCBI taxonomy): Eukaryota > Metazoa > Arthropoda > Insecta > Lepidoptera > Papilionidae > Parnassius > Parnassius smintheus. Next base: position 5,742,763 of record JAUPFT010000024.1, read on the forward strand.
AAAGTTTGTAAAGTCTACATTTTATATCGTCCAGAAGAAAAGTTAAAGCGGCAATAAAAGCAAGAATTAGTTTTTGCTACTTCTCGTAGGCGTTTAAAGACTAAACGATGTTGACGTGAAATAAAATCTATCGATTTGTTTGAGCTGTGTGTTCCAAGATTGTAGATATACATTTTACATGATTGTAACCTATTCTTATGATGAGGAGATTCGGTTATTGATGTTGCATAAAAATCCTTTATATAGAAAGAAATAAAATAAAAAATATTGTGGCTATATAACAAATGGGCCGGCTCAACCGTAGTAGGAACACACTCTCCCAGAATACCAGCGTAAAATAGCAGCTTAATCCTGCAGTGTTTCGTATAATGAGTGCAAAGAACCGAAGACCCTTTTTACTGTAAATGAGACATTGGTCCTCATGGTTGACAGTTATCTATGGGCCATATCTCTTATAATGGAGATGGTTTTCTTTGTCAGGGCCAATCCCAGCCTATTTCCACGGTTATCTGACAAAGTAAAGCGCAACCGTCGTGACGGAAGTAAATTGTGCTTGCAACAAGCAATTACTGCTCTGCTAAGATAGAGTGTAGTATGCATGGCTCATAAAATCTATAATAAAATTCCTCAGATGTATTCACTGAACAGAAGTCTTTTTAAAAATAAATTCAAAAACCTTTTAATTGAAATATATATATATATATATATATATATATATATATATATATATATATATATATATATATATATATATATACTTGATTCGTACATTCATATATTTTTTAATTATGATTGTTATAAGCTTATAAGTAATAATTTCACTGACTAGACTTTGCTAATGTTAAATGAAAACTAACAACCTAACACTTTAAATTTTACACACCGTATAACGGTAAGACATGTGGATACTAATAACACTAACACCAAAATATATGTCTGCCCATGCATTGTATATCTCACAGACGTTTTAGTAAATAAAATTTCTTAGCTTATCCTTATTCTATAAAAATGCTCCAAATGGCAAGGATGGCTTTAAAAAGAACATTGGCCAAAAACGAGCTGTACTGGTCCTGTACTATACAAGTGAAGCCCTCACATTAAGGTTTTCTCCTGTATCGTAGAGGAGACACATAAATTACACATGGAAAAATCTATTTGGATATATAAAAATAAGTATCACTAAAGGAAAGTTATAAGATAAATAATGATCGTAATAGCTCAAGTGGATATCGGATCGGATATACTTTCCTGCCTAGGACTCCGTCTAAATAGGTACCCGTTTTACCAATAATAATAAACGCTTTATTTCACCAATGACTTTATACAAATAAATGTAAGTCCCTGGCTCCTAAATTAAAAAAAAATATTATTTTTATTTAATCCATTATTATATTATAGTTTTACTATTTTAAATCAAATTTGTTTCCCGCCGGCAGCAATAAATTCGTAATACCAATTGTCAGTCCTAATTTACCACGTGCTACCTTTTTTTATAGGACAGGGGGCAAACGAGCATACGGCTCACCTGATGGTAAGTAATTACCGCCGCCCATGAACAACTGCAACACCAGGGGATTGCAGATGCCTTGCCGGCTTTTTAAAAAGGAGTAGGCTCTTTTCTTGATGGTCCCAAAGTCGCCTCAACCTGTATATCTGCCAAAAAAACGCTTTTAGAGCGATGCGTGAAGACCGCCGTACGCCATGGAGCGGTGCGTTAGGTTACTGTTCTACAATTCTATTAAAATGAAAGAAAGTCCGTACCTAAAAAGTGAACATAGATATCTAGACTGTAACTTTTACAAACATCTTACTTGTTTGTTACTTAAAACCTTTGGAAAAAAGTTTTGGGACACTTCTAAATGCAGAAGATTCATGTTATTTACTGGAGTAATTTTTGATGATGTACAGCTTCCCAATTTATATAACATGTACCAAAACTTCGTATAAAACTATATTTCTTATACAGTAATGAAGCAAAGTAATAGATTACCAACATCTGTCTTCCCATCCTATTACAATGTAACCCGTTCTTCAAGGCAAGAGATAAAAGAATGGCTTGAGTGAAACTTATGTTAAGACTCAAGCCCTCTCTAAACTTTAACTCTAGATACAAGTCTAGATAAGCCAGTGAGCGCTTTAAAGCGCTTTACCATCTTCAGCGACATCACACACACCATCAGGTGCGATGATAAAATTACTGGCTTATTAAATTTAAAAATAAACATATGCTAAAAGTCAAAAAAGGATAAAATTTAAGATTGAAGCTTACATGAATTATTTTTAAAATGATGATCAGGATGTCTTCTTGGTTTTATTAAAGACATAAGCCCCACCCCGCAACTTTGCCCGCGTGTAATTTAGGGTTATAATTTTTTATTTCTAAAATTTGCTATCTTCCAGTGAAATTTCCGTCAAAATCTGTGAAGTCATTTCAGAGATTAGCCGGAACAAACAGTTCAGTTTCGTTATAAGTACCGTACTTACCCTCATATTTATTTAGTGAAAAGCTGTTATTTTGACATTGCAAACAGATACTTCAATTTTATTTATTTGTATAGATTATTTAGCTAAATGCCGTGTAGTGGCGGTTAAGAATATCCGCTAACCCATATCTTTCTGTGGGTGACGTTAAAGGTGACAGAGGGAAACAGGGAGAAGTGGGCAGCAGCATATTCCTGATAACAGCAATTATACAACAACAAAAAAACAGCGGTTGCCAACCCGCTCGCCAACCGTAGCAACTATGGCAATATACCCCGCATGATAAGAGTCACGAAGAGACGGCCCCCTGTTACCGATGGCCCTACTATTCCCAGCTACGATGGCGACCATTGTAACGGTGGGGCGGGCAATCTCCGGTGGAGGTTCGATTGTCACGTAAGACGACTCGACCTGGCAACATACAACGCACGCACCCTGAGGACTAACGGGAAGATCCAGGAGCTGGAAGACAAGTTGCACTGGAATATTATAAGATTATCCGAAATCCGAAGAATCTGTCCGTCCTGTCTGTCCCTAGGAGGTGTCGGATTTATCATCCACAAGTCTCTCGTTAACAACTTTGTAAAGATTGTTAGTGTGTAGACGAGGGTTGCGTACCTTACACTCAGATTCACCAAACGGTGTTCGCTGAAGGCTATATAGGTTTATGCACCAACCTCAGCACACCCCTATGAGGAGGTGGAGGAAATGTATGAGAATATCTCTAGAGCCATGCATTCCTCCTAAATCCACTATTAGATGTTAATGAGAGACATCAATGCAAAATAAGACACAAGAAAGAAAGGGCCAGCAGCTGGCTGACTTCATGGAGAAAGAGGGACTCTTTATGATGAACTCTTTCTTTTAGAAGCGGCCCCACAGCAAGTGCACCTAGTCAAGCCCCGATGGTTCGACAAAAAATGAGATTGACTTCATTATGATGACAACTGTTCAGTAATCTCTCTCAGTGACAGTGATCGCAAGGGTGAAAACTGGCAGCAATCACAGAATGGTTAGAAATACTGAACCAAAACGTTAAGTTGGAGAGGTCTCGCATAATGAAGTCAAAGCTCTGTCCATCTCGTGCTCTAATCCAAAATCCTGAAACCTTTCAGCTCGAGTTACAAAACTGTTTTTAGTGCCTAGAAGAATGCAATGAGCAAAAGTGCGTTGTTCCTGTTCTTCAAGGAAGGCGACAACGCTCTCTTGTAGAACTACAGACCGATTTCCCTTCTGAGCCGCGTCTACGTGCTGTTTTCCAAAGTCATTACGAATCGTCTCGCACGCAGACTCAACCCCTTCCAGCCTCCCAAATAAGCCAGTTTCCGAAAAGGCTTCAGTACCATAGACACATACCCTGCGGCAGATAGTACAGAAAAAAGAAGAGTACAATCTGCCACTTTGCGTAGCATATGTGGCCTATGAGAAAACCTTTGATTTCGTCGAAATTTGGGCGGTGCTGCTGTCCCTTCAGCGGTGCCAAGTTGACTGTCGGTATATCGAAGTGTTTGTACAGCAGGGCTATACGATGGCTATCCGAGTACAGAACCAGACTACGAAACCTATCCAACTGCATAGAGGTGTAGGACAGGGTGACGTTATATCGCCAAAACTCTTCACCGCTCCATTGGAAGACCTTTTCAAGCTACCGAACTGGAAAGGATACGGTATTAACATCAATGGCGAGTACATCACTCACCTTCCATTTGCCGACGCTACAGTCCTAATGTTAGAACTGCTGGGAGTGTCTCTCAACGGATAAGTCTTAAGATGAACATGGACAAAACAAAGGTCATGTGTAATGTCCATGTCACATTTATGCCGGTAGTTCTTGGGAGCACTAAGACACATATTTTCGTCAGGTATATCTCAAAACCTTAAAACGAGATTGTACAACCAGTGCGTTTTGCCTGTGATGACTTATGGATTTGAGACGTGGTCCTTCACTGCTGGCCGTATGAGGACGCTCAAGTTCGCTCAGCGAGCTATGCAGAGGACTATGCTCGAGGTAATTGCGTGATAAACTTAGAATAGAGGATATCCGCAGTAGAACCAGAATGACTGACGTAGCTCAACGGAGTAGTAAGCTGAAGTGGCAATGGGCGGGACATATAGTCCGAAGAACCGACAACCGATGGGGAAAAAAGATTCTCGAGTGGCAGCCTCGTACCGGTAGGCTAACTTTAGGGCGACCCCTCACTAGATGGAGTGACGACCTGGTAAGACATGCAAGTGGCTTAGGACCGTGCTTTGTACCATCCCTTGGGGAAATCTAATGGATGATGATGATGATCTCGATAAACGAGATTTTTATTAATTCGAGGAGAGAACTTTATTAGTTTTTCATTTCAAAAGCGTGGTATCAGGTGACCCGCCTACCCCCACTAAATGATTGATGAATAGTCCTATATTGAATTGATAATGATAATGACGAAACAGAACAATATTTGTGTAAATTATAGCCTTTAAATAAAAAAAGTGTACAATATATGTAGTAAAGCCTCGCTACAGCATTATTATGGTTATAGCATGAATGGGTCCGCTAGACCAGGGAAGGACACGTTTTTACAGAATACCAGCATAAAACAGAAACAGAAACTTCTATATTCAATATAGACTATAAATAATACTTATTAAAAATTACTCTCTCGTTTCGTTTACCACTGGTTTGGAAAAAACTCTAAATTCCTCTGAAATAGCTGATTAATGCTCCTCTGTTTCATATTGCGAGGCATTCCATCTTAGCCCTCAGGACTGACAACGCATCTGTAAACTTACTCACCATCAGGTGGAATGTGTGCTCGTTTGTGAGCTTTTTTGTGAGCTTTGATATAAAAACACTCCGTGAACACCAGCAGATAACACAAGCTATTGATACCAATTTCTCGACTCCACCAAAGTAATTATATCACGAGGCAATTTATGCGATATTACTAACACACATGAGAGACCTTGCATATTTTCTGGGACTTTGTATTATAACCAAGTATAAATATTTTATTAAACAAAAACTATATCCATAAAAAGCGTTATAATATAAATGAACACGTGGTTAATGATTATTATTAACGGGAATGAGGAGGTCGCTTCCAAATCTTTCCTTCCTTAATAGATTTGTAAACTTTTTAAATAAGTTATTAGATTATTTAAGAAAAAGCTTGGACACAGACTTGGAGATACACTTGAAACAGTGATTGTTCAACCTGTATTTTATTGTAAAAGTTTACTATGAAAAAATGTCCCGTTTGGATTTTGTTGGTAATTCCCAGGACAAAGGATTTTTGCCAAACCAGTGATAAAAGTAAAAAAACACTTTCAATAAGAATACAATAAATAAAAAATTATAAAAAACAATAAAAAATATAGATTACAAGTATATACTTGTAATCTATAATTAACAAAAGAATATTCTATTTCATTTTAAAATAAATATTTTATATTATTATTAAGACAGTTTACCAAATAACGAATTTCTCACGCTACAACCACATATCTGCTAATACCGCTCATGATCCGGGCATTATTGAAAATGCACATTTGATCTCCCCACAACGGACTGGCGACGTTGCAAGCCATTTCAACTCTTATCCGAGTCTTTATCAATTCTTTTATACCTTTATGTAGTTCAGATTGCCAATCTAGATACTCTCACAGATATAAGAAAGCTAGTTCAGATCGAAAGCTTTGATTGTTTTAACCGATTTCAATAAAAGGAAGAGGCATTCAATTTGATTGTATGTTTTTTTTAATGTGTGTTACCTCAGAACTTTTTTCTAGATGAACCGATCTGAAGGATTTTTTTTTGTAATCCTACACAACACAAGTTGTAAAATTAAACATTTTGGGCGAATCAATGTATACGAATTCAATTGAATAAGCATTTTATTAAAGATAACTCAGAAACTACTAGTCAAATCTTGATTAATTTATATGATCTTATTGATCAATTTTTATAAATTTATATGGGGCAACACGAGAAGCACCAACTTTCAAATAAAAAAGAATCATCCAAATCGGTTCAGCCACAACAAAGTTCTGAGGTAACACACAAAAAAAAACATACAGTCGAATTGAATGCCTTCTCCTTTTTGAAGAAGTGAAGAAATAAGTTTATTTTTGTGAAAATGACGCATCGTTTTTTGGGGTAATTTAACAGATATTTATATTATAAAGATAAAGTAGAAGTACTGAGAATTTTTTCGGTCGACTTGGTACGAAAATTCCCAGTAATGTTAACTGTAAGATTAGGTTAGACTGCTGGGAAGAAAATTTCTCAGTTGGTGGTCTTTCCCATACGTTGTACAGGGTTGTTCGCGTTCTGTGGAATTTACAGCGAGTGCATGTTGATTGCTTTGAGTTGCCACGGCCAATATTTTATAGTTTTCTGTTAACGTAAACTATTGTACGAAGTAAACTTGTTTTAAGCTGATGAGGACTAAGATAAAACACAGCCTGTAATTATCCTGGCTCCCTTTACTTGTCTCTTGCTAGTAGGCTTAGCGGGAGAAATAAATACCTAACCAATCGGATACATAGCCAGAAATAGAGCCTCATTTCGTAGTATGGTTGGCATTTGGGGATTTACATTTGGAGATAATGATTATAGCATATAATAATAGGAATATATAATGGAAAATGTAGTAGGCAAGTAGGTAGATTAAGTTCATTCCCGTGATATTATACGAGTATCTATACACATGTTATTCTATCATGTGTTCATGAGACAAAATTAATTAGTTTGTCGAACAACAAAATAAAATTTGTTTAATGAAAAATATCCGTGGAATGTATAATATAGAAACGTTATTATAGGCTAATAAATTATTTATTGATATCGGGCATTTTCGCAGGAATACATTCACTTTCTCCTTTGCTTTCAGTGTAGAGCCCGCCTTTAGAAACTACATTGACAAAAAGTAGGATATGCGACATCTATCGTGTTATGAGAAAACTTTTTATATGTTTAGTTCTGCTATTCGACACTAGATGTAACCAAATAGCATATTTACTCATTACTTAAAAATAATGACGAAAATTAAAAACGATTTACTGCATTGCTAGGTTGACTTTTGTTTAACTCATTATTTTATAGATACTTATTTCAAAATGCATCAAAATAATGAAATAATTTATTTAAAACATACTAATGAATACGATAGATGGCGCTTTATCTAACTTTTGTATTTTAACCAGAAATAATACGACGGAGTACCTAATTTGATTTGCAAAGTACAAAGTTCTATACCAAAGTACTTGATCTACAATCTTAGTTTGGTTTAATTGTTTTTTAAATTCAAATTTTGTAACAAATAAGTAGGTTTCTAATCTTTCGGATATAATATTGTAGTCGTCAATGTATTTTACCACATCAATTATAATCGAATTGTACCTATTTGAGAAATAAACACAAATAATATATTAAATGTATATCTATGTGAATGTTAAGACAGAAATAAAATACTTTAAGCATACATGTTCAGAAATGTAATCTTGGGCAGCTTGTACAAAATTCTTAATTATCATTTCATCATCATCATCATTACAGCCCTTCACAAGTCCACGGCTGAATATAGGCCTCCCCCAAGGAATCAAATCAAAGCACAGTCTTGAGCCAACTGCATCCATCGACTTCCTGCATGTCTTACCAGGTCGTCACTCCATCTAGTGGGGGTCGCCCTACACTTCGCCTACCGGCACGTGGCTGCCACTCGAGAACCTCCATTCGCCATTCTCCATCGGTTGTCGGTTCTTCGAGCTATATGGCCAGCCCCTTACCACTTCAGGTTTCTGATCCGTTGGGCTATGTCGGTCGCTTCGGTACACGGATATTTGCGTATTATAATCTAAATAGTGAACATTTTAAACCTGAGTTAATAATAAATTACAAATGTTTATTAATTAAATACAATTATTTTTTTATTGCATAATGTAATGTAATAAAATATAATGGGAATAAATATTTAAGAAAATCAAAACTTTAAACACGTTAATAACTTTCTATCTAAAAGGATTAAAAAAGAGATTTTTTAAAAAAACTAACTATCTTGATATATATTGATCACCTTTTCCAAAGAGTTTTATTGACCATAAATGTTTGTTTCTAATGATTGTTAAAAACTGTAAAGCTAAGGTCATAGCTGTGATCATTTGTATATTGATGGCCACTAAAAATGTATAGCGAAGGCGACGCGCCTTTCCGTTCAGGTCTTAGACTAAGAACTAAGGTAAGTCGGTATTCTGAGTTAATTTTTTGGATCACAAAACGTCTCTAAATTTAAATTGACTAAAACTAGAATTTAATTCTGAGCAAAGCGTTAACATATCCTTGAATAAAACTATTTTTACGGATTTTATCTTATTATATTTTAAGCTGCTTTACAGCACCCACGGTCCAGGGGTAGATTGAGATGTTGGACGTCCCGATGTCATACTTATCGTGGCTACTTTCAGGTTTTGAATATTAATCATTGCTCCGATCTACTCTGAACGAACTTACAGTATCCATTACAGTTTTGGATTTAATTTTGTCTTACTTACTTACTTATCTTCACGTACAATCCCTAACGGGGTAGCCAGAGAGAGCAGATCGCCAAGTGTCACGATCCTTACATACCTCTTTCGCTTCTTTCGGGTTCATTAACTTCTTCATACATGCACGTCTAGGTATCCAAGTACTCTTGACCCTCCCCTCTTCGAGCAATTTGCTCACATGGTCTTCGAAAGTTAGTCTCGGTCTACCTCGACACCTTTTAATATTTACTTTCACCATTCGGTCTTCACTCATTCTTTCAACGTGCCCAAACCATTGGAGTACGCCCCTATCAATTTTTGTGATAAGGTCATCTTTCAATCCTGCCATATTGCGAATCTCTTCGTTTCGCTTTCGGTCGGCTATGCTAACGCCACACATTTTACGAAGAGATCGCATCTCCACTGCATTCAACTTGCTTTTATGCTTCTTCTGGCATACCCAGGTTTCGCTGCCATATAACAAAGTCGGTACCAACACTGCGTTATGTATTGCAAGGCGTGCACTCTTCACCACGCCTTGCCTTTTTACTAATGCATTCAGGGCACCATCGACTTTGTTTCTGGCAGCGACACGCCTATCCACATCTAAATCACATCTTCCATCCCGGCTGAAAGCACTCCCCAAGTATACAATTTCATTTAACTGTTCTAGACATTCCTGATTTACCCATATTTCAAATTTCGTTCTCTCTTCGTCCTTTTCAAATACCAGAACCTTAGTTTTATTAGCATTCAAACGGAGACCTTTAATTTCACATTCCTCTTTCATACACGTGACTAATGCCTGCAGTTCTGCTTCTGATGGTGCAATAAGCACTGCATCATCAGCATACAGCAGACAATTAACTTTTATGTCACTCAATTTCACACCCAAACAGCTATTTTTCAGCTTCTGTAAACAGCTGTCGAGATACAGTATGAACAGCCAGGAAGACATGACACAACCCTGTTTTACGCCCGCTTGGACGCTAAACATGGGTGACAGGTCATGCCCTACCCGCACACAGGCTTTACAGTCATAGTAAAGTGACTGCACAGCCCTTAACAATCGACCATCCACACCATATCCCGGCAACAGTTCCCACATTTTCTTCCTTATAACCTTATCAAATGCTTTCTCCAGATCCACAAAAGCACAGAAAATCCTCTGGTTAACACTCAGAAGCTTCTCCATGATCATGCGGAGAGAAAACATTTGATCCGTGCATCCTCTTCCAGGTCTAAATCCGCATTGTGCCTCCCATAAGAATCTTTCCGATTTCTCTTGCATCCTACGTGTCAAAACCTTTGAGTAAACTTTACTTGCTAAACTGGTCAAGCTGATCGCCCGATAGCACCCGCAGTCAAAATGTGAACCTTTACCTTTATATAAAGGCACAATGACCGCGGATCGCCAATCATCCGGGACATCTCCCGTCCGCCAGCACAAATTGCACAGCAGATGATAGCTGTCCCAGACGCGAGGCCCACCGTACTTGATCATTTCAGCAGTAACTCTGTCTAGTCCCGCAGCCTTACCACATTTCAAACTTCGAATCGCACGTTCAATCTCTTTCATGCTGATGCCCTCAGTGTCATCGAGGTCCGTGTCTGGCGTGCCAGTCACGGCGTCACCCCCGGATCCTTCACTAAGATCATGACACGCATACATTTCTCTATAAAATTCACTCCATCGCTGCATGACGTCCGATTTTTCTGAGAGGACGTCATTGGTTCTCGAAAGCACTTTGTTCATTCTTAAGGCTGTCACACCACTCCGGGACCCTCCAACCTCTTTCCAGAAGAGTTTGGAGTTTTCCCTAAAGTTGTGCGACAACCTCTCGTCCGCTTCTATTCTACACCTTTCACGTACTCCCTCAATCAATGTTTTCGCATGAACTTTCTGCAGATTATATCTTTCTTTCATCTTCTCTCTCATATGCTCATCGTTACTAGAGGCCAAGTAGTCTAACCATGCTTTTTTATTCTTTTTTACAGCTTCTCTCACTTCATCATTCCACCATGCATCTCTTCTTTTACTACTACCTCTTTTTGTCGTTCCACATACTTCTTCCGCTGCACTTACCATTCCATCCCTAAGGTTCTGCCATGTTCTCTCCACACATTCTTTCCTGCCATCGATGGTGTCAAGCTTTTCGGCTACCCTCGTGTGATATTTGTCCCCAGTATCCGCTTCCTGAAGCTTCCAGCTTCGGATGCGACAGACCGACTGTGGAAATTTAATTTTGTCAATTATAGAATCCCAAGTAGATAAAAGGCAGCACCCATCCATCTTCTCTATTGAAATTAGGGAAGTTTTTTTTAATTTTGCCTCACATATAATCCCCGGTAGATATCAGTGTTCTATTGCGAGGACGTGTGGTCTGTCAAATCTGATATAATGGCGAGAACGGTCTTAAACATGTTCATAAACTGCAGACTTCCCGGAGCGTCGGTGTTTCACGTCAGCTATATATTATTTAACGCGAGTTTTTATAGATCTTTAAGATTATCCTATGTAAGAGAGACCACATTCGTAATCAAGCTTAGCAGCACTCCTGCATCTTATAAACAAATAATTACACTTGACATATGGTAAAAATTGACTAACCTTCTTCGACGGCTTGTAGTATGTTTTAATGGAAATTCGCTTCAAGATGTAGCCAACCTTGTCTTTGACTCCTATGACATACGGTAGTACAGAAGGCACACTCGACTGTGGCCTTCACTCGGTCATTGTGACGTAGGCGCGGGACCTGAAATTTGCAGTCTTGCAATACTTGCTTAACGTGCTGAAGCTCGGCGGCCAGATGTTTACTACAACAGATACCTTGTGCTCCCGCAAACAAAGATTTTCCTGGTGGATGATGGTAAGATTCAACATTTAAATATCGGTTGATATCGTTTTCTTTTTCGTTAAAACTAGTGTTATCAGGATTTTGAATGGCTAAAACATCCAGGAAAGCTAAAGAATTATTTGCCTCTAATTCCATTGTTAATTGTATTTGAGAATTTATGGAATTAAAGTCTTCTGAAATATAATTTTGTAGTACAATTTTGGAAAATATAGTGCTACAATCGGATACAAATTTTAAAAAGGAAATTTATTGAATAAAGTAAAGTGAAGTTACATCCTATATACGTCCCACTGCTGGGCACAGGCCTCCCCCATTTCTGAGAGGGTTTTTAGGGCAAGGAAGTGTCCGCCGCGCTGCCCCAATGCGTGTTGGCGAACTTCACATGTCTTCGAAATATTTTTTCTTATTCCTCAGACATGCAGGTTTCCTCACGATGTTTTCCTTCACCACCGAGCACGTGGTATATCAGCACTTAAAATTGCAATTAACAATTTCATTGGTGCCGGCGGGGATCGAACCTGGTTTTCTCGCGTTCTGTTATATTTACAGCGAGCACTAACCATCTGAGCTACCACGGCTATTATATATTATTGTCTGCAATATATTTATTGAATATACAAATATATTGCAGACAATAATATGTGGGAATTGACTATAATTAGAACTTTTCTGCGCTAACAAGTCCCCTAGGTACAGATTCATTGACACACACACACACACATTAATTAACATTTCTAAACATTGTGTACATTTGGCTAGAATTTAAAAAAAAAAAAACAAAGACCCCAAAGTTTCTTGACGGTTCTTTTGAGTTTTGCGAACTGGTGTAGAATTACCTTTCATAAGAGTTTTAAGCAAGCCTCATTTGAATAAAAAGTTTTGGGTTTAAATTTTATTAGAATCTCGAATTTTAGCACTGCAAAATGTCAAAAATTAACTCTAGGCTCAACCTCAAATGGTCATTCACGGTCACGTTTAGATTAGCATAATACGAGTACACGCACAGTGGAGAGCGAGACGAGATGTCATCCGGAATCGACGGCTCAAGTCATGTAGGACTTGTCACTGTGGTGTTAGCAAATTGCATAAATTTGATGGATGTGAATGCTATTTATTAATATTCGTGCTTAGATTTGTTGTAGTTTTTAACAATTTTATGGTTGTACATTCTACTAAAATTAGATATATTTTATGTAGAAAACAGAATGTATTAAAAATTTTCTTTTCTTGGAAACATTAAAAATAATTTCAACGATACATCCTTGTAATCCTATTCAAAAGGGCAGTAGGACCGTATCTCCTAAATACAGGTTACTAAGTAACTTAGCGAGGAGACTCAGGATTCTATCCATTTTCAATTGTTCCTTATGTGCTATAAAAAGTCAATAAAGAATTATTATTACTATCTTATTTAGAAAATAGATTTTATGTACATAGTTGGAGTTACCAAATCTCTTAAATACTTCTTTTATGTACATATTTGGAGTTACCAAACCTCTTAAATACTTCTTTTATGTACATAGTTGGAGATACCAAACCTCTTAAATACTTCTTGTATGTATATAGTTGGAGTTTCCAAACCTCTTAAATACTTCTTTTATGTACATAGTTGGAGTTACCAAACCTCTTAAATACTTCTTTTCTAAACAGACAGTAAGAGCAAAACGCGATTTATTTTCCAAACAAATAATCAAATAAATATTTTTGTACAACTATTTTCATAGCAGAAGTCGGCACTAATACTAGAGTCCCGTTTTCAGATGCTACTCTGTGGATATTTTCGTAAAAAAATTCATATTTCCACTTCCCGTTTAAAAAAAATATTTGAAATTGGCTTATACTTTTGTGAGTGAACTAAGTAGTTACAATAAAAAATTCATTCCCTATTTTTTAACCCTTACGAGTAGAATGTTTTCTTTATATTTACACTAAGGGACCATACCAGAATTAATAATGTTCTTAAGATCGAATTTCGGTCTAGTAGTTATAATATCTAAGTTAACGTAATTTATTACAATATTTGACTTGCGATACCCTTCACCTCATGATGTTTTGTTTTGTATAAACGATAGTTAAATATTAGTCATCATCATCATCATCATTACAACCCCTCACAAGTCCACTGCTGAATATAGACCTGAATATTAGTCATACTTACGTCAAAATGATCTTCACAGCAGAATAGTCTAGTTTTTGTATACAACGTATTCTGGTATCTTCTTACCAGTTTTAACGAAGTATTTCTTATATTTAAATCAGTTGGCACTTGAATCCATACCTAAGTTTTCCGGCGTTCTTATGCTCGTATTCTTGCATTCAGGCACATCACAACAATGATATAGATGACAACTCATTATTAAACATTAAAAAGTATCTTATTCCTTTGCAAAATCGGTAAAATTATAGGACAGTGACGTCACAAATTGAACATGCGGCTGACGGCTAGCGTTTTTACGCGAAAATTTAAAATGATAGATTAAAAGTAATTTTTACGACACTATTCGGTTTTGAAAAATTTATATAAAAATTATAGCGGTATGGCATTATGACTCTAGGATTAATGTAAAACATTTTTGGGTGTAATACCCTATTAATGTTGTTTATCGTAAGGATCTTTTTTATATAAGAGAGTTCAAACGAGCACGTGACTCATCATTCATCACCATTACAGCCCTTCACAAGTCCACTGCTGAACATAGGCCTCGCACGTGGCTCACCTTATGGTAATTGATTGCCGCCACCCATTAACAAATCCAACATCAAGGAATCGCAACTACTTTGCGGCTTTTTCAAAAAGTAGGCTCTTTTCTTGAAAGTCCCTAAGTAGTAGTATCAGTCTGGAAAAATCACTGGGATAGCCGATTTCACAAGGAAGTTGTGCGAGGAAGAAAACTTCTTCTTCATCATCATCAGTCCGGTAAAGTACACTGTTGGACTTAGGATGTGGATTCGCTTCAAATGTCCACTTAGTAAATTAAAAAAACATGTTGACATTTGACCATTTGACTAAAGGGATGCCTTTATGTTTTCCTAACGTTTCGATCATTATCACGATCAGTTTCGGTCCTTCACTGCTGGCCGTATGAGGACGCTCAAGGTCGCTCAGCAAGCTATGGAGAGGGCTATGCTCGGAGTTTCTCTGCGTGATAGACTCAGAAATGAGGATATCCGCAGTATATCCAGAGTGACCGACATAGCCCAACGGATTAGTAGGCTGAAGTGGCAATGGGCCGGCCATATAGCTCGAAGAACCGATAACCGATAGGGAAGAAAGGTTCTCGAGTGGCAACCTCGTACCGGTAGGCGTAGTGTAGGACGACCCCCCACTAGATGGAGTGACGACCTGGTATTACATGCAGGAAGTCGATGGATGCAGGTGGCTCAGGACCGTGCTTTGTGGCATTGCTTGGGGGAGGCCTATGTTCAGCAGTCGACTTGTGAAGGGCTGTAATGATGATGATGATGATGATGATTATAACGTATTTTTTTTAAATCATTTATTGCGAATATAGGTTGATACAAATGGTATTGTCATAGTTTATCACTTAGAGAACAAACACTTAGTACAGCTATATTCCGCCATTTGGCATGCAATATTCATTACATTTTATTAGTTTTATATTAAATTATTTAAACATGCTTTATTTATAATTGGAGTTCAAAATCAAAATTAATAGCGATATGTCAATTTAGATAATATTATATAAGTCAAGTCAATTTAGTTATACTGTCATGTATTAGTCAATTATTGAATTTCGTATTTATCTTCGAGATATTCTTTCACACTGTAGTATGCCCTATTAACGAGAAATTGCTTCAATAGTATTTTAAAATTATCTATGTTGGAACATCTCAAAATGTGTAATGGTAAATGGTTATAAATTCGAGGGGCCATACAAAATATGCTGTTGTAAAATTGGGCTCAAATCAAACAAAACGTTTGATGGAAAACCTATTTTATGATTATTACGTTTACTGTGTAGGCACTCAAATAAAGAAATATGCGTAATAACAAAGACGGCTACCTCATATATATAAAGACATGGAAGTGTTAACAGTTTTAGACTAATAAAAAATGGTTTACAACCATCCGTCTTTTTTAACTTCACAATAGCCCTTACACATCTCTTTTGGGCTCTAAATATTATATCATTGTCTACAGAGTTACCCCAAAAAATGACACCATACCTTAACATTGATTCTACATAACCGTGGTACGCAGTGATGACCGCAGATTGACTCACAATTGTTCCAAGTCTATGCAGTGCATAAGAGAACTGGTTTAGTTTAGTACAAATATCTTCTGCTTGAGATTTCCATTTTAAGTTTGAATCGAGATTGAGGCTTAAAAATTTTGCATTTTCGACTACATTAATTTTTTGTCCGTTGTAGCATATATTAAGATTAATTAAATTATTTTTTATATTTCTGAATGTCATTAAATTTCTTTTATTTAGATTAATTAATAAATTATTATTTGACAACCATTGAATTATAATGTCTAGTGTTTGATTTATGTCAGATATCATTTTATTTTTGCTTGTGCATGTAAACATCACTGTACTGTCGTCTGCATATAATACCGTATCTTGATTTATATAATTTGGTAAATCGTTTATATAAACAAGGAATAATAATGGACCAAGAATACTTCCCTGGGGTACTCCTTGAGTCACTTCACGATATGACGATGAATGTACTATTTGTCTATACGTTTTTGAGCATATGCGCGTAATTTGTGTACATTGTTTCCGATTTATTAGGTAAGTTTTCAGGAGATTAAGGATATTTCCTCGGATCCCGTACGCTTCTAATTTACTTAAGAGGATACTGTGATTAACATAGTCAAAAGCTTTAGTTAAATCCATGTATAGAGCAGATACTAAGTGATTATTATTAAGGCTTGACATTACAGTACGTAGAAATTGAAAGACAGCTAAATTTATACTTTTA
Source organism: Parnassius smintheus behrii (assembly GCA_036936625.1). NCBI lineage: Eukaryota > Metazoa > Arthropoda > Insecta > Lepidoptera > Papilionidae > Parnassius > Parnassius smintheus. The sequence goes on from JAUPFT010000024.1 coordinate 5,759,565, forward strand.
TTTTTCCGAAATCCGACCTGTTTCTCTGTGAAGATTTTATATTTTTCGAAGAAATCATTAAGGTTTTGACTTATTACCTTTTTAAAAATTTTAGAGAATATCGGTATGAGTGCTATGGTTCTATAATTTGCAACATCACTCTTATCATTTTTCTTAAATACAGGTTGAACTACCGTTTTTTTTAAATTTATTTGGGAATATTCCAGAGGCTATACTTAAATTTACGATGTAGGATAAAACTGGTGAGATGATGGTTGATACACTTTTTAATACCTTTGTGCTAACGTCATCATAACCTGTGCTATTTGTATTCTTTAATGAATTAATTATATTATTAATTTCGAAAGGAGTCGTTGGGTTCATAAAAAATAAGTTATAAGTATTCGGTAATTTGCAGTTAACATTAATTGTTCTTAGATTACTGTCATTTCCACTTATGAAATAATTGTTAAATAACTCTGCGATATCTTTGGGGTCATCAATGATAATCCCATTATTATTAATATGCCTGATTTCCTCTTTAATCACATTATTGTAACTATAATTGATGATTGACCAAGTAGCTTTAGATTTGTTTGAAGCTGTTTTGATTTTATAGTCATTCTGTGCCCTTTGTGTTAACTTTATTATTTTGTTTAAACGTTTTGTGTAACATTTGAACAAATTTCTATTGTGATTTGTCGTATGTTTTCTATATTGCTAAAGTAATTTTCTTTTTGTTTTGCACATATTTTTATACCTTTCGATATCCAGGAAGGTTTTTTCCGAAGTGTTCTTTTTATTAATATAAATGGAAAACATAAATTATAATATAATAGGAATAATTCATGAAAATAATCGAATGCATAATTTGGATCAGTTGTATTGTAAATTTCGTTAAAAGTAAGTGATTTTAAGCAATCATTGAATTTTTTCATGTTTTCGTTACTGTAATCTCTACATTTTATGAACCAATGTGGGAGAGAACAAGTTTCTTTGACTTTACAAGTTAACATTTGGCTTGAGTGATCAGACAGAGCGAATTCAAAAATATTATATTTACTTCCTCTAATATTGTGTATAAAGTTATCTAAACAAGATCCACTTACATTACGCGTTGGCTTATTAATGGCTAATTTAAGATTATATCCAATAATTGTTTGATTTAGAATGTTAGCCTCTTTGCTCTTTTTTAAAATGTTTATATTGAAATCTCCACATATAACTATTTTTTTCCTTGCAAAGCACAATGCAGCAAGTATATCATTAAATATAGCAAAAAAACTGATCAAAACTTTGTGTATTGTTTCTAGGTGGTCTGTAAATACATACTATTATTATACCATGCAATGTAAGTTCTACGGCACAACACTCAATTATACCCGAAACGCCATATTTTTCTATAGAATTTAATGTTTTGAACTCACGATGATTATGAATCAAAATACAGGCACCGCCATGACGGTTTTTACGACAAAAAGAAGCTGCAAGTATATAGTTTTCTATGAATAATAATTTGGTGTCACTTTTCAACATATTGTGCTCAGTTAAACATACTACATCAACTGGGATACCCTGTTCCAAAAGAGAATTGAGATTTACAGTTAAAAGAGCTGACTTACTTATAACTCCATTAATGTTTTGATGTAATATATTTATATGTTTACAGTTAACGAAAAAATGTTTTAGATTGTTCTGCAATTACATGGTCATCACAGGTGTTTAACTCCGATGTATCAGGCCGAGCGTCACCCATAGAATTCATTGCAATTGGCGATTTTGCAGTGCATTTACGTATATTATTACTTGCTTCATCAATGCTACACGTAGTGTCCGTGTTATATGGAAATATTGATATGTCGACTAGTATTCGTTGCGTAACATTTTTATATATATTCTGTAATCCATAACTGCTGATTTTACCAGATTTGTAAGAAAACATGTCATACGAGAGATTATAATTCGAATCAAAAATATATGCATATTTATAGTATTGTACATTCATGGATAATAAGCTATTAAACATTTCTATTTTATAATTAAATATGGGGGCTCCGCATATATATGTAGGAATACATAATATTATATTTGTATAAGATATGCTTTGTATAAGATATATATTCCTGAATAGATTTGACTAGCTCAGAACAATTTACAGTTTTTGTAAAGTCATGTTCTCCTATCAGGACTAAACAGTAGTCATTAATAGTATAGTTTCGCAGCTTTGTTTTAATACCTGCCAACATTTCCAATACTCCACAGTTTTGTGTGATATAGCGACAGTAGTTAAATTGTTCAGCAAATGTGGATTCAATATCCTGTAATTTACCTTTCACACTACAATTAGTTAAAATACAGAGTTTCCGTTTTCTAATAATAATTTGGCGAGTTTTCATTGATTCTTGTTTGCTGACAATATCGCTGCAATTTTTTGTGTTTTCTTCAAACTGTTTAGATGTTTCTTCCTTGTCTGAGAACATATCATTTGTCAAATGTATGTTTGTATGTTGGATCATTTGGCTACTCAAAGAATCTTTCTTCTTCTTTTTACGGTCTAATCGTGGTGTAAGTCTTGGACTCGCAATAGTAACTTTTTTGTATAATTCGATCGTTTTGTTTGCCTTCGTTAAGTCTGATTTGAGTTGTACATTTTCGCATGTTAAATTATCTATTTCCTGGTGTGCAGATTGTAACTCACAGGTCAGCTTTTTTATAGTCTCAGTCAGTTCTATTATATCTATAGGGGCCGAGTGTCGTCCGGAAGGCTTGTCATAGTGCAATCAAATAATGACGAAGTACTAGAATCATTCATTGATTTTGTTCGTTTACGGTTTCTGACTGTTACATTTTCATCCATAGTGTAACTTATTATTTTGAAAATGCTTTTTATAACGTATTATTCAAATTCAATATTTTGTTATTATAATTATTAAACAAATGTCTCAACAATTTATTTCAATCCGAATAAGTCTTCGGATTAAGCGGGATTCAAACTTGATTGATTGTCGTATGTAATATATATTTTGTACGACCGTAGAATTATCAGTGATTGTAATTGTAAATTTGTAATAAATCATTTTAATATCTGTAAACATAGATTTAATTAATCTAAGTATTTATTATTGATGTTTTTTGTCACTTTGAAAGTAATTCAAAAGCTAAAGCCCTTAAAAGCCGTTACATTGTTTAATTTCTGAACCTTTTGAATGAATTGAAGAATGAACGAATGTGATACTCTTTACCGCTCAAGGTTACAACTAGAAGGTCGTTTAAAACACTAAAATGTCATCCACTTTCCTACACATCCTTTAGGACTGGAAATTTTCTTTAAATTTATACAAATATACGTGATAATGAGCTATGGTGGCTCAGATGGTTAGCGCTCTTAAAATACGTTATAATTATATAATTTTCATTTCTGTATAAAATTACGATTTCATATACAGCAATAAATTTTAATCCCCAAAAAAAAATCTTATACGGTAAATTTAATAAGACGAAGTTAGTTGCTTTAGTTTTACATGAAAATTTCTACTAAAATAGTATAAAAAAACTGTATTACTTTTACCGGATTATCATTGCAAAGTACTACAATCGTTTCAGATATTGTGTGTGAAATTCAAACGACTGTGCTTGTTATAACGAACTCTAAAATCTATTTACACAATATTTTTGATAAATATGTAATATTGAATAGGATCTTTAATTTACATAACATTTTAATAAACATAATATTTAATAGCCATAATAAAAAACTAAAACAAAAATCTTACTCATACAGTTCTACTCCCCGCAATATAGTACTAAGAACGCTAACTGCGTTTCCTCGCTGAATGGTTACACTTAGCCTTTGAGCAAAAAAAGGACCAGCCCTCTTATTCCCAGTAGTGACTACCAGTTGCAGATACAAATATTTTAGGAACTTCACCGTATGTGGACCCCATGAATATTTGGAGTCTCTACAACAAATCTCAAAATTTTTTTGTTAAAATTGTTATCATCTCTCAGATATTCAAACCTGCACCACTTACTTAGTTCAGCTGCCTCTGGTACCGTCCCGACTTTAAATGAGGTAAAAGTAAAGTGGTTACTTTACTTTTACCTCATTTATACGTCCTATATACGTCCCACTGCTGGACACGGGCCTCCTCTCACTTCTGGGAGGATTTTAGGGCAAGGAAATATATATAAGCGTATCGGCCTTGCCGTTTTATAAGGTGCTGGAGAGCCATTCTAATCTCGTTTAAACTGACGTCAAGAATATCATCGGAATAGTGTCAGATAAGACTTGCTCTTGGATCGTTACTCACACTTGCGTGTGGCTCCAGCGATGGTGTGTACAGCTACCCATAGAACCTCTCAATCTCACTGAAAACCTCAGGTGTCCCGGAAACGATGCTGCCAAATACGGTGTTCAGCTTCGGCAATTGGCTCTTTCTGGCAGACATATCTTTGGAAAAACGTTGGAGCCCTGGTTCCGCTCGATTGCATCTTCAATATAAGCTGTATTGAAGTTGCGTAAGTCCCGCTGCATGCAATTGGAGACCTGTCTGTTCCATAGATATATGAAAGAAGTTTTTTATATTTCTATGGTCTGTTCAGTTGCCTGTATGCTGTCAAATCTAATGAAGACTGCAGCTTCATATCCCGTCTTACAGTAACAGATTAAGAGTGTGATTGGAAGTAGTTTTTGTGTCCTTCTGCAACGGGTCTTGCAGAACTTATCTTCGACCGACAATTTCCACGAACTTGTCATTCATATAGTCTGATGCATTGAGGTTTTCTAGACACTGAAAACGATTTTGTAACTTGAAATCTGAAAGTTTTCTAAGACTTTGGATTAGAGCACGAAGGGGACGAAGCGTTGAGTTCATTAGGTGTGACCTCTCCAACTTAACGTTCAGGTTCAGTAAGTCTCTCACCATTCGGTGATCGCTGCCAGTTTTCACCCTCGCAATTACAGAGACATCACTGAATAGTTGCCGTCTAGTTGTCATAATGAAGTCAATCTCATTTCTACTCGGGCCGTCTTTTTGATACTTTCACTATGAGCTATAATGCCATATCTGACACGATTGGTAAGCGGATTAGCAGGCACAGTCCTTTTATTATTTTGCTTATATCAGAAACATGCTGCTGCCCATCTTCAGTCTCAGTTTTCCGCTCTCGCTTCTTACGACACCCACGGGAAGATTCGAGGTAGTGGATATTCTTACCGGCCACTACATGGCCTAACGGCTTTCCATTAAAAATCATGTAAGTAATGTTGCCTTTTTAATATTTTTTTAATAGAAGTAACAAACGAATTTAGAGTCACTCTGATGGTAAGTAGCTGCTGCAGTCCAAGGAAATCTGCGGTCCACTTAATCTAGGAAGACTACAGACGTATTGCCATCTCTAAGGACTAAGACGATATTATATAAATACCTATTTGTAGAAAGTTTCATGCTTGTATATCATATCAGACAGACAAATGGAAGATCTTTTTACTACAGGGCATTCAATCTTAGTCGCCCGATGTGACAACGCATCTGCATTTTGTTCTTTAGAATAGATGTAAGTAAAGCGTTCGCTAACCATTAGGTGGACTGTGTTCTGGCTTGTCACCTTTCCTTGTATGAAAAACGTATAAGAAAAACAAATCGTCACGTCATTGTCAGGTTCGAAAAAAATGTCCGACAGGATTTTTATTCTATAAATAAAACAGTATTTTAACATTCATTCCAGTGTTTTTTTTTTTAAATTAAACTGAAGTGTCTACTGAACCACAAACTATAAGACTACTAGCGTACAACAAAACTAAGGCCCGTCACATGCACACGTTACTCCGTTTCGAAATTCCGATTCGAGATTCCGAACACAGCAAATCCATATAAAAAGAACGACCCGTCACTTACCTACGGTAGATTTCCGTACGAGATATAGCGGGTAAAACGAGATTCCGTATGTGTGTGGCAGACCCGTTCGTTATGTTTCGGAATTACGAAATGGAATGCCGTATGCAGTGTATTGCGGGCCTCAGGCCGGGCACATACACATGGAATTTCTATCCGAGATTCCGAACGCAGCAAGTTCATATAAAATAATGACACACGTACCGTAGTTTTCTGTTCGGAATTTTGCGGCTAAAACGGGATTCCGTATGTGTGTAGCCGAGCCGTTCTTTTCGTTTCGGAATTCCGGAACGGAATCCAGTAACGGAATCCCGTATATATGTGGCCGGCCTTACAGTCCACCTGGTCGTAGGTGGCTACTGAACCCATAGACACCTGGAACTAACGTTATATAAAGAGGACTACAGAGACGTTGTTACTCCAGATGACTAAAATGGAAGGCTTTACAGCCTGTATATTGGCTATCTATAGCCTACAGCTGGAACACTGCAGTGAACACGCTCATATTTGGCGTCTGAAATCGGTAAGGTGGAGGGGGAACCTAATCAGACCAACTTCTAGACAAAAAAGGAGTACTACCAATTATCAGTAAAGCAATTTGCACGTCTGATCCTTTTCAGTTTAACTTGATAACCTCTTGTAGGAGTCTTGTGAACTTTGGACTTTTTTTAGGATAAGGGTAACAAGCGAGCACACAGTCCACCTGATGGTAAGTGGTTTCTATGGCCCATAGACATCTACATCTATCCTCAATTACGAATCAAAATGCAAATGCGTTGTCACCCGTGAAGACTAATATGGAATGCCTCATAACCATTAAAAAGGTCTCCGGTACTCTATACTTACTATGAAACACAGCACATTTGCGCATTTAGCTGTTATTTCACTCTGGAATTCTGTGAGAGTGTAGTCCTTCCACGGTCCAGCCGACCCATTCGTGTTACAACCATAATATAGCTGTAATATGGCTTTACCACATATAGAACTAGACAAACTCTTTAAATATTACATGGCCCATATTTAGAAATCATACATCATCCTCCATCCTTATTTGCCATATGTTGCCCTATTTTTATCGCATTTTGGAACATTCCTGGAAGGGAAAATATGTCTCCTTTTCAATAAAAAAGTTGTCTGGTTCTCTACACTCACTATACGAAACACAGCAGCGTCAAGCCGCCATTTTACGCTGGTATTATGCGAGAGCGTGGTCCTTCCCAAGTCGTGCCGACTCATTCTTGCTACAACTATACCACTATTATAGCTGCAGTATGGCTCTACCACGTAAATATACCTACGTATAAAATTAAAGAAAATTGGTCTATAGGGGTAGTGGTTCATAAAGTGAGTGCCTCCTAATAAAAAAACTCAGTAACTTGAAAGTGAGTATAATCGCAATAATAAGGAATATCCAACATTCCATATAGTCCCGAGGATGCCGTAAGAGGCGACAAAGGGAAACAAACCTTTAGATAGGCAGCAGCGTCTTCCTAAGAGCCGCACTGAAAATTTCGGGAATCAAGGAAGTGGCACAACATTAGTATTTAAAAATTTATTTATTGCTTTTCGAAGTATTCTCTCCGAAATTTGACACATTTTTCCATACGATGGAACCAATCATTGAAGCAACCATTCCATTCGGAAGTTGGGGTCTCCAAAATGGCCGTTTTGTAGGAGTCCACAGCTTCTTCAGGTGATGAAAATCTCGGTCCACGTAATTTATTCTTTATTTTAGGGAAAGTATAGAAATCATTAGGGCTTAGGTCGGGGCTGTACGGCGGATGGTCTAATAATTTTATGTTTTCTTGCTCTGAAAACTCTTTTGTTCTGTGTGCGGTGTGAGAACTCGCATTGTCGTAATGGAGGATGATGCGGCGGTTGCAGTTCTCTTTACAGAGTTCAGAAACGACCTGTGGCAAACAAATGCTAGCATACCATTCTGAATTAACCGTTCTTTGTCCCTCAAGAGGAATAGTCGTAACATGGCCAGTTTTGGAGCCAAACGTGGCCATCATTTTTTTTTTGCAACACTCCGTGAACGAACAATTTTTGTTGGCTTTAACTCATTTTTGAACACCCAAACTCGTGACTAGTTTTTTGTTTCGGGTTCGTACGCATATATCCAGGATTCGTCACCTGATACGATGTTGTATGCAGCATTTGAGGATCCTGCGTGGAATCTTTCGAGAGTTCTGACGCACCAAGTAACGCGAGCCGCTTTTTGCTCTTCACAAAGCGAATGCGGTATCCATCGGGAAAACAACTTTTTTACACCTAATTGTTCATGCAAGATTATTTGTATTTGACTCATGCCAATGTCTAAAATTGCCTGAATTTCGCAGTATGTCACATGTCGATCTTCCTCAATCAGCTCACGCACAGCATCAACGTTTTCTTAGGTGACTGCAGTTTTTGGACGACCTTGACGGGGATCATCACTGAGCTTGACACGTCCACGTTGAAATTTAGCAAACCAGCGGTAAATTGTGGTTTTGGATGGGGCTTCATCACCAAATACAGAAATCATCCGGTGAACACACTGTTTTTGTGTTAAACCACTTCGAAAGTCATAATAAATCATCGCTCTTGAATTTCCTCGAGTCAATTCCATTTTCTCAACGACTAGACAAGTTCGACAAAACCTTGTAACAAGACCGAGAATCTTTTTTTAAATAAATTCCGATAACGATTCATTCACCTCTGCTAATTCTGATTCCTTTTCCTTTTATTCATTTCCTGACTCTGAATTTGAACTACCTACACTTCGTTCTCTCCTGACCCAAAAATTCGATAGTTATAATAAAAATTTCAACGTTTGTCACATTAATGCCCAGAGTATTCCGCAGCATTACAATGACCTTTTAGAAACTTTTAATATTCAAAGCATCCACGCGGTACTTATCTCGGAAACCTGGTTAAACCCAACTTTGCCTTCTATTTCTTACGGATTACCAGGCTTTATTTTCTTCGTAACGATCGCATTGATAAAAGAGGAGGTGGTGTAGCAGTATACCTGCGAAGTGGTATTCCTTACAAAATTTTATCAGCCTCACCTTCACAATGTACTGGATCACTTGAATATATTTTTTTAGAGATTGTTATTGGTGGAAATAAGGTTATGCTTGGTGCAATTTATTGTCCACCTAATTTCAATTATTTATGTGAATTTGAAGAGGCACTTCTTTCAGTTTGCTCTGATTATCAACATCATATTTTAATGAGTGACTTTAACACAAATCTTCTAAGTGATACTCCTAGATCGCGTGGACTGCGTTCAATTATTGAATCGGCAAATTTTTCGATACTTCCACTTGAAACCACCCATCATAATCTTACTACTGAGGATACTTTATTAGATTTGATATTAGTCTCCTCAGAAGAACGTGTTGCGTGCCACGGACAGTTCCCTGCTCCAGGTTTCTCGAGACATGATTTACTGTTCATTTCCTATAAAATCAAACCTCCCAAAGTAAAGCCAGTAGGAATGCGTCTGCGTAATTTTGCTAGGGTAAATGTAGAATCGCTCCAACATGATGCTTCGCTTTTAGACTGGAGTGATACATTTAATGCAGAGAGTATTGATGACAAGGTTACGACATTTAACTCTAATATTCATAAGCTGTTTGACTAACACGCACCTATTCGTGAGGTTAGGTTAAAGCGCGCGCCTGCGTCATGGATTACTGAAAATATCCGTAAGGCCATGTCTAAGCGCGATCAGATGTTTAGGAAATTCAAGCAGAACCGTTGTGAACTCAATTGGGCAAAATTCAAAGCTGCGAGAAATCGATGTAATCAGATGGTACGAGCCGCTAAACGCCGCTATATTCACAATAATATCATGAACTCTTCTATGGCTGATACATGGAAATTTCTCCGGACGATCGGGGTCGGTAAACCTACGTGTAACGTGGACCCTGCAATCATTTCTATAAGTGACCTAAACTTACATTTTTCTTTAACTACCCAAATGGAGGCTTCTGTTAAATCAAGTACTATTTCTTATTTGAATTCCATGCCACAATCTCGTAACTGCACATTTAATTTTTTTCCCGTTGCTGATGAGGGTATAAAAAGATCATCTATTGTATTAAGTCTATGGCAGTTGGCTTCGATGATGTGAATAGACACATGATCACCTTAATTCTAGACAATGTAACTCATGTTATTACTAACATCATTAATCATTCATTATTGACTGGGGATTTTCCCACACTTTGGAAAAAAGCATTTGTTATTCCGCTGCCCGAAATAAATAACCCCAGTTCTTTCTCTCACTTTCGCCCAATATCTATTCTCCCTTTTTTATCTAAAGTTCTTGAAGGTATTGTCCACAAACAAATTTCTTGTTACATTTTCAAAAATAATTTTCTTAGCACATTTCAATCTGGTTTTAGGCCTGGGCACAGTACAACCACAGCTCTTTTGGAAGTTACAGAAGATTTTCGTACTGGAATGGAGAACTCAAAATTGACTGTGTTAGTCCTAATAGATTTCTCTAACGCTTTTAACGCTGTTGATCATGATATTCTCCTAGCTGTACTTTGTCACCTGGGATTCTCTTCGTCAGCACGGGACTGGTTCTCGTCATATCTTCGGGGTCGTCAGCAGGCTATTCGAGTAGGTCAGACGTTTCTGATTGGTATTCGTTGTCTGCTGGCGTTCCTCAAGGCGGAATTCTCTCTCCTCTCCTGTTCTCAGTCTTTATAAATCTCATTACATCCCACATTCGCTGTTCGTACCATCTGTATGCTGATGACTTACAAATTTATGCCCAAACTGAGGCAGCAGGTATCGATGATGTGATTAAGAAGCTTAACTGCGACCTTAACAGTATTTATTATTGGTCAGATAGATTTGGTATTAGGGTTAATCCATCAAAGTGTCAGGCTATTGTGGTTGGTAGTTCTCGTAGATTGCCTAAAATTGATATGAAGGTGCTACCTCCTATAATTTTTAATAATGTTGCTATTCCTTACTCAACAACTGTTAAAGATCTTGGCTTAGTTATTGACAACACCCTCACTTGGCGACCGCATATATATGAAGTGAGCAAAAAGGTCACACACACTCTGCGTTATCTGTATCGTCTCAAGAATTTTTCACCGATAGGGGCTAAGGTGATGCTAATACAGACTCTAGTGTTGCCTATTTTAGATTATGCAGATGTTTGCTATGCTGATGCCTCTCAAGAACTTCTAAACAAACTGGATCGACTTCTTAATAATTGTATACGTTTCATTTTCGGTTTACGTAAATACGACCACATCTTCTCCTATCGTTCTCAGCTTAAATGGCTACCTCTCCGCTATCGCACATATTTCAGAATACTGTGCACATTATTTTATCTGAAATGTAAATTTCAGTATCAGGGTGATTCTCATAATCGTTGTCTCCGTTCTACGGAAAAGTCTAATCTCCATGTCCCCCTCTGTCACACTAGCTTCTTGATAAATCTTTTACGTCTCACGCGGTAAGATTGTGGAACGAGCTACCGAGCAGTGTACGTGCAGCCACGAGCAAGGCATCGTTCAAACGCTTGCTATGGTATCATTTTCTGGCATTGCAGGAGTAGTTTGTCGATTAACATTTTTTTATATTCTTAAATTCTAACTGTTTCCTTATCCTGTTTTTATTTCAAATATTTCATAGGTGTTTAAATCAGAAACAGCTATATTTAAATATGTGTATGTCTACTTAAAGATGTTTTAACTCAGTAGCACTTTGCACCCACAATATCTTCTCTGCTTAGCCTGGAGGTAGACTGGCAGAGAATGCCTTGTTGCATTAAGTCCGCCTTTTTTGTACTCGGTGTGCAAATAAAGCATAAATAAATAAATAAATGGTATTCGATTTTTAAAACCAAGGAGTTTTCAATTAAAAAGATTTTAATATAACAGGAACAGTGGAAATATTCAATTCCCAATACTTTTAGTGCAGCCTACGTAATAAACCGAAATTAATATAAAATTTGCGACTGCCTGCCTGGTAAGCGTGGTAACTCCCTCCTATGAGGCAATATTCAGGAGTAGACTTTGATAGGCTGTTAAAGTTTAACAGAACACAGAGAGACACAGCAGAATTTGGAAACATATGATCAGTTGTAACTCCAAAACGAAGTGGGGAATAAAAAGACCTGCACGATAACACCAAAGGAAGTTACAAATTGAATCGTTCCTATAGTTTATGGTCGGTGTGGCTAACATCTCGTAACGATTCTATTACGCGAAATAATAAACGTTGCCCTTCCTATGGCTCACCGAGCGACTAAGCTTCGGAAAATGATATCTATCTAATCTATATATAATTACAAATGGTAAAATTAAAAATTTTGCACAACCGTCTTCAATATGAATAAAATGAGAACACCATCAATGTTTTCGAAGTCAATTAAGTAGGTATTATTTAAGGATTTCTCTTAAATTACTGGTCAGATCTTGATTAAATTTGGCGGCTCAGTGGCGCAGTGGCTTAGCTACAAGTTATAGTGCTAAGGGCCGCGGGTTCGAATCCCGCACGGAACAAGTGTTTGTATGGCCTACAAGTAATTGTTCCGGGTTTGGATGTTTGTCCTTGTGAAATGTGTGTTTGTTGACTGCGCTCACGATACAGGAGAAAATCCTAGGTAACGTTTGTTTAATAAAAATATATATGGAAGCACACGAGAAAAATCAGCTTTCAAATAAAAAATTATACGTGGCAGAGCCGTGCTGCAGCTATATTATGGTTGTAGCATGAATGGGTCGGCTCGACCGGGGAAGGACCACGCACTCACAGAATACCAGCGTAAAATAGCAGCTTAATACTGCTGTGTTTCGTATGGTGAGTTGGTGAGTGTAGAGATTCGAAGACCCATTTTACTGGTAAATAGGCATTCCGTCTCAGTCCTCCTTCATAGTAAATATAGAGTATCGGAGATCCTTTTTAATGGTTACGAGGCATTCCATCTTAGTACTCACGCGTGACAACGCAACTGCATTTTGATTTTTTTTTAATTTTTGTCTGTCTGTCTTCCTGTTTGTCTGTCCGCGCTTATCTTCGGAGTGGCTGAACGGATTGTGATGAAACTTTACGAATAGATTGAGAACAATTGCAGAAGGGATCTAGGCTAGGTTCTAGCCGAAATTCTAAAAAGTTAAAAAAACGATAATTTTATAAAATAAGTGGTCACAGTACGTGAGGGTAATATGGTCATCCGGCTAATATGGTTACTTTCTTATAACTCAAAAACTACCGCCTTGTTTGCACAGATGGCTTTGTGATACGATAGCTCTTCACCAGTCAATCAAAATAATAAAGGGTTAAAATGGCCGCCGTTTTATGGACGCCATTTCGGCAGTTGATATTATAGTAAATATTTTAGTCGATTTCGGTATTGTGTAGTGTAGTTAGTTTTTTATAAGTTAAATTTTAAAGTGTTCTTAATTATTACCTAAGCTTGTTTGCTTTTTTCTTTATATATTACTTACAGTATACGACTTTTTGTTTTTGTCTCTGTCGAAAAAGGCGGTAAAACGTAAGGTGACCGTATTACCCTCACGTACCCTTAATATTAATAGATCCTATCCAGGATAAATCCGATCAGCCAGGGCGGGTCGCTAGTATATTTTTTAAATTTATCCAAAAGTCGCTATTCAAAGTTCATTTCCTTAGTTATCTACTGTCTTCCCTGTCTACCACATTACAGTAGGAAATACTTAGCCACTCCATGAGTTAACGTTGACCCTGACGTGCGATTTATTTTTTTAAAACTAATTATTGATAAAATAAAAGGTCTTAATTCAATTCAATTCAATTCAATTTATTTGATATTCTTGTTGTATACATAATATGGTCTTAATAAAAGATACAGAACATAAACTTCTAAACAGCGCCTCATTAATCTTTTCCAAGCGTAGTCGGAATGGGTCGTTCAATTTAAGGTTTAATTCCTTGGTTAGCTACTGTGTTAGACCCAGTCTACTTACGGTAGCATCATCTTAGCCACTCCATGCATGCAGGTAGCCGCCGTGCCCGCGCATACAGAGCGTGGCGAAGCAGGCTTCACATGTGACCGTAAAAATTGTCATTCTATTTAAAACCTGGACGGGCGGGGCTGACTTGCGCAGTGAACGTCCTTTTTATGTTTCAACTAATTTAATAACTATCGATGAGTTAACAATGCTACTAAAATAGACATTGTCTAATCCCCACAGTCCTTTAGCAGCTGCGCTTCTACTTGTAATAAAGTAAGATAGTACTTTATGAACCCGTAGTGGTAGTGAATGCAAAATTCGTGATAGTTTTCCTTATTTATTTGTTCTTCTATATTTTTGTCCACTTCCATTATAATATTCCATTTCATCTCGTAGACCTTTTGTTTTTTTTTTATAGAAGAAGGGGCAAACGAGCATGCGGCTCACCTGATGTTAAGTGACTACCTTAACATCAGTGTTGCTTACTTTTGTAGAGTAAGGTTTACAAACGAGCACATAGTCCACCTGATGGTGATGGCTCCTGTAGCCCACGTAATAGAGCCACGCTATATTATATTATAGTTGTAGGTGTACGAATGGGTCGGCTCGACCGGGGTAGGACCACGCTCTCACAGAATAAAATAGCAGCGTAATGACGTTGTGCTTCGTATGGTGAGTGTAGAGAACCGGAGATTCTTTTTACTGGAATTGAGGCATTCCATCTTAGTCCTCAGGGATGACAACGCATTTGCATTTTGATCCTTAGTTAAATATGTAGATGTAGATGTCTATGGGCCACATCATCCACTTACCATTAGGTGGACTGTGTGCTCATTTGTCACCTAATACTAGGGAAAAAATGCAAATGCGTTGTCACCCCTGAGGACTGAGATAGAAATTGTTTCCAAAAAGGGTCTCCACGCGCACCATACGAATCACTGCAGCATTATTCTTCTGTTTTCTGCGAGAACTTGGTCTCGGTCCCTACGACCTATTCTTGCTGCAGTGATAATTCAGCTGCAGCATATCTCTACCACATTTTGCAAGAGGAGACTATGGGAAACACCAGTATGATATCGTCATAATAACCATTTTTTTTAGTTCGGACAGGTGGCGTTATAATCATATCGTTTTCTTCAGTTGTAAGACATTCACACCGGTGACTGAAAACAGCGTCGTCAAATGTGCAAAACGCCTAAAAACGTGGCAATTATTGCAAATTATTCCTTATAATCGTAAGAGGCCTTGACTTTAACACTTTCGCTGTACCATGTTCTACTGAAGGTTTACTGCGCCGACCTCAGATAATGGGTAATGGTTTAGAGAATGAATGCTGTACCATGTTCTACATATAGGTCATTGCTAATGTCTTACTATTGTGTCTGAAAATTGGACACTGAAAGTGTTATATGAATTTTATATTCATAGAAGACTTAGCAATTTTACTCATAGATATAAATAGAGCCTTACCGCCTCGTATTTAAGCATTTGACGTTACTATCCCAGTTTTAAGTCCGGTGTGCGTTGTTTAGGTATTTAATAGCACACTTGTGTTTTACTTGGTTCATTAGCTCAGGCGGAATTTGTTTATTTAGTTAATTAATGACCTAAATAAATATCGTAGTGCTGGCAACTTTGAAAAACTTTTTCCATCTTGCCCGGGCGAGCGTCATTTCACCGGTGACTCGCACCGTTAACTTAAACTTCGTTTAACTATTGTTCCCTTTTAGTAGAGCCGCGTCGTGTGACGGGTCGTACTATTTGAAAAATTCGAAAAAGACGATGACAGCAACGGACATCATACGTTCATAATTAGATAGATGAAGCTTGTAGAGACTCGTCTGCTCGGGTTTGCTTTGTTCTGATAAGTTCCTCATCACTTACCAATAGGGCTTTATACCAGGCTACATATATGAGAAACTATTAAAATATTTTCATAGACCTAATTTCACCATTTCGTCTCAGGACAGAAGAAACTCATTTCATATCGGTAGTATGTTTTGAATAATATGGCACTGCCCAAACTAAAATTTCATTTATTACGTCGATGTAATGTCGATATTTAATTTCATCCGTAGCCCTGATGGTGTCAGCCGCCCTGGTCACAACGATCGTACCCAAATTAATTATTACATAAAGTTCAATTATGTTATGCAACATGTTAAAGTTGTAACCGGTGTTGGAGCGTAAATAACATCTTAAAAAATGAGGCATATGTTAAAAATATTATCGTGTTGTTTATCTAATATACGGGAGCACCTACTATTACCACCTTACATCTGCCGTGAATAACCTGTGTGTATAGTACAGTGTTCCAAGTTAAAGGGTATAGAGACCCAGTATAATCACAGGCTGTGTGGGATTCCTACTTAGTCCTTAGAAGTAATAACGCATTAGTAATCCTTTTTATTTGATGTTGGTTAAAGATATCCATTGGCTGCAGTAGCCACTACCCATTGGGTGCACTGTGAGCTCGTTTTTTACTTCAATTTAATAAAAACCATGAAGAGAAGAGAATTTATACGAATTTATTTTGTTATATTTTTTGTTAAATAATTAAACTAAAATTTAGATAAATGGTATCACTGGCTCGGCTCAGGTGTTCTGTTAATACTGTTTGAGTGACTAGTCCCTTCTCCGACGAGAATGACCGCAAGGCGCTTCGTAATACGTACAACGATGTAAAATATTAAGTGTATTTAAATGACGTCGATGGGTGGAATGACGAATTTAAGCAATGAGACGCCGGCAAGACAATATTTCGATATGTAATGGCAGCGTAAGAAAACGCTCCCTCACCCATAAGATATGTAATGGCAGCGTAAGAAAACGCTCCCTCACCCATAAGATATGTAATGGCAGCGTAAGAAAACGCTCTCTCACCCATAAGATATGTAATGGCAGCGTAAGAAAACGCTACCTCATACAACCCATAAGGTGTTGTAGGAAGCGACAGGTGGAAACTGATACAGGATATCTACAGCAGCATCATCCCCACCTATCCCCATGTGAGGCCATCTATGGAGGAGACCTATACCCAGCTGCGGACTCTTGACAAGCTATATGACTGAATTGATGAATAACGATGTATTACCAAATTATCTACATAATAATCCATATAGCCACGTAAACATTTTATTTTATTCGGCCCTGCTATTAGGGCAACACAATGGCTGTAGATGTGAAAATTAAAAAACTTATTGAAACGCACTCCGATATACTAAAATTTCTAGTGAAAGATCTGCAAATAAGTGTACTTCATGTTCGTGATTAGAGAGGTAACGGTTTACATATCGAAAATTTTTTGAATGTACTAAATTTATATTATTATCTTCTCACTCAATATTCGAGTCGGTACAACACCATGACATCATGTGGGATAGAATAAAAGGTAGCTGGCTTGACATATTATACATATTATAGGTAAAATTAGTGTTCTTTTTTTAGATTTTTTTTGTGTATTGCTTGCAACCTTTTTATCTGTGAAACGAATATGTTATCAACATATCTTTCATTATTGTCTTAAAATATTGTTACATATAATATATAATACATTACGGATATATTAATTGACTTTTATCGTTTTACCCCCAGAATTTGTAAGGTATTTTCAATTCTGATGGGTCTGGATATCTCTCACGTTCGCGGTTGAACGCTATGTTATATTGTAAATCTTGTAAATTTAATCAAAGTGCCAATGTTCGCGTCAAATATTATATCATGAAAAGCTCGATAGTGTTTTACTTATTAGTATATATGTTTGATTAAGACTTTTATAAGTAAATAAAATTATTCAGTGAAGGACAATTTTGCAATGCAATGCTGCGATGCAACCCTAGTGCTAGCAAAATGTAATAGCTATAAGCCGACACAAATTTGTAATGTAAGTACCATATGTTACAAAGTAGATAACTAAGTAATACTATAATATCGTCATTGCGTCTGGCTTCCTCCCACCGTACCACACTAAGCCATTTGGTTCTAAAATGACAGGAGCGATGCTGCTGGTTTAGTCATTTAGTCAGTGACGTCATGGCGAGGGATAATTTATTAACTAAATGTTTTTTACCTGAGATAATTTTTGTTATTTATTTATTTATTCTTTATTACATTACTTAAAACAAAAGAATACAAAGGACAGACTCAATACTACGAGGAATTCTCTAACAATCAACCCATGGAGTGGTGAGAATTTGACGTATGTCTAGCAATAGGCATAAAAAATAGAAAAGAAAATAAAAACTAAAAAATACCTACAAAATAAAAACTCACAAAACAAAATGATAGTTAACTACATCATATATGCATTTTACTAAGTATACATATAAATCAAAAATATTTTTCCAGAAAAACCGTGACATATATTTATGTATTTAGCTATATCGATAAAATAACAAGACATAACTATCGTCATTTGAAGCACTCCAGCGTGCCTAGCGTTCGTGAAATGTTCTCATTCACAAAAAAATACATGTAGCAAATTTTTTGTGCATCTCGCAAGCGAATACAAACACTCACATATATTTGGCATTAAAAATATTCGGTTAAAAGGCAGCCCCGCCGGCCGACTCATTGAGTATGTTAATTTGAAATTTTTATGTTAAAATTTAAAGAACATGTGTTAAAAATATTGGATGAGAGCGCTGAAAGATATGAAGTATTGGCACATTTTAAAAAAGAAGTATAAAATATATTACAAATCGCAACTTTTTTGTTTCGCTCATCATCCGATGCTAACCCTGCTCTATTATATAAGTGGTAAAGCCATGCTGCAGCTATATTTCAGTTGTAGCACGAATGGGTCGGCTTGACCGGGACAGGACCATGCTCTCACAGAATACCAGTGTAAAATAGCAGCGTAATACTGCTGTGTTTCGTGTAGTGAGTGTAGAGATCCGGAGACCCTTTTTACTGGAATCGAGGCATTCCATCTTAGTCCTCAGGGGTGACAGGCGTGTGACGTGTTACAAACAGGTTTTGATTCTTAATTGAAGAAAATTGCGTATGTCTATGGGCCACAGCAATCATTTACCATTAAGTGGACTGTGTGCTCGTTTGTCACCCAATGCAAATATATAAAATAATAATAATACAAAAATATAGCCCATGGTACACTTAGAAGGAACATCTACATCTACAACGTCTACATGGATGACCTCCACCTCGCACGTGTAACAGAAATTAATTAATATAATGGAATAATTTTTATTCCGTTATATCCATTAATTTTATGGATACGTGGTAGAGCCATGCTGCAGTTATATTAGTAGTATAGTTGTAGTACGAATAAGTCGGCTCGGCCGGGTAAGGACTACGATTTCACAGAATACCAGCGTAAAATAGCAGCGTAATGCTGCTGTGTTTCGTGTAGTGAGTGTAGAGAACCGGAGACCCTTTATACTGGAATCGAGGCATTCCATCTTAGTCCTCACGGGTGACAACGCATCTGCATTTGGATTTGTAATCGAGGATAGATGTAAATGTCTATGGGCCGCAGCAACCACTTACCATCAGGTTGACTGTGTGCTCGTTTGTCCCCCTATCCTATAAAAAAAATATTAGCGACTCGCCCTGGATTCGCATCTCGACAACAGTGATACCTACCAGGTCCAATTATTGTAAATCTAAACTATCCAAGAACTCACTCAAAACACATAAAAATTCATCAAAATCGATATAGCCATTTTCTAGTTTTTGGAATACTAACGGACGGCAGTAGATTTTTATACAGATAGATTATAAAAAAACTTATTGAAAGTCATTTAAATTTGCCACTGGCAAAAACTTCATTTCTGGAAAGAACTAGCAAGAAATCCAGCTGAATTTATTCTAAACATTTATTTACAATTTAATATTTTATACAATAAAGATATAATTAGATATTGCAGAAGTAGGTAATGGCCTTTAACCCAGGCTAATTGTTTCATAACCCTCCCAATGAGAGGAATCTTGTGCACAGAATTCAACTAGTAACTAAGCTATAACTTCACCTTATAAAAACAAGCAATTGGAAGCAACATAAAAGAATAGAAAGTTATTATGATCGCCAAATGTGGTAAAAAAGACAAATTAATACTCTCATCAATGCCAAGGGCACATGTCCAGCAGGAAATTACTTGCAGGCTGATTATCTTTTATAGGAGAGGGGGCACACGAGCATACGGCTCACCTGATGGTAAGTGATTACCGCCTACATGAACAACCGCAACGCCAGGGGAATTACCGGCCTTTTAAAAAAGTAGTAGGTTCTTTTCTTGAAAGTTCCTAAGTCATATCGGTTCGGGAAAATCTCTGGTGGTAGTCGATTCCACGGAAGTTGTGCGAGGAAGAAAGATTCTTTTAAATCTCACAGTGGTGGACCGCCAGTCATCCAGATGGTATGGATGTTTTTGCGAGCTTTGTCGCGATGTGCGATGGTTAAATACTGCGGCTGGAATTAGTCCGAATAATTCCTTTGAGCACTCTGCGCTGGATGCAGTCAAATGGAAGGAGCTGGCACTGGCACCCAAGACAAGAGATGGCAACAGTATTTCATGTGCGGCTGAGGAGGTACGACGGAGAAGTCCTTTTGAGCTGTAAACACGCAAACTTGTGTCTTTTGGGGATTAAACCGCACTAGATTTAATTGCCCCAGTTCGAGACTTTGTTCAACAAAGTCTTGTTTCGAGACACAAGCTTGTCCCGGTACTAACCATGTGACACTTATCTCTTAGGCGACGTTAACATAGACTTAGAAAAATTCGACAACATCCGAGTCCACTACATTAGTAGTATGTCAGAGAGTGGTCTAACAAGCGCGGTATCCGATTACACAATAATTGAAATACGCGGTAAGGAAACAACTCGCTGTTGCATAGATCACATTTTTACTCGTACGCTCTCGTTAGATCTGTACTTGGCCGCGCTCGGAACTGTATTGGCCTGTATTGACCATCGCGTGTATATACTCTCGTGCGTAGGATTAGACCAAGCATAAATACAGAGTGAATACAAAAATAATTCAACAGATTGATAATCATAAAATTAAAAATTTACTTAATAATCTAGATTGGAGCGAAGTCAGAGATACAGAGTGTCCAAATAAAATTTACAATTGCATCAAAAATAAATTAAATGATTGTTACAATGATTCAAAATATATCAAAAAAGTAATAAAATAAGTAATAGAAATAAAGAACCCTGGATAAATAGTAAAATAAATAGCATGCGTAAAAAGAAGGACGAATTATTCATTAAATGGAAAAAAATCCTACGGACAAATTACTAAGATTAGAGTATAATAAATTAAGGAAAAAAAACACGTAAAATAATAGAAAAGTGTTAACATAAATATTATATGGAACAAATAAATACTAATAAAATGGATCTTAGAAATTTATGGCAAAATTTGAATACACTATCTGGTCGAAACAAAAATTTAGTTGATGAGGCAATATTAAAAACATTTAATAAGAATAATATTGACGCAAAATCAATAGCTAATAACTTTGCAAAAGAATTTAGAAATTGTGTTAAAAAAATCCTGCCAAAATGTAACTAACGGCTTCTAGATGAATCAGAATATATTATGTTCCCCGAAAATAAATCTACGTATTTTAAAAGAGCCTAAAATGTGTGACGAAGATTGTAAAAAACCTTAAAATCAATAAAGCTCCTGGTGTGGATAATATCCGATGTGTCGACATACAATCTATCTGTGATAAGATGATAAGAATTATTATTAAATTAATAAATAATAGTATACGACAAGCAAAGTATCCAGATGAAATAAAAATAGGCATTGTGAGACCGATATATAAAAAAGGTAGTCACAGTGATTATGCCAACTATAGACCAATTACTATCCTACCAGTCATTGACAAGATAGTAGAAAAATACGTTTGTAATCAGATACAATACGTTTTCAACCTAACAAATCTACCTCTAAACTGCTGTCAAAATTTACAAATGATGTAAACACTTCTACTATTTGTAGATGTGTAGACGCTTCACATGACCCTATTAATTGAACAATTCAATAATAAAAGCATCCAAGTACCCGTATCTCATACAGTAATTACAAGAAATATTACCAAATAAAAATTAATTGTGCCTAGGATCTCAAATTATGGTATTATGTTAGGCGAACTATTGAATTTTTAATCCCAACTCTTATAAACAACAAACAGATCAGATCAGATTAAAACATTCAAAAAGATTTAAATACAAAAAACTATAAACAAAAACTCTAAAAATATTATTACGATAATATAAAGAACTTCGTCTTATAAAATCAATCAGAATCATAGTTATAATTTAGTTTGTATAATAGTGAAACAGCCTGTATAAAGTTAAGTAATTTGCGCTGCCTAATAGAACCGGTTCGTCGAATAGTCCCAGATGAGAATTGCAAATGGGTGCTTACCACTTACACAATAAAGAAGGCGTATTTATATGTATATACATTTTTTTTTTATTTTTAGTAAATCAATTAAATATTTATGTAAAGCAGTGCGTTAGTTGCGAATGTGAGTACCAATACAAACCATTATTGGTTTAATGGTACAAATCAAGCAAATATGTAAGAATACTTTTGATAAATAAATAAATAAAAAATAATATATTTAATTAAACTAAAACTGTATAAAAACGGTTGTTATTATATAAATAAAAACATGGTTGATAATAACCCCTGGGAATGAGGTGGTCGCTTCCAAGCTGTTTCTAAAATAAATTTTGTAAATATTCTGTGACCCTTGACATTATAATTTTTTTTTAAAGTCCCGCTGGGTTTCTTGCTGGTTCTTCCCAGGACAGAGGTTTTTTTTTTTCGAACCAGTGGTAACGTAAAATATTGACTTTCAATAATAATTACTTGTAATCTATATTGAATAAAAAATTATTCTATTCTATTCTTAAATAAAAGAAATCACTATATAAATATGTTTTCTCATAAACATGGTTTACCACGCCTCCACAGTTATTAAAACTCACTTGTACAATTATAAAAGTTTGTTCCAGACGAAAACTTTAATTACACATTTCATAACACGTCTGCGGCGAAGGAAAACGTTGTGTGGTTACCTGCATGAACGGGAATTATTTTACTCAAAGGCATTTGAGGCAATTCGGATTGAAGCAACATACCCTCACTACAACAGAGCGCAACGCCTTCTTCTAAAACAAACAGACGTATATACGTGGTAGAGCCACTCTAGCAGCTATGCAGGGTTGCTGGGAACTCGAAAACTTTCTGGCAGGGCGTGATAGGAGAGTCAAAATGCTACAAATTTGACCCGCATGGCCGAAAATGAACAGGTCTTGAGATATACGGATTATTAAAGATTTTTTAATAATCACCTAGAATTTTGTAATAATATCTAAATAAAAATAAAACCTTTCTTTTTGTATACTTTCTTTTAAGTTTATTTTTTTTCTTGAAGCTTAAATCTTAAAGAATTTTTAATGATTAGGTGGATAGGGCCAATTCCGTGGCCTGCACTAAGTCCTGATCTGACGCCACTAGACATGTACGTTTGGGGTCACATCTAGGACTTAGTCTGCGTGACACCAGTGAATTCTCTTGAATAACTTCTAATGCGTATCTTAAATGTGGCAGATCAGATGAGGGCCACAATATCTTCAAAAATAATGAAAACCGAAGTTAGGAAAAGAATCAGGACGTGTATCCGCAATCAAGGGGCTCATATTGTGCTCAATATGATGTTTAATCTTTAAAAAGCTTAGTAAAAGAAAATCGTTTAAAATTAAAAATACCAACATTAGTATATGTGTCATAGTAATTTTTGAAGTACGTAACATTTTATGATACATAAAGAGTAAAAAAATAATAATTTATTAAGACCCATAATTTTTTATTGTAAATACTTTTTGTACTTTTTATGATTGTATTCGCCTGGTTGAAAATAAATAAACTTAAAAGAAAGCAAAAATATTTTATTTTATTTAGAATTTAATACGAAATTCTGAATGATTGTCGAAAAATTTAAAATACCATATATATATATATATATATATATATATATATATATATATATATATATATATATATATATATATATATATATATAATAATAGTAATAAATACTCTTTATTGCACACACAATAATACAAAGAACAACAAACTATAGATAAATTTATGTACAATTAGGTGGCCTTATCGCTAAACAGCGATCTCTTCCAGGCAAACCTTGGTGAAGGAGATTTTTACATACAAAAATATAGAAGTGTGCATAAATAGTAGATAAAAAATCATGCATAACACACACACACATATATATATATATATATATATACATACATATACATATATACATACATAATCACACACATATATACATATTTATACATATACATATTTATAAATATTTTTATAACACATTATAGCTACACATTATATACATACCATATATACACAAACCTTATCAAGTATAGTAGATATGATAATGAAATATATTAAGTAGAACACATATTTAAATAATAATTTTTAACCATTTTTTTGAAAGACTCAATGTTTTGGGCTTTCTTAATTGTTAAAGGCAGCGAGTTCCATAATTTAATTGCTTTGACACAAAAGGAAGAATTAAAAAATTTTGAATTGTGAGCAGGCATTCGCAAAATAAGTTTATCAGATAATCTGGAATGATCTTTATCTGCACCCGCAAACTCAAATTTTTCCTTTAAATACTTCGGTGTTTTAGGATCAAATAGTACACAGTACAGTTGAGATAGAATGTGAGTATTCCGACGAAGTCTGATAGGAAGCCACTTGAGCTTAGTACGAAACTCAGAAACATGATCATATTTGCGGAGGCCAAATATGAACCTAATAGCGAAATTCTGGAGACGCTCAAGTTTATTTAATTGATCCTCAGTAAGATTAGAATAGCATACATCAGCATAGTCAAGGATAGGGAGTAACAAGGACTGTGCCAGTAAAATTCTAGTAGGAATCGGTAATGAGTTACGCAAACGTCGTAAGGAAGATGATGCCGCGAACATCTTTCTACTGGACTCTTTAATATGTAGGGACCAAGAAAGATTTTGATCAATGTGTAATCCTAGGTCTTTTACAGATTTGCTAAAAGGTATCACAACACCATCAATAACAATAGGTGGTAGGTTATCCCAACAAATTCTGGAAGTTACAGTACTATTTCCAACAATAATGGCTTGGGTCTTATTGGGATTTAAATCGAGCCCGAACGACCTGCTCCAATCATGTATTGCAGCAAGATTCATATTAGTGTCATTGATGGCATTAGGAAGGTTCTGGAGTGATGTATGGGAGTAAACTTGAAGATCATCTGCATACAAATGGTAGAGAGAAGAAATTCGTGAAGTAACAGAATTAATAAACACAGAAAAAAGGAGAGGAGACAACACGCCACCTTGTGGTACACCAGCAGTTAGTTCACACCACGAAGATGTGGCACCCCCTACCATAACCCGCTGCCGGCGGCCACGCAAATAGCTTTGAAACCATTCAATTGCCGCTGGAGATATGTTAATAGAGCGTAGCAGACTCAGCAATACATCAAAATCGACGGTGTTAAAAGCATTACTGAAATCCAGTAGCGTAAGTAATGTGAGCTGCTTTTGGTCCATACCCCAACGAATATCATCTGTGATTTTAAGTAACGCTGTAACCGTACTATGACCAAGTCTGAACCCCGATTGAAAGGAGTCAAGAAGGGAGTTTTTATTTAGGAAGAGGTTAAGTTGTGCAAAGACTAAACGTTCAAGGACTTTTGAAAGGAATGGAAGGATAGATATAGGTCGATAATCTGAGGGAGAACAGGGGTTCTTCTTTTTAGGAAAAGGAATGATATTTGCTTCCTTCCAAATTCGAGGAAAGGATTCAGAGGATATGGAGTAATTGAAAATATGAGTTAAGATAGGGAGAATAATGTCAATCAGGGGGACGATCATTTTACGGCTAATTTCATCACATCCGATGGCACTTGACGATATGGACAAAACGCTCTTTTTAACATCACAGTCGGAAAATTGATTGAAGGTGAACGGCGAGAAATTAGGAGTTGATGCTTTGGACAGATTGTTTAAAGTATATGATTTTATATTATCGTTTGAAAACGAAGAGGTAGATGAGAAATGTTGATTTAATGATTCAATGTCAACGTCTTCATTCGAAATAGTAGATTCTTTAGATTTTCCGACTCCTATAGATCTGAGAAACTTCCAAATTTTTGCAGGGTCTCCGTTCTCGACTGATCTCTGAACATGGCGTTGTTGTGCGTCTCTACAAATTGTATTGCAGCGATTCCGTATGCTCCTATACTTGTCTCTATTGTGGTCCGATTTATCACTGTTATAAATAAGCCTAGCTTTATTTTTCTTATTTAACAGTGATTTAATATCGTCTGTTAGCCAAGGTGCAGGGGAGTGTTTAACTTTAACTGGTCTGATTGGTGCATGGGTGTCATAAAGGTCAATCAAAATGTAATTAAATGTTTCCACTTTTAAGTCTATAGAATCTGCAGAGTATACAGCAGACCAGTTAGCATTCCGGGAATCGTCTTGTAAACGTTCTATATTCATCCCACTAAAATTCCGTAGCATCAGTACCTTGCCTCGAAGTTTAGGAGTACGTATTTTATATGAAAGAAAGATGAGGTCATGATGAGAGAATGCCACAGCTGCACATTGACCATGCTTTGACACGTGATCAGGAGATGAAACTATGATAAGATCTAACAGGGATGAAATACAGTTAGGCAAGGTGTGTGTAGCATTAAGTGGCAGAATATGTAAATTACACGAATCAGTAATAGAGTGCAGCTTTTTAGTGCGGTGATTATTCTTTAACATACAAGTGTTAAAATCGCCCATAAAAATAATATGATTGTATAGAGGAGTCAGATCTTCAAGTGTTTTCTCAAATGAAGGGAAATAATTTACATGGAGGGATGGGCTATAAAAGACGCCTAGTAAGATTTTGGTGTTAGGTAATATAATTTCCAACAAGAGATGTTCAGCTTCATTAGGCAAGGGTGCATGAGTAGACAATTTAATAATCTTAAAAGGAATATCATATCTAAGGTAAATTGCTACCCCACCACCACTCTGGCCTACTCGGTCATTTCGAATAAGATTGAATCCTGGTAGTGAATAGCAGGTAGATGGTAAACATGGTTTGAGCCACGTTTCGGATACAAGAATAGCGCTGAGGAAGCTAGTGTTAAATGATGCAAGCATGTCTGGAAAATGTGCCGGAATACTTTGGGCATTAATATGAATAACATTGAAATTTTTCAGAACATCTGAGAATTGAGAAGATATGACTTCGTTTAGAGGAGTGAGATCTGTACTGTGAAAACTATCGTCACTACTGCCGCTTTCTGAGTAAGGTGTCACAAAGGAATCATTACTTGAATCAATATAATTGAACGACTCAAAACTCATAATAAGCCTTTCTTTTTATGAACAATATATGATATGGTAATGCGTATGTATATATAGCGATATAAAATGATAAAAATAATATATAAATATATACTCGTAGATAAATAATAAAAATAAGCAAAAACGAACTAGTTCTTCTTCACCTACCAGCGTTACCAGAAGATCGATCGATCAAAAACGCAACTAAACTATCAGTAGTACATAGTTACACTTCATACGTACACAAGTTACTGCAAAAAGTAGTATAGGCTAATAATATTACAAACAGTAGCACTAATCGATATTACAAACAAATAGAAAAATTAACAGTAGGTCTTAAAAGTAAACAAATTAATTTTATTGAAAAATTTTTGTAAGCCAATAAGTTAATGTAAAACTTTGAGTATGAGTTGGCTGTATGGTCATTCGATCTTTGCCTATATTGATACCAACAAAATTTACTTTGACAGACTTACGTCAATGTGGAAATTAATAATTTTACCCTTTTTAATTATAGTGCCACCAACTTATCTGTTCAGTTTACAGAGTCGCTAGTGGAGTGCTTACTATTGCCATTTAAGAAATTCGCCGAGGAAATAGGTGACTACATATTCATTAGGTACACATAATATAAAATAAAACAAATTTCGTGTTAATATATTAAAATTAGTGAGAATTAGTGTTATTATATATATTATTTATATTTTATAAAAATGTCATTTACAAAATGGCGGCCTTAGTTCCAATTTTGTCCACCTGAACAGATAAGTTGGTGGCACTCATTGAGCTATTATGTACTACGTACTAGAGGAGACACCGCATTCAGCTACTCTGTTCCACTCAACTGCGGTTCATGCACTGCACTTTAATCAGTCACTCGCTAGGCGCTTGTAGGGTTGTCACGTGTTGTGTTGATTTAAAAAAAATCTCTTGATAAAAATATGCCGTCTTGTGTACTTAGATATTGCACAAATAATTCAAGAAATGTCAGTAAAAACCAAGGAATTACTTTTCATCGGTTAATAAGATACTTATTCAATAAAAAAGTATTATAAATTAATAATAAAACAAATTATTCCTAAGACGCCATCTCGTGTCACTGAATATAGATTATGAAATTAATATGTTCAGATGCGACATTTCCGTGGGTACTTAAGTATAGGACGAATATATTATTATACACATTTTTTTAATAGAAACATATATAAGTTATTATGATTTGGCAAAAATTTCCATGTTTAAATCCGCTTATTATTCTTTTATTTTATTTTTAAGTTTCCACATCAAAGTCAAAGTGGAATAAATTCGTCCATTTTTAACTCTCGCGTGCCCAGCATTTATGAACGATTATTTACAACATTTATGATTCTAATTTAAATAAATATATTTGTAATTTAAATTTTATGTTAATAAGTTTTGTTAAACATACATTTAGTACGTTTTTTTATATTTGACATAGATACCTTTTAAAATATTCAGATAAAAATATCATTAAAATGTAATTCTAACATAATATTATGTAATATTATATTAAATTAGCACATATACAAAATAAAAAACAATTTAAAAAATTGTACTCGATATAATTAACAATACAATATAAATAAACAATTATTACATACTGACCATTCTACTTACGTATAATCTATAATAACAAAAACTGACCGCGCAAGCGCAATGCGCGTTTATACCAACTGTGCGCGTTTAGACCGCGCATGCGCGAAGACATACGAGTAGTGCACAATTTTTGTTTGGAATAGCTTCTCTAGTACGTAGTACATAATAGCTCAATGGTGGCACTATACATTTTTATCAAACAATTGAAATCATTTTAACCTAAAACTACAATTTGTAATAACTTTGTAGTATCGGTAGAACGCAGTAAACAAATGCATATACTGAAGTAATGATCCGACTTAAAGTACCTATGCTAATGAACCAAACACTTTAATAAACGATTACAGAGAAATATTTATCTATCCAAAGTACCTAGCATTAGTAGTAAATATAGTAAACTAGTTTAAATATACTAAAGTACTTAGCTTAAATAACAAAAATAATCAAGTGAACAAGGGTAATCATTTTGCAGTGTATTGGTACAACAAAGTAAATGCAGTTATAACCATTACCCATGTTATTGAATAGTTGTATGCTGAAGTAATAACATAACTTGAAGTACCTATATTAATGAATAGAATACTTGAGTGGAAACTATGGCAGATGTTGGCCCTATAAAGCAATCTGGGGTAAGGGAACGGTTTGTTAACATAACCGTTACCTATGCCTTCTTAAATAAATATTGAATAGAAGGCCTAGTTTTATACTAAATTTCATATTCATGCTAAAAAGATAATACCTATTGTGTATTTTAATGAATCAGTTTTTGTATTTCATTTTAGGTATATGTTTTGTTGGGATTTGTCACAGATATATTCAGTCATTCTCAGATATATTCAGTATTCTGCGAGTTATTTACATCAATTTGTATTTACTAAAATATACAATCTGTAATACAAGCACATAAACATATTTTTATAAAACTAAAACTAAGGAAATAATACAATTTCATTTCATATTATGTGTTGTTTGTCCTACTCAAAATATAATAAAAATGTTAAAATTTTGTTGTTTTGCAGTACAAAAAGAGAAATAATCACTTTGGATAGCAAACTAAAGTAACTAAGTTTAGTAACAAATAGAATAAAAATAAGCGAAGTATACTTAGTTTTTATTATACTTCGGTTTTATTAAATGGCTGTTCAATAAAATGCTTCTTCTTCAAACGCTGTATGTAATATACAGCGTTTGAAGAAGTTTAATACAAAGTTACTTTGCCTTGATAACTCTCTTAGACCTAGCTGTAGAAATAACCTTGTTTCCTTTAGCACTATCTTCGCTAACGCTCTTCCCTGATAGTGATAACCCTTCCAAATCACCAGTAGAACAAGGAATAGATTTCAGATCAGCTAATGAGGTGGCGATATATCGCCGACCATTGGAACCAATTATGATTATATGACCATCTTTTGTCCAACATTTATTAATGCCAAACTGATTACGAGCAGCTAAGAAAAGGTCATGTCGACTCTTGGTCAGAAATTCCGATGCGGTTACACCAGTGTTTTTGAATGCAGTTTTAGAATACCGTATTAGATTTTTATTTTCAATATTATTGAACTTGACCAGAATGGGGCGCGGTTTACCATCTTTAGAAACACCTAGGCGATGACATCTGGTAATTACATCAGTGTGTATATCTGTCAATTTTAATTTGTCTGCGAACAATTTACATACTGTAGAAGGAAGGTCTTCTTCAGTATATATATATATATATATATATATATATATATATATATATATATATATATATATATATATTATATATATATATAGGGATATTATATAACCTATATATAATATGGCGGATGAGCCTAAGTAATTTTCTCATACCTTTGTTTTATGTTTTATATTACTAAGGAGCGCATTCCGGAGTAGTACAGCTGTAACAGAAAAAGTGTTTGAGAGAAAACCGGTACGGTGAGAGTAAATTTGCAGTACGGGATTGTTATGCGACCGACGATGGTAATTATGTGAAAAAACAAGGTATTGAAACTTGTATTTCAAATACCCTGTGGCTAGTAGGATAGTGAAAAAAGTTTTAAGAATTCTAAAATTCCTGCGTTGTGGGATATTCAACCATTTAAGTTGAGAGCGATAGAAAGAGACGTAGTCGTACTTTCCAGACCGAAAACGAAAGTTGTTGAGAAGTCGATCCAATATAATGACGAAGTAATTGTCATAATTTTGGCATTTAAAATTGGCATAATCAAACATAAGAAGAATAAGGATTGAATTAGAAGTTTATTCGTACAAGGCGGTAAAATATTTTCATATTTGTACAATCGTCTCAAAGTAGCACAAACTTTACGGCTAACTTCATCAACATGACTGCGTCAAGAGAACAATCCAAGGTTAATCCTATGTCCTTAGCACGAGTACTGTATGGAATTACCTCGCCATTATAAATCAGTGGATCTAATGATGTGTGACAAAGTTTAGCTAATTAACGTGCGCTGCCTAAGACTATAGCTTGGCATTTGCTAGGATTAACAGTGACCCCGTTCCTTCTTGACCAATTAAGAATCCAACTAAGGTCGGAGTCAATCACGCTTACAGCATTATTCATGCCAGTAACATTGGCATGAGCATACAGTTGCAAGTCGTTGGCACACATATAGTAGGGGGCACGAAAATTGCTAGTAATCATAATAATAAATATGGAGAATAGTATAGAGATAGAATAGAGAGAGAATTCCGCCTTGTGGAACACCCTTGGTTAAGTCAGACCAATCGGAAACCATATCGTCGATACCACGAAGATAAGAGGATACCCAATTCCTTGCTAATAAAGAAAAAACTATGTAGGAAAAGATGGCGACGAGAATATCATGGTCAACGCTATTACAGGCGTTAGTAAAATCTATTAAGACTAACACCGTCAACTTTCCAAACTTTATGTTATCACGCACATACTACGTTATTTAAAAGCGCCGTTATGATGTATATAATATGTGTGGTGTAATAAAATGCTTTTATTTAAATAAGTTTGTATCGGTCTTAGCGCTACAGCTTCTAAAACTTTTGACAAAATCGGCAAAATTGAGACAAGCCGGAAGTTTTTGAGGACACTGGACATTTTTGGCAAACGGAGAACAAAGGCCTTCTGACAGCATATAGGAAACTATCCAGTAAGCAATGAGCGGCTTATAATGATATGATATCATGGTGCGCCCTATGTTGTCATAACCTCTGACTTAAGTTTGATTAATACTTTTAAAACATCCTCCTCAGTGACAGTATAAAAAGAGAATGAATCAGTATGCCAAGATGACATGGAAGCGATATTATCTGAAATAGTTTTCATTTTAATGTTAGATGGGAGACATGCAGATGAAGAAAGGTGGACATTGAGATCATTAATTTAAGGGGAAAATATTTATTTATTTATAACAGGAAAACTTACAGCTTTTAATTAAAACTATATGGTATATAATATAATTTACAAAGTAAGCCTATTAAAAGTTTTCACAGATGAGTAATCGGTTTGGAAAAATACATGCAACATATATAAGTAGATATAATGTATACATTGATGTTGATTAGATATAAGAGTTCAAGAGTAAATTGCTACTGAATTCAGATGTTATCAATTTGCAGATACCACTAGTAGAAAAGAGGTCAGCCTTATCACAGTCCTTAGAAAATTTATTAAATGAGTTACATGCTCTTAATAAGAATGAGTTTTGCCTGTAATTTGATCTACATAAAGAAACAAGTAAGGGCTTGTAATAACGCAGTGAACGAGTGGGAACTGAGATATGTAATCTTTTTAATATATCAGGGCAGTCTAAACGATCTTGAGTAATTTTACTTAGTAAGACCAGGTCAGCTGTATAGCGCCTAGCTTGCAGCAGGAGGAGATGAAGACGAGAACACTGCAATTCGTAGCCTCCTTTGGATATATGAAATTTAGAACCTACATATCGAATGATTTTTTTTGAATCGCTTCGATTTTGTTAATATATATTTTATATTGAGGATTCCATACTTGACACGCATATTCGAGATGGCTACGAACAAGAGAACAAAACAGTATTTTCATTGATTTTAACTGACGGAATTTGCAACAAGACCTTAAAATAAAACCCAGAGCGTTATATGCTTTATTAACGATATCTTCCACATGCTGATCAAAAAAAAGCTTAGTATCAATAGTAACTCCAAGGTCCCTTATTTTATCACACCTAGTAACTGTCAAACCATTAAGTGTGTAAGAAAAATAAAGCATATCACGATTCCGCCCGAAGGACGTAGTATTACACTTCGAAACATTCAAGTCTGATTTGTTACGGATACAATAATTATCTAAGTTAATAAGATCGTTTTGTAGGAGATTCGAATCATAAGAGTTGTTGACTACTCTAAAAACTTTCATGTCATCCGAGAAAAGCAAAAACTCGGAGTTCTGGAAGCATGCAGCAATATCATTGATAAATATGACAAAGAGCAGAGGGCCAAGTAGCGAACCTTGCGGAACGCCAGAAGGGACACCCGTCCAGCAAGATGTAAACTCGTTTAAAATTACCGCTTGTGATCTATTAGAAATATAAGATGTAAACCATCTAAACAGATTGGCCCTGATACCAGCAGCAGATAATTTTTAAAGTATAGAATGGTCTATGCGATCAATAAATAATAATGCTTTGCTGTAGTCCGTGAAAATGGCATCAATTTGGTTTCCTTTATCCATGTTATAAGTAATAAAGTCCGTGAATAGCAAAAGATTAGACGTAGTTGATCTTTTCTGAAGAAAACCGTGCTGTTGAAGTATAAAGGTATGTTTAATTGCAGGATACAACTGGTTATATACAATTCTTTCAAATACTTTTACGATTAGATTTAATTTTAATATAGGACGATAGTTTTCAATTTGATTTTAGCACCTTTTTTATGAATGGGAGTTATAAATGCAGATTTCCATCTTGCAGGCATTGAACCCTCAGAAATAGATCTTTTAAAAATAAATGATAAAGGTTTAGATGTAGTTTCGGCACACTTAGGAAAATAGCCAGAAGCCCGTCAGGACCACCTGATTTGTTTAAGTCAAGTGATTTTAGCAGCCTTTTTACTTCACAAAAACTAATTTCGATTGAAGAGATATCATTAGAAGTTATGGCAGCTATATTATTTAGGTTAACTGTTGAGTTACTAGATTGAGTGAGAAGTTAGAATTAAAATATTGAGCAAAGAGATAACTAATATCTTCTCCTGAATTAGCAGATATACCAGAGTACGTTATACAAGAAGGATATGTAAATATTATTCTTTTTATTTCTGATATAGGACCAAAACATTTTAGAATGACTTTTTAACCTATCTTTAACATTACCAATGTATTTGCCATACAGATCCTTCTCAATTCTCTTTACTCTTTCTCTTAATAAGATAAATGTATTTTTATCACTTAAATTATCGTACACTTTAAACTTCTTACGATACTTATTTTTTTCATTAATTAATTTTATAAGTGCATGGTTGAACCATGGTTGATATTTTCTTTTGTTTTTAAATGACGGGGGAACATATTTATCACGAATATAATATATTATGTTGTAAAAAGTATTGACCGCATCATCAACGGTACCACTACTAAGAATTTCGTCCCAATTAGTCGAACCTATCTCTAAGTTTATTATATCATAATTGCCCTTACTATAAGAAAAATGAGACATGTTTAGAGTACGGAAGGGACTGAAGCTCGACAAAGTTAACACGAATTGATAAAGCTTTGTGATGCTGGTCTTCCGGCACCAAGGGGTCTTGGCAGTGTTCAACTTTTACATAGTCATTGGATAAAACGAGATCAAGTAAACGGTTATAAGTGTTGTACGCTCGATTGTTGCAAGTTACAGAAACTTTAAGTTTCAATAAAATATTGCACATGTTCACCTTTAGCACCGCAAGCTTCGAGACCTGTTTGAGTATTAGACCAGAAAATAGAACTCATATTAAAATCGCCTATAATGAGGAATTTGTCATTAGGATTTGCTGATGTGAGTGACTCTAATGTCGTGCAAAAGTTAATAACTTGATCAGAGAAGGAAGCACCCATATTTTCATTACAAAGGTAAAGAGCACATATGTTAAGTTTTATGTGGCGCTTAGAGCGAGGGCATGGTAGCGTCAATGAAACCCAGACATCTTCAGCTGAGGAACACCACTCAGGTTTGTCTACCGCTACGATGTTCTTGCTTACCGCTATAAGCACACCACCGCCTTGTTTAGTTCGATTAGGATCACGATCGTGACACCAAACACAATAATGATCATCGAATAATTCCGCATCAAATATGCCATCCAATAACCAGGTCTGAGTTAATGCGATCAGATCATAGTTGTTAATTGCACATTAAACTCATGAGTTTTCGATCTAAGGCCCCTAACATTTTGGTAGTAAGCGTGTAAGGAAGCCATCATGATTATTTGAAACATTCAATATGAATAAAAGAATAAAATTTATACATAAGAAATTCAACTTATAGTGCCAGATAAAGTATTTGTTGGTTATTTGAGTAAAAAATAAATATACGGTAACAAATAAATAAAAAGTTATAAATAAGATTTCAAGCATTAAAATTGTGTCATCTACACTTATTGAATGCACCACAAGTGCACAGTAATAATTAACTATTTTTTTCCTATACCATCTTAAATGAAGATAATATGCAACAAGAACATTTGTTTTATAAACCAAGTTTGATAGTATAAGCGGCAATACACAGAATTTAAATCGGTTGTCTAAATTCACTGCTTTAGTGTAGAATATTACTTGTGAAAATACAAATGAATAAATTGAATAGCTAAGGTTAGTAATACGAGTAATTAACAATGTAGTATAATTACAGCCACTAGATATTTTTACTTTATCAAATTCACAAAATATATAATATACTACTATATAATAAGACGGTAGTAAACAAGTGACATCGTTATAAGTATTGTTTACTGCGCTGAGAAGGAAAAGACGAACCGATATATAAAAAAATATAACCAGAAGCAATAAATGGTAATAGCGCATTGAAGTAATATGTACTTACATACTAGAACAGCTATTTCAAACAAAAAATATGCGCTACTCTGTGTTCGCGCGGTTGGTTTTTTTATCATAGAATAAACATAGGTAGAATGATCCATGGGTAATAGTAGATTGTACCTATTGTTAAATAGATAAATTATATCGAGCCAGATATTTAAATTTTGTTATTTATTTTGTATATTATATATTGCTTATTTAATATAATATTAGATAATATTATATCACAATTACATTTTAATGATATTTTTATCTGTATATTGTAAAAGGTATCTATGTCAAATATAAAAAAAAACATACTAAATGTATGTTTAACAAAACTTAGTAACGTAACACTTAAATTGGAAATATATTTATTTAAATTAGAATAAGAGTTGTTCATAAAGGCTGGATACGCGAGAGTTAAAAATGGATGAATTTATTCCATTTTGACTTTGATGTGGAAACATAAAAATAAAATAAAAAAATAATAAGCAGATTTAAATATGAAAAATTTAGCCTAATTATATTAACTTATATATATTTCTACAAAAAAAAAGTGTATAATAATATATTCATTCTATGCTTAAGTATCCACAGAAATGTCGCATCTGAACATATTAATTTCATAATCTATATTCCATGACACGAGATGGCGTCTTAGGAATAATTTGTTTTATTATTAATCTATAATACTTTTTCTTCTTATTAACTTACGAAAAGTAATTCCTTGGTTTTTACTGACATTTCTCGAATTATTTGTGCAATATCTAAGTACATACGACGGCATATTTTTATCAAAATATTTTTTTAAATCAACAACACGTGACAACTCTACAAGTGCTAGCGAGTAACTGATTAAAGTGCGGTGTATGCACCGCAGTTGAGTGGAACAGAGTAGCTGAATGCAGTGTCGCCTCTAGTACGTAGTACATAATAGCTCAATGTAATAGCGTAAGTGGTTTTTAGAAAATAAATTAATATGGAACCGATCGTGTTTACTTACAGTTGCAGTGTGAGAAGTGATCCCTGGTATAAAGATAATAGGAACACAAATTGCATGCACAAAACAATTTAAACAGGTGAGTATTAGGCGTAACTACAGACAAAAGACTGTGATAAGGCGGAAAGAAACACCGGTTCTCAAACTATGTTTGGCTGTTGTTGAAAAATATATGTAAATGTTTAAATGGCACCAGAAACTTAAAAGTAATAAATAAACAAAGGATTATTTGTAAGTTAACGCAGCTTGACTAGGTCCGATTCCGATTTTATATTGTAGACTTGCCATGTATCGATTTTCCTCACAAATATCTTCCCGTACTTATTTATTATACGTATTTGTAGTTTTTTTCTTTTGCAGCAATTTTAGTTTTATTCAACAGCATCTTTTTGGAATATATAAGGTGATCATTTATGTAAATACGGGTGTCCTTTTAGACCAATATCTTCCGTAGAAATATCTGAGATTGCTTTTAGTTTTACTGAAGCCAAGAGAGTAATCCTTCCATGTCTCTGATTGCGATGAATTATTTAGAAATTCATGAAAAGCAAAAAAAGTTTAGCAAAACTTCCCAGTTCTGTACAGTACGGCAAGATTTATATTTTACAAAAGTTCTTTGCGCCTTTTCATTGCTAGGCGTACGTCGCTAGTGATCCGTAGAACTGATGGGCGTTTAATTTTAACCTCACGTTCTGGCGCATATATATGGTAAATAATTTAAAATTGAACTCCATAACCATTTTATTACCGAAATCGGTATTTAACACCGGAGACTAGTCAATGGCAGAGACATCATTAATTAAACTATCTCTATTAAATCGAGCATAGTTGCGTA
The DNA here is from genome assembly GCA_036936625.1 of Parnassius smintheus behrii. Lineage (NCBI taxonomy): Eukaryota > Metazoa > Arthropoda > Insecta > Lepidoptera > Papilionidae > Parnassius > Parnassius smintheus. The sequence goes on from JAUPFT010000024.1 coordinate 5,797,267, forward strand.
AACTTTATTGTATGAGAGATATGTTGAGGTGATCTCAATTTATATGAGAGAAATATTAAGTCATGTTTCAAAAAACCAGGAGCTGGGAACTGACCATGATTTGCAACTTTATCAGAAGATGTAATAATTAAATCGATCCATCAAAGAAATATTAGAGTGAGTAGCTTAAGGGGAAGAATGGAGGGGTTGACCGAGTTAACGATGGATCGTAACTTTTGAGAATTAGAGGAGTTTTGACAACGCCGCCACAGATCATAAATGTATTTTTTTTAGACTTAAGATAATCGAAGAGTTTTATCAATTATTCGTTTTTATAAATTCAAGCTTTTTCGGATAAAGAGTAATCTAGAGATCCATCCCGGCAATGCTTTCTATACGCTCGTAAAGTTTTATCACAATCGGGTCACCCATTCCGAAGATTAGTCACCACGAAGACATTTTTTTTTATAGGATAGGGTGACAAACGAGCACACAGTCCACCTGGTGGTAAGTGGTTGCTGAGGCCCATAGACATCTACATCCATCCTCGATTACGAATCAAAATGCAGGTGCGTTGTCACCCGTGAGGCCTAAGGTGGAATGCCTTGTTTCCAGTAAAAAGGGTGTCCGGTTCTCTACACTCACCATACGAAATACAGCAGCATTAAGCTACTATTTCACGCTGGTATTCTGTGAGAGCGTGGGCCATCCCCGGTCGAGCCGACCCATTCGTGCTACAACTATACTTCTAACATAACTGCAGCATGGCTCTACCACGTATAACAGACACATATACATACACATACACATACAGATAAACTGATTTTTTAAGTAGCAACCCCCTAAGCCTAATAGAAGTTACTTCAATATTGCAGATGGACATTTATATTTAATTTATATAATTATAGTTTTGATATTTACTACGCTCTGACATTCTATTTGTGTAGTTGCTTTGATTAGTAAGCCGAAGTGGCAATGGGCTAGTCATATAACTCGAAAACCGACAACCGATGGGGAAAAAAGGTTCTCGAGTGGCAGCCTCGTGCCGGTAGGCGTAGTGTAGGGCGACCCCCCACTAGATGGAGTGACGACCCGGTAAGACATGCAGGAGGAAGTCGATTGATGCAGGTGGCTCAGGACCGTGATTTGTGGCATTCCTTGGTAGAGGCCTATGTTGTGATGACGAATGATGAAATATAGATATTATATTAATATATAATATCTATATTTCATCATTCGTCTTATATTAGATATGGTATTTATTGCGTTATGACATTCACAGTGTAGTGTGCAGGTGGCTTTATTGTTTTGCTTTATTATTTTATAAATCAATTTATACTACTGTTCGGTCACGGTTCCAGAAACAGTGTTATCCGAAGGACTCTTGTCTCTATAAATGTTCTCTCGGTTTTAGGAACTTGTGAAATATTTACAGGCAATAGCAGTACATCCGACAGTACGACTTTGGTCTCTTGGGAGATAACTAAAACTCTAGTGTGGGAATTGTGGGATGCTACGAACGTCGACACTTCTGGAAACCGTCATCTCAGGGTCGTCTATAGCCGTGGCGGAATTACAGGGGTTGAACTGAGCAAGAATGAGCCTCCGAGAGATTACTACAAATTTCGTCCGTGTACCACGTGCGTTGAAATTGTTAAAGGCATATCTGCGGTTGGTCTTCGCCGCTGGTTATAAGAAGGCTAGTTAAAAAGACATAAAAAACTTATATGTTTCAACACTGGTTACCCGGAAATGATTTGTGTATTTTAATTTTGTTCGAGGGTATATTGCTCGCCAAGTGTCTGTCCTTCCTGTATTATCATATCCCTTCCGTACACACTGAAGGGGGAGGCGCTCCTTATCGAGATGAACTGGTGGGAAAGCCGAGCCAATAAAGGTTCGCGCGCTGCCCTCGAGCGTCCTCTTGCCGCGCGCCGCTAGTCTAAACCGCACCACCTGGGGCAGTCGCGCCGCAGAAAAAACCGCCTCATGTAGTGTGAGAATTCGTCGCGCATCGCTCTTGCTTCGCACCGCTAGCCTGGATCGCATCTCTGGGGCGCCCCAGAAGAAATCACATCACGTCGCGCCAGCTCCTATTTTCAACGCACAACCGCAACAGAAGCGTCGTCCGAAGCATCAGAATCGCACCCCGGTAAGTGTGTTTCCAGCAATTTGCTACTTGAGCCTTTTGTTTATTAGCTAACCTGCCCCATTTTGTTTCTCCTTATTGGCTCAAGTAGAACTCCCTCCTAACCTTGGCAAGCAATAGATTTGGAAGAGCGAGTGCATTGTCCAAGGTTGTCGTGGGCCACGTCCGCCATCTTGTTGAGGCATAAGAAGCCAACCGCGTATACAGTCCACCTAGTATAACACCTCGCACAATAGGGTCAGGGCTCGACCTGGGAATCGAACTCGGGAACCCCTAGGCCCGCCGCCCAACCAAACACATAGGGTGAAAAAAATATATTTTCATACGAACACACAGCACACATTTATTTTAGCATAATTAAAAACTTTTTTTGTATAATACGTAATCTCATGTCTCTAGAACGTTTTGTATGGCTATGGAAGAGCGGGAGTCTCTGACACAAGTGCCTTAATGTACTTAAAAGATGCTCCCTACCCTATGCAAATTGTAAAATACCAAATTAAATAAAAGATTATTATTAAGTATTATTACGTTATTTTCTCGTTCAAAGACTAAATATGGACATTCAGCGAAGAAACGCAGCCAGCGTTCTTGACACGATAACAGTAGGACAGTATGACAATATACATTTTTATATTTAGTTTTTTTTTACTATTGTAATAAATATCTTAAATTATATTATTTTATAGTGGGAATAAGTTCATCCATTACCATTACAGCTTATTAAAGTCCACTGCTGAATATGGGCCTCCCCCATAGATTGCCTCATATGGGATATTTGCTACAGTTGGCACGCTTGGCAAGCGGGTTGGCAACCTTAGTTTTTATTTTTATTTTTAGTCGTTATTAGGAAAACGCTGTTGCCCACCTTCAGGTTAGTTTTCCTCTGCCGCCTCTTACGACACCCACGGGACGATATGGGCTAGTGGACGTTCTTACACCGCCGATAGATGGCAATGACTTCATATAAATATTTAAGAAGAATGTAATTTAGCGTGATATGATCTGTATGTTAAAAACTACATTTACGTAATAAAATATTCAAAAAAAAATGGCTATGGGTTTTATAATAGTTGTTGTGGTTCGCCGTGGATATCAGAGTACACCAGCAACCTGAGTTGGAATTCCGCTGACATTAGCAATTTCGTTAATGTCAACGAAATTGTTAATTGCAATTTACCATGTGCTCGGCGGTGAAAGGGAATTTCATGAGGAAATCTGCATACATTTTTATTCCTTAGGAATAAAAATATTTCAATGGCAACACACACCGGGACAACGTGGTACATCAACTGCTTTGCTCCATAACAGCGTTATTATAATCATATATAACAGTCTTACTTACACAATTTGCAAAAGTTATTGGCGAATATGAGACTATAGACCAAAAAGCCATAAGGGAAAACACCAGGACAAAAGACTTTCATAATAAAATCATCCCTCGTATGCTCATGACTAGACACTCTACTCATTATCAATCAATACTTCTGTTTAATAGATTAACTATTAGTTCAAAAAAATGTTGTACAAGAGTAGCTTAAAAATACTTTTAAAAATTTCCTACTGGAAAAATGTTATTACAGTGTTGAAGAGTTTCTACATGCTAATGCTATTAAATAACATTCAATGTTTTAAAACTTTTGATGACATTTTAAGAAATAATTGTATGTTATTTCTGACAAATATAATTATTAATATTTTGTGATATTTAATCATTGACTTATATATTACTAGCGTAAGGACCGGGCCGACTGAACAACTAAAACGGACCAGTGCGCTGGTCCCAAAGATTTCAAAAGGAAGGATGGGCCCATCTAAATATTTTACTCATAACTTTTTCATACAAGAAAATGTAGCGCAACCGTCCTAATACAAACGTCATATCAAAACACAACGTAATCAGGGTCGGATTTCGTAGTATGATTATCCTAAATAATTGTACCATTATTTCATAGTTTGTAGTATATAGTATCGTAATAATACTAAGTTAATAGTATTAAGCTAAGGTCGACTTGTATCATTATTGGGTCCTTTTACATTTTAATATTTACCCTACGATATCGAGAATTTCTGTATTGTACACGAGTACCGCGTTTTTTTTAATTAAATTAGAACTAGCTCCCTTTCTGGTCGATGCATTCAGGTTGCATCCTTAATATAACTATAATTAGGGGTTACTACGATGAAAGCTCTATGCTCCAGAAGCAATCGGTTTCAAAACAGAATGTCAAAATATTTTATGAATCAGAGTTTCAGATTCAATTAAGCAGATATGGTTTCCTATTCATCTTTTCGTTTTACCTTTATTGAATATAAAATATATTAGGTACCAATATACAAAATTTAACTTAAACTAAGTTCTTTAGACAAAAATTAACTAAAAATAAAATCGTCAAAAAAAGGAAACGTATAGATAAACTAGACGCGTGATGCCAAAATCCCTGCACATGGGAAAAAAGAAACATGAAACGTTAAAAGTAATATATTTTTTTAAATAGTATAATTTTATTTTATATGTACAATATTTTTGAGGGTCTGAATCCAACCCTGGCCTAATCTTAATATCGTAACTAAACAAACTGTAAAGTAAAACTTGAAAAATGCGTTTATATAATAACTTAATTGTAACAAAATTAATATAAGGTTATTTACCGATGATACGATATCCCATGTTCCTTTTTAATCTTTGTGTTGTAATTTTTGCATCCTTTTACCATGTAACTAGACATATTTATAACAGGCAAATCTGTCCTGCGCGCGCACCACTGTCGACCGATTCGCGTTGGTCCTAAACTGGAATTTTAGGGCCAGCGCACTGGTCCGTTTTAGTTGTTCGGTCGGCCCGGTCCATACGCTAGTAATATATAAGTCAATGGCTGGCCCTAAAATAACAGTTTAGGGCCAACGCGAATCGGTCGACAGTGGTGCATGCGCAGGACAGATTTGCCTGTTATAAATATGTCTAGTTACATGGTAAAAGGATGCAAAAATTACAACACAAAGATTAAAAAGGAACATGGGATATCGTATCATCGATTAATAAATTTATATTAGTTTTGTTACAATTAAATTATTATATAAACCCATTTTTAAATTTTTATTTTTCAGTCAGTTTAGTTATGTTACCAAGATTAGGCCAGGGTTGGATTCAGACCCTCAAAATTATTGTACATGCAAAATAAAATTATACTATTTTTAAAATATTGTTACGCGCCTAAGTCGACGGCACTAGCGCCATCGAGTGTCGAACCGAAGAACTAAACTTCTTGAAGTTTAAACCCGAACTCTCGGTACCTTGCGCGTGTTTACTTGAATATTCTGGATATTTCGGTGCTAATTTATATTTATAGGCGCTGCAAGATGCGATCGGGGAAGTATTGAAGTTGGCGAGACAAGCGAAGCTTCGGAGCGGAATAAAGTGAATCAGTGTGATTAATTATTAGTGTTATTAACTTTAATTAGTGTAAAGTGAATTAAAGTGTTAATTTAGGTAATTCTATCGGCAATTTTTATTGTCACGAACCTCAAGCTCGTAACAATATTATATCATGTTGGACGTTTCATGTTTCTTTTTTCCCATGTGCCGGGATTTTGGCATCACGCGTCTAGTTTATCTCTACGTTTCGTTTTTTCATGGTTTTATTTTTATTTCTTTTTCATTTTTGTCTTAGTGTAAGTTAAATTTTGAATATTGGTACCTAATACTTATATTTTATATTCAATAAGGGTAAAACGAAAAGAGCACAAAAGAAACCATATCTGCTTAATTGAATCTGAAAATCTGATTCATAAAATATTTTGAAATTTTGTTTTCAAACTTGATTGCTTCTGGAGCATAGAGTTTTTATCGTGGTAGCCCCTCATTATAGTTGTATCAACATAAATGTATCGATCGAGCACCGATTGACGAGAAAGGGAGTTAATTCTAATTTTATTAAAAAAACGCGGTACTCATGTACAATACAGAAAATCTTGATATCGTAGGGTTAATATTAAAAAGTAAAAGGACACAATAATAATACAAGTCGACCTTTAGGTAAAATTATGGTATTTTCGCTTAGTATTATTACGATATTATATACTACAAACTATGAAATAATGGTACAATTAGGTTAATTATACTACGAAATCCGACCCTGGTTACGTCGTGTTATGATATGACGTTTGTATTGCGACAGATGCGCTACTTTTTCTTGTATGAAAAGTTATGAGTAAAATATTAAGATGGGCCTATCTTTCCTTTTGCAGTCATTGTATTTTAATACTTTAAATTTTATTGATAGTGGTGACTTGTAATTTTTATTGTAATTTTTATATAATTGCAATTTTATATTTATTGCCATTTTATATAATTTAATTGTATACTAATTGTAATTTTATATTTTTATTGTAATTTTATAATATAATTATGAATTTGGTTGTTAAGCTTTTCAATTATATTTTTGCATGAATTATTCAACACAATTTGTGTTGTTCAGAATAAATAATTATTATCATCATTATTACAGCCTTAACATATCCAGTCCAAACACAGGGACCTCCTACCTACCTAAAGAAAATCCACAAAGCACGGTCCTGAGCCACCTGCATTCAGAATTAATGTGTCCAGCAGTAACACGTATATCGTACCTATTACTTTACATTTTAACATTAATTCAATTTAGTATACGTATATTTTTATTTTTGAAGTCCAAACACGACAGCTAAACGCCTCTGGTAATTGTGTGTATGCAGAATTACATTATTTGTGGTCAACACTTTAAGTGCATTCACGGGTTTACGTCTACGGAAATAATGGCGTGTAAGACCCGCGGCGGTAGAAATTGGATTGGAATGGTCATGTAACTATTAAAACAACACTCTTTTACAAAGATAAGCATTATGCTGAATAAAAATAAGCTAAATTATACATCTCAGAGAGGAAGGTGTGGCTGAAAACCAGCGCTTCATGAGATCTTAGTATCACGTAAGCAAAAGCTGACTCAAATCCGATTGCCTAAATTTAATTAAGATTAAGTACTTAATATGACAAAATATTTTTTCAAATGTGGCAACAAGTGATATTTATTTAGAATTTCAAACAACAAGTTTCTGCTCTTTCCATTTTGAATATTAATATTAACTAAAACCACAGAAATCGTAATAATAAGGTATTACTATTTCTGTGACTAAAACATATTTTAACGGAATCCTAATATATCATAATAGTTTTACCCGCTATGGTAAAACTAAATTAGGTATCTTATTGGTAAAAGTTTCATAGTATTTAACCTCCGAGCTGGTATCAGTTTCCAGTCAGACTTAATATTTGTAAAAAACGAATGAATGTATTAATAAAGGTTTTATTTGCTTTTAAACAAATTACATGTTCCTGAAAATCGATTATTTTTATAATCGTTAACAGGATAAGTATGATAGTCGATTTTTAATGTTTGTTAATTGAAAATATGTTACTACATTTGAACCACTTTAGAGCCTTCTGGGCCAGCCATGGATTTAGTTTTATAGAATCCACTATGTTATATCATTCCTTGGGTGTCGTAAGAGGGAAATAGAACAGGACAGAGGGAAATGGGAGACGGCTGGCAACATCCGCCTGATAATATGTCAAAATAATAAAATGTTCAATTGCCAACCAGCCTGCCAAGCGTGCCAAATATGGGGCAAGATATAGCAGAGGCATAGGTATGTTAAACATTGGATGCTTGGCTTTTTATCGGCTAATATAAATGAAATTATTATATAGTACGTGAGGGTAATATGTTCATCCGATAAATATGGTCACTTTCTTATAACTTTTAAATTTACTATCCATAATTTTGTTACATTATCCAGTACAATACTAGCATATAAACCTTTAGGGGTTTATCTACGCTAGAGAGTCGTTTTACATAAACAAAGATGTATTAATATTAAATCACATTATTCTAACAGAAGTACCTACTACAATAAGTATGGTTGATTTAACAAATATGATTTAAGTTTACTTTTAAACAGTTTGGATTTACCGTAAGTTTCTTGTAATTCTAAATTTAAAATTCTAAAAAAAACTCAAAAACTACAGCCTTATTCCCATAGATGGTTTTGTGATAAATAGCTCGTTATCGATTAATCAAATAATAAAGGGTGAAAAGGGCGATGCTTCATCGACGCCATTTTGACAGTTGATATTATGGTAAATATTTTAGTCGAATTTAGTATGGTGTAGTTTATTTTTTAAGTAGATTTTTCGAAGTGTTCTTAATGATTACCAAAGCTTGTTTGCTAGTTTTTTCTTATTATATTATAAGTTGTAGTATACGACTTTGTGTTTATTGTCTCTGTCGTTCTCCCAGTTTTGGTTTTATAGGGGGGCAAAGCTTAACGTGACCATATTACGTCGTACGTACCCTCACCTCGTACCCTCACTAGTACTCATGTCCACCGGGTTGAACATCGATAACGGGGCCCCGTCTCTATGGAGTGTTTCCTATAAAAATAAAAAGCCAAAGGACAACAATACGAATCACGCAATGCGAGCATTGACTGTTTTTTCTTAAGCAAATAAAGATGTGAACAAATACATAACCGACATATTGGGCGAAGTCCTCGAAAACAGTGGGGAAGCACCCTTGATGCCTTCTTGTAATTCCATCCTCTCCTTTCCATTATTGGACAGGACAACCAGCCAGCCAGCGAGTGTTTACCCCGTGTTGCCGAAACGTGTTCGAACCCAAATAGCCTGCTTCGTATTTCGAGTATTTCGAGTAAAATAATCTGCCGGAGTTTGTCTTTCTGGACGTCTTCAAGGCAAGCTTGATTAGGTTACGCTAACATGCAACTTACCATCAAGGGCTTCATCACCACTTACCACCAGGTGGGGTGTAGACAAGCACTGGCTCATAAAAGGTAAAAAAATGTACTCAAGTACGTAATGCCAACCGTTAGTTGTAGGAGCCAAGTATAATTACGACATGCTTGTTTTACATCACGTTTCACAACACAATCAGACATACGGACGATCATGTCTACATAAACATATTTTCCTTACTATAACAATATTTTATGTTTTATTTTTTGAAAGAAAAACATATTCGCTAAACTTCCAGCGAACAACAAAACTGTGGAGTTGATTTATAATTAATTTTATTTTTAGATAATGCATTGCTTGTTCCTATAGCTGTGTAACAATGTGTCTGTCTATTTAGTTTAGGGTTTTGAATTCAAAATCCAATGACAATTTAATGTACTCGTGTAAAAAATTTAACCGCTCAGATGGCGTCATTTTATTGGACCGACTTAGTCAGACCTATGGTCAAGTCAAAGAGATTAGTAGGTCAGGCCAATGACAATATTTTTTTAAATGAAGGTAAATATAGCTTATAGTCATTTTGCTGGTTAATTTTACTATGTTGTTATACAAAAATATTTTTATCAACAATTAAAATAACGAATTATTTGTACGAAGGTCAAATGAGCGCTAGAGAAAAGGCGATAGCAAGATGTCGTCGATAAATAAAATGCTTTGAGAAATTACAATTACCGTGAGTGGTAGTGTATGAATATACATATCATCCCGTGTGTGTCCTAAGAGGTGACTATACTTGAAGAAAAGTGTTATTTTTCAATAACCGCAGCCGTCGTTCCGGTTACAAAAGAGTCACAGTGAAAAATCATCTTGACTTCGTCACGTTGGATAACTACTTGGAACATAAACGACTTATAACGTGATATATAATATGCATTTTAGTATTGGGTTTAATTTCAGTAGTCAATTTTTTATTACGATTCTTACCATCTACGCGGCTATGTTATAAGTAACATTCTAATTATTCTTTTTGAAATATAAGAATTTTACATAACCTACCGATCAAGATCCCATCGGCTTAGCCGCCGCCTGACAGATTACGATACATAATTTATATTTTTCATCGATCTAAACATTGGATATAAATAAACATTTTACGTTTGTCAAAGGTGGCGTGGGGTCTGGTACCACGATTAAGGCCATCCTTGCAATGAGATACCTATTTACAGCAGTGGACTTTCATAAGCCAAAAAGAAAGAAGAGAAGAGGATATTCTGACCAAGAAAGAAGAAAGAAATAAAGAAAGAAACACTTTAATTTGGCACAGAACAATTCACTTACAACAATATAATTTTTAATATATAAACGAAATTTAATAAATTTGACTTTCTACGTCGAAAACGTGCCAAAAAGGCACTGACTTTTATATCACTATGAAAAAGGTTATTGCTTAGCACGAGTTGTGGCTCAAAGTTTCGCACTTTTGACGCTTGGCGCAGCTGCGCGTCTCTAGTCTTAGTATATTTATCGCCTGACGTAAACAAGACCGTATATCGCCATCTATCGAAAGTCATGAGAATTTTCTCATATTTCCTTAAGTTGCCTTATGTCACCCTTGAGGACTAAAATGAAATGTCTCGTTTCCAGTAAAAAGGGTCTCCGGTTCACTGCACTCACCATATGAAACACAGCAGCATGGAGCTGCTATTATACGTTGGTATTCTGTAAGAGCGTGGTCCTGCCCCGGTCGAGACAATCATTCGCGCTACAACTAGAAAATAGTTGCAACGTGGCTCTAACACGTAAAAATACCACGTATTTTTACGTGTTAGAGCCACGTAAGACAGGCCTGTTGGTCTAGTGGTTAGAGACCCTGACTGCTAAGCCAGAGGTCGTGGGTTCGATTCCCACTCAGGACAAATTTTGTGTTTGTGTTTGTGTGATGAGCACGTGAGTATGTTTATCAGTTGTCTAGTACCCATAACACAAGCTCTGCTTAGCTTGGGACTAGATGGCGTTGTGTGATAGTTGTGGAATATTATTATATTATTATTATTATTATTTGGGACGTCCCTACCACACGGTTGAAATATTAAACTAATATATAAAAATTTATTTTTGTTTGTTCGTATTTTATGTGCTGCCATACCGTTCATTAGTTTGCAGTAAAACTTTGTCAACATACATAGGCATAGTTGAACACGGTAGGTGGCGCTGTTGTAGAATCCAGGTGTCACCTGCGTGAAGTCGGGGCATGTCGCTATTAAATCATAAATAAATACATATCAACATCACTAGAAATTTTATACGCGGTAAAGCCACATTGCAGCTATATTATAGTTGTAGCACCAGAGGGTAGGCTCAACCGGGAAAGCACCACACTGTTACAGAATACCTGCGTCAAATAGCGGCTTGATGCTGCTGTGTTTCGTATGGTGAGAGACCCGTTTTACTGGAATCGAGGCATTCCATCTTAGTCATCAGGGGTGAACGCATCTGCATTTTGATTCTTAATCGAGGTTAAAATAAATGTAGATGTCTATGAGCCACAGCATCCACTTACCATCAGGTGGACTGTGTACTCGTTTGTCACCCTAATTCTATAAAAATACTTAATAGAATAAAGATTATACATTTGCGTTAAGACATATTCTAAGCGATAATTTTACTAATATTTTTGTCATATAGAAGTCTTAAAAGCTTTGCCTAAAACTTCTCACATACTCTAGATTAAGCTAAATTCACGTGAAATTTTAGCTTAATATTTAGTTACAGATATAGATCATTAAAAGTTATAGCTCCAAAGACATCTCCGAACCTCGGGAATCTAGAAAAATGCGCATCCGGTGACTCGAGAACGCCTAGGGCTGTACCAATTAGCGGCGTCCGGCTTAGCAACCCATTGTTGACAACCCACGCTTATGCACCCTCGCTTAATAATACTGCGAGTTTGGAAAGGAGTACCTATTTTTGCATGTTTAGTAAGGATAATGGGACTGTAGTTAATGCGTATGTCACCGTACAAGTAGTTTCACAGAGTACATTTATTTTCTTGCATGCATCTCTTCTCTTTAAAGAGTACATCCCTATTGTAAAGTACAAAATGTACTTTGTACCATCCTTGCCGTACATACGGCAACTATACCGTAGCAACTATAGCAAAATCCTTCTTATGAGGCTATCTATGGGAGATTCCTATCTGCAGCAGTATACTTTTATAGGCTGAAATGTAATGGCAACGACATTTTATTGTGATTAACAAGTTATCAATCTTTTTTTTATATCATATGGTGAAAAAAGGGCCGTATTGTGAGTGTAGAGAACCGCAGGCCCTTTTTACTGGCATTCCATCTTAGTCCTCAGGGGTGACAATGTATCTACATTTTAATTCTTAATCGCGTATAAATGTAGATGTCTATGGGGCCACAGCATCCACTTACCATCAGGTGAACTGTGTATTCGTTTGTCACCCTTATTCTATAAAAAAAATCAAATAATGCGACGTATTAATCAAACCTAAAGCACTTATCATCATGATTACAACCCTTCACAAGTTCACTGGGAACATCGGTCTCTCCTGTAGATAACCACGTCATGGTCCTGGACTACCTGCATCCATTGACTCTGTATGCTGTATCATTTAAAAAGCCATTGCCATTAAAGCCTATAAATACCATATATAAATACTATATAATACTATATATAGTACAGGGGGGTCGCCCAACGATACGCTTGCTAGTACGAGTCTGCCAATTTGAACACTTTTCAGTATTTTTAATATAATAAGTGTGACAAACGGCACGGTAGACTGTCTACCTGATGGTAAATGGATACCGTGACTGTTAGACATGTGCATCTACGATTTATGTCAAAATGCAGTTGCATTGTCCCCCGTGAGGTCTTAGACGGAAAGCCTCGTATCCAGTAAAAAGGATTCAATTGTTCGAACTATATAGTTAAATTTGCTCATTGTAACTTCAACTTACTGATACTTAAGCAAATATTGGCAGTCTAAAAGAGGCGACATCTACCGGGCAAGGTTTTTAGCCCCGGGGTAGTAATAATTAGCCAACGGACTGTGTAGTTCATAATTTTCGATAACGTAATTAAAGCTTGCGTTGTTTTCTTTATATAAAATCGTCATTGCGTCTGTTAGTGATCGTGTAACTAATGAACGCCTTGACCAATTTTGATATCTTTTACACATAATGATTTCTTATATTTACGCGAACACTACACATGATTAAAACTACTTTTACGGATTTTATCGCGTTTATTTTTACTTTTTATTTTTAATTCCCGACGTTTCGGGCGCTTTCCAGCACCCATGGTCACGGGGGACTGAGATGACTGACGTCCCGATGTCATTGTTAAACCCGGAGTACCTTCAGCTTTTTTAATTATTGTTTATGGTCCGATCTATGCAAAATGAACTAACTCTGTCTTGAGGTCTTGCAGTGGTATGCTTGGGTTTAGTTTTAATTTTATTGATTATAGGATCCCAAGCAGGTGGTAGTACCCAGCCTCCTTCTCTATTCAAATTAGGATGTTTTTTAATTTCAATAGCCTCACGTATCATCCTTGGTAGGAATCGGTGTTCTTTCGCGAGGATTTGTGGTCTATCAAATCTGATGTAATGGTTGGGGCCGTCTAGGATATGATCACAAACTGCAGACTTCCCGGAACGTTGATGCTTCACATCAGCTATATGTTCTTTTACGCGGGTCCTAATTGATCTTTTGGTTTGTCCTATATAAGAGAGACCACATTCACAATCAAGCTTGTACACTCCTGCATCTTGTAGAGGAATATGACACTTGACGGATGGTAGGAACTGACTAATCTTCTTCGGCGGCTTGTAGAATGTTCTAATAGAAGCTCGCTTCAAGATATAGCCAATCTTGTCTGTGACACCTCTGACATATGGTAGTACAGCAGGCACACGCTCGACTGTGGCTGGCTTCACTCGGTCACTGTGACGTAGGCGCGGGACCCGAAGCTTGTTGTCGTGCAGAACTTGCTTGACGTGCTGAAGCTCGGCGGCCAGGTGTTTGCTGTCACAGATCCCTCGTGCTCTCTGTAACAAAGATTTGCCCACGGTAGCTAACTGTGAAGGATGGTGGTGAGATTCACCGTATAAATATCGGTTTGTATGGGTCTTTTTCCTATACACAGTGTGACCAATGGTGTTATTAGGATTTCTGATGACTAACACATCTAGGAAAGGTAAGGAATTATTTGCCTCTAACTCCATAGTAAATTGACTTTTAGAGTTTATGGAATTAAGATGTTCTAAAAATGCAGTTACTTTGTCTGATGGTAAAATTGTGAAAGTATCGTCTACGTACCGCTTGTAGATCCTTGGTGTAACAGGTGCAGTAAGGAGGGCTTTCTCCTCAAAGTCTTCCATGAATATATCGGCGACAATGGGAGATACAGGTGAGCCCATCGCCACACCATCTACTTGCTTGTAAAACTCTTCCTTCCACAATAGATAGCCAGATGTAAGGCAATGTCTTAGTAAAACTGCATATTCTGCTGGCATGTTTTTTTCCTCTAGTTTCCTAGTTATAATTGAGATGCAGTCTTCAACAGGTAGGGATGTAAATAGAGACTGAACATCAAAACTGACCATGGTTTCATTGTCAGTAAGATGTAGGTCTTTTATCTCACTGACAAAATGGTATGAATCCTTAGTGTGTGCTCTTGTGTGTCCTCTGAGTGGTGATAATATTTTAGCTAACTAATAAAAAAAAATTAATAACTAACCATGGTCAGTTTTGATGTTCAGTCTCTATTTACATCCCTACCTGTTGAAGACTGCATCTCAATTATAACTAGGGAACTAGAGGAAAATAACATGCCAGCAGAATATGCAGTTTTACTAAGACATTGCCTTACATCTGGCTATCTATTGTGGAAGGAAGAGTTTTACAAGCAAGTAGATGGTGTGGCGATGGGCTCACCTGTATCTCCCATTGTCGCCGATATATTCATGGAAGACTTTGAGGAGAAAGCCCTCCTTACTGCACCTGTTACACCAAGGATCTACAAGCGGTACGTAGACGATACTTTCACAATTTTACCATCAGACAAAGTAACTGCATTTTTAGAACATCTTAATTCCATAAACTCTAAAAGTCAATTTACTATGGAGTTAGAGGCAAATAATTCCTTACCTTTCCTAGATGTGTTAGTCATCAGAAATCCTAATAACACCATTGGTCACACTGTGTATAGGAAAAAGACCCATACAAACCGATATTTAAACGGTGAATCTCACCACCATCCTTCACAGTTAGCTACCGTGGGCAAATCTTTGTTACAGAGAGCACGAGGGATCTGTGACAGCAAACACCTGGCCGCCGAGCTTCAGCACGTCAAGCAAGTTCTGCACGACAACAAGCTTCGGGTCCCGCGCCTACGTCACAGTGACCGAGTGAAGCCAGCCACAGTCGAGCGTGTGCCTGCTGTACTACCATATGTCAGAGGTGTCACAGACAAGATTGGCTATATCTTGAAGCGAGCTTCTATTAGAACATTCTACAAGCCGCCGAAGAAGATTAGTCAGTTCCTACCATCCGTCAAGTATCATATTCCTCTACAAGATGCAGGAGTGTACAAGCTTGATTGTGAATGTGGTCTCTCTTATATAGGACAAACCAAAAGATCAATTAGGACCCGCGTAAAAGAACATATAGCTGATGTGAAGCATCAACGTTCCGGGAAGTCTGCAGTTTGTGATCATATCCTAGACGGCCCCAACCATTACATCAGATTTGATAGACCACAAATTCTCGCGAAAGATCACCGATTCCTACCAAGGGTGATACGTGAGGCTATTGAAATTAAAAAACATCCTAATTTCAATAGAGAAGGAGGCTGGGTACTACCGCCTGCTTGGGATCCTATAATCAATAAAATTAAAACTAAACCCAAGCATACCACTGCAAGACCTCAAGACAGAGTTAGTTCATTTTGCATAGATCGGACCATAAACAATAATTAAAAAAGCTGAAGGTACTCCGGGTTTAACAATGACATCGGGACGTCAGTCATCTCAGTCCCCCGTGACCATGGGTGCTGGAAAGCGCCCGAAACGTCGGGAATTAAAAATAAAAAGTAAAAATAAACGCGATAAAATCCGTAAAAGTAGTTTTAATCATCTTTTACACATATTTTTGTTCAGTAAAGACGATGGTTCATTGCTATGTTAGGATCCGATACGTGGCGCTGCAGTCAAGTTACTATTAATTTATTTTATTTTATTAGTAATTTTATTTGATGTTGTTTGGAAAACCAACTGCTATAACATCTAAGTTAATAAACTAATAAGCCAATTAAAGACCCTCACTAGTAAAACATTATATATTTATTATATTTTTTATAGCATAAGGGTGACAAACGAGCGCACACTCCACCTGATAGTAAGCGGTTGCTGTGCCCATAGATAACTGAATCAAAATGCAAATGCATCGTCGCCTGAAAGGACTATGATGGAATGCCTCATTTCCTGTAAAAAAGGTCTCCGGTTCTCTACACATTTTTTACTTACGCTGGTATTCTGGGAGAGCGTGGTCCTTCCCCGGTTGAGCCGACCCATTCGTACTACAACTATACTACTAATGACTGCCTCTTTAGTCTAGTGGTTGTAGTAGTGCGACTGCTGATCATTAGGTCCTAGGTTTGAATCCCGGGTCGGGCCAAAAAATCAATTATTGAATTTTTCTATCAAGAAATTCTCAGTAGCTGCCCGGAGTCAGGAAGTTGGCGGTGTCTCACCCCCGTGCCTCGGAAAGCACGTAAAGCCGTTGGTCCTGCGCCTGATCTCTCTCCGGTCGTGTCGGTTTACCGTCCCATCGGACTATGAGAGTGAGGGAATAGAGAGTGCACCTGTGCTTGCGCACTATAATCCAGTCCTGCGCCGTTGGCTAGCCTCCGCTGAGGCAGGCCGCCGTGGCCGAAATTCGGTCTGGAGGACATTATTATACTACTAATATAATTGCAGCGTGGCTCTACCACGGGAAAATAGTTACATAATAGTTATACAACAACGCGTAAAAAGTCCCATTCAAACACACCCCAAAAACTTTTATCAAAATCGGTCAAGCCGTTTTTGAGTTTTAGCGAGACTAGATATTTATATATAGGAAATATACATTGATTAAAACTATTTTTACGGATTTTATCGCGTTTAATTTACTTTTAATTATTTTTATTTTTAATACCCGACGTTTCGGGTGCTTTCCAGCACCCATGGTCACGGGAGACTGAGGTGACTGACGTCCCGATGTCATTGTTAAACTCAAGAGTAACTTCAGCTTTTTTTATTTATTTATTGTTTATGGTCCGATCTATGCAAAATGAACTATGTCTTGAGGTTTAGTTTTAATTTTATTGATTATAGGCTCCCAAGCAGGTGGTAGTACCCAGTCTCCTTCTCTATTGAAATTAGGATGTTTTTAATTTCAATAGCCTCACGTATCATCCCTGGTAGGAGTCGGTGTTCTTTCGCGAGGATTTGTGGTCTATCAAATTTGATGTAATGGTTGGGGCCGTCTAAGATATGATCACAAACTGCAGACTTCCCGGAACGTTGATGCTTCACATCAGCTATATGCTCTTTTACGCGGGTTCTAATTGATGTTTTTGTGTGTCCTGTATAAGAGAGACCACATTCACAATCAAGCTTGTACACTCCTGCATCTTGTAGAGGAATATGACACTTGACGGATGGTAGGAACTGACTAATCTTCTTTGGCGGCTTGTAGAATGTTCTAATAGAAGCTCGCTTCAAGATGTAGCCAATATCTGTGACACCTCTGACATATGGTAGTACAGCAGACACACGCTCAACTGTAGCCGGCTTCACTCGGTCACTGTGACGTAGGCGCGGGACCCGAAGCTTGTTGTCGTGCAGAACTTGCTTGATATGCTGAAGCTCGGCGGCCAGGTGTTTGCTGTCACAGATCCCTCGTGCTCTCTGTAACAAAAATTTGCCCACGGTAGCTAACTGTGAAGGATGGTGGTGAGATTCACCGTTTAAATATCGGTTTGTATGGGTCTTTTTTCTATACACAGTGTGACCTACGGTGTTGTTAGGATTTCGGATGACTAACACATCTAGGAATGTTAGTTAGTAGACATTATCAGTTCATTTTGCATAGATCGGACCATAAACAATAAATAAAAAAGCTGAAGGTACTCCGGGTTTAACAATGACATCGGGACGTCAGTCACCTCAGTCCCCCGTGACTATGGGTGCTGTGCTGGAAAGTACCCGAAACGTCTGTGACAGACTATAAAAATGAAAATAATTAGAAGTAAATTAAACGCGATAAAATCCGTAAAAATAGTTTTAATCAATGTGTAGTATTCGCGTAAATATAAGAAATCATTATATTACAGGAAATATAAGTAAAATACTTATGGGTTTCTACAAAAAAATTAAAACCACAAGATCTGGACCTAATGGGTAGTGCTGTGCTCGAGTTATTAATAAATTTTATAATTACATTGTAAAAGGTCTGAAAAAAGTCACGTCACCGACTGTGTAAAGGTCAAAAAGCACAAAAAAACGAGTATTAAGTTATAGCCTTTTACGTCTCATAGCTGGCTATAGGTCTTTCCTTATTTCTAAGGGTTTTAGGGCACATAGATGTTCGAAAAAAGGTTAACTTGTTGTAACCATATAATGTAGTCTAACTGTTAACATTGAGATAGAAGTTTAGTAGCTACTTATAAGTGGGTGTGGGATATGTATTTTCATGTAAGTAAATAAATAATAGTGAGATGAAATTTCAATCAGAGCTAGTTACGTTTGCGGCAGCTTATTGAAGGTTGTAGTGGAAGGAGATGAAGACTTTTCCTATATTACTTTTATTTTCTAACTTACAAGTTAACTACTGTGACGATATGAGTACACTGGAATACTAGACTAAGTTCATTTACAAACTAACTTAATTACTACTAGGTTGTCTTAACAATTATACCTTGGTGTTCATACTATACTGAATATTCTTATGTCAAGTAAAAACGTGCTGGATTTTGCTTAGCAGGCGGTAGGTGACTTCCTGATGGCACCGTGTTCATTATAATAATAATAATAATAATCGTTTATTTCCAATCACAATGGTACATAAAAAAATGCTTAGATTATTGTCTTAACTCTATGATACAATTATTGTAAAATTGACCATTATGAGAGAGCGGAACCTGTACTAGGATACCCTGTGTTACAGTGTTACAATTTCTAGTATAATAATTGTTAGTATGATTAAAAAAACATTCTTTATCTGCTATAATTTCGGGTGTGTGCGTACGTGCGTGCGTGTGTGTGCGCGCACGCGCGCGCGCGCGTGTGTGTGTGTGTGTCTCTCTCTCTCTCTCTCTCTCTCTCTCTCTCTCTGTGTGTGTGTGTGTGTGTGTGTGTGTGTGTTACAATATATTAATTTAAAAATACTTTATTACAATATGTTAATTTTACTTACATTCCATTCGTTACTTATTGCATTATTTTTAGCATGTCTTCTGTTTCAGAGTAAGATTTTAACTGTAGGAATTTAGTTACTTTTTCTTTACAAGTGTAGCGTGGTTTAGAGTAGGTATATGTTGCACAGCCTGATTAACTTTGTTATACAATAAAGTTCCCAGAAAAACATGTTGTCGTTTTGCAAACGGTGATGTCTCTTTAGGAATCCTGAATATTAGATCTTTCCGTCGTTTATTCATGTGAATATTAATGTGATCGAAGGTAGTTTTAGCATGATTGTGTAATATTGATTTTAAGATATACAGTTGTCGAACTGACAGGAAATACGGGAGTATTTGAGTAAATCATAAACATAAACAATCACGCCTGTCACCCAGAGGGGTAGGCAGAGACTACAAACTTCCATTTGGCACGATCCTGACACACCTCTCTAGCCTCCTTCACATCCATACACCTACGCATGCATGCTCGTCGGATAAGGGTACTCCTAATTTGGCCCGTTTTCAATAAATCGCCAATTTGATCGATAAGTTTTCGCCTAGGACGTCCCTTTCCGACTCTGCCATTCACCTCTGCAACATAAATTTTCTTTGTCACTCTTTCCTCATCCATTCTTTCCACATGACCAAACCACCGAAGCATTCCTTTCCTAGTCCTGGTCACAACATCATCTTGCAAACCACACTCTTCTCTTATCACACAATTTTTCACCCTGTCATTCAGATTCAGCCCTAACATACTCCTTAACGACCGCATTTCTACTGCATTTATTCTACTCACGTGCTTCTTCTACAACACCCAACTTTCACTACCATACGTTAAAGTAGGGACCAACACAGCATTCTGAATTGCCATACGTGCCTTTTTTGACACATTTTGACTCTTCACAATAGAGTGTAGGGCACCATTTACTCTGTTTCCTGCGTACACTCGTCGTTCTATATCCTTATCATATCTCCCATCCCTGCTAAATACGCAACCCAAATATACAAACTCATCTACTTGCTCGATCAACTCCCCTTCTATTCTTATTTCACATATCGTCTTACTTTCTTCTGTTTCAAAAACCATAACTTTCGTCTTACTTGCGTTCACCTTCATTCCCCTTTCTTTTAATGATCTGTTCATTAATGTAACCATCATTTGCAATTCAGCCGCCGACGACGCAAGAATAACTTGATCATCGGCGTACAAAAGGCATTTGACGGTTAACTCACCCATTCTTAATCCGCCTTCTTCTACTTTCAAATTTTGCAAACAACTGTCCATAAATAGGTTGAACAACCACGGGGAAGCCACCCAGCCCTGTCTGACACCTTTATGGATGCCAAACCAGTCCGAGTAGACCCCGTTGATCCTAACTCTAGCACTAGAGTCCCTATAAAGAGATTCCAATGCCTGTATCAAGCCTGCGCTCCACCCAAATGAGTTCAGTGTTTGCCATAGCGTATTTCTACCCACTCTGTCATAGGCCTTTTCCAAGTCCATGAACGTACAAAAAACCTTTTGTTTTTTGGCCAAAAACTTCTCCGCGATCATGCGCATGGAGAAGACTTGATCTGTACATCCTATTCCCTTTCTAAATCCTGCTTGCACATCCCAAATTTTTCCATCGGTTTCTTTCATGACCCTTTCAATTAGTACCCTGGCATACAGTTTTCCCACGATGCCGAGAAGGCTGATACCGCGGTAGTTTTTACAGTCCTGCTGCGACCCTCTTCCCTTATATACTGGGACTATCACGGCTTTGCACCAGTCTCCCGGTACCCGTTTCAGTTCCCAGCACAAATTAAACAAGGTGTGCAGCAGGCCTGCCACCACTTCCTCTCCAGCTCTTAGCATTTCGACTGAACCTCTATCATATCCGGCAGCCTTACCTGCTTTCATGCTTTTCATTGCTTTCATTATTTCATCTATACTTATCTCGCTACCTCCTTCCTTTTCTTTCGGAGTTCCTATTTCATTCAGTTCATACGTTGTCTTCTCACTCATAAACATGCTTTCAAAATATTCCTTCCATCTCTTTAAACTCAAAACTTCATCATTCAGAATATAGCCATTCTCATCTCTTATAGCATTCATTATAGGCTGTTTTGAACATCCCCTGGCAGTTCTTACGAGTTTTCAGAACATTTTAATATTTGCCTGGAAGTTATCCGATATTCTACTATCATTCTTATCCGTTCTTTCTTGCTTTTTCCTTGCAACTACTTCTTTTACTCTCTTATTTAGATGTCTAAAGACTGCCTTTTTTCTTTCAAAATCATCATTCGTACCGCTAGAATTACCAGCCTTAGTTGCCAGTAAATCTAGCCATGCTCTCTTCTTTGCTTCAACTTCCGTACGTAACTCATCATCCCACCATAACGTATTATTTTTCCTTTCTTTCTTTCTTTTACTAATACCACATACTTCGGTAGCTGCATTTACTAAACCTTTCTTAACATTTTGCCATACATTCTCCAAGTCTAACTCATTCATACATAATTCATCCAAACCACTTATGTTTTCTTTCAGTCTACATTTGAACTTGTTTTTCTCATCTTCATCTTGTAATCTTTCTATTCTAATACGCTGTAACGCAGTGGTAGACACAGATGACCGATGGCGCCACCGCCTGAATAAACCATTAATTCGGCATAAAACCGACTAGCTAACTAACTACTAACCTACTTAGAAAATTGTCAAAATATTTTTATTTATTTGTATGTATTCCACTTAATTAGATACACCTTTCTTGACTGCTACTTAAGCGCGCTTTACTGCTACATAAATCTTTGGTCGGGGCAAACATAACTTATTGTGATTTTCTGTCAAGAAAATTTTAGTTGCACCCCGTTGTCTCAGGAAGTTCGCGGCATTTCACCATGTGCCTCGGGATGCACGTTAAACCGAGGGTCCTGCACCTAATCCCCCTCCGATCGTGTTGGATTGCCGTCCTATCGGATTATGAGAGTGAGGGAATAGAGAGTGCACACACTAGTGCAATATAATGCTGACTTACGTAGATGGTTAGTCTCCGTTGAGACTGACCGCCGTGACTGAAATTCGGTCTGGAAGTTATTTATGTCGTCGAAGCTTTTTAATTTCTTACACACGCAGTCCCTCGTAATGTTTTGCTTTACCTCTAAGCGTGTAGCAAATAAGTACTTGATTTTTTTTAAAGGAGAGGGGGCAAACGAGCATATGGCTTACCTGATGGTAAGTGATTACCGCCGCCCATGAACACTGCAACACCAGGGGAATTGTAGATGCGTTGCCGGTCTTTGACAAAGGAGGGGGCTTGTATCTTGGAGGTCCCTAAGTACGTATCGGTCCGGAAAAATCTCTGGTTCCACAACGAAGTCGTGCGAGGAAGAAAACTTCTTTTAAATCGCGCGGTGGTGGACCGCCAGTCATCCAGATGGTATGGATGGTAGCACGAGTTTTTTCGCGATGTGTGATGGTGAAATAGTGCGGCTGTAATTAGTCCGAACGATTCCTCAGAGCACTCTCCGTGGTAGATGCGATAAAATACGCAAAGAGATGCAACATCTCTTCGCAGTGCCAGTGAGTCAAGCTGATCGGAAAGAGCTCGGTCGCCAAGACACAACATAGCTCTGCGCTGGATGCAATCAATTGGAAGGAGCTGGCACTGGGGAGCCCCGGCCCAGAGATGGGTGCAGTATTCCACGTGCGGCCGAACCTGCGCCTTGTAAAGTTGCAAGCGGTGTGCCGGCATGAAATACTGTCCCGCTCTGCTGAACACGCCAAGCTTTTTAGAGGCCAGGTTGGCCTTCTCTTTCAAGTGACCACGAAACGTTTACGTGGTAGAGCCATGCTGCAGTTATATTAGTAGTATAGTTGTAGCACGAATGGGTCGGCTCGTCCGGGGAAGGACCACGCTCTCACAGAATACCAGCGTGAAATAGTAGCTTAATGCTGCTGTATTTCGTATGGTGAGTGTAGAGAACCGGAGACCCTTTTTACTGGAAATGAGGCATTCCATCTCAGTCCTCACGGGTGACAACGCATCTGCATTTTGATTTGTAATGGAAGATAGATGTAGATGTTTATGGGCCGCAGCAACCACTTACCATCAGGTGGACTGTGTGCTCGTTTTTCAGCTAAATTCTATAAAAAAAAACTGCACGTCACGTAATATGTCGACGCCGAGGATTCCTTGAAATTACAATTAACAATTTCATTGCTGCTGGCCAGGATCGAACTCGGTTGCTATTTTCTAAGTTAGCACGACTCGTAAAACTATTTTTATTTTTTGTTTTTTAATATATTTTATAGCCAAAACTTCGGGTTCATGCATCCAGTCACAGATGCATCAGGTGCAGCGGCCTTGCGAGGATATCGATGTAACGCATCTAGCCAGAAGTCGTCCCACATTGCGTTTATCTAAACTAAAGTTAAGCGGTGTCTAACCTTTTAGACCCTTCCACACTATACAATATAATATAAAAAAGTATATATACTTAAATACCATTCCCATTCAAATAGCCCTGAGACAAGATGAAGCTGTAAGAGTCGCATGGACTAACAGCACAAACATCTAGATACTCCCATTCATTACTATAAAAGTCCACTACTGAACATAAGCGTTCCCCATAGATTGCCTCATGGGGGATTTTGCTATAGTTGCCACGCTTGGCAAGCTGGTTGGCAACCGCAGTTTTTTTTATTTTTAGTTGTCATCAAGAAGATGCTGCTGGCGATCTACTGTTTCATTTGCCACTACACGTTATAATTTAAAATGCATATTTTTATGTATACAATACACGCGTTTTAAATAACAGGTATAATAAATACAGTAGTAATTTATTCTTTCATTTCAGTTTTATACGTGGTGGAGCCACGCTGCAGCTATGTTATGGTTGTAGCACGAATGGGTCGGCTCAACCGGGGAAGGGCCACGTTCTCACAGAATACCAGCGTAAATTAGCGGCTTAATACTGCTGTGTTTCGTATGGTGAGTGTAGAGATCCTTAGACCTTGTTTTACTGGAAACGAAGAATTCCATCTCAGTCCTTAGGGGTGACAACGCATCTACGTTTTGATTCTTAATTAAGGATAAATGTAGATGTCTATGGGCCACAGCATCCACCCACCTTCAGGTGGACTGTGTGCTCGTTTGTCACCCTAATTCTATAAAAAAATATAGTCCACCACAAGTCCTTTGCTTGAACATTGGTTTCTCCCATAGACTGCCAAATTGGAGGAAATTTGCTATGGTTTTGCCCGTTTCAGTTCCCTCTGTCCCTGTAACGAGTCATATCGGGTAGATTCAATTACAGCCCCTACACGGAAGTAGTTATGTTATCATCATTTACGTTTAGAAGTAAAATATAATGATTCCAGAAAAAAATCGGTCTTTAATTGTAATTCGGAATGACCATTGTCATTGAATTGACTTTAACCGCAGAGCAGCACGCTTTAGGTAGATTTTACATAAAATTTTAGTCACGTTCAGTCACGTTTTAATATTTTACCCGACCTTGAAAGCCCATAGTCGCTCCTGCATAGTTTAACAATAATATATTATAAAAGGCTAGATGGAGCGACGAACTGCACAAGGCGGCTGGCAGCAAATGGGTGCGAAGCCGCAGATTGGGCAAAGTGGCGCGCCTTGAGAGAAACCTATGTCCAGCAGTGGACTACCGCAGGCTGATGGTGATGGTGATGATGATAAAAATGATATAATTTCAATAAAACTGAATTTACGAATTTCATCGCACATAATTTTAAAATATTTTTATGATGCAGTCGAGACGTTTTAAGAGCATTGTCACACGAGTAAAGAACCAGTTCTTAACTCATGTGGCTTTGCAGCACTCATGAGTGACCACGACAACCCACGTAAGACTAAGAGTTCAACGTCTCAGTTAACACAGGCTGCCGCAACAAAAAAAATTACTTAGGGCTAAAATAAAAAAAATTAAAAAATTGCCAAATTATAGCTTCAGAAGTCGGCCTAAGATATAGCGCATCGAAGTGTTAAAGCCCCGACTTCAGAAGCTATTATGTGGAAAATATTGAATTTTTTTTAGTTTTACTTTTTGATGAAAAAATAGTTTTGACTAGTTTTAGTTTAGTTTTCCAGTTTTGACTTAGACCTTTGAGTGGTCTAAGAACTCACGCGCTTAATGAATAACTAGAATTTCATCTCCCATTTATCGAACTTTAGGGATAAAAAAATTTCTTCAAATTTACATGGGATCAAATTTTGATCCAGGACTTCATCACAACTTACCATCGGGTGGGATTGTAGTTAAGCACTGGCTTGTAATAAGTAAAAAAAAGCTGCGATTGACAATCCATCTGCATAGAACCTAGCTGTTCTAGTAACGAGTTATGTTGGTATCCATAAAAGAAACAATAAGAACTAAGTAGATCTAATGGGTAGCAGTATGGAAGAAAGGGAAGTTCATCAACGGGAAGCCTAGTAACAGCTCGTGATCCGCACTGGTGGCCGCAAGTTCGAATCCCGCACGGAACAAGTATTTGTATGGCCTACAAATAATTTTTCCGGGTGGATGTTTGTTCTTGTGCACTAATGTATAAGTACATAAACTGCCTCCAAAATAGAGGTGAAAATTCTATAGTAGGGGTAACGTTTTCTTAGAAGTTTTTTCCGATGCAGTGGTAAAGCTTAAATTACTTTGATTAAGTACTTATTCTGGTAATTTGTATTGAATAAAAATTATTATTTTATATTTTATTCTACAAAATAATTAAAAAGATATGTAAAATGTATACTCCCACAGAATACCAGCGTAAAACAATTGCGTAATGTTGCTTGGGTTTTTCGTATTGTGTTATTTTTGGTGTTTCGTACGGTGATTGTTGACAGCCGAAGCCCTTATTGGTTAACAAAGTATACCTTCAAAGTTCTCACGTGAAAAAAAGCATCTGCATTTTGATACTTAATCGATGAGAGCATCATCACAGCATCAGGTCTACCATAGATAATATGAGGTGAACTTTGTGATTTATTTTTTACTTAACATGTGTCTTTAGAAATTGAGGTATACCTGACGAGAAGATATGTCGTAATTTCCCGAACGCTGCCCAGCCGAGTTGAATCCGTCGATTGACCTCTAGCTTAGCATAGTGGCATATAGCTTAGTCTAGCTATGGAGAGGCTATGCTCGGAGTTTCTCTGCGTGATAGACTCAGAAATGAGGATATCCGCAGTAAAACCAGAGTAACCGACATAGCCCAACGGATTATTAAGCTGAATGGCAATGGGCCGGCCATTTAGCTCGAAGAACCGGTAACCGATGGGGAAGAAAGGTTCTCGAGTGGCGGCCTCGTACCGGTAGGCGTAGTGTAGGGCGACCCCCCACTAGATGGAGTGACGACCTGGTAAGATATGCAGGAAGTCGATGGATGCAGGTGGCTCAGGACCGTGCTTTGTGGCATTACTTGGGGGAGGCCTATGTTCAGCAGTGGACTTGTGAAGGGTTGTAATGATGATGATGTGTCTTTATTTTTTAGGTAGATTTACTGTATTATATCTAATATATATTTATATATACATCTATATATATATATATATATATATATATATATATATATATATATATATATATATATATATATATATATATATATATATTTCAGCACATACTTTAGCCGTGTAGTGAATACCACGTGAATATCCACTAACCCGTATACCCGTTGGCATCATAAGAGGCGACAAAGGGAAACAAATCATGAGATGGGCAGCAGCGTCTTCCTAATAACGACTAAAACTAAAAATGCGAATGCCAACCCGCTTGCCAAGCATGGCAACAATGGCAAATATCCCTATGAGTCAATCTATGGGGGGCCTATGTTTAGCAGTAGGCTGTAACGGTATATAACAGTAGGTGTACATAAATAATATAATAGGTTGTTAATTTAAATCAGTGCTAGTTTTCTTTATATATAGGTTGAAGAGGCAGTGAGCGCTCACCGCCTTTGAGTACTAAACCAATTTAGTTGCCTTAATTTGACATTTATACCAAAAGGCAAAGGTAGCGCCATATACAGCCTACATTTATTCAGGTTCTCGACAGAGTTTATAATTCACGACGTTTAGGTCTCAAAGCTTACAGTGAGCGAATGTTTTAGTGAGTGTTGTGTGTTGATGGATATTGGTATCTGTTATTATATAAATATTAAGCATGAGCTAGAAAGCTATATACTATACAATAAAGAGCTACTATAAGACCTCACAAAGCGGTCTGTGCTACTGCCGTGTTTTAGATTTTCGATCGTTGTTTTTATAACGAAATTTTCTAATTTTTTCTTAGAATAAGGATAACAACCTGGCACATAGCCCACCTGATGGTGATTGGATGTCGTGGCCTATAGACATCTACATTTATTTTCGATTAAGAATCAAAATACAGAAGCGTTGTCACCCCTGACGAGTAAGATGAGATGCCTCGTTTCCAGTTAAGGGGGACTCCGGTTCTCCACTCTTACCATACAAAACACAGCAGCCTTAAACTGTTATTTTACGCTGGTATTTTCTAAGCATGTGGCCCTAGCCAGGTCGAGCCGATCCATTCGTGCTACAACTAATATAGCTGCAGCGTAGTTCTACCGCCGAATGAATTAAATGAAAGTGTCTTGGTATTTTATGCCAGGGGGAAAGTGTCGGAAATCGAAAATCGAAAATCTTTCTAGCATTTCTCATAGTCGCCTCTTACTACACCCAAGCGTAGATACGTTGTAGTGCCTTGTACTGATAACTGCAAATTCTTCCTACTTTAGGAGAGGCTTATATATTATATCATATGCAGTAGAACCAGAGTAACCTGTCGGTTACTCTGGTTCCACTGCAGATATCCTCGTTACGAAGGGAACGAGGATATCCTCAGTAGAACCAGATTAACCGACATAGTCCAATGGATTAGTAAGCTGAAGTGGCAATGAGCCGGCCATATAGCTCGAAGAATCGACAACCGATGGGGGAGAAAGGTTCTCGAGTGGCAACCCCGTACAGGCAGGCGCAATGTAGGGCGTCCCACACTAGATGGAGTGACGAAGAGGTAAGACATGCAGGAAGTCAATGGATACAGTTGGCTAGGGAGCGTGCTTTGTGGCATTCCTTGGGGAAGGCCATGTTCAGCAATGGACTTGTGAATGGCTGCAATGATGATGATAATGATATACACCTGTGGATTTTACAGGCTGGTAAATAAAGTATACAGCTTATTTGATAAATAGTTAAATGATTTAAGCCTACTTAGATTTTTACAATTTTATTGCCTTATATATAACCTTTATTCTTTACGTAAGCCGTGGTTGGTAGTTCAGGAGGTGAGAGCTCTGCGAATTTCACAATAAGCGAGCAGCCCAAGGTTTGATTAATCCAATGGCATTGTCAATTATAATAAATAGCGCTCTATTTTAGTAAATCAATCATAAATATACATAAATACACACAAGATGATGACGATTGAGGATAAATAGATACAATTAAGGACGAGAATTGTGATGGGAAATATTAGAGTTCCAAGTAATAAGTTTTGAGTAGATTATTTAAGGAAAAGAGGGATTGCATGTCGGATATATAAAGGCAAGGAGTTCCACAAAACCTTTACGTCTATCATCATCATCATTACAGCCTTTCACAAGTCCACTGCTGAACATAGGCCTCCCCCAAGTAATGCCACAAAGCACGGTCCTGAGCCACCTGCATCCATCGACTTCCTGCATGTCTTACCAGGTCGTCACTCCATCTAGTGGGGGGTCGCCCTACACTACGCCTACCGGTACGAGGCTGCCACTCGAGAACGTCTATAGCATAAAATATTTTAAAGTCATATGTGAAGCTTAATTGACCCATTACAACTGTCATAAATGATAAAACCAGTATCCAGTAGGACGTATTAGACTGTAACTTGTCTCTTATAAAAAAATTTAATCCGATAAGAATTCGGATAATAATGAAGTAAGACATGTAACTTATTTATTTATTAATTAAAATTTCTTTATATAACATTTAGTACAACGTATAACAACCGTGTAGCGGTGGTATAATCCACTACCTACATGTCCCGTTTCATCCCGTGGGAGTCATAGCAGCATAGAGGGAAACGAACAAGGAGATAGGCAGCACTTTCCTGATAACAACTACAAAATGAAAAACTGCCGTCCCTCCTGCCAAAACTGCCAGGCTTTTGTTCAGCAGTTGACTTCTAATGAGATTTAAGGGGATGGAATTAGTCACTTAAATTCTAATTTCGTTCCCACTTGCCACTATGCGATGTACCGACATGTTTGTAATCACTAATACTGTAAGTAGAAAGGTCGTTAGACACTTATTTCATTAGGTTTATCATATTTATGCCTGTTTCTTAACGCCAAGCCAGTCGCTTCTTATTTTTATTACGGTTATTTCCCATTTTATTTTTAACGTCGTCCTGTTGCGTAATGTATATTCTGATCGTAAGCGACACAACCTCTCCCTTCAAAGGCCGAAACGAAGTGACCATAGATTACTGTATTTATACTAGAGAAATACTAGAGAAGTGACCGAATCACGCTTCAAGAGGCCGATAGTTTAGGTAATTTCTTTTTACAGTGAAATTAATGGTATTTAAAAAAAAAATAACATAAGCACTGCTTTATAGTTAGTTCAGTTAGTATGCAAAGTTTCATGATCTTATTTAAAGTATTTTATGAATAACAGCGGTTTATTGTTTATTTTGGAGGTAACTTTGGATTTTTTTTCTATGGAGAAAATTTTGCGAAATCGTGTTTTCGTCTAACATACTCGTAATCCTTAACATTAATCCTCAACTTTACCATACATTTATTTCAAAATTAATGCTGCAATATTTTCGGCATACGAAGGATCTTGCTAAGCCATTTGAGATTATATTTCCCCTTAATAAATGAATGTATGTATGAATATTATTCCATTTCATAAGCTGATTTTTTAATACACGAGCAACATGAGCTGATATACACACCTGCATCTTGTAGAGGAATATTACATTTGATGGATGGTAAAAATTGACTAATCTTCTTCAGCGGCTTGTAGTAATTCTTAATGGACGCTCGCTTCAAGATGTAGCCATGTGATCCATCAAATGTAATATTCCTCTACAAGATGCATGTGTGTACAAGCTAGATTGTGAATGTGGTCTCTCTTCCATAGGTCAAACAAAGAGATCTATAAAAACCCGCGTGAAGGAACATATAGCTGATGTGAAGCACCGACGCTCCGGGAAGTCTGCAGTCTGCGAACATGTTCAAGATCGTCCCCACCAGTACATTAGATTTGATAAACCACAAATTCTCGCAAAAGAACACCGATTCCTACCAAGGATGATACGCGAGGCTATTGAAATTAAAAAACATCCAAATTTCAATAGACAAGATGGTTGGGTGCTACCATCTGCTTGGGATCCTATAATTAACAAAATTAAACCCAAACCCAAGCATACCACTGCAAGACTTCATGATATTATAAGCTCGTTTTGCGTAAATCGGACCAAAAATTTATATTAAAAACCTGAAGGTAGCCGGACTAACTATGACATTGGGACGTCAAACATCTCAGTCCTCCCCGTGACCATGGGTGCTGTAAAGCACCCATGGTCACGGCACAAGCACGTCGGGATAATAATAAAAATAAATTAAAGTAATTAAACGCGATAAGATCCGTAAATAATAGTTTTATTCAATGTGTAGTGTTCGCGTAAATTTAAGAAATCATTAAAAATAAAATTGTTTTATTCATGATTCATGTAATTTAAGGAGTTTTAAAAATAGAAATGAAATTAAACAAATAGGACATTAAAAAAGTAATGATTCGATTATTTAAATAATTTTACCGATTATTGGAATATTTTTGCCGATTATTCGCATAACAATTAATTTTAATCATCCAAACACTTCGGTAATGTACATAGCGACTTATCATTGAAACGACGTCAATTACAAAAAGTTGATACTGGTTATTTTTTAATATTTTGCTTTGTTTGAAAGATTTAAATTTAAATTAGTGATAAAAAACTATACACGTTGTAATGAAATATAGATAACTTTATAATTCTTCGGATTTACGTAAATGGTTATTTTAAATCGTGTGAGTACGCTTGTGCAAAGTTATTGCTGAATAATTAATGTGAAACGTCAAAAGGTATTTCTTAGATTTGGTTGACTATAAAATGTATACATATTTAAACGAAAAAAAAAACGTATTATAACCTCGAAATTCTGATACCAGCCCAGCCTAAATCAATATAATGTATTGTGCGGCTTGTTCAAACAGTTTGATCAAACGGTTGATGAAAACGTCAATATGCTTGATTGAGCATGAAGAATTACATACTCGTTGGACTAGACTAGCGGTGGTGGGGGTCTGTGGTAAGTACTCACACAAAATAACTTATAATAACTAAATATTTTTACGTCAAAGAAAGCCAGTTTCTTGATGTATTCTAAAGCAGATCTATTGAAATTTTAGGAAATCTAATTATATACAAAAAGCAAAAAAAAAAACAATTAACGCTTACCTCAATAATTACATTGTTGTGAAGATCTATCTGTAATAGATTTATTTTTGTCTCTTAAATAAATAAAAAGGGAAAGTGGATATCAAAGAACTAAAACACACTATCACATACCTATCATGGCTCCTGAAGGTAAATAGTGAATAGCAGTAAAAAAGTCTGACTTCAGGAGTTATAACGTGAAAATTATTTTATTTTTAATTTTTATCAAGTCTAGATTTCAACCTTTTTGCGTGGACTAGGAAGTATCACAAGCCCGCATGCCGTCTATGTACCCAGTTACCTGAAAAATTTACAATTGACGTAGACTTTGCGTAGGTAACAGATTCTTTTATTTTTAGCACGTAGGTTCTTTTATTTTTAGCACCTACATGGGACACTCATCTTTTTTCTCACAATAAAAACGTTATACCCTATACTAGGATTTTCTCCTGTATCGTGGCAGTTTACAAACATAAATTGCACAAGGACAAACATCCAGACCCGGAACAATTATTTGTAGGCCATACAAATACTTGTTCCGTGCTGAATTCGAACCCGCGACCCCCAGCGCAGCCACTCATTGCTAAGCCACTGCGCCACGGAGTCGTCAACACTCAATAAGTTTTGAGATATACAAAAAGTATTTTAGATACTATTAATATTTATTTTACAATTTTTCAAAAATATTCTCCAACACGCATATATATATTATATATATACCCATTCGCCTAAACAAACTCTGAAAACACTTTTGCCAGTCTCGATCCGACAGGTCGGAAATCGCTTCTTCGTAGGCAGGTAGGTAGCCACGGCTTCTTCGGCGCTTGAAAAAACTTTCCTATTATTTTTTCTTTGACTCTTGGAAACAAAAAGAAGTCACAAGGAGCTATGTCGGAGCTGTAGGTTGAGTGATTTAAGAGTTTCAACACCAGATTCCTCAATAAATGTTTTTGTTCTAAAGGAGGTATGTGAAGAGGCGTTATCGTGATTCAACATGATTCCCCAAATCTCGATCTTTGGTCTTCTATCCGGCACAGCTTGAAAAACTTTGGGTAATGCAACAATAGTATTATACTATTTCGGCTTATACCAACGATATACCTACACTGGCAGACAGGCTTCAAGAGTGGGAGGACGACGTTGAGCTGGCGCTATATGCGGACGATAGCGCCTATTTCACCTCGTTCAGAAGAGCCCACATAGCTACTGCCAAGTTGAAGCGTCTGCTGGACCTGCTGCCACCATGGCTGGACGAGTGGAGGATGGTCGTCAACGTTGGTAAGACGACCGCTCTGCTCACTCGCCGTCTCAGGAAATTTCCACCTCCGCTGACCCTCAATGGCCAGAAGATTGCGTACCAGAAGGCCGTAACCTACCTTGGGTGCAGGATCGACAGGACGCTGCGCATGACCGCGCACGTCGACTTCGTCGTCCGCAGGGCCCGATGTGCGCGGGCGACGCTCTTGCCGGTCCTGGCATCCAAGCTGCCGATTAGAACCAAGCTCCGGATATACAAGATGTATATCCGGACCATCATCACCTACGCTGCTCCGGCCTGGTACGCACTTCTGAGCGACCCTCTGAGGCGGCGACTGCAGGCCCAGCAGAATCTGACATTAAGAACGATCGTCGGAGCAGGTCGCTACGTCCGGAATGACGTCATACCGGCCGATCTAAAGGTCGAGAACATTATCGACTTCGTGGCCCGGATGGCGCGTGGCATGTTCGATTGTGCCGACAACGGGCCACATGAACACCTCAACGGCTTTGCGCCGTTGCACGCTCGGCCCCCGGACGTGCGACCTCTTCCAAGAGAACTCCTCTCTATATCGATTAGAGAGTCGAGTAACAACCCTCAATGCCGCTGAAAGGCCAACTTTGACTTTTACTGGACAACCTCTTTTTTCCCATAGTTAACCGACTACGGGAAAAACATTACCCGACTACGGATGAACCCGGAACAACTATCTACGCCTAAATAGGCTATAAGGACTGGCCCATAGTGATGGGCCATGAGGACTATCCGGGCAATGGGGCCCGAGGCCCGATACCTGCATTGCCCCCTGGGGCATGTAGACGACAATCAACGTATTATACCATTCAAAGTGGACTGACCTATTATTTTACAGCATTGACGTCGACAAATGTCCGCTCCGCGAAAAAAAAATAGCCACCATTTTTTGCCGACGTTGCGAGGTCTTTTCTGTTTTGTCGGTAACTGTTCTTCTGAGTAGACCCGTACCGATGATTGCCTTGTATTTTCCGGATCATATTGATAGATTCATGTCTAGTCACCAGTAACGATTTCTGAAACACGCCTAGATGCCCCGCTTTCAAAACGTAGACGCATTTTATGGCACCAATCCACACGAGTCTGCTTTTTGCTTTCGGAGAACAAACGAGGGATCCATCGACAACAAAGCTTCCTCACCCCAAGATGTTGATGTAGATTGGTATGAATGCTCCCCGACCTAATGCCTACAATCTTTTCGATGTCCGTGTATGTGATTCGTTGGTCTTCTTGCACCAACATTTCAGTAGTCCATACATTTTCTGCCATTACTGCTGTTTACGGGGCTCCGGTACTTTGGTCATCTTTAAGGTTAATTTTACCCCTTTTGAGTTCAGCAAACCACCTAAAAATCGCGTGATCGAGCTGAGTCCCCTGCTAGTTGTAACCGTTGTAAACTTAATTGTTTCTTCATCATCATCATTACAGCCCTTCACAAGTCCACTGCTGAACATAGGCGTCCCCCAAGTAATGCCACAAAGCACGGTCCTGAGCCACCTGCATCCATCGACTTCCTGCATATCTTATCAGGTCGTCACTCCATCTAGTGGGGGGTCGCCCTACACTACGCCTACCGGTACGAGGCTGCCACTCGAGAACCTTTCTTCCCCATCGGTTATCGGTTCTTCGAGCCATATGGCCGGCCCATTGCCACTTCAGCTTACTAATCTGTTGGGCTATATCGGTCACTCTGGTTTTACTGCGGATATCCTCATTTTGAGTCTATCACGCAGAGAAACCTTGAGCGTCCTCATACGGCCAGCAGTGAAGGACCACGTCTCAGATCCGTAAGTCATCACGGGCAAACTTAATTGTTGTGTTAAACAAAATTTAAAACCATACCAACCATAGATCATAGCGCGCAAATCTTCACGGTTAAGATCCATCGTTTTAAATGAAAAGCGCGGGAAGCGTTCCAGGAAAATCAATAGAACTTTTTTTTTAATATTGAGCAATTGGCTTACGGAGTTCTATTTTTAAATAAATTTGCTTTTTAGAAACATATAACACGGGTGCGTTTCATTTTAAATTTCGAGCATCTCAAAACTTATTGAGTGACTTAGTATCACATTATTTCCATACGTCCCAGGCTGACGGGGAGAGACTGCCAAAAGGCATCAAGTCCGCTCTTTGTTATCCTTTTAGTTAAGGTGTACACTTAAGAATAAATTTTTTTTATAGGATAGGGTGACAAACGAGCACACAGTCCACCTGATGGTAAGTGGTTGCTGTGGCCCATAGACATCTACATCTATCCTCGATTACGAATCAAAATGCAGATGCGTTGTCACCCGTGAGGACTAAGATGGAATGCCACATTAAGCAGCAGCATTAAGCTACTATTTCACGCTGGTATTCTGTGAGAGCGTGGTCCTTCCCCGGTCGAGCCGACCCATTCGTGCTACAACTATACTACTAATATAACTGCAGCAAGGCTCTACCACGTACAAAATAATATCTACCACAAAAAAATAAAGAAACAGTTATAATATAAAAGGCATACAGTCGCATTGAGAAATTCTTTCCTTTGCATTGAGAAATTCTCCTTTTTTTTAAAGGCAGCTAAAAATATATTCTCTATACGTTCTTGGCTCTTTCGCTATCAAAAACCTTCCTTTTCCTGTGATGCCTTAAATATTACTATTATTTATAACGTATTATGATTGCAGCACCAATGGGTAAAGTCGACCGTGAATGCGCTACGTTCGGATTTGCACAGAGTAGCAGCGTGAAATAGCAGCATAGTGCTGCTGTCTTTTCATGTATTGAATGTCCAAGACCGGAGACCAACTTTACTGGTAACGAGGCATTCAATCTTAGATGTCACGGGTGACACAATGCATTTATAGCCCGTTCACCGTAAGATGTCCCCTGCTGTGATGTTGGCACTATTGCTTGTCAAT
This sequence comes from Parnassius smintheus behrii, assembly GCA_036936625.1. Taxonomy (NCBI): domain Eukaryota; kingdom Metazoa; phylum Arthropoda; class Insecta; order Lepidoptera; family Papilionidae; genus Parnassius; species Parnassius smintheus. The sequence goes on from JAUPFT010000024.1 coordinate 5,833,359, forward strand.
CTGTTGTCAGTTTGTGATTATAACGCTCGTTTTTGTGTTATTATTTAAAATATTCCGAATTAATTATGCCGAAACCATTTAGAAGCAGTGCAAGAGAGGTTGTGTTGAAGGTGCGTGCCTTTTGTGAGAGAGAAAAGGCAAACCAAGCCCCGTTAATTCCACTCAATCAAGTGCGAACTCGCGTCGCTGCCATGACAGGTTAGTAAAATAGGGATGCCAGCTTCATGCAAAATGCCTTTAGTGTGGGTAATTATAAGAAATTACTAACATTACGAATTAAAATAAAAAGTACGTATCTCAGTTAATTTAATTTATTTTTCTTATGATGTCTGTATTTGTATTTTATAAATATTTAGTTTTATAAAATGATACAAATTTGGTGTCTATTTCAGGCATGTCGGAGAAAACCGTGAGTAGAATATCTAAAGAAGGTGAAGCCACTGCCTCTGCATCTCAAAAACTCAAGTCTCCTGGAAAACACCGTCAAAGACGTAAAACGGTGGATCATGATGATTTCGATTTATGCGCAATAAGAAACAAAATCCATGAAATGTATACTGTAAGAAAAGTTGTTCCTACTTTAAATAAATTACTTGTAGAATTAAAGAATGACATAAACTTTGGTGGAGGTCGAACGACTTTGTAGAAAATTTTAAAACAAATTGGATTTCAGTATAAAAAGTGTGGTTCGAAACGGAAAATTTTAATGGAAAGGCACGACATAGTTGCATGGAGACGCAAGTATATCGTTACTATGAGGCAAAATCGAGAAACATAAAACATAAATGAAACATACATTCACGCATCGTATGCAGTGAAAAAATGTTGGCAAAAAGATGACGAGGACGGAGTACTAATAAGTGATTCTGTTGGGACGCGGTGGATAATTATTAATGCAGGTGGAGAAATAGGGTTTATACCTAATGCTCAATTGATTTTTAAATCACAGAGTAAATCAGGGGATCTGATGACACGAACAGAACCAATTTTATAAAATGGCTTTCAGAGAAACTTATACCCAATTTGCCTCCGGACTCCTTAGTCGTGATGGATAACGCTCCCTATCATACCGTACTAGTAAATAAAGCACATACTATGAGTTCCTCAAAACTTCAAATGCAAAATTGGATAACAAATAAGGGATTGTCTTATATACCAACAATGCTGAAAGCAGAACTTTATGAAATTATAAAAGAGCACAAAGAAGCGCTGATTTATGAGGCTGACCAATTATTGCTTTCTCATGGCCATAAAGTGATTAGGTTGCCCCCTTACCACTGCGATTTAAATGCGATTGAGTTTATGTGGAGTCTTTTAAAGATACGAGTAGCCAGCAATAATGTCGGCCAAGAAGCTGGGAATATCGTGAAGTTAACTGAAGAAGCTTTTTCATCTATAACCCCTCAGGATTGGCAAAAGCAGTGTGAACACGTAAAAATTTAGAGGAAAAGTTTTATGTACTTGATGGCTGTATGGATGATATTACTGATAAATTCATAATTGAATTAGGAAATGACATCAGCACAGATTTGGATACGACAGATGATGATGACGACGTTTATGAAAGTGACAGTGATACGAGTATGTCTGGAATTGTTCCTTTCGACCATAATTATTGTCGGAAAAAAAGAATCAATAAATAATTTAAAAATTAAATTGTGTTATCATTCACAACCTTACTAGTCTTATAACTAACTGTATATTATTTAAATAAGCAAGTAAAACATATTAATCAGGGGTTTTCAAGTTTAGATAATTTTGCCAGCAACCACCAAGTGGGGTAAATGCTCCATATATTGTTGGCAGCACCGTAGACAATGCTGCCATTTCCCAAGGCAGGGGACATCTTACGGTGAACGGGCTATAGGTTCTTAATTGCGGGTGCGTGTAGGTATCTAATAGGCCATAGCACTCACTTACCATCAGTTGTATGCTCATTCACCTTTTAGCAAACACTTTAAAGGATCAATTGGTTCTATCTGCTTACTTATTCTAAAACTCCATTACTATTTTTATATTAATTTACAGTTCCAATTAACAGTATTTTAGTAAGAAATTATCACCGTAATGTCCACTATAGGTTCGTACCAAATCGATTGAGAAAAACGGATATTGACCTTTCGGTCGTTTAACCAGGGACTACAAACCTTCAATATATAGGCACTTTTTATATGTAGTACCTTCTTTATTTACAATGATTTTCTTTATTATTTTTTATAATGATTGATATATATTTATTAACTATTATTAAAAAGTTATGTAAAAGATCGCTGTAGAAGAAAAATCATGTATTGTTATTAAGTACTTTATTAATTTAACAACAAAAAGCATTAATTTATAACACATAAGGTTTCGAGTGATAACGACACCAAATAAGTACGTACTTATTAAAAAGATAAAACTTTATTTTCAATATTATATAAATACTTTAATTTTATTCGGTGCATGCGGGCCGGCCCAAAAAAAGTGACGCATCTCTGGCTGCCATTGTCACGTTTCTTATAGAACGAACTGACGTAACGCGCGTTTTGTTAATTTAAAGGGATGAATTTGCAAATGCTCAGTATGGTGATTATATTGCTTCATGCGTATTTTTTTTAATTTGAAACTGTTCTTAAATGAATTGCCTCGTTACTTGCCATAAATTGAAATATAAAATATAACACATTTTTATATTATTATATTGTACCTACCTAAGATTTTACGACGTTTGTAGGAATCACAGACAGTATTATTTAAGAAACAAAAAAACAAAATATATGTGCTGACCTAGAAGTGTGAATAATATTAATATTTATATATTGTTATCACATCTAAATTGAGATCTTGTAAGTTACGACTTTTGACACTCGGCTCATATCTGAGGTCATCGTCCGTTTTTCTCAATGGATTTGGCAAGAACTATATACCTCATATCGTATCCTCATATCGACGGAGGAAACAAACCAGGATATCGGCACCACTATTTTCTTCATAACTAACAAATAGTATAATTTAAAATTTTGTACAACCCACTTCAATATAAATAAAATGAGTCATCAATGTATTCGAAGTCAATTTAATACGCATTATTAAGGATAACTCGAAAACTACTGGTCAGATCTTGATCATTTATATTGGAACACCAGCTTTAAAATAAAAAAGAATCATCGAAATGGCTTCACCAAGAAAAGAGTTCTGAGATAACATAAAAAATACAGTCGAATTGAGTAGCTCTACTTTTTTTGGTCAGTTAAAAAATAAATAAAAACTGCGGTTGTCGAACCTCTTGCCAAGCATGGCAACTGTGGTAAATAACTAAACAATAGGCCTATATTCAGCAGTGTACTTTTTACAGACTGTAATGGTATTAATGCATTGAAGGTCAGCTATCGCAATGATGGCTAAGCCTTTTAATCGAGACGCCATGGAGTTTTAGAGAGCATTGAGTTACATGTTCAATCATTGGTCCGGGTCGGAATGTTTGTCAAAAAGTAAAATTCGACGAGTGTAGCCTTACATAGAATGGGGGGTAAAGTTTAAGAAAACACAATAAAATATACCAAATGTATATTTAATTTAAAAATTTCCTAATATCCTAAAATTAACAAACTAACTTATAGTCACAAAAAACACTAGTTGTACTATCTATTTACTATTATATTTACAATAGTAATTTTCTTTTAAAAGAGACTTGTCTGCTGTGTTTCGTATAGTGAGTGTAGAGATCCGGAGACCCTTTTTACTGGAAACGGGGCATTCCATCTTAGTCCTCAGGGGTGACAACGCATCTGGCGTTTTGATCTTTAATCGAGGATAAATGTAGATGTGTATGGGCCACAGCATCTAATTAACCTCAGGTGGACTGTGTGCTCACCCTTCTATAAAAAATACACAATTATGTACAACGATACACTTTTACAATATTTATTTTATAATATACTTGAGCGACGGTGTCGAAACAGAGCTACATTTTATCTAACGTAAACTTATAAATATGATAGTTACATATACAAAATATACATTATACATTTTACTATCACCACATTTATAACGACAAATACAAATTATGAGTGTTTTATAACAAATTACAACAAACTTTAAATATTATACAGCCCATTTGGAGGACACTACTTACACATGAGCAGTGTAATTATGTATCCCTGATGGGAATCGTTTGGCAGCGGAAAATCATTTTGAAACTACGTTGTTATTTCATTGTGATAATATTTTGTTGCCATGAATAATATAAAACGACATAGGTTATAATCAACTTGTTTTTAAGTTATCCCATACTAGTACTTTCTGTTGTATCGTGGGGGCAGGTCATATATATTAATTGCACAAGAGCAACATCCAGACCTGGAATAATTATTTGTAGGACATGCAACAATTATTTCTAAACCATACACCGCGGCAGTGGCGGTGTAAGTATATCCACTATCCCATATCATCCCGTGGGTGTCGTAAGAGGCGACAGAGGGAAACAAATCAGGACCTGAGCATCAGCGTCTTCCTAATGAAGACTATAATAAAAAACTGCGGTTACCGATCCGCTTGCCAAGCTTGGCTACTGTGGCAAGTATCCCTTCTATTAAACAACCAATGGGGATGTTCCGCAGTGGATTTTAATAGGTGGTACGGTATACGGTATACACTTACATATTCCGCGCGGGATTCGAACCCGTGGCCCTCAGTGCCACAACTAATTGCTAAGCAACTTTTTTTTTTTTTTTATAGAATAGGCTGACAAACGAGCACACAGTCCACCTGATGGTAAGTGGTTGCTGCGGCCCATAGACATCTACATCTATCTTCCATTACAAATCAAAATGCAGATGCGTTGTCACCCGTGAGGACTGAGATGGAATGTCTCATTTCCAGTAAAAAGGGTCTCCGGTTCTCTACACTCACCATACGAAATACAGCAGCATTAAGCTACTATTTCACGCTGGTATTCTGTGAGAGCGTGGTCCTTCCCCGGTCGAGCCGACCCATTCGTGCTACAACTATACTACTAATATAACTGCAGCATGGCTCTACCACGTAAAAAAACAACTACACAATAGAACGAAACTTAACGTCAAAACTAAGCCAACACACTATATTTCTAGTTTGCTACCGCCAGAGTTTTCCACAATCTCATTGCATTTGTAGAAAGGCAATATAATTTCATGATAAATTATCTTCTAATAACAGGTTTATTATAGGGAAGTATGCAACAAAAAATATGAATTTCGCAGAAATAGATAAGAACGAAGATGTCTTAGATTTTCATATTAGACATAATATTATCATTCATTTAGTCCACTGCTGAACTTAAGGCTCTTCATAGATTACCTCATTAGGAAGATGTTTGACGTAGTTGCCACTAGAGGGAGGCGGGTTGGCGGCCGCAATCACTTGTGGAAATAATCGATAATCATCCATCTCGCGGTTTGTTCACTCTGTCGCCTCTTGTCTATATAACGTTACGCCTGTTATCAACTCCTTAGATTTTTTTATAGGCTAGGCTGACAAACGAACACACAGTCCACCTGATGGTAAGTAGTTACTGAGGCCCATAGACATCTACATCTATCCTCGATTATGAATCAAAATGCAGCTGCATTGTCACCCGTGAGGACTGAGATGGAATGCCTCGTTTCCAGTAAAAGGGTCACCGGTCTCTACACTCACCATACGAAACACAGCAGCATTAAGCTACTATTTCACGCTGGTATTCTGTGAGAGCGTGGTCCTTCCCCGGTCGAGCCGACCCATTCGTGCTACAACTATACTACTAATATAACTGCAGCGTGGCTCTACCACGTGATAAAAGAATTCAAATTAATCGACAAAAACCATAATGCTATGTAAATAGTAACAAATAAAAATGTCAATATATCTTCATGTCGCTTCTTCTCTAGTCTTCTATCGATGCAATTATACATGACATGCCCTTATCAGTTCTCCGTCCAGTAGTATCAACACACAGGGCAAGAAGAATGACAAGGGCGCGTCATTGTATGCTTAGAACTTCTTTCTTGTTACTTCTTACTGCGAAACTTGTCTCAAGGTGATTCAGCGTTTTTCATGTTCCTGCATTCTGAAAGTGTCACGAACGACACATATTAAAATGCAAAAAATGATCGCGAAGATATTCCTTCCTAAATGCGTAGATTTTTCACCGAAGTCTTGATCATAGAATTCACGAAGCAACACTGTCGATTACCTGTAACAAAAGATCGCAATATTAATAAAAATATTTAAATTGACGAAGAAAGACACAAAAAAGAGGTTGATATAGTTTTAGTAACGGTAGTACCGCTATACACGAAACCTAAGCAAAATTTTGTATCATTATTATTTGATGAAGTCGAAGTTGGTAAACAAGAAAGACACAAATTTAATAACTTTTGATAAAATGTATTTTTTATTTTATTACAATAATTTTAAATTACTTGCAACTGCTAGTCTGTACAAGAAATAGTTATACGTAGTACTGTTGGATAGTTATATAAAACCCGACAGCAATTGCGTACGAAAGTAAAGGATGTTTTACAAAATATTAAATATGCACAAGTCAGGCGACTCAGTGAACTACTTCAGCGACATTCAGCCCCAATTGTGAACGTGACTAGAATATAAAGATGCGCTATTGTTCATTTTACTAACATGTCTTCATATTGAATGACTTATACGCGAAACATAAATAAATTGGTAAAATTACTAACAGTGATGTGTTCCGACATTTCTAATTCCATATAGTGGCACTCAACTCTAAGAGAGTTTCTATTTAGATTGTGTTTAATTTTACGTTAGTAACTCTGTTGTTTAGCGAACATGAGATACCGCCTATGAGCTACGACGTGCGAGAAGCGACCCCCAGCAATCTCAACTATTCTAGACTATGGTGTTTGATGCAGTAAGTCGATGCAGGTGGCTCAAGACTGTGCTTTTTAAACATTTTCTGGGAGCGGCCTGTGTTCAGGAGCGGACTTGTGATGGGCTGATTCGCCGTTACGCTGCCATACACACTTCTCTCGTGCTTTTGAGACTTTAGCTTAGGTTATTAACTACGAATTATTACTCTTAATACAGTATATATAATAATAAATATATATACACTGTTCCGCTATTACACACTTCGTCCACTTTAGGACTTCGTAACAGTCCTCGACTGGATATAGGCCTTATTTGCTTTAATCGTCTCGCTAGACGAATTACAGCACCAGAGGTCACGCCCTTTCGACGCTCCTATCCATCGCTGGCTCATAGTAACTATTATCTAATCTGTGGCTAGCCTCAGTATATTACGTCTGGTGTGAACAAGAAGGTTATAGCGTATTATCGGAAGCTATGAGACTTCATAGATTTCCCACAGTCGCATATTACGACACCCACGGGACAAACTTTCGTAATTAACAACGAAGCATCAAGAAATACATAGAGATAAAAAGAACCCTCCAGACAACTAATCGACACTAACGCTTAGAATGTCGAACATTGTATGTACGTACAAAGGTAACGTACCAGGAGAACATAAACTAATAAATGTTACAACTTTTCTAAAATTGCGACCGTCCATAAGAGGACCGTAAATAAAAATCAGCTTGCTTCCACCGCGGACAGGCTGTCGCGAACAGGACTGAAAAACAATTTGTAGCATTACAAACGAAGTTAATGAGCCGGACATTGTAGATGCTTTGTGTTACGCCCGATCGGACTACTCGGTGACCGTTTCAAAGTGCAACACGATATAGATTTCTTATAATTACACGAGTACTATACATTAAATGAAACTTAATTTTTACTTTTTATTTCTCGACATTTCGCCCTCCCACCTCGTGACCATCGTCAGGAATTTAAAAAAAAAACTGTCAGTCGTCAGAGGTGAAAACTTCTTATCTTTACAAACTTGTAAACATTATTATTGGTTTGTTAAGAAATATTTTTGAAGTGTACGTATATATATATCTGAGCGGGACGGTCACGTGAGTTCAGTACCTTTTCCTCTTCCCAAAAGTGTCTAACATGCCTGTTTACACAAAGTTTAAATTAAACGCTATAAAATCCATAAAATTATCATACACATTTAATACATACATAAGGTACATTTAATGCAACACGATGTTACATGGACATTAATAATACCTATATAGTTACTGTACTAGCACAGTATAAAAATAGTACTACGTAGTACTAGTGCCAACATTCTTATTAATTGAATTATCCTTATGCTTTATCGGTTTGAAAGTCCACTGCTGCACATGGGCTACAGCGAGGGTATGCCCTGATCGTCGCGATTGACAGCAGTTTTACCGCAATAAATGCGACTGGATGTTTTACGCCTGGCGCAAACGAGACGGTTATATCGCCATTTTCCATAGCCGCCTCCTACCTACGATACCCACGGAATAACTTTTTTATAGGATAAAGATGACAACGGAACACACTGCCCACCTGATGGTGCATTGCTGTGACCCATATACCTTTATCCTCGATGAAGAGTCAAAGTGCAGATGCGCTGTCACTCCAGAGAACTAAGATGAAATGCCTTGTTTCCAGTAAAAAGGGTCTCCCGTACTCTACAATCACCATACGAAACATAAAAGCTCTCTAAAAATGAAAATCTAAAGGTGCTCTTCAATCCAGGTAAGACACATCATTGTTTTTAGCTAGCGGAAGGTTGCAAATTAATTAATATCTTTATTATAATAGAATTTCGCAAAGTAACGCCTGATTCCATCAAACACAAAAGCATTTAACTGCTATATCACAACCGTATCAGACCCATCACTGCTACCACTATAATAATAATAATATATCCAAAAGAGTATCTAATTTTATTGTTTCAGATGTTTACGAACCAACAAGTAATGTTCGTTAGTCACCTTTATTGAAATAATCAAAAAATATCATCAAAAATCTTGCCTTTAACAAAAAACCTTTTTAACTCGAATGTATCACCCATCCAGTCTCATATCCGGCACACCGTCGCCTCCAAGCCTCTGAGGCCGTCATTAACGCAACGGATAGTGCATCTGTTTAAAAGTGATACAGCATTATGGATAGCTCTTGCGATTTGCATTTTCCGGGCGTGGAGCGATCTCGTCGGCGGACGTCGAGTGCTCGCGTCGCTCACGTGAAAAACTGTTTCTTACGTGAGTGGAGTACCTAGTTTAAAATGAAATATTTTAAAATGCATTCCATTTATAATATTTTTATATAAGTATATAAATGGAATGCATATAAATATATAACTCTTAAACGGCTGGACAAATTTTGATGACATTTTTGTGTGTTTGTGGATGGTTTAGATTTGAAATATTACGCGGTAGGCGGCAAGATCCATAGATCAACCGTGCGAAGCCAGGGCGATTCGCTAGTATTTTATATTAATAAAAAGGTGTAGGAGCCATGGTAGCTCAGACGGTCAGCGCTCGCTGTAAATTTCACAGAACAGGAGCAAACCGTGTTCATTCCACGCCGGCACCGATGAAATTGTTAACTGCAATTTTAATTACTGATTTACCACTTGCTAGGGCGGCGAAGGAAAACATCGAAAGGAAACCGGCATGTCTGGAAAATAAGAAAAATAAATATACATATATAACACACTTACTTGCCCTAAAACCTTCTCCGAAATGATGGGAGACCTGTGCCCAGCAGTAGGACGTAAATATGAGCTGTAACTTTAATTTTAAAGATGCGTGTTACGCGGTGACGAGTTTGGGCATATAGATTATCCATTACGTCGCGCGTAAAAAATGTTTGGTAACTAGGTGCATGTGCTGCCAGCATTAAAAAATTCATTACCAAAAATTAACCATAAAATAAATGTAATTATTCACGCATACACTGACCTCTTACATAGTCTACAATTACCTACTCCATATAAATATAACTAACCATCCCCGTTAGATGGAATGTTACTGAAAGATGCCGAGTCGATGGATGGTGGCTCGGGACTGTGCATTGTGATTATCTACAGCGAGGTCTTTATTCAACTGTGTGATCATAAATCATCTACACTAATATTATAAAGAGGAAAGATTTGTTTGTTTGTTTGAATTGAATAGGCTCTGAAACTACTGAACCGATTTGAAAAATTCTTTCACCATTGGAATCCTACATTATTCCTGATGAACATAGGCGATAGAACGTTTTCAAAAAATTTAGGGATCCGTATGAAAACTTCGTTAATGTAACCCAAGGTGTGAAAAAATACCCAAAAAAAACCTTATATCGCGTACGCTGCGGAAACTATTGACAATAGAACAAAGTGATGTGCTACAGTTTTATGGAGGACATCAATATCTACATAAAAGTCTGCAATACCATATGTCTAACTATCACAGTTATCTCACAATAACTACTTTTCATCATACTTATCATTATCTATACTTATATATATTATAATATTATAAAGAGGAAAGATGTTTTTGTTAGTTTGTTTGTACCAAATAAGTCCCAAACTACTGGACCGATTTTAATCAATTTTTACCAATAGAAAGCTAAATTATAGGGGGGGGGGGATTGTGAGTGAATAAAATTTAAATGAACATTCACCACCTAACCTATATGGTCACCTGGGTGTCGTAAGAGCCGGCAAGGTAAACAAGCCAGGCGATTATTGGCATCAGTGTCTTATTATATCCTGACCCTTTTTACTGGAAAAGAGGCATTCCATCTTAGTCCTCAAGGCTGACAACGCATCTGCATTTTGATTCGCAATCGAGGATAGATGTAGATGTCTATGGCCCGCAGCAACCACTTACCATCAGGTGGACTGTGCGCTCGCTTGTCACCCTGTCCTATAAAAAAGAGGCATTCCATCTTAGTCCTCAAGGCTGACAACGCATCTGCATTTTGATTCGCAATCGAGGATAGATGTAGATGTCTATGGCCCGCAGCAACCACTTACCATCAGGTGGACTGTGCGCTCGCTTGTCACCCTGTCCTATAAAAAAGAGGCATTCCATCTTAGTCCTCAAGGCTGACAACGCATCTGCATTTTGATTCGCAATCGAGGATAGATGTAGATGTCTATGGCCCGCAGCAACCACTTACCATCAGGTGGACTGTGTGCTCGCTTGTCACCCTGTCCTATAAAAAAGAGGCATTCCATCTTAGTCCTCAAGGCTGACAACGCATCTGCATTTTGATTCGCAATCGAGGATAGATGTAGATGTCTATGGCCCGCAGCAACCACTTACCATCAGGTGGACTGTGCGCTCGCTTGTCACCCTGTCCTATAAAAAAGAGGCATTCCATCTTAGTCCTCAAGGCTGACAACGCATCTGCATTTTGATTCGCAATCGAGGATAGATGTAGATGTCTATGGCCCGCAGCAACCACTTACCATCAGGTGGACTGTGCGCTCGCTTGTCACCCTGTCCTATAAAAAAGAGGCATTCCATCTTAGTCCTCAAGGCTGACAACGCATCTGCATTTTGATTCGCAATCGAGGATAGATGTAGATGTCTATGGCCCACAGCAACCACTTACCATCAGGTGGACTGTGTGCTCTCTTGTCACCCTGTCCTATAAAAAAGAGGCATTCCATCTTAGTCCTCAAGGCTGACAACGCATCTGCATTTTGATTCGCAATCGAGGATAGATGTAGATGTCTATGGCCCGCAGCAACCACTTACCATCAGGTGGACTGTGCGCTCGCTTGTCACCCTGTCCTATAAAAAAGAGGCATTCCATCTTAGTCCTCAAGGCTGACAACGCATCTGCATTTTGATTCGCAATCGAGGATAGATGTAGATGTCTATGGCCCACAGCAACCACTTACCATCAGGTGGACTGTGTGCTCGCTTGTCACCCTGTCCTATAAAAAAGAGGCATTCCATCTTAGTCCTCAAGGCTGACAACGCATCTGCATTTTGATTCGCAATCGAGGATAGATGTAGATGTCTATGGCCCACAGCAACCACTTACCATCAGGTGGACTGTGCGCTCGCTTGTCACCCTGTCCTATAAAAAAGAGGCATTCCATCTTAGTCCTCAAGGCTGACAACGCATCTGCATTTTGATTCGCAATCGAGGATAGATGTAGATGTCTATGGCCCGCAGCAACCACTTACCATCAGGTGGACTGTGCGCTCGCTTGTCACCCTGTCCTATAAAAAAGAGGCATTCCATCTTAGTCCTCAAGGCTGACAACGCATCTGCATTTTGATTCGCAATCGAGGATAGATGTAGATGTCTATGGCCCACAGCAACCACTTACCATCAGGTGGACTGTGCGCTCGCTTGTCACCCTGTCCTATAAAAAAGAGGCATTCCATCTTAGTCCTCAAGGCTGACAACGCATCTGCATTTTGATTCGCAATCGAGGATAGATGTAGATGTCTATGGCCCACAGCAACCACTTACCATCAGGTGGACTGTGTGCTCGCTTGTCACCCTGTCCTATAAAAAAAATCCACTAAAAAAAAACAATCTACGGTTGCCAACTCGCGTGCCACGTTCTTCAATTATTGCAAATACCCCCATTGTGATGCATTCTACGGTGAGCCCTATGTTCAGCAGTGATTTTTCATAGGCTGTAAATGATGATAGGTATGTTTAATAAACTTGCATTCGTACATACTGCAGAGAAAAAAAAATCCTCTTCATTACAGGCAGTGCCCTCCAATGGAAATTATCATAACGCATAACGCATGAACATTTCATTTCATTCAAGTACCCACCATCTCGCATCGATGCAATATTTTTATCTCGAGATAGCACAACCATGTAACGAAGCGAATATTTATAACGTAGTATCGAATATCATGTTATATTTGCACACCTTAATGAAACTTGTACACTTGTTAAAACATCTCATAAATAAAGTCGACACGGGTTGTCGAGTGGAGTAGGGGAGGGAAGGGGTGTTATGATTAGATTGCATCATATAGGTACACATGTCAGCGACACGGCGGGGCCTATAGATACATGAAAGATATGACATAGCACAACTGTAATAAAACGTTAGCTGGAGATATTGAGACGATGCGACTCGAACTAAATGAACTACTGCGGTTACACCTATCTGTACCACCAATGTTATATATTTTAATGCTGTAAGCTAGAAGTTATATTAATATGAAAGTTAAGGTATCTATCTAAGTGGATACTGGAGACCATGGAAACCTTCGTCAACCTTTTTCAAAACCTTTGTCACATCACACTTATATTTACAATGTTAGAACTCATTTATCAGCCCGTAAAAGGCTAATATGGCAAACGTGGTTTCGTTGCCGAGATTTGATTTGGTACATATTATCTTAAGGTGTTTCCTTTTAAACCATGAAATGGATCTATCACGTAAACATTCTGCACATTTGCGTCGTATCGGTTAATCAATTTAGTTGTATTCTTTTATCATTTTCCACAGACAATTGCAATTAAAAATTTCATTGTTGCCGGCGAGGATCGAATCCGGGTTACTCGCGTACTATGAAATTTACACCAAGCGCTTAGCTCCCGAGCTACAACCGGCGGTGAAGGAAATCATCGTGAGGAAACCCGCATGTCTGAGAGGGAGGAAGAAAATATAATATCCAAGACATGTGAAGTTTGCCAACACGCATTATAGTAGCGCGGTGGTCATTTCCTTGCCCTAAAAACCCTCTCAAAAATGAAAGGCCTCTGCCCAGCAGTGGGACGTATATCATCATTTTGAAACCATCGACCCCTCGACTCAAATGGATAACTCTAAAAGCATTTGAAACAAACAATCGTATTGTACGGTTGTGAAAACATAGTGAGCCCGCAAAAAGTCCCCGCAGCCAACCAGCCGTGAGCGGGCGACGAGTGTGTCAAATGAACCCCGGATAGAATTTATGCCCCGGCCGAACGGTAACCACTTAAATCGACCGTTAATCCCGCAGCCGCCTAATCGACCACACGAAAAATAGTTGGGACTGCGCTATACGGTTTAAATTGAGTTTTTATGGATGCTCTCCGTTATTGTATGATTCGAGATTAATTTGACAGAAATAAAGCATTTTGAGTTCGTGACATCGCCAAATCTCCGTTTCGGCGCCTACTATGCAAGTTAGTGATTATAATATTATACTCTTTGATGTAAGTCGTCGATTAGTAATCTACGAGTATAAGATCGTCTATGAATAGTACTTCTATTATATTATAGAATATTTTTTATGCATGATAGATTAAAAGTAATTTTATTGAAAGTTATTTTATATGTGGTAGAGCCACGCTGCAGCAATATTATGGTTTTACCACACGTGGGTCACGGGTCGACCGTGGTAGGACCACGCTCTCACAGAAAACAGCTTAAAACAGCAGTTTAATGCTGCTATTTTAAGCTGTTTTCTGCTGTAGAGTACTGGAGACCCCTTTCAATAACAACGAGACAACCCATTTTAGTCCTCAGGGGTGAAACCTACTTATACCACTGGATATTGCGAAACCAGCCTTGCTCTTTTTGACGGAGACGCAGTCGTCCTTTCCGGGCTCGTAATTCGTTCGTATCTCTCTCCTACCCAGGTACAAATTAGAACACTCTTTTGTGCCTCAAGCTGAAGTTTGCGTATACGTCAGAGAGGATATCAGTTTTCGACGCTTCTGCAGTTTTCAATTACGTTATAAACAGGAGTGCTACCGGGCCTGGGCTGACGTATCAACCTAATGTACTGTGGCCCTCCACAGCTTCTACTTACTATTAGGTATGTATGTGTGTTTGTTTGTCATCTTTAAACTATACAAAAATGCTTTTACCATTAGTTGAGAATAACCTTAGTCCTATAAGAACCAGCGAGACCTTTTTGAAATAATATTAAAATATAACAGAAAATAATTTACAAATTACAATGTAGCACCAATGAATTTATACATTAGAAACAGCAGGGTAGCGGTCACCTCGTATCAAAATTTTTTAGAAATTGTTCGCAAAAAGCGGACACTTCACCAGCATTTGGGTCATAAAGGTATTAAGGCGGATTACTATACACATGCTCACGATATTCCGGGAATAGATTTGAAAGCCCTGCCGCCATCGTCGCGCCAATAATACAGCTCTTTACAATTCTCGGGTTTGGAAGTGCCGAGAGAGGATTAAACGTACTCTTATGCTTCAATTGATTCGCAGTGTATTAGTATCTCTTTAAATCATCGTTCAGGCAGCGCCGACATGCCTGTGCGATTCCCCAGTCAACACGCAAATTATACATATTTCGTGTATACAAGATTTCTTGTTTACGTGAACACTACATATTTAAATGAAACTAAGTTTTACGGATTTTATCGTGTATATTAACTTATTTTAAATTCATCGGTGATGTAAAGTATGATTCGAGTGCTTTACCGCATCCATAGTCACGGGTGGACAGATGTGTTTGACTTCCCAACGTCATAGTTAACTATAGCTACCTTCAGTTGAAAATGATTAATTTTGGTCTGCACTACGCAGAATGAGCTTACAGTATCTTGAAGTCTTGAATCATATATCAAATGCGTTTCGTATATTTTTCCATTAAATAAATTATTGAATCGAGACAGAACTAATTGAATCGAGTAATTAACAATATAGACGTTCTCGGTGTACCCTTAGTTAATCAATAATCAACGGTTAACTTAGCATTTGATTAAGATAATTAGAGCGTTAATACTGTAATCGAGTGATATGCGTTAATAAGCAACTAGTTAACACTACCTAGACTTATTTAGAGACCATAAAGATTACTCCATTTCGTCCCATTGGCGTCATAAAATAGAAATAGAACTTTTATATTCAATATAGATTATAAATAATACTTAAAGTCATTTATGTATAATTTACCACTGGTTGGGGGTCTTCGAAGAATAAGCAAGAAACCCAGCGTGATTACAAAAACAGTTTATAATCATATTATACTACGTTTACACACTATATGAATGTAACCTATAAGTACCTAATAGTCCAGTACTAAGGGCCCGGAAGGCCTTCTGACTTCCGATAGATGGCGTTATGACCATGTTGTTTAAGCCAGACGTAAAATACGCACCAGCGACGGGCAGCAGCTTCAAAGGTGCGTTTGATGCTGCGATCGTCTACCCAGCTGACAAACAAACTATTAAGAAAAATAAAGGTCTTCTAGGGATGGGTAAAAAAGATTTTTTATAGCTATATATTTTTTTATAGGGTGACAAACGAGCAAACAGTCCATTTGATGATAAGTGGATGCTGTGGCCCACAGACATCTACATTTATCCTCAATTAAGGATAAAAATGCTACAGGACTAGCAACAAATATTGAACAATTTAGCTTTTATTACTATTATATTGTTTCTTCTATTAATATTCACTAAATTAAATCTTTAATTAAAAATTTTACACATTTTGATGTTATGCTTTTTTAAAAAGCAAAAATCAGCTTTAGACATAAAGTTAGTTGTTTAGTTACAGTTAGTTTTTTCTTTCTTTTTCTTTCAAAGATTATGGAGCATCTTGTATTTGTCTGTCTTTATGTCTTTAATGTCATCAAGGCATTGTTTTTACGTGGTAGAGCCATGCTGCAGTTATATTAGTAGTATAGTTGTAGCACGAATGGGTCGGCTCGACCGGGGAAGGACCACGCTCTCACAGAATACCAGCGTGAAATAGTAGCTTAATGCTGCTGTATTTCGTATGGTGAGTGTAGAGAACCGGAGACCCTTTTTACTGGAAATGAGGCATTCCATCTCAGTCCTCACGGGTGACAACGCATCTGCATTTTGATTTGTAATGGAAGATAGATGTAGATGTCTATGGGCCGCAGCAACCACTTACCATCAGGTGGACTGTGTGCTCGTTTGTCACCCTATTCTATAAAAAAAAGAAAAGACATGTAACAATTGCACTATTACTATTATTCAGCTATGGATATACTACGGATTTGCCCGTAAAATATTTTCGTGAAATTATTTTTATAATTAAGAGATTTTTATGATGCCTTCGAGGACCACCTTGTGTGCCTTCAGGGACCACCAATAGACGAAGAACCACAGTCTTACACCATACTACTACTTTAAACCAGAATCAATCAATAAACTACTTTTTGTAATAACACGGTAAATGTGTATAAACAAAATTACCCGTTATAATAATATGGTCCAAAATTTTCACAAGAAAGGGTCGCACGCAGCGGTGCGCTTATTACGCCACCTATTAATAATGTGAGGTACTTATAGGTGACACCGTCAGGCCATAAGAGGTCATTAATAAGTCCGGAATGACCCCGCCGAGATCGTTACAGAGTATTATTGCCCGGCTGTGATCTAAATCAATTTTTAATTTCGAGTGCGCTTAGCGAAACATCAATGTGATTTTTTATACTTAGTTATGGTAGCAAAATGCGTTTAAGTGTTTTTATACAAACATAGAGTAATAGTTTATGCCAGTTTATGCTGAAGAGGCAGTCGCTCGTAAGGGATGATGTACACACCATAGCACACACCACACGCTCTGTCGAATGCGTTCCACTGAGACCATAAACTTGGTATTGCATATCCCCCGTAACATTTCTACACATATAGCCAAGCGTTTAACAGAAGAATAGCGCTGCTGTTTCGTAGAGTGAATATAGAGGACCGGAAACCCTATTTACACCAAGGCATTCCATCTTACTCCTCAGGGGTGACAACGCATCCGCATTTTGATTCTTAATGGATGATAGATGAAGATTTCTATGGGCCATAAGCATCCGCTAATCATCAAGTAAATTGTCAAATTATCAAGTGATATGAGATGAGATCACTCTTATTCTATAAAAAAAATAAACCAGGTGATTTTTGCACATCTTTATATATTGACAAAAAGTCTAAAATCCATCTCTGTGGGAGTCTTTTATGTGAATTTTCTTTTCTATTTATTCTATTCTCTTTTTATGGTGGAAATACAAACACCAACACAGCAACGTATACTTTATAAGTGGATTGACGTATTCAGCAAGAGTATTTAAGACTTCAATTGTCAAATAATACATTGAAAGACACACACAAAGGTCAAATTATCATAACTCTTGTCCCCACCGTGGCAGGTCACACAGCTTATTATTTATTTACTCCGCGCACGTAATGTTGACAAGGGTGCAGGTCCGTACACATTAACTTTAACAAATCATTACAGATCTACCATTCGTTTAACGCATGCTTCATAAATTATGAACTTCTGTCCTCTATTTACCCATAAAGTACCTAAATAGAAAAAAAACTCAAAAAATCTTCCCATTTATATTTTTCTACCAAACGATATAAAAAATACGCTCATCAACGACCTATGGTAATAATGACGAGAACAAGAGACTATTTTTATTTGAAACTCGCAGTTTAATTCCTAATCGATGACAGACGTAGGTGTATACGGGCCAGCCATCCACCTGCCATCAAGAGGACCATGTGCATATTTGCTATTCTTACTTCTTTAAAAAAGTGAAGTTACAGCTGTTATACGTCCTACACCTGGGCTTAGGTCTCTTCATTTCTGAGAGGATTTTAGAGCAAGGAGTGTCCACCGCGCTGCCCCAATGCGTGTTGGCGGTACTTCATAAAGCTAAGAATTTATTTTTTAATTTCAAAGACATGCGGATTTCCTCACAATGATTTCCTTCACCGTCGAGCAATCAGCACTAAAATTGCAATTAATTTTTCTATCGGTGCCGGCGAAGATTGAGCTTGTTACTTGCGTTCTGTAAGTTTACAGCGAGTGCATATTTTTTATTACCGTCCCTAATCCTCAATTGATGAAAAGAAAAAACCTTTACTACCAATAACAATTTACTTAATAAAATAACCAATAACAATTTAATTCATAAAAAGTTAGTTAATATAAACTTATTGACGCTCGTTTCGAAGTTCGATGTTTTATAAGAATTTAGAAGTTTACGGATTATTTACTTTAAAAAAATATATAAATTTTACTTTCAAAACAATAAAGTCAAAGTGAACACCGAACAAGATCTGAATAACAAATGACTTGTAGTAGATAACCGGTTTAAATATTAATATTATTTATACCAATTTATAGCTTTTACTTAAATTAAGTGTTATCTTTATACCTGTCTCTTTCACTGTCATCTCATAAAAAGGGAAGGAACAATTTTTAGTATTTTCTAAATTGACGTTGATTTCTGTACAAACTTTCATCATACAATTCGAACTAAGTAATGTTTAGACGTTAAAAACACCCTAGAAATAAATTTTAAACGGCGATAAGAAACATAATGTTCTCCCAACATCGTCTATCGAGCGGTTGTTTAAATCAATTCAGCATTCCTATCGAACCCTAGCCCTCTTGAACTGTCGACTGTAATGATTGCTGGGGCGTCTCGTAACTTAAATAAATTTTATGGGCAACAATTTGCGTTACGCACCGACATAGACACATCTGACGACGTATAAAGCCGTTTATTGCACGATATTATCTAGTGAACGTTTTTCTTTTTTCCCTATCTAATTGAAGGTATCTGAGTCAGACATATTTTAAAACGCAAATAAATTTAAAACTGACAAAATTTCTGTGTTATTGATTTTCTTAAACAGCGAATACAAATCATAATGATCATTAAAACCTATGACAGGTTCGCCTGCTCTATAGATTTGCTCCGAAGAATGCAACAAAGCACGGTCCTGGGCCACCTGCGTCCATCAACTTCCTGTATCTTTTGCTAGATCGTCAATGCATCTAGTGGAAACACTTCGCTCACCGACACGAGGCTAACCACTCGGGAACGTTTCTTCACGATCGGTTCTCGGTTCTTCCGAGCTATATAACCGGCCTATTGCTGCTAGAGATAGATCAGCTTACTAATCCGTTGGGCTATGTTGGCCGTTCTGGTTCTACTACGGATATCATCATTACAAAGTCTTTTACGTAAAACAAACTCGGAGCCCTCTGCTGATGATATCTCTTGAGCAATCTTGAGCTTTCTCGTACGCCAGTAGTAAATGACCACGTCTCAGATTTATATGCCATCACTGACAACATGCATGATGTGCTGAATAACGATCGATATTCTTTATTACGAATTGTTCTAGTTTATATATTATAATGCATCGATGAGTTGTACATAATATCATCTTTATGTTAAAATTACAAAGCGAAAGCTTAATTTGCTATGAAATTTTAAGGAGAGCGCTTATTTAGAGTGAATAAAGTGAATATTGGAAGTGTTAAAAGCACTGCTTTTCGTTAAATGTTAAGTTACATTCTACAATACTAAACATCATCACACCGACTTTGTTATTACTTTTCTACCTTTTTTAAATACAAATACGTTACCTAAACTGTAGGATCTTCCTATATCGCTACGGCGTTTAGTTTTTTTTTTATAGGATAGGGTGACAAACGAGGAAACAGTCCACATGATGGTAAGTGGTTGCTGTGGCCCATAGACATCTACATCTATCCTCGATTACGAATCAAAATACAGATGCGTTGTCACCCCTGAGGACTCAGACGGAATGCCTCGTTTCCAGTAAAATGGGTCTCGGGCTCTCTACACTCACCATACGAAACACAGCAGCATTAAGCTACTATTTGACGCTGGTATTCTGTGAGAGCGTGGTCCTTCCCCGGTCGAGCCGACCATTCGTGCTACAACCATACTACTAATATAACCGCAGCATGGCTCTACCACGTATTAAAAAAAAGTAAAGTGCACAAATTGCACATTACAAGCACTTGTTCCGTGCAGGGTTGAAACCCGGGGCCCCGCAACGCAGCAACTGCGCTATCGAGACGAAGCTAAAGTAACAATAACATCAAATACATACATGGCACATGCACCAAATCCGCTATTAAATCATTAATTTAAAGCCAACATTCTAACGTACAACGAACGTGTGTCACTATCATCGTAGCCTTAGTACTCGTACAATCCTGGCGCTTGCAAACATCAAGTCTGGATTCAGATCCACATGCTCCAGACGTCCAATACTTACAAGTACAATGGCTTGTTCGTCCGTGATTTATAGGGGGCAGAGATTGCATGCAAATCCGGGGTACGGCGCACCAGCCGGGCAACAATGACCGGCGTTGTAGTGGAGACATCAATTCATGCCCGGTCGCTCGCACGCTCCGCGGATGTAGCGGACATGTTTGTTTATTGCCGCCAAGGAAATTGCGGACGGTGCGTCGATCGAGTGATGTCTTTTTGGGAGGGACTAATTAATTGTTACGTCAGTCTTAGCAACGCGAGATAATGGTGCGTTTAGGTAATTAATCTACTCAATTCCGCAGTACTCGGCGATGTAATGAAGAAAGAAATGAAAATTGAGGCTTAATCTTTTCAGTAAAGAGGAGAACATTTTTACAATAATTGTTATCATTCTAAGTGCATCAATGTTGTACTAAAATTCAAAACTGTACCATACATTCCCCTACTTCTTCACCAGTCTACACTAAAGTCCACTGCTAAATGTGCCTTGCCCATTTTATGGAGGATATGCCTTAATGGTTATGCTTAGCAGGCAAATTGGTAACACCACGCTGCTCCCTGAATGGTACATTACACATTTATAAAAAGTTAGGATTGTTTATTCGAATTAAAATTTTCAGATGTCTTGTACCTTTTTAAACATTTTATACATATGTTATTTATTATACGAGATATTTATTTAAGCGAGGACTTTCTGGCTTTTTCCCAGTCGCCTCTGTGAATCACAAAACAGATTTTCACAAAATTTATAACAACCGACAATAAACTGTTGGGTAATCATTTAAGAAAAGTATCTTTAGGTTTCATTTAATATATTTTCTACGTATATTGTATAACATTAATTTACAGCAAATTATAGAACCACAAGTTCGCCTCTTCTTTGCAATATCAAATACGGAGCAACGTAAGCAAAATGATACTAACGCAATAGGCACCGCACACATGCTGTACTCTAGCAATTTCAACAGTAACCGGGTAAATCGGATGCCATAAAATGTATTGCATTTTTGTAATGCTATGTTCCGCATATTTTTGCATGTCATGTATGCGAAATATTAGTTCTATGACCCGAAGTTTGTGTCAACTTATTCTGTGACAACAATTTTAAAATGCTTTACGTTACTTTACTAAATAGTAGCTCCATCTACAAGAATGGGTAGACCGCTGTCCTCGTACCAATGTAAAATAGCTGCTTAAGGCTGCTGTAATTTTTAGAGTGAGTGTAGAGAACGAAAGGAAAGGAAATTCCATCTTGATGCTCAGGGGTGACAACACAACTGCATTTTGATTTTTAATCGTTTTTTTGATCAGTCGATCCTTTTAAACCATCAGGTGGTCTGTGCGCTCGTTAGTCACCATTATTCTGTAAAGAAAAAACGAAAACGAAAAGACGACCGTGAGATAAATCAGCCACGTGCACTGTACACTGTCATAGGAGTCGTCGTTACGCAAGTAACCGAGATGTAGAACGATTTAAATTCTTTTTACAGCCCTGAGACCTACGAAGCTGTAAAAGCCAAAAGGCTAACAGCATTAACATCATCCGAAACCAGAAAATTCTCCTGTATTGTGGGGGCAGGTAGTATCGTATCCCCTGGAACAAGTATTTATAAGTCGAACAAATACTTGTTCCGTGCGGGATTCAAACTCTCAGCACTACAGCTCATTGCTAAGTCACTACGCTACGGAGCCGTCTACATATGATATAAATACGTTTATAGGGTATACTTTTACGTGTATTTGAAAACCTAATGGTGAGCGAATGTCACAGTATCCAACCAACACCTGCTCCACCTGAGCCTGCCACAGTTCCAAACAGCCCATAGACACCTACATTTATCATTGATTATTAATCAAAAGGCATATGCTTTTCTTTCTATTTACGATCGTAGCTGCATTTTCTTATTTACATTTAGATGGAATTCTACATTACCACATTACCAGTAAAAATTGTTTCCGTTTCTCGTCCCTTGCCATAAGTAATAACGTCCTTTCCAATCCCAAATGTCTAGTCCTGACTGAAAACCAGTGCTATGGTCCTGGCTAAAAATCAGTGCTGTGGTACCCGACAGATTATTAATGAGATGGGATCCTTTTTGACATAACACAACTTTACCATCCCCAATTTGTAATTTGTACGAATTTCTTTGTACCTTAATGATAAGTGTTAGTCAAATAAATGTTTTTTCATTCTTTCTTTCTTTTCTTCTTTCCTGTATGAGTCAATCTCTCGTAAACTAGACAACAGATATTTAGACTAATAAGAGATAATAACAGATAACTAGATAAATAAACCGGTTTAGTTTTCGAACTACCCACAAATATGTAATTGACAACTACGAAATATTCAAATGATGTGTTTATGCAGAGTGATAAATACTGATTATCTGCATGCAATTATGCAATGGCAAAAGCAGTAAGGGCATGGAGCCAGCACTTGGCTCAGTGGGTTGTTCAGTTAATTTACTCTCTGTGACAGCTAGCCAGCATAGTGTGCGTGCAGTCTGCTAAACATCTCGTATGCAGATGACTCAGCGTATTTATTGATGCGGGAAAGTACTTGCGTTATGGAATGTGTTGCAGTTTACAACTGGATAGCTGACAACACCATTCAATAACTACATTATATCATTTGAATTTGATACTTTCAGTAGTGTGATAAAACTTGAACAAACAATCCACCTTCTACATCTATCTTTAATTGAGAATCAAAATGCAGATGCGTTATCACATTCTGAGGACTAATCTCGAATGCGTCGTTTCCACTAAAAAGGGTCTCCGGTTCTCTACACTCACCATACGAAACACAGCACCATTGAGCTTCTATTTTACGCTGGTATTCTGTGAGAGTGAGGTCCTTCATCGGTCGAACCAACGACAGGATAAAATGCTATCCGTTTTTCTACACTAACCAAAAAAACTTTGCTTAGGCACTTATTATCTGAAGGTAAATTCACCTAGGTATGTATGTCCTTTCTTTCAACACTTTTCTTATTCTGCCATGGTTGACTAGCAGAGAACACCACAAGGCATTAAGTTCGTCCACTATAAGACCCAAGTTGATTACAACAAAGAATAAATAAATAAAATTATTGGTTTGGTAATCACTTTCACATTACGAAAAACAGAAACTTTTAGGTTTATTTACATGGTCCTCCCACCTAACATATGATCAAAATATGTTCAAATATTTAAAAATGCAATTACTAAACAAGTTTAAATGCAGCGCGCCGCTGACAGAAGTCAATTAATATTTAACAGTACTGTGTCATGCCATATGAGCAATTTGCGCGTTTAACTCTCTGAAGGTATTTCGCAAATTTCCAGGCGGAGTTATAGTTTGAAAGATTTATGCTACTTGCTTGTTTACTTCTTATAGTTTAAATTTTAATTTGAATCTAGAATATGTCACATGGGTACAGTTCTGATAGAAACCCATGTGACATTCATTAATTAACTAGTCATTCAAAAGTCCGGGTCTGGATATTTATATGCAATTTATGTATGTAAGTAGGCGGTTACACGATCAGTCTCGCATCAGTATTTCATCATTTACAATGGACTGACGAAAATTATCCAAAATATTTAATTTTTATCAGTCCTGACCAGTCAGTCCGTGGGTTAGACGATAATGCGGTCACTCTGACCACACCGACGGACTGAACTGATGAAATACTGTACGTGTATAACCGCCGTATAAAACGCCTCCACGTTTACAGGAGAAAATCTTAGTGTTGGGTGATATATTATTTAAAAAAAAAGAACACAATAAATCTATGATAACATAACATCGTATATAAATGTCTTATTACTTATTAGCATGGCCCGAAAGAAATAAAATTATGTAAGGTTATTTCGGTTCTTTAACGAACGACGCCTTAGTGGTTCATCCATCCATTACAGCCTATAAAAGTTCGCTGCTGAACGTCGACCTCCCCCATAGATTGTCTCACAGGGGGGATTTCGCCACAGTTGCCACGCTTGGCGAGCGGGTAGTCAAGCGCAGTTTTTATTTTGAGTAGTTATCAGGAAGATGATACTGCCCATCACCTGTTTCAGTTCCCCTCTGTCGATTTTACGACATGCACGGAACGATATGGAAGCGATATTCCAATACCACCACTACACGGTTGGGTTCTAATTCAAGCCGGGATAAATGCGAAATCACAAATTGTTTGGATATCAAAATCGATCAGAAGTATATCACCATATACAGTACTAAGTCACATCACTTTATTAATGCACAATAAGCTTTATAAACATAAAATAAACAACGCATTCAGTACAAAACACGTAATAACAACTACGCTGTATCGGTTGACACACACACATGCTTTCGCAAAAAAAAGAGCAACTTCAAGCCCCCTCTCCCCTGCGAGAGTACCGGTACCGGAGTCCATCGTTCATTACCGCCGCAAACAAAAGCAGTTACCGTGCCCCTGAATATTTTACACGCCATTCCGCGGCGCAGGGATAGCAATTTGATGATACATCCCGCTCTGGGAGCCTGTTATGACGCTTCGTATTAATAAACTATGCATGGAGTTTGTATTGACGTGTAACAGTTTTGTGACAGCGCCATCTGTGGATGGATAGCTATACTCACAAAAGTAACTTTCTACGTAACTTTTAGTTATTTTAAATCCTTATTGCATGCTCTATAAAAAAAGAATACAAAGGGCTGACTTAATGCCTAAAGGCATCTTCAACCAGTCAACCGATAGTTCGGATTTTGAAGTGAATACTACCAACTTTACATTATACATGGCCATCTTTGTGTGCCACTTTTGTGTTTATATAAATATTTTACAATATTTTTTTTTTAAAATAATGGATAGTCATATATGGTTCATCTACTCTAAACTGATTAATAACATCAGGAGATGAATTCTAAAATAGAACAGTGTGGATCTCCCACACAAATAATAGAAACTAGTATAATAAACGCGAAAATCGTTGGTTCAAAAAAATCTCATTCGCTAAAATCGAAACCAACGACGCAACGAAAACCAGATAATATTCGCGCAACATGAAAGGTTGTATCATCCTTCATCCCGCGTCCATTGCCGATTGCGAGCGAGCGAAGAAAAAGCTGGCTCCGTTTTCAAATGTACGATGGGCTGTGGGATTTTCGAAACAAAGCATTGTATTACTTCCTCGTATAGACAATAGGGCACCCCATCCCTAGCGCTGCGAATAAAAATGAAGAATGAAACAAAAGGAGCGCTCCAATCAAAGCCCCCAACCTGGGATATCTCTACATTATGAATCCCAGAGGCGAGTTCATAATCATTTCTGACTGATACACAATAAATAAAACGTAAATATTGCTTTTGTTAGGGGCTGCAATTAGGGAATAGCACGCTATGGTGCAAAACAAGTCAATGGATGACTAAGTTCGCGTTGTGTATTGTATGTCAACGGACAATGTAAATCAGTTGATAAAAAGAAAAAAGAAAGAGTATGATATCGTCGTATTCAATATTCAGAAACTAGTTCTTTTTCAATAACAACCCAACAACATTTTTGCTGGACCCTGCCCTCTTTCAAGTTTTATGTTAGATACTAATTTCCTTATTCAACTATACGTAGGTACATATTGAGCATATTGGTACCTATGTATAGTTGAATAAGGAAATTACACATACAAGGAACATACTGCTGAAATAGTCTGATGACTAGACTTTGTCATGGGAACATTTAACTAACTACTAACTAAGCTAACGAACTACTCGTAATTAAGATCATATCGTTAGCCTAGTATTCAAATATTATACAGAAAGTCAAAATTCCTCTCAGACCGCGAACAAATTATACAACGTCACATACGAACTGTGGACGGTTGTGATAAAAATTGTTTTAACGTCACACATACTCTAACGCAATGTATTACTCGTGTGCACCTCACGCTCGCAGTTTAATTTTTTTACAGAAAACATGCCATGAAGAATAATCGGGTTTGTTTTAATTCCGACTATCAGTGTGATTCTATAGCGTAACTGATTGACGGTGCATAGTGAGAGTTTGGTGCATGCGACATGTGGATAATAATTCAATGTTTAACAATTAGAAAGATCGAAGAAAAATCGGAGAACGCACTCGTGTGGTTTGGCCGAAGTATTCAGATCCATTGCCTAGTGGATTATTTATTAATAATAAATCTAAAGCCGAAACAGATAAGGAAACAACATATCTGCGCCTGGCTTACGAGATGACCGACAAGTAGTGGGGTGATCTGTTGACCAAACTTTGCAAACAGGCTTATCCCGATCAGCTTCTCGGGTCACCTTAGGTGACTGGGACTACGTAGCGGACCGAGCCGGACTGCTCCTGGTTAAGCCAGGCATGCAGAAGGCGTTACATCTCGACACCGCCCGCATCGTCTGCCGGTTTCTTTACCTATCCCCCTAACCCTTGGCCGTTTGGTCTTCCCTGCCGAGGGCTCCCATCCGAAAGTATTATTTGTTTTAAAATATTAATAGTTACTTTGCAACCATCCGCTCAACAAAATAAAATGATGTGTCTTATCTAGTTTAAAGAACACCTTCCCGCCATCCATCAATTGCGTGCACTACTCCCGTCACCACTACTCCCAACACCACTACTCTAGGAAAGACACATGTGTCTCAGACAGACACATCTTTACGGTTTACGGTTTAAGACATTTATTTCTCAAAAAGAATACAATTCACTTATCATGAGAAATAACAAGTTAATAATTAGATACCTAAATAAGTAAACTTATGAAGAACGGCAGGTATTTGTAAATGCTCTGTTAAGTAGTGGATACGCACAATCTTGTTACTTGTTGTGGGTAACAAGAAAAGTACGTGTACAATTATTATTATTATTACAGACATTATTATTATTATTATTAATTACATATCGTTATTGAAATAAAGTCTATAGCAATTACACATAGTTCATATTTGCTAGCAATTTGGATGGTATTTTTATGTTAATGGTTATATTTTAAATAATTGGTAAAATCAAATTAATTAAAGAAATAACATTAGCTTTTTGAATAAGTTATTGGTATTTAAAATCGAGAAAAATCTTTTAAGATGTGGTGCTTTAATGTTTTTTTTGTATAAAATAATGGACTGGATCTCTTTTATGTTATTAGACAATTTATTATATAACTCTGCTCCTTCGTATAATATATTTTTTCTTCCGTAGTTAGTTCGAGGTTGTTTTAGGCAAATGTTATTTTGTCGTCTAGTAATACGTTTTTAGGGTTCCGTAGTCAACTAGGAACCCTTATAGTTTCGCCATGTCTGTCTGTCCGTCTGTCCGTCCTCGCTTAATCTCTGTGACCGTTAGCACTAGAAAGCTGACCTTCTTGACTGACCAATATGTGTATCAATCACGCCGACAAAGTGGTAAAATAAAAATTGGAAAAAAATGTTTTATTAGG
Organism: Parnassius smintheus behrii; assembly: GCA_036936625.1. Taxonomy (NCBI): domain Eukaryota; kingdom Metazoa; phylum Arthropoda; class Insecta; order Lepidoptera; family Papilionidae; genus Parnassius; species Parnassius smintheus. The sequence goes on from JAUPFT010000024.1 coordinate 5,861,655, forward strand.
GTAGCCCCCCTATATGTAAAGTGGGAAGTGATTTTTTTTTAATTACAACCTAAACGTGTGATATATTGTTGGAAAGGTATTTAAAAATGAATAGGGGTTTACTAAAATCATTTTTTGATAATGTCAATAATTTCGGAAATAATCGCTTCAAACGTAAAAAACAATGTGCCCCCCCCCCCCTCTAACTTTTGAACCATAAGTTTAGAAAATATGAAAAAAATCTGAAAAGTAGAACTTTATAAGGACTTTCTAGGAAAATCATTTTGAACTTGGATGGAAACAACAGGGGCAGTTGCAGTAGCGCGGAGCGCTGCTGGAGCGCGAACATACTGGATACCCACCTTTAAACTCATAAGTGGGAACACTTATTATGACGGACGGGAAACTACGGAACCCTACACTGAGCGTGGCCCGACACGCTCTTGGCCGCTTTTTGTATTAGTCCTTTCTTTGTAAACGTTATTTTAGAGTGTATATCTTTATTTAATAATTTATGTACTAATATGCATGTATTATATTTATAAATCTGTGATAGTGTCATTAATTGAGTTTCTTTGTAAATTTTAACGGTGGGAGTTAGTGATAATGTAATAGTAGTTGACACATCTTTAGTATAATGGATTTCCGCAAAGTAACGCCGGATTCCATTAATTATATTATTTATTTAATTAATTTAATATATTTGAATGTATATTTATCATTTTCTGTTATATATTTATTAAGTCCAACCAGGTGAGAATACTCGTAAATCTGATGATAAATTTCGTGCAACTCTCTGCTAATTTAAAAAGAAACTAATTCACCATGAGCCCTATCGTTATCATAAACCAATTAGGGCGGACATACGCACTGTTAGTGGTCGGGGCAATCAGTGAGCACCTTCGCGAGCTTGGGGACGCGCCCCACGCTAATTATGTGGGACCGCAAATTCAACTACATGTTGCAGGGATTAAGTTACGTAGAGTTTAAGTACTCAAGGTCTAGTAGTATTTACATGGGACATATGTTGGACTTTATATAGATCAAAGTGCGACATTTTAGAAGAAAAATAAAAGAGCTAAAATAAAAATATATTTTTGACCATTTTATATGTTGAAATAAAATTTAATCTTTTTATTTTTTATTCTTACACCGTGCAGTGACAGCGTTAGAATATTCACTGCCTCATATCACCCCATGGATGTCGTGAGAGGCGACAGTGGGAATCAAATCAGACTAAAAATGGGAAACTGCGGTTGTCAAACCACCCGCCAAGCTTGGCAAATATGGCAAATATCTGTTCTATGAGGCAACCCGTAACGATATAAGGGTATAGAAGAACAGACACCACTCACGTGAACGTGAATTTCCTTCGCTAAGGCGAAGAAACACGAACACAAATAACGCATAATATGTAAACAGTGCGCTCGCTATTCTCCTAGCAATTCGCGTGGAGCAGACTTTCAGGCGCAAGTCAAACAGCACGAACAGCGAAAGAGTAGTGTTTACATATTTACCTCCATTCAGTTGACAGCTTGTGCCCAAATCAACAGCACGTGGCTTACGCACACAAAACTGAGTAGGACAACGCGCGAGTTTTAGAGTTTCTAGAACTTTACCAGTCTGAATCTAAAGACCTCATGTGGAATCTAGAACATAGCAATCATAAAAATACACCAAAAAAAAAATAAACGATGCATGGAACCGTATTTCGACTACTACAAAATATTACGTTGATGACCTCCATGTTCGCGAGCTTCAATGGGTCACATCACATCGCAAAAAAAACATCGCGTGTGAGAACGGTGGTTCGCGTCATCCACGAACGTTTCACGATTGTGTAATATAGTTTTAAGAATAAAATCCTAAATTAATACTTTTCTTATTTTATATACTAAAATAATATAGGCAACTATAGGCCATGGAAGAGTCGAAAAGGGACGTCCTAGGGGAATGTTTGTCGACCAAATTGGCGATATATTAAAAATGGGCCAAATTAAGAGTACCCTTAACCGCATGTATGCGTATGTATATGGATGTGGAAGAGGCGAGAGGTGTGCCAGGACCGTGCTAAATGGAAGTCTGTAGTCTCTGCCTACCCCTCTGGGTTACAGGCGTGAGTTGTTCGTGTTTTTAAATGTTTATGTTTTTTAAAATAATATAATATATAAAAATGATATGCAACTAAAAGAATATCAAGATAGTTTAATTAATAAATGCTTGCGCCTCCCTTGTATTTTTGACAGATAAAGATAACAGATATAGACTTTTATCATGACAAATAAAGATAAAAGTACTTAATAAATAATATTTTTGATCTTATTGATATAATAGAAAAAACTGAACTGGTTATTTGAATAAAAAATCATGAGTGTAATTAGTTTAATTAAAATTTTCGTATTTTTAAAAAATACTAAAAATCGTTAATCGTTAAAAATAGATTTTCTGACAAAAAAGGGAACTTGAAAAAGAAGGAAAAAAATTGGACCGAAAACAGGGCGCGAACCAAGGAATTATGATTCCGCGACCGCTTAGTATCCACTTGAGCTATTACGATCATTAACAATTTTTTCAATTTTTTCAATAAAAATAAATCAGTTAGATCGATTTATTGCCCCCGAAACTCCCTGGACACTAAATTTTATGAAAATCGTTGGAGCCGTATCCGAGATTCCGATTATATATATATATATATATATATATATATATATATATATATATATATATATATATATATATATATATATATATATATATATATATATATATATATATATAATAGAAAATGAGAAAGGGCCAACAGATTTAGATTTTTATATTTAAAAGCAAGCAAGCAATTTTGAATTAGACGTTCGCCTAATTTAATGTTCTTTAGTTTATTACAATATTAAGAATTTTTAGTAACGATAATCAGCTATTTTAATATATAAATTGCGAGTTTAAAGGCTCTACAAATTTAAAGGCATCTCAAGTCTCCTTTAATATTAGATGAGATAACTTTCAGAAAAAATTCTTATACTTCATTTTCTTCAGCCGAGTGCGGCTTAGCGAGATTAATAAAGTTATATTTCACCGTATAGAAAACGCGCCTCGGTCATCAAACGAGAAAATCCCATGAAACCGTCGCAAGTCCATGCTAATTAATACTTGCCTGTCGTTAGTCTACTAACGATATTAAGGCATGCTATGAAAAACGGTACGAGAGTACTGAAAGATAAATTATTTTCATCGTTTCCGCTATAGCGTTGATTATATCATTATTTGACCTATTTATTTTGAGCTGACTGACTAATGAGGCATTAAAGTAATTGGAAATAATTACAAACAATTGTTAATTGACTGTATAAATTAAAAGGTATGCCATAATATCCCACTATCCACCACGTTGACTATTCTGGATGGGAAGCTTAGAGCCTGTCAGCCAAGATGTCTTAACACCTATATTGCTAGCCCTCCTCATTTAAGACATTTTTGAAATGCAATCTTTTGTCCATACTCACTCACTCATAAGCACTTTATAAATATAATAATAAAAAGTTCTTTAGAAACACAGTCGCATAGTTCCGCCTCTTCCCGGAAGATGGTGTTAACAGATAAACAGTAAAAAAGTATTAAACAAGCAATAGATTTGGACGATTATACTTGTAAATAGCCAATATCTATTTCACAGCAATCGCTGATAAACGTCCTTGAAAAAAATTGGTCAGTTCGTTCTTCACGGAAATCATAGATAAGCTATCAAAATATACGAGATACGACTCCTAACGGTTATTATAAATACTGTAGTAGTTGCCACGTCACAATTTTATAGAATCGATTTTGAGGAACTCAATAGTTTTTTATGTAGATAAAATTGAAGTGACAAACGATGGTAAGTGGCTTCGGAAGCCTAAGAACTCCAGCTCTCAACTTGAACTTTTTTTACTTGGTAGAGTCACGGCGCAGCTATATTATAGTTGTAGCACGAATACGAACGGGTCGGCTCGACCGGGCTAAAACCACGCTCTCACAGAATACCAGCGCTAAATAGTAGCTTAGTCCTGCTGCAGTGTTTCATGTGGTAAGTGTATAGAATGTATGATAGAATAAGTCCTTTTCACTGAAAAGGACTTTTTCCATCTTAGTCCTTAGGGGGAGAACTCATCTGCATTTTGATGATTCTTAATCGAGTATATATTTAGATGTCTATGGGCGACAGCAGCATCCACTTACCATCAGGGGGACTGAGTGCTTGTTTGTCATCTTTATTCTATACCCTTAATAAATAGGTACTTGATGCCCTTGTAATACAGTGGGTGCGTTTAGCAGAAAAAAGCGCTATCAAGCGCTTGTAAGCAAAATGGCGATCGTACGCGGTAAGCGCTGTCAAATCGTAAGTAACTATTTTCCTCTAGGACGCGGTGTTAGTTTTAACCAGGGAACCTAACCTAATTTAAATATATGTTTGTGAAGTATTCATATTAAAAACTTACCAATCATCAATTTTAATAACATGTATATGTCTATTCATGTCATTATATTACTTAAAACTAATATTGCAAAAAACAACTTATAAACTCTACTTCAAAACAAACAAATTAAATAAGCAAAATGGCGGCGGATTGTGTCAGCGCTACTGAAGTAGCAATCGTGTCCTGGCCGAATACTATTTTAACGCTAGTAAGCGCTTGCTAGCGCTTTTTTCTGCCAAACGCACCCAGCATTACCATTTTACCATTAAAGGCTAGTAAAGTCCATTGATGAACATAGGCCTTCCCCATAGATAGCTTCATAGTTGACACGCTTGGCGAGCGGACTGTCAACCGCAGTTTTTTTTTTTTTTGATTTGTTATCAGGAAGTTTCAGTTTCTCTTTGACGCCTCTTATAACACTCACGGGAAGATATGGGATAGTGGATATACTAATTTAATTTCTTAACTCTAATCGCACCGTTTCGGCGTCGTTTCGCGTTATTGTACCATAGTTTAGTTATCAAATAATACATAGTGAAGCAGCATTTATGCGTTAACAAGTTGTAAAGGTAAAATTAATAAACGGGAATCCCTTCACCCGGGCTCAAAATCGTATACGTAATACGAACACGTGATAATATTTTCAGTCGAACCCTAATCTTTGTTAGAAGACGGTTAAAGATGATGTAACAAGTTACGAAAAATCATTGTTTTTGAGAAAATTCATTTTAAATTTTTTGTTTATTTTTCGTACTTAGAATATTGTTCATTTAAAATGTAAAGATACTAAAGACAAATTATAAAATAAATGACATTAAAACTGTTATATAATCATTTATTGATTAAAATTCTCAGGTAGTCAAAACGGGGTATACTCGTATGTTTGTCAGAAGCTATAGTATATATTAAATTAAAAACTTTTTGAAAATTGAAATCGGACAACATGGTAAAGAATTATCATTTATCACTGAACATACATAAAAAATATTACGACGAATTGAGAACCTCCTCTTTTTTCGAAGTTGGTTAGTAAAAATAAACATTTAAAATTTAAATAGTAATTTAAAACACATTACAATAACTTAATTCGCAAACGGGGAGCAAACGCCGCCATTTCAAATTTTATTAGCAAAATAAACAAGCAAAGGAATTCCAGAGTAATAAAGCGTCGATACCAGGCACCGAGTCAATGCGCAAATGAAATATAGACACAACACTAAAATGATAAAGCGCTAAAAAGTCCTCGGGCGATCACCAAATCAGTTTGACACCCAAGCAGAGGAGGGTTGCAAAAATTTTAATGGCCGGAAATATTAGATTGAAAAGTTCGTGACATTTCTCTTTTAGAGGTTAAAAATGAGCGAGCATTTCAACGTCACCGAGCGAGGAAATAAAGGGTACCCCGTTGTACTGTTGTACTGGTAGATATTTACCTACATTTAAATGTACATGTACTGATATTTATTCATGTGTCACAACTGTCGGCCTGTATTTGTAAATTGTTGCGAAAAAGAAATATTCTACAATCAAAAAGCAGTTACAGGCGAGTAATTCTTTTGCTTTCCTATATGTTTTAGTCATTCGAAATCCTAATAACATCATTACCGTGTATAGAAAAAAGACCCCATACATACTAACATCGGTTAGTACGGGTCTCTTTTTAAAAGGGAATTTCACCACTATCCTTCATAGTCAGCTAGCGTGGGAAAATATTTGTTGCGTTTTAAAAATCTAGAGAGCACAAGGGATCAGTGGCATTAAACGTCTGGCCGCCTAGCTCCAGCACGTCAAGCAAGTATTGCACGACAACATGTTTTAGTTCCTACGCCTGCGTTACAGATACCGAGTGAAACCAACCATATGTCAGAGGAGTCATAGACAAGATTGGCTTCATCGTGAAGCGAGCTTCCATAAGAACTTACTAAATATCAGCAAAGAAGATTAGTTACTTCTCCATCAAACCAGCACGGGTGACAACGCATTTGCATTTTGTCTATCATGCGCGACAACATTCACTTACCATTAGGTGGACTGTGTGCTCGTTTCGTGTCGTTTTGTAGAATCACAGTGATACTCTTATTCTATTAAAAAAAATTACCCAAAAAAAAACGGACTCTCAATAAGTTCTTTTGATTTATTGATATTTGAAATTAGAAACAGTACAATGGTAATAACTAATAACGGCCAGTTTATACATTTGATTAGGCCATTATTGACTGTGTGTGACGCGTATTTCGGGTGGCTACGGGAACATCTTCATATTTATTTCATTTTTACTTAACCGTGATAAAAAGTTTACTATGTGTTATAATCTATATCTATGTGCTAAATTTCATTACCGTTTACGCGTGGTGGTTACAATCATGTATAATGTTCCTTTTTATGATTGTATATCACAATACATACGTACGTACAAAATTTTAACTTGGTTTCTGGAAGTGGCTAAAAGCAAGTCTTTTAAATTAACACTCCCGCAATCTGGGCGAGAATATGGCGACAGAGTTATAGACATTAAAGTCCATTTAGCACACAAATTTATTCTTATTCCGCGAGCCCGGGCCCACTTTTTCACGATCCATTACGTAAAACGCTAGAGTACTGGCACTCGGGCCAGAGGTCGCGTTCCCGATTTAAATTCAGACTGTGTAAATAATTTCTTTATAAAGCCGGTGACTGTCGCGGAACAAACACTTTAAATGTACACTGACGAATGTTAATAGATACAATACAAGATCGTTTTAAATTACCCGACCGCGTTTAGGAAGTTTTCCATTATACCGCATCATTTTATTACGTGATAGAGCCACGAGCTATATTATGGTTGTAGCGCGAATGGGGCGGCTCGAACGGGGAAGGACCACGCTTTCACAGAATACCAGCACAAAATATCAGCTTAATACTGCTGTGTTTCGTATGGAGAGTGTAGAAATATCCGAGACCCATTTTACTGGAAACGAGGCATTCCATCTTAATCCTCAGGGGTGACAATGCATCTGCATTTTGATTCTTAATCGCGGATAAATGTAAATGTCTATGGGCCACAGCATCCACTTACCATCAGATGGACTGTATGCTCGTTTACCACGCTTATTCTATAAAAAAAATCATGACATATATTTTTTACCTTAAAGAACTAACGTACATCATCGTCATCATCATCCGCTTATGACAGTCCAGTGCTGGACATAGTCCTCTCAGTCAGTTAGCAACAACAAGCCGCTGTGCACAGTTTGTCGCTCCATCTAGCCAGGGGGCGCCCCCATTATGTTTACCAAAACGCGGTCTGAGGACACGTCTACTTCAACCGTTATCACTTTTGCGCCAGACGTGACCAGCCCATTGCCACTTCAGCTTGCAACTACGGATGGCCATATTGGCTATGAACTACGTATGTATTATGATTTATGATAATTGCATTCTATAAAGGCAATCTATCTTATGTCCAAATCCTCAAATGGCGCTCAATTTTGGAATGCCTTGAAGTTTCTTACAGTCTATATCACTTCAAGTCAAAGTGACTGAGACACCACGAGACTAAACGACATCTTAAAATTGAGTAGCGTTGGAGTACTTTGCCATTAGTCCTCCACCAACAGCCTTCTTTGTTAGGAGTGGCTGTTGGCTGCAGGTCAGTATTACGAAACTTTAGAAACCTCTTAGCATCTAACGAATATACCAAATGTTCATCACCTGATGTTAAGTGGTTGCTGTGGCCCACAGACATCTACATCTATCCTCGTTTGCGAATTAAAATGCAGATGCGTTGAGCCGTGAGGACTAAGATGGGAAGCCTCTTTTCCAGTAAAAACGGTCTCCGATTCTCTACAGTCACCATACGGAACACGTTTCACTAGTCACTGTAAATCTACGTTGTAAATTAGCGGTTAGGTTTCAGGTAAAATTAAAGTTACAATCGAAATACGACCGACACCTAGGAATAAATAGGCACAGATTTTTCATTTCTGAGAGAGTAATGGAGCAATACGTTTACCACGCTGCTCTGTACATGTCGGCAGACTTCAAATGTACTTGAAATATGATTCTTCGAAATGTGTTGTCCTTCATCACCGAGCCCGTGAAAGCTTCACGCTTAAAAATGCAATTAACAATTTACTGTATTTAGATCTGCTATTATGGTTGTTCGCAGTCTAAAGTCACTTCATACCCCACACTCATAGAAATTCAACAAATACTTATTTTCAATAGTTTTTATCATATAATAGGAATGACAAACGTGCACACAGTCCACCTGATGGTAAGTGTATACCGTGCTCCATAGACACCACATCTTTCCTCGATTAAGAATTAATATGCTTAGGACTAAGATGTAATGTGGTTTCCGTGTAGTCCAGTATGTAGGTTCTCAGGACTAAGATGTAATGTGGTTTCCGTGTAGTCCAGTATGTAGGTTCTCAGGACTAAGATGTAATGTGGTTTCCGTGTAGTCCAGTATGTAGGTTCTCAGGACTAAGATGTAATGTGGTTTCCGTGTAGTCCAGTATGTAGGTTCTCAGGACTAAGATGTAATGTGGTTTCCGTGTAGTCCAGTATGTAGGTTCTCAGGACTAAGATGTAATGTGGTTTCCGTGTAGTCCAGTATGTAGGTTCTCAGGACTAAGATGTAATGTGGTTTCCGTGTAGTCCAGTATGTAGGTTCTCAGGACTAAGATGTAATGTGGTTTCCGTGTAGTCCAGTATGTAGGTTCTCAGGACTAAGATGTAATGTGGTTTCCGTGTAGTCCAGTATGTAGGTTCTCAGGACTAAGATGTAATGTGGTTTCCGTGTAGTCCAGTATGTAGGTTCTCAGGACTAAGATGTAATGTGGTTTCCGTGTAGTCCAGTATGTAGGTTCTCAGGACTAAGATGTAATGTGGTTTCCGTGTAGTCCAGTATGTAGGTTCTCAGGACTAAGATGTAATGTGGTTTCCGTGTAGTCCAGTATGTAGGTTCTCAGGACTAAGATGTAATGTGGTTTCCGTGTAGTCCAGTATGTGTCGTGTAGCGACAATAAAAAAACTAAGAACCTAACTTAACTAGAACGAAAACAACCAAAATAAAATAAATTATTTAAAAATTTGAAGTTTTACAGTATCTTTTATAAAAAAAAGGTATGAAGGTGATGATGGGTTGTAATGAAGATGGTGATTTACAATATTATTAAAAAAAAAAAATAACAAAAGATACTGCAACGAAGTATGCACAGGCTATGCCTATGATAGGTGCACAGCTCCTGCTCTAGGAACACGTAGAATCTGGAGAAAACACACGCAGCGTCTGGAGAAGGTACACGCAGCGCTTGGAGTAGACCCACACAGCGTCTTGAGCCGGTACGCAGCGTCGGGAGTAGGTCCACGAAACGTCTGGAGTAGGCACGCAGCGTTTAAAGTAGGTACACGCGGCGCTTGGAGTAGGCAAACACAACTTCCGGAGTAGACCCACACAGCGTCCGGAATAAACACGCAGCGTCTGAAGTAGGTCCACGCAACGTCAGGAGAAGGCACGCAGCGTTTGAAGTAAGTAAACACAGCGCACTAGTAGGCGGAGGCGTAGGCGTGGCTAGGCGACGACTTAAGGAGCGGGCAGAGGCTTGCAGGATCCCGAGGCAGTGCAGAAAAGGCCTTTAGGAGATGCTTTAAGTATCAAAGCTCAAGTCAGACTCCCCATTCGCCGATTGAGTTCGGCTTATTTTTTGCTTTTTTTCGGATCTCACATAAGAACGTAATATTATTCTCATTAAATTTGAAATTATTTAAATTAAAAGCAAATTCTTGTAAATGGCCAAGAAGAAAGGAGTATTTTGAAGTAAAAACATCAGGCCGGTAACGATATTTGAATAAAAATTGCCATGACAACCTGATAAACAACGATGTCAAAACATGTCAAATTTTGGTTTTAGGCTCGTAATACAGAAACGGCAAGATTTAAGTGAAAAATGAGATATTATTTATATAGGAAAAAAAAGTAGCGCAACAGCGCGCACGAAACCCGAAATTGCAGAGTTACGGAGAACTAAATAAAAGACCGAAAAAGGTAGACTCCATTGACACCGATTTAAAAAGTGCTGATAGCATGAAAAATACGAAGTGAAAATGATTTGTTATTGTGTTCTTATGAATTAAAAATATTACAGGATCCTATGGAAATAAAGGTGATGCAAAATATCAAGTTTTGAGGCGAATGCAGAACATCAAAAACAGAATTTAAAATAGTGTAAAATGATATGTAAGTATGTATAAGCATAACACTACATTTTCCCCCCGACCCCGGAAAATTTTTGACTCAGCAAAAATTTTGACATGTACACCATAAAATAAACCATGAAAACACAGCTTTGCACCACCAGGCAAAATCAGATATACTATCTCTTACATTCATCATCTGCATTCAGGTAAGGGTGGAGTTCACATTCAATGACTACCACTCTAAAAGTGTGTTTTCGAAAGGACAATCAGGCTTATTTAAGGAGTTGTCATCCGCTCCTGCGTGGAAAAAAAAAACATTTTGAAAGGACATCCAGGCTTATTTAAGGAGTTGTCATCCGCTCCTGAGTGAAGATAAAGATAAAGAAATTAATCTTAAGCAAGCTTTAGTCGCTATGACTTAAGTAAAGATTAAGAATGGCCAGAGCGGTAGGGCTCAAAACCAGAGATCAGCAACATCACTAACGAGATGTGTCTGAAACAAAAAGTGAAGATTAACCAACGAAAATTCGAGGTCCTAAAGCAAGATGTGTTGAAGAACACTGGATCACCAAACAAAAAAAAAATAAAAATAATAAGGTGAGAATGATGGTGATATTTATACATATATACAGTTAATAAAAGTTAAAAAAAAAATTATGATTTTACATCTTTGATGTGCCACTTGCCTCTAACTCCATTAGGGTCTTCAAGCACATAGATTAGTGGTGACAGTTTAGCTATCACTTTGCACTTGATGAACTTAGGGGCAAGTTTAGCATTAAAGTAAGCGCCGGCATTGCTTAAAACATGGTTTTTACGCCAAACAGTGTCTCCCACATTAAATTCTTTAAAAGACCGGCGAAGATCATAGCGAGCGCTATTTTTAGCGTGAGCTATGTGCAGTTTAGTTTGAACTTTGTGAAAAATAGATGAGAGGAGACCAGCATTAGACGCGTAAATATCACGAGGCATAAATATCAATTCCTCGAGGTTCTGAGTTGGAGTATAGAAGGAACCACAAGGTATTGTTTCCCTACCAAAGACTAAAAAGTTTGGAGTAAAGCCAGTAGCCACATTTGTAGCGCTGTTCATTGCGTACTGAATCTTAGCAAGATGGTTGTCCCAGGATCTATGATCGTCTCCTACTAGAGATGCTAGAGCTGTAATAATTGTACTATTAAACTTCTCCGTAGGATTAACCTGAGGACAATATAAAGCTGTGTGAAAAATACAAGGAACGTTATAAGAATTTAAGAATGATTGGAATTCTCGCGACTGAAATTGAACCGCGTTGTCCATTATAATAGTTTGGGGAATGCCATGAACTAGGAAAACTGAATTTTCCAAAAGATTAATAATATTAGCTGAAGTAGCACGTTTAAGGGGAAAAATCATAGTATATTTAGTAAAATTGCAGTTAATTACTAGAATATACTGATTTCGCCTACGAGTCATAGGTAATGGACCCATAAGATCTAAGGATATAGTTTGAAAAGGTCTGGAGCAAAGTTTGGGTTTACCCATAAGACCATAGGGAGAATGATTAGGGTGTTTGTAGGTTAAGCAGGTTTCACAAGACGAGATTAATTTGGCAATGTCCTTAAACATACCAGGCCAATAGTATTTTAAAGATATTTTCTTGAATGTCTTGAAGATACCAAGATGGAGTTCTGAAGGGGAACCATGGTTAACTTCAATAAGTGTATGCCTATCTCGAGGTAGTGGAACTTCTTTCCAAATAAAGTCATCGTTTAGACGATCGGGAGAATGGATGCAGCGGTAAAGTTTGTTATCCCTGATAGTGTAGTTGGGATATGCGTCTGGGTTGTTGGAGCATCCGAGAAAAATCTTGTTGTAGTGCTCAAGTTCACGATCAGGTGGTTCTTCAATCGTAATAGGATGTACGCCTTGAGATGAAATTTCTCGTGTATCAGGACGTTCTTGATTCTTATGTCTTGATAATAAATCTGGAACAACGTTATCCTTTCCTTTTTTATGTTTCAGGACAAAGTTAAAGCATGATAAGCGTAAAGTCCAGCGAGCAAGTCTTCCTGAAGGATTCGATAAGTTCTGAAACCATTTAAGTGCAGCATGGTCAGTATATATTGTAAATTCTTTACCATTGTCTAGATAACATCGCCAATGTTCTAACGCAGTTATTACAGCCAATGTTTCTCTTTCAGTAGTTGAGTAATTCTGTTGATTTTTGTTTAGTGCTTTACTCATGTAAGCAATCACGACTTCTTTGTCATCTTGATGTTGAGTAAGCATTGCTCCTATGCCATAATTTGATGCATCACAATGTACAGAGAAGGGTAGCTCGAAGTTAGGGCAAGCAAGAACAGGAGCAGTTACCAAAGCTTCTTTAAGTTTCTGGAAAGCAGCTGCAGCTTGTGAATTCCATAAAAATTTAGGAGCGTTCTTCCCGGAACAGGTTAGTTGGTTGAGTGGAGAGGCAATGGTGCTAAAGTTTGGAATGAATCTTCTGAACCAGCTGCAGGTGCCTATGAATCTACGTACTTCTTTTCTGCAAGTAGGTACAGGATATTCTAAAATAGCTTTTATTTTATCTGGATCAGCACGTAGACCATACTCGTCCACTAGAAAACCAAGGTATTTCAGTTCTTTCTTGAAGAATTGACTCTTCTCAAAGTTAATAGTCAGATTAGCATATGAAAGTTTTTCATGAACTTTCATGAGAAGCGATATGTGTTCATCAAAAGTCTCGCTAATAATAACGATGTCATCCAGATAGCAAAATACCTTGTTCTCAAATTCAGGAGTAAAAAGCATATCCATTAATCTTTGTAGAGTTGCAGGTGAGTTAGAGAGACCAAAAGGCATTACCTTGAATCTAAACATACCTCTTCCAGGTACATAAAATGCAGTTTTATCTTTATCAGCAGGATTCAAGGGAATCTCCCAAAATGCTTTCGCAATGTCGATGCTTGATAAGTATTTGGCATTCTTCAGGTTGTCCAAAATTTCGCTTATTAATGGCAGACTATAAGCATCACGACGTGTAACTGAGTTAAGCTTCCTGCTGTCTACGCAGAAACGCCATTCACCATTCTTCTTCGGAGTGATGAGAACTGGAGATAACCAAGGACTTTCGCATTGTTCAATGACGTTCCATCCCAGCATCTTATCAACTTCATTAATTAACGCCTTTTGTTTTTCAGGAGACAGTCTGTAACATCTTTGTTTGATTGGAAGAGAATCACCAGTATCAATCTTGTGGGTGATTAAGTGTGTGCTCCCCAGGATACCTTTTTCTTCAAAAGAAATTGTCTTGAAGCGTTGGATGATGTCGTTAGCGATGTCCTTTTGGTTAGGAGTTAAATGCTCATAAGGTAAAACTTTAATATCTTTAGTTTCGATAGCAGAGCATTTAGATTCTGTAAAGTTAAGAGAAGATAAAACACTAGGTAACAGATTAAATTTTCTCCAAAAGTCAATACCTAGTATTAGCGAAGGAAATATTTCCGGAAAAACATAAGCTTTAATCAAATGGGTTTGATTATTGAAATGAACAGGTAAGTCAAAATAACCCAAGGAATTAACTTTTTGATTATTAGCAGTAGAGACAGTAATAAGATCTGACTTGAAAAGTTTACAGCCCAGTTTAAGAATTTCCAAATGAGAATTATTACCCAGAATAGTTACTGAGCTGCCAGAATCTAGTAAACCAGATAAAGTTAAGTCATAAATTTTGACATTAACGAATGGACGATTAAGATCTTGTTCTTTGGAGTAGAGTGTAGAAGAGATTTTGTAACAAGAAAAGAAGTTTTGAATTGTTTTAATCCAACTAGCCCAATCGTCATTATCAAAGTTTAAGTTACTTTTCAAGTCAGCAGTTAGTTTTTTGAACTAGTATGTGGTTTGGGAGAACAAGTAGGGCAATCTGCAGTTTTAAAACCTTTAAGACCACATTTGAAACAAATCACGAATCGTGGTTGAGTACAAGTGTTCAAAGTATGACCTTGTTTACGACAGCGAACACAAAAAGAGCTTTCTTGAGGAGCTTTAGTTTGAGAGAGACTATTAACTTGTCTAGAAGGGTATTTGTAGGATGAAGTGAATTTATTCATAAAGGGAGGAGAAGGTTGTGAGTTATTAGAATTTGAAGAGCCAACTGAACTTGAAGTGGAATGCTTGTAGTTGAATTCAGAAATAAGAGGACTTTGTTGTACATTTGGTTCTTTAAATTGTTTGTCTCTGTCAAGGAACTTTTCATAGTTTTGGCAAGTAGCCAGAAGAGAGTCGATAGAGTCAATGTCTTTTAGAGCTACGAAGACTGAATAACATGGGCGAATATTCCTCAAAATAATCTCCAATTGTTCTGTTTCAGAGAGTTTCTTCGAAAGACGAGAGAACATTCCAGACATGATGGAAATATAGATGACGATAGGTTCATCACGGCCTTGAGTTCGGTTCCTAATCGCTTCTAGAAGTTTATAATCATAATCAAAACCACCAAAGTCTTTGATTAATAAAGAGGAAAGTTCGTTCCAAGTTAAGTTTGGATTCTGATTATATTTAAATCTGAACCAATGAAGAGCATTGTCGGTGAAAATTTCAAACGCTTGAGAAATCAACAAGTCTTTGGGTAAGCCACGAGCTAAGCAGTATTCTTCAAGTTTTTGAAGAAAGGATCTTGGACAGCTTTTACCATTGAAGGTGTGTCTTTTCAGATCTTTGAAGACGTTAGTTGGAGAAAAAGATTGAGGTAGTGGTGAAGGATACGGGGTATGGATCTTAACAGATGTTTGAGAAACAAGAGGAGGTTCCATGACAGTCGGGTCTACAGGAGGGTCAAGTGATGGAGAGTCATTTTCAGTTGGAGGTGGAGTCAAGGATTCGAATTGTTTAGTAATAGCGTCAAATTTCATCTTCAAAGTATCGAAAATAGTTTTAAAGTCTGGATATAAGTCAGTATCTATTCGCTCCAATCTGTAAAAAACATGATTAATAAAAGTTTCTATTAATCGTAAGTATTTGGTTTCACCTTGTAAAAATTTTTCAATTTTACAGTCCAGGTAAGTCAAAGTAGAACCAATTTGAGACAAGTCATCCTCGATCGGAATTGGAGAAGTCAGAATATCTTCAGGGTGAGAATTCTCAACTAAACGCAAAACCTGTTTTTTTAGAAGCAAAACAGTATTAGCTGGTTCCTCACATCTAATCTTCACTTCGTATTCGAGTTCGGCCTTGTTAAGGAATTCGTACTTAATAACCCGTTTCATTGTTATAATTAAGTGTTAAGTTTAAGAAATAAAAATTTAATAAAAAATTGTACCTCTAGAATAAAAATATTAAAGTGATGAATGTAAGTGAAGTGTTATATGTAGGTCTAAATATAATCCAGATAAGTTGAAAAACTAGATGAAGTTTTGTTTTAGAATTTGGAAGATATGATAAGGATGAGTAAATAAAGAGTTAAGAACGAAAGAGAAAGCAATTCAATCAAAAGGAAATGGATAAGGCGTAGCTAAGGTGAAGAAAAGAAGAACTTTTACGTTGGGCGCCAAATGTCGTGTAGCGACAATAAAAAAACTAAGAACCTAACTTAACTAGAACGAAAACAACCAAAATAAAATAAATTATTTAAAAATTTGAAGTTTTACAGTATCTTTTATAAAAAAAAGGTATGAAGGTGATGATGGGTTGTAATGAAGATGGTGATTTACAATATTATTAAAAAAAAAAAAATAACAAAAGATACTGCAACGAAGTATGCACAGGCTATGCCTATGATAGGTGCACAGCTCCTGCTCTAGGAACACGTAGAATCTGGAGAAAACACACGCAGCGTCTGGAGAAGGTACACGCAGCGCTTGGAGTAGACCCACACAGCGTCTTGAGCCGGTACGCAGCGTCGGGAGTAGGTCCACGAAACGTCTGGAGTAGGCACGCAGCGTTTAAAGTAGGTACACGCGGCGCTTGGAGTAGGCAAACACAACTTCCGGAGTAGACCCACACAGCGTCCGGAATAAACACGCAGCGTCTGAAGTAGGTCCACGCAACGTCAGGAGAAGGCACGCAGCGTTTGAAGTAAGTAAACACAGCGCACTAGTAGGCGGAGGCGTAGGCGTGGCTAGGCGACGACTTAAGGAGCGGGCAGAGGCTTGCAGGATCCCGAGGCAGTGCAGAAAAGGCCTTTAGGAGATGCTTTAAGTATCAAAGCTCAAGTCAGACTCCCCATTCGCCGATTGAGTTCGGCTTATTTTTTGCTTTTTTTCGGATCTCACATAAGAACGTAATATTATTCTCATTAAATTTGAAATTATTTAAATTAAAAGCAAATTCTTGTAAATGGCCAAGAAGAAAGGAGTATTTTGAAGTAAAAACATCAGGCCGGTAACGATATTTGAATAAAAATTGCCATTACAACCTGATAAACAACGATGTCAAAACATGTCAAATTTTGGTTTTAGGCTCGTAATACAGAAACGGCAAGATTTAAGTGAAAAATGAGATATTATTTATATAGGAAAAAAAAGTAGCGCAACAGCGCGCACGAAACCCGAAATTGCAGAGTTACGGAGAACTAAATAAAAGACCGAAAAAGGTAGACTCCATTGACACCGATTTAAAAAGTGCTGATAGCATGAAAAATACGAAGTGAAAATGATTTGTTATTGTGTTCTTATGAATTAAAAATATTACAGGATCCTATGGAAATAAAGGTGATGCAAAATATCAAGTTTTGAGGCGAATGCAGAACATCAAAAACAGAATTTAAAATAGTGTAAAATGATATGTAAGTATGTATAAGCATAACACTACATATGTAGGTTCTCAGGACTAAGATGTAATGTGGTTTCCGTGTAGTCCAGTATGTAGGTTCTCAGGACTAAGATGTAATGTGGTTTCCGTGTAGTCCAGTATGTAGGTTCTCAGGACTAAGATGTAATGTGGTTTCCGTGTAGTCCAGTATGTAGGTTCTCAGGACTAAGATGTAATGTGGTTTCCGTGTAGTCCAGTATGTAGGTTCTCAGGACTAAGATGTAATGTGGTTTCCGTGTAGTCCAGTATGTAGGTTCTCAGGACTAAGATGTAATGTGGTTTCCGTGTAGTCCAGTATGTAGGTTCTCAGGACTAAGATGTAATGTGGTTTCCGTGTAGTCCAGTATGTAGGTTCTCAGGACTAAGATGTAATGTGGTTTCCGTGTAGTCCAGTATGTAGGTTCTCAGGACTAAGATGTAATGTGGTTTCCGTGTAGTCCAGTATGTAGGTTCTCAGGACTAAGATGTAATGTGGTTTCCGTGTAGTCCAGTATGTAGGTTCTCAGGACTAAGATGTAATGTGGTTTCCGTGTAGTCCAGTATGTAGGTTCTCAGGACTAAGATGTAATGTGGTTTCCGTGTAGTCCAGTATGTAGGTTCTCAGGACTAAGATGTAATGTGGTTTCCGTGTAGTCCAGTATGTAGGTTCTCAGGACTAAGATGTAATGTGGTTTCCGTGTAGTCCAGTATGTAGGTTCTCAGGACTAAGATGTAATGTGGTTTCCGTGTAGTCCAGTATGTAGGTTCTCAGGACTAAGATGTAATGTGGTTTCCGTGTAGTCCAGTATGTAGGTTCTCAGGACTAAGATGTAATGTGGTTTCCGTGTAGTCCAGTATGTAGGTTCTCAGGACTAAGATGTAATGTGGTTTCCGTGTAGTCCAGTATGTAGGTTCTCAGGACTAAGATGTAATGTGGTTTCCGTGTAGTCCAGTATGTAGGTTCTCAGGACTAAGATGTAATGTGGTTTCCGTGTAGTCCAGTATGTAGGTTCTCAGGACTAAGATGTAATGTGGTTTCCGTGTAGTCCAGTATGTAGGTTCTCAGGACTAAGATGTAATGTGGTTTCCGTGTAGTCCAGTATGTAGGTTCTCAGGCTCTCTACACTTACCATACGAAACACAGTAATATTAAGCTGCTATTTTACGTTGGTATTCTGTGACAGCGAGGCCATTCCCCGATCGAGCCGAGCTATTCTATATATACAAGCATTATATAGCTGCAGCATGGCTCTACCACGTATAATAGGTGGAATATTTAAGCTAGAGTTCAAACAAAAATCGCTTCCGTACGACCCAGTGTGCGCACACATCAAAGGAGACAAAGAACGGTATCAATGTAGCGCCGAAAAACGAAACACCAGCGGGTAATTACGCAGCGGCTGCGAGTTGACTGAGCCTAAGCAAACACACGAGCTTGAACGCCCTTTGTTACGGGGATGCCAGTTAACGTGTGACAATTATTTATATCGATTTAAGGGTTTAAAGTTATGGTAATGTCTTTCAGGGTGATTTTAACTGAGGCGTAATTTTGTATACCGTAATGAGACTGGAGCTTAGAGTAAACATAAGCAAACTGCTTATTTATACAATAAGGACTGAAGGCTGTAGTGGTCATATACCAACAAGCGATGGGGTAGCAAGGTTCTTGAGTGGCATTTTCGTACTCTCACTCATAATCTGTATTGGGCGACTCCACACTAAATGGAGTGAAATGTGTAGAATTTTTTTAAATAAAAATATTAGCAATGCTTTTCACATTACTAATATTTCCTGTAACCACTCCTGGTAGGCTTATAGTGCCTGTGTAAGGAGAGGCTCACGACTGCAGTCAAATGGGAGATTCGAATCCACGATTTTTTGAGTGCGCAGTCCGCTCCCTGCCATTAGGCTACTGTTGCTTCCTCGTCATTTTAACATCATATTTAAAATTAAATGACATAAAAATACTTTTTAAAACAGTAGTTTAAATTAATTTAAGTAGTTTTAACGGGTTGAATGGCGTATATTAACTTATATTTCCGACGTTCGGATACAACAGCACTCATGGACAAGGTGGGGACTGAGGTCTTATATATGCGATAAAAGCCATAAAAACCAGTTTTACACTTTTAAATGTGTCCTATTCGCGTAAACATAATCATTACGTTTAAATGAAATTGCCATTAAGTGGACTACGTATCTGAAGGGTAGGTTTTCGTTGTCAAATTTAATTAAATTTAATATCGGGCTACATTTTTAATAGAGGGCGAGGGCTTGATAGAAAAGGGATGTCAAGTACTCTAGTCTACGCGTACAATCAAATAAATTAAAATAACTATGAATTATATCCTCTAGTACTACTATATACACATGCAACTGTATTAATAGCTGCCAATGATTTTTTTTAATATAAAATGCGATTCCATAAGTTGATGGGGCAATGGGCCCGCCATACAGCTTAAAGAGCAGACAACTAAAGGGGAAGAAGTTTCACCAAACAAAAAAATTTGGTAACCATATTTAGGCAGTTAGATTAGGTAAAAATTACAAAAAGATGTGATACGATTAGTTGGAGATGATGACATGTGTACACAGATAGAATATTCCATAAGCTCTTTTGTATTCGACACATTGACTGCAATAACAAAATCAGATCTATATGCCTATCTATCCATACCATAAGATCAAGTTACCATAACGCTAACTACACTATCCTATCACACAGGCTTCGTAGCTCGCCTCGCAAAGTGATACGGGCTTTCAACTCGCTCGCCTCAATTTCGACACACACACGTATCAACAATATCCCATAATAATAAGCCTTAGGAGCACCGAGCAGGCATTAATTTCAGTTTACGAAATGGCCGTATCGATCTTCCAGCGCGGCCGCTCCAACAAATCCTTGGCACCTCGAGCTGACATAGGCCCACCAAAGACGGTGTACTGGCATTCTCTATAGCATTAATGTAATATTTTAACTTTATATTATATATATTGATAAATAGTTACAACAATATAGTATTTACGCACCGTATTGCCGTCCTATGACAGCACGATTTCAAGGTATGCGTAAAATTTGGAAAATTAAGCCTACAAAAGTTAGAAAGAAGACTTAGAGACTTTTGTAAGATGTAGAAAGCATATGATAGTCTTAGAAAAAGGATGTATTAACTATTAGTAGCCAGTGGCTGCCTATTAACCCACTGATTTTAAGTGGTGATATAGCCGATGAAGAGCCGTGGTAGCTCAGTGGTTAAAGCTCGCTGTAAATATAAGAGAACGCGAGTAACCCGGGTTCGATCCCCGCCGACACCAATGAAATTGTTAATTGCAATTTTAAGTGCTGATTTACCACGTGCTCGGCGGTGAAGGAAAACATCGTGAGGAAACCTGCATGTCTGAGGAATAAGAAAAAAAATATTTCGAAGACATGTGAAGTTCGTCAACACGCATTTGGGCAGCGCGGCGGACACTTCCTTGCCCTAAAACCCTCTCAGAAATAAGGGGAGGCCTGAGCCCAGCAGTGGGACGTATATAGGCTGTAACTTTACTTTTTACTTTACTATAGCCGATGATGTCTTCGCTTAGCAAAAGCGCACTCACTCTTGTCCAACTATATAAAAAGTAATCGGATGTTACTTACGGTGTTTTAGTGATGACGAGTAAATTGGAGCCTTTTTATTTTTTTATATTCATCTTAAATGCAGATAGAAACTTTTTGCTAGAATCACAAAGCACATGTCAGTCTGGGAAAAAAGAATCTGTTTTTGACTTTATGTATTAACTACTATTAGTCAGTGCTTCACTCTTTTAGCTTTACAAAAGCATATTTACTATAAAAATTACAGCCTACGTGAGTACCTACGCAGAGCACAGGCCTGCTCTCATTCCTGAGAGAGTTTTAGGGTAAGGAAATGTCATCATCACATTGAAACTACACTAATCAAAACGACTAAAAATAACTTACAGCGTTTTACAAATATAGAGACGCTTTTTCATGTTGTCTTTAAAAGCGAAGAAATGAAATGATACAAAACAAACACCAAAATTAAAGAACTTTTTAAATTTTTTACAAATACTAGATTTGCATCGCAAACCCACGACTCTTCGATCCTTTACGCCGACCACTACGCCACGCAGTTTATAATATTAAATGGATGAAGTTATACCCGTAAAGCTAAAACTTTTCCCGAGGCTCAACGAAGCTATGTTCTTTTCAGAGCGATTCCCAACAAAAGAAGACGGATAGCGAACCTTGTTAACTGTCCATTATCTTTTACAAGTTTTCGTTTAACTTTAACAGAGATTGATTGGTATCTGCTCAAAGTGCGGTTGAGGGCGAATCGATAAATTTACGTCTAGTATCATTCACAAAAATAAGGTGAGAAAAATAGTAAATAAACGGATATTTTGATTATTAATACGGAGAATAGTCGACAACTTCTTTCTTGGACAAAATCCGGGTATATCATATCCACAACGCCTAGAAAGCGAAGTATAATTTATATTATCTTTGTCACTCGTCTTAGGTAGACTGAAACATTTTATCATTACTATTGAAGCATATCTGAAGGTTTCGTAGCGCAGTGGAATAGCGATGAATTACAGCGCTAAGGGCCGCGGGTTCGACGCGGGACGATAGTTTTTACTTTTTAGTTGCTATTAGGAAGACGCCATTGCCCATCTCCTAGTTTGTTTCCCAATGTCGCGTCTAACGACACCTACGGGACAATATGGGTTTTTTTATAGGAAAGGGGGTAAACGAGCAAACAGCTCATCTGATGGTAAGTGATTACCGCCGCCAATGAAAACCGGCAACACCAGGTGAACTGCAGATGCGTTGCCGACCTTTTAAAAAGGAACAGGCTCTTTTCTTGAAGATCCCAAAGTCGTATCGGTTCGGAAAAATCTCTGGTGGTAGTTGATTCCACATGGAAGTTGTGTGAGGATGATAACTTCTTTTAAATCGCAAATTAGTTGTATTGTAACGTATTTGATATTCTTACACCGCCTCTACATGATCCATACTCGGTAGTATATTAGATCATTTATTTGTTAATACTTTATTTTATTTATTATCAACTATTAGAACCGTCACATCTCTCGTTGCACAATGCGTTCCAGCTCCGTTACATTTAAGGATTTCCTCATACGGGACTAAGCCCCGATGACCTCGGGTGATGTACCCCAAACGATCATCGCTTAATGCGATCTCGCACGGTCCAAATATTTTAAAACGCGGGCTCCGCTAGCCATATGTTCAGCGCTCGCCCCTCTCGTCACGCACTCACGTTCAATTCCCCTCGTATTGTTTGGGGGACGACCACCGAAATCTCAATGACGAAGTCCGAATTGAATAGTACTGTGTGTCAGACATGCATTCCGCCTCAGTTTTGCTCTAGATTATTTTAGGCGAAACAATACAATAAATTTTATGAATTTGTTTTGGTTTCTTCTAGATCTACATAGTATTTTAACATCAGCAAGTATTCCACGATGTGCAAAAATATCTTTTATCTTTAACTTTTTTTTACACATTTACACATACAACATTAGGATTTTCTCCTGTATCGTGGAGGCACAACATCCAGACCCGGAACAATTATTTGTAGGCAATACAAATATTTGTTCAGTGCGGGATTCGAATCCAATACAACATATTGTTAAGTGGGGTGTCGTAAGAGGCAACAGGGGAAACAAACTAGGATATAGACAGCAGCGTCTTCCTGATACCACCTAGAAAATACAAATCTCTAAGTATTTGTAAGTTAGCTGTCCAGTGGCATCGTAGAGGAATCCACTACCTAATATCATCCCTTGGGTGTCGTCATAGACGAAAGAGTTGCCCTCTTTTTGAACCAGGAGATGGGCACAACACATTAAAAATCAGTGGTTACCAACACGCCTACCAAACGTGGCAACCGTGGCAAATATGTTTCCCTTGAAACAATTTATAGGGGAGCCCAATGTCCAGCGTTGGACTTTTTATAGGCTGCAACGGGATGAAATAATTCATCATCCCATTTTGTCACAACGGTGTTGTAAGAGGTGACTGTGGGAAACGCCAGAACGTTATTGTCTTCGATAGATGACAATATATCGGTCTCGTATTATATTCATTATTTCGTCACAGTCCACCAGATACTACTGCTGAACATAGGCCTCCCCCCTTAGATTGTCTCGCAGTCGTTTATTGTGTTGAGTTGTTGTAAAGATGATGCCCATCTCCCGACAACCCCGACATGATACGAGGTACTCTTACAACGCCGCTACAAGGTGAACTTTAAAACAATTATAGATATCTAACGTTATTTTCATCTATTAAATCTCTTTAGCCTACCCCATACAAAATATATCGTTAATATATTTAGAGTAAAGTGCACAAAACATTACCCGGACTAATCGTTCAGATAATCAACCCCAAGATAAACTGCGTCGACTTGCAAATTAAAACGCTAATTCGCCTAGCGACCCCATCTGCGAGCTAATCGATCACGTAACAAGGCGTCGAAATTCCCATCACAAATTGCATCCGGGTGGAAAACTTTAATTATATCATTAATTCCCTCACCTACATAAAGAAAACACAAAATTACACATGCTATACCATAAAGATAAGAAAGAAGTTTTGTTATATTTCTTTATTTTTATATTTCTATATTCTATACACACGCTGTCTTTAATGAGCAAAATCAATTTAATTAAAGAACAGTTAACAAGTTATTTTTTCTTTAAGTCTAGTTTTTTTGCTGGGTCGTCCTAGGACAAAGGTATTTTTCGAACCAGTGCATTGATAAATTAATAGTGACTTTCGATAAGCATTACATATTTATATTATAATCTATTTTGAATAAAATAGTTTCTGTTGCAAAAATAAAACAATAAAGGCAAGATAAGAAAGGTTCTTGAGTGGCAGTCTCACAGAGGTAGTATTGTAGAATGACCACTAGATGGAGTGACAACGTGAAAATGCAAAAATGTATCTCTGTCCACCTGCCTGTCCGGGCTAACCTTCACGATCGCTAAACCTTTACTACAATAAAACTTCATGAACAAATAAAGAGAATTGCTAGAACTATATTTTATACGTGGTAGAGCCATGCTGCAATTATATTAGTAGTATAGTTGTAGCACGAGTGGGTCTAGCTCGCCGTCCGTCCGTTAGCTCGCCGTCCGTCCGTTAGCTCGCCGTCCGTCCATTAGCTCGCCGTCCGTCCATTAGCTCGCCGTCCGTCCGTCTAACGACGACAGGCCGTGTCGACGGCGCGTTTTGTTCCACGCGCGCCTCAAAGAGCTGTCAGCAGCGAGAAGGGGCCCGCAAGGGCCGACGCCTGCCGGGGCTGCGGGCTGTTCGAAAGAGATACCGCGGCTCCGGAACGTAAGGGCACTGAAGGAACACGGATGGTTTTTAGTCAGTAAAAGTCTGACACTCCCTTACGCTCCACCCAGAGCGAAAGGCGTCATTAGATGATTTTCCATCCGCAAAAAAAAAAAAAAAGGGGTGACTTTTATAATAATTGATTCTTAATCGAGGATAGATGTAGATGTCTATGGGCCACAGCAACCACTTACCATCAGGAGGACTGTGTGCTTGTTTGTCACCCTATCCTATTCAAAAAATCTAGGCTATATTTTATCCGAAAACCTTGGATTTGTTTTGAGAAATCGAAAATTGGATAGAATAAATGCTATTTAAAATTATTTTAAATCTTAAAAACGCAACAGTAATAGATCGTACTCAAGCGAAGCCGGGGTAAGTAGTTTGTTATAAGTATATTAGTAGTATTAGTATAGTATAGTTATAGTAATAAAATCTATAGAAAAGAAAGAGATGACAATAATGAGATCCGAAACGATGCACCACAGTTGGTTTTAAAGAAATCGATCCTACCACGTTAAGTTTAGGAAGTCCAAAATTAATAACCTTATTATTCAGCTTTAATGTGACGGCTCTGTGACGCAGTGGCTTAGAAAGGAGTTACAGCGCTGGGGGCCGCAGGTTTGAATCCCGCACGGAACAAGTATTTGTTATAAACTACAAATAATTTAAAATAAATAAATAAATACACTGCCCACACGATACAGGAGAAAATCCACGTGTGGGGTTTATCAATAAAAAAGAATGAAATAACGAAAGATTTCAAGCTGCTTCGGCAGCCGCTCAATTGTGTTTTTCTATCAAAGCTACATTTTCCTAGTACACCACGTATTGATATTCAAATAATCTTATCACAGTATAAACAGGGAATGTTTAATAGATTGAGCACACTAATTAGACGCGCACAAACACAATAAGACCCGCGGTTGATAACACTGTTAGCGGCTGATGTGGTTTACGCTACACATCTTGATCGGATAGGCGACATCTCGATTGTCAAGAGCTTCCGTCAATTATCAATACAATAGGGATGTTGCACATATCTGCATCCGTATCCCACAATTATAAAGCATCCGCATTTTTTTCAACGTTCATTTTTACGTCCGTATCCGCAAAATACTATGGCTTATGCGGATGTGATGTAATTTTTAATAATGTAATAGAAGGCAGGTCTGAAACTTAACAAGTAATCGACTTGTGTGGGTATCGAGAATTCGGCAGCATGTGGACAGTCACCTTACGTTTTATCGTGTGTATTTGTTTTGGAGAAGAAACGGCAAAAAAAAACTCTACTTTTTTGTCAATTTTTTTATAATTTGTAAATGGTATAATTATCAAAAAAGGATGAGGACTACAGGTAATCAATGCATTCCCTATAAAATTATACCAAAAAAACCGAGTAGCTACTCACTCCTTCTTACACGGTTTTAATAGCTTCGAGTGTATCTTATCTACGTAACGGAATTTTTTAATGTAATTTTCACCAACTTGTAGACGGCTGATTGATTTGAAAATTTGCACTCGTATCAAGGACCGATGACAATACTCGTACAATAATCGTAGTATCTCGATCAGGATCACCAGGATAATTCTACCTATAATAATTGTCACAGCTCTTTATCAATGCGTGTTATTTTAAGTTCTCTTAAATAGTAATGTTATTATTTTACTTCTCCCTCCACAACAAGTACCTACCACCACTGTCTAAAACAATTTATTAAACTCGTTGTGCCGAAACCGACGAAGCCGCCCTGCTAGCTGCTACACGGTCCTGCTCTGTGCTGAAATTTTAACTAATTGGACCGAATTATGAGCTCATTAGTCCGGTCCATCCATCAACGTGTCAACGGGATGCAAAACGGCACGTTGCGCTGTTTCGACGCACTCTAAACGCTTACTAACATACTGCACAGCGAACCGTAAAAAGCTTCGGCCGGCTGCGCGTGATGTACTTCAAAACCGGCGAAATTAACTCGCGTAACTTTCGATATTGAATAATGGTACCCACAAGTTGTATGTTATCATGTAATTGTAATTAGCCACGCCAATTAGTAAACTAGTGTTACTACTGTATTATTAGTGTTGTTTTCTTTTATGTGTATCATAGGGCTTTAGAAGAAAGCGCCACTAGGAATAACTTTTTTTAGTATAATATAGCTGCAGCTTGGCTCTACCAAGCTACAGCTATATTATGATGGAGCACGAATGGGTTGACTCGACCGGGGAATGACCACGCTGCCATTCTGAGCATCAGAGTACCAACACAAAAGTTTCGTAATCGAGTGTAGAGAACCGGAGACCCTTTTTATTGGAAACGCGGCTTCCTTCTTAGTCCTTAGGGGTGACAACGCATCTGCATTTTGATTCTTAATCGAGGATAAATGTATATATATGGACCACAGTATCCACTTACCATCAGGTGAACTGTGTACTTCGTTTATTGTGCTTATCCCGTTAAAAAACATGTAAGTAGCCATGCCCAGGGCTTTACGAGAGCGCAGTTACAGCCTATTAATGTGCACTGCTGAACTTAAGGATTTTCCCATGGATTGTCTTATAGGCAACCGAAGTTTTTTTCATTTAGTCGTTATTAGGAAAACGCTGCGGCACATCTTCTGATTTGTTATCCTCTGTCGCTTCTTACGACACCCACGGGATGGTATGGAGTAGAGGATATTCTTACACCCCCACTACACCGTAATTAAAAAAAAAGCGCCAACCAGAGATACCTATTTTTATGATATGATGATTATTCTGATAAATAGAAGGTGAATAAATACGTGGGGTATTAGGATCGTATTGGCTACAGTTGAAGTTAACATTGACCCCCGCTGACCGCGAAATAAATAAGAAAATGATGCTTAACTACTAGCATTTATATTTAAACTACTTCGTATAGAACAGTAACCCTTATCCGGTAAATGAACAACACTTTTACATTGAGTAAATTATTTTAAGGTGCCCCTTTTTTCTTTTTCAACGATACGCACTTGATATCTCGAAAAATTTTATTTAATTTATTTTTTTAACTCCCGATTGTTGTGCCTTTTTATAGGAGAGACGGCAAACAAGCATATGGCTCACCTGATGGAAAGTGATTTCCGCCGCCCATGAACAACTGCAACACCAGGGGATTGCAGATGAGCTGCCGGCCTTTTAAAAAAGAATAGGCTCTTTTCTTGAAGATCCCTTAGTCGTATCGATGCGGAAAAATCTCTGTTGGTAGTCGATTCTGCAAAGAAGTTGTGCGAGGAAGAAAACTTCTTTTAAATCGCTTCGTATTTAAGTACTGCACACTTCACAAAAAAAAAAGATTTCATTCATTATCATATTTCATCTTGGTTGGTTGGGATCAGTGGTGACCGTGGGTTGTCTGCTTTCCCACCCCATGATCGTTATTGAAATGTAATCTGATTTGTAGTCTCAAGAGTGACACAAGCCACCTATGATTTATTCATGTAATTATTTTGATTAGAATAGCTAACTAGCTACGCGCTATACCGATTATTGTAATAGTCATTTTAATGTAATTTCCGTACAAATACACATCTAAACTCTTTTTTCAAGTTTTGGTGGGTACTCGACAGACAGTAAATTGTTGGTCCTGTTATATCGATTAAATAAAAGTATAAAGCGGATTTGAATGCGTAAAAGTGATACGATTGTAACAGTGGTAGAGCCACGCGGCAGCTTTGCTGTTGCACGTATGGGCCGGCTCAAACCGGGGTGGTACCACGACCTCACAGAATACCGACGTGAAGTGGAAGCTCTGCTTCCGCGTTTCGTCTGGTGAGTGCAGGTGGCCGGAGGCCCAAATCCCCCCCCCCCCCCATCAACATGGTAGCGGAATTAAATAATGATAGACTACCCCAGGAGGGTACCAGTACCACTGGAGAATCCCTCGCTGAGCATCCACGACCATGTTTCTCCACTTCTGAGCGTGGGTGCTCAGGCTGCCCCGCGTATTCTGGGGGGGGCAAAAGTCCGCTCAAGACTACAACTGCTCGGGGCAAACGGAGCAACAAAACCAAGGCGACCCCTGCCACGCTGTCCGTGAATTTCTGCAATATCAGGGGACTTCACTCTAACCTAAACGCCGTCCACTACCATCTCGAGACGGCGAGGCCGGCTCTGCTCCTTCTGACCGAGACGCAGGTGTCCTCTCCGGCTGATGTCTCGTATCTCTCCTACCCGGGGTACAAACTGGAACACTCCTTTGTGCCTCGGGCTGGAGTTTGCGTTTACGTCAGAGAGGACATCTGTTCTCGACGCCTCGGCAGACTTGAAGGTTCGGACCTGTCCATCCTTTGGCTACGCGTAGACAGCGACGACCATCCGCGCGTCTACGGGTGCCTCTATAGGTCCCATAGCGGTAATGCTGAAACAGACCTACTCTTCGACCATGTCCAAATGGCTGCAGATTCGTTGCTACAGCAGATCCCCTCCGCAGAGATCGTGATCCTCGGCGACTTTAACGCCCATCACGCCGAATGGCTTGGTTCACGTTTAACCGATCATGCGGGGAGATCTGTTCATGATTTTGCCTTGGCATATGGTCTGACACAACTTTTTACTTCGCCTACGCGGATTCCAGATGTGGAGGATCATGCACCTTCCCTGTAGGACCTTCTGCTGACCTCTCACCCGGACGGATATCAGATTTCCGTCGACGCCCCTTTAGGCTCCTCGGACCATTGTCTGGTCCGGAGTGTTGTGCCACTCACGCTGAAATCGCGGTTGCATTCTGCAGGCTGCCGCCGTGTTTGGCACTATAGGTCAGCCGATTGGGATGGGATGCGGTCTTTCTTTGCATCCTACCCTTGGGGGCGGGTTTGCTTCTCGCCGGATGATCCCAACGTTGTTGCGGATTCTGTTACTGATGTGGTACTTCAGGGTATGGAACTTTTTATTCCTTCCTCTGTGGTGCCCATTGGAGGCAAATCTCAGCCATGGTTTGGTCGCTCCTGTAAAATAGCATCATGCTATAAGCAGGAGTGCTACCAAGCCTGGGTTGATGCATCAGCGTCCCGGGATGTAAACACCAGCGCTCTAAAAAAGAAGTATAATTCCGCCTCTAGGTCCTTCAAAAGAGTCATTGCCAAGGCAAAGTCAGAGCACATAGGCAGAATTGGCGAGAAACTAGTTCGCCTTCCTTCTGGAACCCGTGCATTCTGGTCTCTCGCCAAGGCTGCCCAGGGGAATTTCTGTCAGCCATCCCTTCCATCTCTGCACAGGGAGGACGACTCACTGGCCCATACTGCAAAGGAGAAAGCCGATCTTCTAGGTTCTTTCTTTGCGTCTAACTCGACTCTCGATGACGGGGGGAGTACGCCGCCGACCATCCCGCGGTGTGAGTGCTCCATGCCGGAAGTGCAGTTCACACAGCGCTCGGTTCGCAAAGCACTCCTCTCCCTGGACATCCACAAGTCGAGTGGGCCTGACGGAATCCCCTCAATTGTGCTGAGGACGTGCGCTCCAGAGTTGGCACCGGTTTTAACGCGTCTTTTCCGGTACTCCTACTCCCTAGGCGTAGTCCCAAAATCATGGAAAACGGCTTTCGTCCACCCGATCCCTAAAACAGGCGACCGCTCAGACCCGTCCAACTACCGGCCAATCGCCATCACCTCCTTGTTCTCCAAAACAATGGAGTCCATTGTAAACTGCCAGCTCATGAGGTACCTTGAGGATCACCAGCTGATTAGTGACCGCCAATACGGTTTTCGCCGTGGTCGGTCAGCTGGTGATCTTCTGGTCTACCTCACTCACAGATGGGCGGAGGCAGTAGAGTTCAAGGGGGAGGCATTGGCCGTTAGTTTGGACATTGCGAAGGCCTTCGATCGGGTTTGGCACAAAGCGCTTCTTTCGAAGCTCCCTTCCTATGGGCTTCCCGAGAAATTGTGCGATTGGATCACCAGCTTTCTTGCAGATCGGAGCATCAAGGTCGTTGTAGACGGTGCAAGCTCCGATTGCAAGCCTATTAATGCTGGTGTTCCACAGGGCTGCGTGCTATCGCCAACGCTGTTTCTTCTGCATATCAATGATATGTTGCATACCCGTAACATTCATTGCTATGCGGATGACAGCACTGGTGATGCTCTTTACACCGGCCGAGCCAATATTTCTCGGGAAAACGTCTCCGAGTGCCGGGACAAACTTGTGTCTGAAGTCGATTCTTTGCTGAACAGAGTCTCGGATTGGGGACGACTAAATCTAGTCCAGTTTAACCCCCAGAAGACACAAGTTTGCGCGTTAACCGCTAAAAAGAACCCCTTTGTCGTATCCCCTCAGTTTCAAGGCACTCCCCTTGTTGCCTCAGCCAGTATCGGAATCCTCGTCGTCGACATATCGAGTGACGTGCAGTTTCGTGGTCACTTGGAAGGGAAGGCCAAATTGGCCTCTAAAAGCTTGGCGTGCTCAGCAGAGCCGGACAGTATTTCATGCCGGCACACCGCCTGCAACTTTACAAGGCGCAGGTTCGGCCGCACATGGAATACTGTTCCCATCTCTGGGCTGGGGCTCCCCAGTACCAGCTCCTTCCACTTGACCGCATCCAGCGCAGAGCGGCTCGAATCGTCGACGACCGAGTGCTTTCCGATCGGCTCGATTCACTGGCGCTGCGAAGAGATGTTGTATCTCTTTGCGTATTTTATCGCATCTATCACGGGGAGTGCTCTGAGGAATTGTTCGGATTAATCCCAGCCGCCAAATTTCGTGAACGCACTACACGGCAAACGTCCCGATACCATCCACACCATCTGGATGCTTGGCGGTCCACCACTGTACGTTTCACAAGGAGTTTTCTTCCGCGTACAACCTCTCTGTGGAATAGTTTACCACCGGCGATTTTTCCGGACCGATACGACCTGGGGACCTTCAAGAAAAGAGCTTACTCCTTTCTAAAGGGCCGGCAACGCACCCGCAATTCTCCTGGTGTTGCGGTTGATCATGGGCGGCGGTAGTCACTTAACATCAGGTGAGCCGCATGCTCGTTTGCCACCTCTTCTATAAAAAAAAAAGATTTTGTATTAATTGTCTACCCATATGAAAAATTTGAAGGCACCGTTCCTAACACAAGTATTTAAGCTCACTAAGAGTAATTAAACTTAAGAACTTAAGACACTGTCGTTATCCACTGTCTGCTGACTTAAGCTATCGTCGAAATCTACCAAAAACACCGCAATAAATGTTGGGGTTATTTTCAAACAATTCATTCAAGGGCCGTATAGCGGCGGGTATCCACTGCCCCATATCATATCTTGGATGTCATATGAGGCGGCAAAGAGACTGACAAGACAGAGAGAGAAACGACTAAAAAAACGGCGATTGCTAATTTGCTTGCAAAGCGTGGCAGCTATGGCAAATATCCCTTTCCCTATGTGGCAATCAATGGGGGAGATCTAAGTTCAGCAGTGGACTTTAATAGAATTTTCAGATAACGGTATTATAGAGAATAATTTCCTATTACTTGACCAAAAGTCAAACCGTATGAGTTTATTACCAAAGAAACGAACTATTTCTCACACGTTCAATTGATTCGCAAGCGTATAATCGAATGAAAATACTCGACTGCAAACTATACCTACGCGTATGTCAATCAGCGAGGATGTTTGGGGCGTCACGTCACCCCAACGTGGTCCGATTCTCACGAGTTGAGATACGCGACTTCCCGTGGGAGGTCGCTGTAGTCACAAGCCAGCGTGAGATAAATAGCATAAAAGAGCTTGGTGTCGTTGGCTGTGGTATTAATATAAAAGGAGGTTAGTATTGATAATACACAATAATACAGACTTCATAATTTCTGTGTTTGTACGTTTATGAAAACACTGAAATCAATATAACTTTACATCGAACAGTACTCCTCAAATTTCATTTAAAGGATGAAGACTTTTGTATCATAAGAAAATACTAAGTGGTTGCCTAAGGAGAGATTGGACTCTTATTGTGCCTAGGAGTCATTATGAATCCCACCTATTTTTGTCGCCAAGCAGCGTGCGTCCACTGCTGTCTTCCGGTCTGAGGGGAATAGAGAGCTAGCATAGTTACAGGCTATCAGGTGTTCTATATTCAAAGTTGTACGCAGTTGTCCTTGGGCCGCAATAGCCACTCACCATAAGGTGGACCGTAAGTTCATACTTAAATTGAAACATTTCCGTATCAATTAAAAGAAGTATCAACACTTATAACTTAACCCCACGTGCTACGTAATCAGCCACGTGGACAGATGCACACAAAGTTTATGTTAAACTTTAAAAAAAAACAAATGCGACACGCGACCGAAATCGCCGAGTCAACCTTCATATAATTACGCTATAAACCGCTATTGGGGTGACCGCTACGAACATCCAATTTAGTGGGTTTATTGGGCGACAAAACAGATATTTCCTGTCTATGTCCTCTTTTATCATCGAGTTTTTTCATTGAAATCAACGTTTACTGGAAACGACAAATTTTACATAACTACGTTAGTGACATATTACAAGTATTACAATATCTCAATACTAATATCAATTTTCTTAAATATTTTTAAATATAAGACAGATCAGTTAAACTACCAAGAAGCGTGGCAACTACGGCAAATGCCCTATGTACTGGTAGCTATCTATTGGGAAAACCTATGTTTGGCAGTGAACTTTTGATAGGCTGTAATGTATAAACAAATGTAAAATTGAAATTATTATTATTATTTAATGATCATATTAAATTCATGTGTCAGTTACTTTCACTATTTTAATACTAAATATTTTTAAAGTGCCATACCGAGATAGTATCAGATATTAGATCACTTGAACTACGCTCTGTACAATATCACATACTACGCTCGGACTCTTCCAACACGTGTCTACTCTTCGGCCAGACCGCGCCCTTACATGAGTGCGAATCGAGGGGCGTAGAGTGTGATGACCTCATGTCTGACAGTTCGCTTACTTTGTTTTTAACATAAACAATAAAAATGGTAACATAAAAAATAAAAGGCCGATTAGGTTCAACGAAACGACTCTCACCTCAAGGTAAGTGGCTGCTACAAGCTACATAATAATTGACCATGAGCATCCAACTTTAAGAAGACTGTAACAACGTTACTAGCACTGTAACGTTGTTACAGTCCTGTAATTATAAAGCCTTTTCATGCACTAGACCGGAACGCAGCAATGTATGCATAGGTGAGAGTTGTTTTCGGTATTCAACCAAATAGATTCCTACGTTCTGCGTAGTACAGAGTACAGTAGTACAGAGTCTAACCCTACTACTACCTAGCAAATATTTTAACTAATTGCTGGAGTTACTGCAATAATGAGGTAATTAATAATTATTCCACTTCCTGTATACGAGCGTGGCAGGGTTTGAGGGCTGGGTTCACGTGGCTTAGGGCCACATTTTGCAGCAGTGGTTTCTGGTTTCTGATGGTGTTAATGCTGTTAGCCTTTTGGCTGTCACAGCTTCATAGGTCTCAGGGTTGTAAAAAGTGAATTTAAATTATTCCACATCGTAACTTGCGTAACGATGTGTACTACGACAGTGTACAGAGCACGTGGTTGAGTTATCTAGCGGCCTTCCGAACAGGGAGTGGCGGGCTCCAGTTCAGACGGCTAACTCATGTCGCTCGATGTTCTGGTCGGTGAGAACCGCCTAGGGACGCGGTTGTACGGTGAGTACACGGTGTGGAGGAGTGTGCGGCGCGCCCGTTTGCGGACTTACTGTGCCCCATCCGTAGTCCTATTAGTATTTGTGGCACTAGGTGAATGTGTAGTATTTATGTGTGACGGGCCGGCGACATTTGTGTCGGTCGTAGGGATCTAGAATAGTATGGGGATATGGGGGTTCGATAAAACGTTACGGGGCCTCCTGAGGCTTTGCTTAACGTTTGGAGTCGGAGTGTAGGTTGCTGCGTTTACCACTAGCGGGTTGGAATGTCTCAGCGCATTCTAAATACCACTGAGACATTTCCTAGAAATATTCAAAGATCGTCGAAAGTTGACAATCTCTGTGCAAGTCCGAGTTTAACTGGTACCACCGAGTTGCGGTGGCGATGCGAATGCATCTATTTTGGACTAGTTCT
Organism: Parnassius smintheus behrii; assembly: GCA_036936625.1. Lineage (NCBI taxonomy): Eukaryota > Metazoa > Arthropoda > Insecta > Lepidoptera > Papilionidae > Parnassius > Parnassius smintheus. Next base: position 5,896,474 of record JAUPFT010000024.1, read on the forward strand.
TGCATATCTTCCAAATCGTCGTTTTTCCAAATCCAAATCGTCAATCCATCTTGTGAGGGGAAAATCCCTACACTCCGCTTACCGGTACTGCGTCTCGAAGAGAACCTTTCTTTAAATTCAATAAAAGAAACTTTACGGATTTTATTGCGTACTTTTTTATTCGTACTTTTTTAATCATGTGTCGGTTCTTCAAGCTATATGACCGGCCCATTAGTCAGTCATATAGCTTGATTAACCCGGCACGGCACTTCAGTCTACTGATCTGTTGGGTTTTGTCATGTATATACATATAATTTAATAAATTATTCTAATAGCTATGTCGTCGTTAGCACTATTTTTCCACTAACGCGCATCATGAAGCGTCATTAAGGAAGTGAGTCAGCTAGCACTTAAACAGGCTTTTAAGTTAACGAACATAGAGGTCAATATTAAAATATAATACGGGAAGAAATGTTCTTGTACTGATAAGTTGAATGTAGGGCCGCTCCTCGCTAGATGGAGTCAGACATGGAGAAAGTCGATAGAAGCAGATAGCTCAGGATTGTTTTGGTAGAGGTATATTTTGGAGGGGGACTTACGACGGGTTATTATTTTGATGATGATTAAAAGGGTAAGTGACGGTGTAAGAATGTGGACTATGGAGACTGTGGCGATACAAATTGGAGTGTATTTAAAAAAAGAACGTTATTTAGGCGTGTTGTGGTGGCGTAGCAGAACCCACTACTCCATATCCATGGGTGTCTGTAAGAGGCGACAGAAGGAAACTGAAAAAGGGCAGTAGCATCTTCCTGATAAAACTAAAAATTATAAAAAAAACCGCGTTTGTCAAGCGTGGCAACCAGGGCTAAACCCCCCTATGTTACCTACGGCAGAGGCCCGTGTTCAGCATTTGGATTTTTTATAGGTTACAATGGAAAATGAATAGATGAATTAATGTTCCCTCTTGTTTGGATCATAAATTAAATGCTCAGAGTTTTTTTTTTTTGTAAAATAATATTTAAATCCATAGCTGTTTGTTAGCATATTGCTTTCAACATATACAATTTGTGCGAAGTACTGCCGCAGTAGGTTAAGGTGTGGCTAGGCAGCCTTTAGGTCACCCCATACAACGAACATGTAAACATTATCGTAACTTATTTTTCACCAGATTGGGTTAGATCATTCTGTATTATTCGTGTCGTATATTCATGGAAATTTCAGAGCATTACTCGTATATCATACACGTAGGTACAAGTACGTGTGTACGATACGAGGGTTTGACTAAATATGTAATTGTCTTAAAATTGTACGCGACCATTTTCCGTCATACCTTGGTCAAATTCTTACAAGTAAGGACCGGCATTAAAACAATGGCATAAATGTAAAGTAAAGATACAGTAAACTACGTTTCACGTACGTTGGGACACGTGAACGTTGGGCACAGGCCTCTTTTCATTTCTGAAAGGGTAAAAAGTTAAAACAACGTGACAAACCATTAAGCCACGTCACAGAAACAGCATTTTAAAATATGAGTGGATTTTAAAAACCATAACATTTAATAAACTTAATTTAGCCGTGAAGTAGCAGCGAAAAGATTCCACTGCCCCATATAATCCCGACAGACCTCTGAAAATAATAAAAACTGCGGTCGCCACACCACTTTCCAAGTGTGGCAAGTGAAGCAAATATCGCACCCACAAGCTAATCTATGAAGTAGACCTATGTTTAGCAGTGGATTTTGGCAGACTGTAATGATAATGAAACTTTGTAGTTCTCTTATTCTTCAAATTCATATTCTTTACAATGTAGTATATTTGAGCGCTTTGATATTGTTGTTTTCACTAGTAGATTTCTGAAGTTAAAAGTATCGTATCGTATCTAATATTAAAAGGTGTCATTGACTGAAACAATTGACACATTAATTTCGGTTTACATTACAGTCAGCAGAAATAAAACCTATTACTATTAATCGCAGCATATTTGACTCAACCATCATCATCGTCATCAGGGGGCATTCATATATATTTCCAATAATTTGAGTATACATAGTGTTTACGTGCAGCCCGCGAATAATCACATCAATAATTTGAGAGACACTTATTTGTTCGAACTTAAACGTCCAAATTGTTCTTGTTAAGTTAGGTTTGTCGAGAAAACCGCCTTTCACAAGTCCAATGCTAACTACGGCCTCCCCAAAGTAATACCACAAAGCACGGTCCTGAGATATCTGCATCTATAGACTTGCCGTATGTCTTACACCAGGTGTCACTCCGTCTAGGGGGGGGGGGCTGTCCTATACTCCGCTTGACGAAGACCGAAGGAGGCCTTAACGGTACGAAGCTGTTAAAGTGGATTTTTTTTCCAATTGGTTGTCGGTTCGTCGAGCTAATGGCCGGCTTATTGCGACTTAATTATCTGACTTATTAATCAAATTAATAATTCATACATCAAAATGATACTCTATCAATATATATCTAATAATGACGATAATTCCATCCAGATAGTGTTGTACGAATATAAGACAACTTGATAGCAGTGGCTAAGCATTAGATTTTAGATTGGCCGCTGGTTCAGATGATTGCAAATGATTTTTCCGGGTCTGGATGTTGGCCTTATGTCGGTATTATTTAAAAGTAATAAAAATGGGATAAAACTAATTTTACGGATTTATCGAGTTTAATTTAAGACTTAATAACATAAATATCTAAATATTGTTACGCGCTCCAGCCACCGGTCAGCGTATACCCGTCCGTGGAGAGAAGGAGATGGAGTTGAAGCTTGGCAACGTGATCTACCTGCATAATGTCATCGTGGCTGATATAATGGACGACTGCATCCTAGGCCTAGACTTTATGAGGAATAATTGTTGTGAGATCGACGTTAAGCAAGGTGTTTTGAAATGTGGACAGGAGGAACTTTTTATGGAAGGTGCGTTACCAGGGAACGTGTACAGCATTAAGAAGATTGTTCTTCCGCCGAGATCGGAAACGATTGTTCCGGTTAGTCTTCCTCGAAACGCTGGGCAAGCTCACCGTTGTGTACTTGTGGAAAGGGTAAACAATGACCTTCCATGGAAAGTAGCTCGAACCTTGGTCAGGACCACTGACATCTCAGGAGTACGTGTGCTGAACCTTTGCGACCGGGACCAGATTATAGAAAAAGGCACATTAATTGGTACTTGTGAGGAAGTGGATTGGTTACGTCGGCGCCAATATATATCGAGTGGGACCCCCAGCAAGGATGCAGAAACGAGAGTGACCACATTTTTGGAAGACTGTCGCAGTGTTCTGTCCCAGAACGAATTGGTCAAGGCGAAGAAGTTGTTACTCGAGTACGCTGATGTATTCTCATCAAACGATGCTGACATAGGAAAGACTGGTTTAGTTCAACACAAAATAAACACAGGTGAAGAGTTGCCTATCCGTCAGCGGCCAAGAAGATTGCCGGTAGCACGTGAAAAGGAAGTGGAAACCATGATTGAAGGAATGGTGAAGGATGGTGTTATTGAACCTTCCTCTAGTCCATGGTGTTCGCCAGTGGTGCTGGTGAAAAAGAAGGATGGCAGCATGCGGTTCTGTGTTGATTACCGCCGTCTGAACGACGTTACAAAGAAGGACAGCTATCCCTTGCCAAGAATTGATGACACGCTGGACATTCTTACAGGAGTAAAATGGTTTAGCACGCTGGATCTAAAAAGTGGCTATTGGCAAGTTGAAATTGACCCTAAGGACAAGGAGAAAACTGCGTTCTCGACGGGAAAGGGTCTGTGGCAATTCAAAGTAATGCCGTTTGGGTTGTGCAATGCTCCAGCAACGTTTGAAAGGCTGATGGAACTTGTACTTACCGGGCTAATTGGCGATGCCTGTCTGGTCTACTTGGATGACATCATCATCGTGGGCCGTACGTTTGAGGAACACCTTCAAAACCTGGAACGCGTGCTTATGAAGATTCAGAGTGCCAACCTCAAGTTGAACCCGAAGAAATGTTCACTATTCCAACGGCAAGTTAACTTTTTGGGGTTTGTAGTATCGGAAGAAGGTATCCGCACAGATCCAGAGAAAATCGCCGCTGTCAAGGATTGGCCGGTTCCAAAAGACAAGACGCAGGTTAGAGCATTTTTGGGTTTGTGCTCCTATTACCGGCGATTCATGAAGAACTTTGCAGATATAGCCAAACCTAAACCTAACCTAACTAACCTAACCTAACTAACCTAACCTAAAAACAAGCTAACCGAGGAGAAGCGACATTTCTGCTGGGATGAAAGTTGCAATATCGCATTCCAAGAGCTCAAGGACCGTCTGTGCAAAACACCTATTTTGGGATACCCTGATGCAAGCAAAGAATTTATAGTTGACACAGACGCAAGTGATATAGGACTTGGCGGTGTGCTGTCTCAACGGAGTGGTGACCAAGAGGTCGTGATAGCGTACTTCAGCAAGTCCTTGTCAAAACCGGAAAGGAACTATTGTGTCACAAGACGCGAATTGCTCGCTGTGGTAAAGTCGTTGCAGCATTTTAGCAAATATCTTCTGGGACGAAAGTTTCACTTACGAACTGACCATGCTGCACTAAAATGGCTATTGCAGCTTAAAAACCCAGAAGGACAAGTTGCGAGGTGGATTGAACTACTGCAGGAATACGACTTTGAGATCGAACATCGCAGCGGGAAATCTCATGGCAACGCAGATGCATTGTCAAGGCGACCTTGTCCTGAAGATTGCAAACATTGTACTAGGCAAGAGAGTAAGGAAGTGGTATCCGTGAGGATGCTCAGGGCAGACCACCTCAGCAACGAGTGGAAGGACAGCTTACTACATGCACAGCAGGAAGATCCGGACATCAAGCCGATTCTGGAATGGATAAAGGCCAGTGCTCCCAAGCCCAAGTGGAGTGACGTCTCAGCGATGAGTTCGACCACTAAAAGCTATTGGGCCCAGTGGGACAGCTTGCTGCTTCAGGATGGAGTTCTGTGTCGTAAATGGGAAAACGTTCGGGGAGACAGCTGTCATTTGCAAATGGTTGTCCCTAAAGCTAAAGTACCGGATGTTCTACAGCTGTACCATAATGATTATTCAGGAGGCCATCTGGGAGTTAAACGAACTCTACTGAAGATCCGAGAACGGTTTTACTGGGTCCACTGTCGAAACGATGTCGAGGACTGGTGTCGCAAATGTACAAGTTGTGCGGCTGTAAAGGGACCTCAGACTCGTAGTAGAGGTGCATTGAAGTTGTACAATGTGGGTGCACCATGGGAGAGAATAGCCATTGACGTGGCGGGGCCGTTTCCGGAGAGTGAAAGCGGTAACAAGTATTTCATGGTTGTGATGGATTACTTCACTAAGTGGCCAGAAGTCTTCGCCATTCCAAATCAAGAAGCTTCAACAGTTGCAGATAAACTAATTCATGAAGTCTTCTTTCGTTTTGGAGTACCTTTAGAGATTCACAGCGATCAAGGAAGGAATTTTGAGTCTCAAATATTCCAGGAAACTTGCCGAGTTATGGGTACTCATAAAACAAGAACGACTTCTTATCACCCGCAATCTGATGGAATGGTGGAACGATTTAATCAGACATTGGAGAGGTACCTAGCAAAAGTTGTAAACAATCGGCAACGAGATTGGGACAAGCACATACAACCGTTTTTGTTGTCATATCGAAGTTCTGTTCACGAAAGTACAGCAGTGACACTAGCTTTCGCAAACTTTGGAAGAGAATTACGGCTGCCTGCGGACCTGATCACCGGGATACCACCTGATGCCCCACGCAGTATAACCGATTATGCAAATTACTTGCGGAACAAAATGAATGACATTTATGAGCACGTCAGACAATCGGGCCAGCAAATGTCTGAGAAAATGAAAACCCGGTACGACCGAAAAATGAACAATAAAGGGTTCAACGAAGGTTCATTAGTGTGGTTGCACAATCCAGTCCGCAGCAAAGGGAAATCTCCTAAGCTTCAAGCTAAATGGGACGGCCCGTACCGGATTGTAACCAGGATCAACGATGTGACCTACCGGATACAGAAAGGCGCAAGAGGGACTCCTAAGATCGTCCATGTGGATCGCTTGGCGCGTTATTATGGGACCGATAATGCTCGGGACGAGCATGTCTTAGGAGGGGGCAGTGTTACGCGCTCCAGTCGACGACACAACTAGCGCCATCTAGTGTCAGGAACGAGAGCGAGGGGAGCGTTGCAGTTTATGACATCACAAATCTTTCGACCGACAGCGCCACCCGAAGAACTAGAAAATCTATACTCGAACTCTCGGTACCTTGCGCGTGTTTACTTGAACATTCCGGATATTTTGCTAATTTAAATAAATAGGTGGCGCAAGATGCGATCGAGGAGAGTGAGAGTTGAACTCAGCGACACAAGCGAAGCTTCGGAGCGGAATTAAGTGAATTAGTGTGTTTAATTATTAGTGTTTTAACTTTAATTTGTGTAAAGTAAATTAAAGTGTTAATTTAGGTAATTTTATCGGCAATTTTTATTGTCACGAACCCTAAGCTCGTAACAATATGTATATACACATGTGTGAATGTTTTCGATATATAATATTTGACGCATAAAGGACTAAACAAACGGGCTTGGATGAAATTGGGTAACAGACCAGTCCCACAATAACAAGACGTTTTACCAGTATAAATTCAATTACTGTAAGAAAATGAACATAAAAGGGTTTCTGCTTTTACGATGGAGGATCAAAAACTAGTCAGTTACTAGATTGACTAGTTTTATTTTTCGTAATTTATCATAAAATTTCGTTATGCATTTGTTTAGATTTTCGAAAATTGCGTTTTTATTGCGAGGTCATTAAACTGTTATCTACATAAACAATTCTCAGTTCACGTTGACGTTGACGAACATGATACATCATTCTCAGAAATCGGCATTAATCAGGCAATGTTTCATCAAATGCTAAAGTTTAAATAAGGGGGAAGAGTAACTTACGCGAATGCGGTGTTCTATTCACACCCAAATCTATAATCCATTAAATAATATTAATAAAATATTGCCATGTAGTGGCGGCGTAAGAGAAATACTGGTTCAGGAGATGAGCAGCAGCATCTTCCTGATAGCAATTAAATAATAATAAAAAGCTGCGATTGCTAAACCGCCAGCTAAGCGTGTCAACTACAGCAAACGGGCAGGCAATCCTTAGTAGTAAGATTTTAGTCAGTAGATTTTTTATTTTAAAAAGTTATAATTAAAAAAATCGTTGCTTGTGTGTATCAATTTTTATTACCTTTATTTTTTAAATTATAACTCATTAAAATAAATCTACAATAATTTTTCAGTGTTACTTACAATCATCTACAAACGATGCTGAATGCATTGATAATCAAGATCTTTCGAAAACCATCATATATCATCAAAATTTACAACTTTTAGTGATTTTGAGAAGATTTGAAGACTACAAACGAATAAAGGTTACTATTCACAATTATATAACCTGCGTTGTTTGTAGTATATAAAGCATTTTTATTAGTTCGGGTTCCAAGATCAAAGAGCTTTATATTGTAATGAAATTGTACAACGTGGCTCTACCACGTAAAAACTGTTAAACTTCAGACTTTTTTTTAAAACTGAGTGACAAAAACTTACAGTTCTGATACTGCAGCCCAGGCTCATGCAGCGAACTTCACAGAACGCTACAGATTCGTTGTCATCTCTGACCCTCTGAGGAATAAGATGGAATGCCTCACAGCCTATTATTACAACGGCTCTCTATGCCCTACCCAGTGTAAGTACTACATTTGCGGCAGAAATAGGATAGGAAACTATCCATATGCATTTGTAGGCAGAAAAGAAAACCTACCACATAGAATGACCGTTATAATAACAATTTAAAAAAAAACTAGAAGAAATTTCACTTACCAATCGACCGGCCCCAACCACGACACCTCGAACCCCAGTCGCTGCGGCTCTCGAAGCAAAAACGGCGGCAAATCTCGGCCGCCCGTCGTTGCACGTGTGCGCAGTACATCTGCGCATCGACAAAAGAAATGCCTTTTTGAAAATAAATTCTATATTTGCCTACCGGTGACGCAGATGGAGCTTGAAAGGACGGGTTTTTCTGCCGCAGCTCTATCGAGATATTTGCGTTTGAATGTCAGCTATATTGGAGGGTAGAGCTCTATTTAATGGATGTTTGCGATTTACATCTGCGATAAAAGTGTAGCTTCGAGAATGGAGATTTTTTTTTAATTGGTAAAGAAATTCATTTCATAACATTGTAGAAAACTTTAATCTCATTGTTATAATAGATTTTTTTTTTGAAATAACGATCATTTAAATAAAAACACTACATAAATACTGCTAAAATTTTAGCTAACTTGTCATAATATATAAATCTACTTTTCATATAAAATTAGCGCGAACAACAGCCATCACCTATACCTACAGTCCACCTAATGGTAAATAAATGTTATTCCATAGGCATCTACATCTAACTTCTATTAAGAAAGATGTAATGCCTTGTTCCCAGTACAGTGTCTCCGGTTCTCTACACTCATCAAAAGAAAAATAGCAGCAGTATTAAGCTGCTAATTTACGCGGCTATTCTGTAAGAGCGTGGCCCTTACCTGTTTTAGCAGACCAACTCATGCTGCAACTATACTGGATGAACCCTCCATGTGAACGGAGTAGAAGCCTATGGCACTGATATTTTCCAAAAAATAAAAACAAAAATTTAAATAAAACGTTTGAACAAAAAAAAATTAACAATTGCTTAGTCCTTTTGCCCTTGAGCCTGTGACCCTGCGAAGTGACAAAGTCAAAGATGCCTACTAAATGTATTGTTTTATTGCCGTTCGTAAAGTAGGGAGGATATGATTTGAATTTCGATAGATTTTAAATAATTTATTTATATTTAATTCAAAATTTTTGTTTTTATTTTTTGTAAAATATCAGTGCCATAGCTACTCCGTTCACATGTTACACCCTATTTCTTCCAACCGGTAAAAAGTATTCATGCAGTATTCTCGTAGATGCAGCACAGCTCTACCACGTATAAAAAATATTTATAAAATATAAATAGTATGGCAATCGAAAGCACAATGCCTGAACGACTAAAATGTCGCCTGTGCAGTGAAATACATTGATGAAGAAAGCATTGTAAAATTTGTGACATGTGAAGTATACAGCCGATCTAAATCGTTGTAAATTTCATATTTCGCAAGCAACGCGCGTTTGATCCCCGCCGGCAGCGATGAAATTCCTAGTTGCAGTTTTTGATGCTGATTTACCACGTGCTCGGCGGTGAAGTACATCGGCTCAGCATGTCTGAGGAATGTCTAGGTACGTAAGTTCGTATTTACTTTAATTGAAAAAAAATCTAGCATTAGATTTACGTTTTCCTTATTGTATATTTCAAGGAAGTATCCATAACCGAATACAATTTGCAAAGAGCAAAGGTTTCGATTGAAATTCGTAACGTGAACCAACTAAAGGGTATTGACAACTAACGCTCGAAAAACGTTTCATTTGATATGTAAATCGGCAACAACCTTTCGGAAGGTTAATTTGAGTACTACTGAATTAAACTTAACCATTTTAGTGCTAAATTATCACGTATTCTTGGTGAAGGATTGCGCGCCAAACTAATGTTTGACAAACCCCTCAGAAATAAGAGGAGGTTTGTGTGCCCAGATGTAAGGCCTATATAAACGCTATTATAATTTTACTTTATTATTATTAGGCTATTATATTATTTTACATGATAGAGCCATGCTGCAGTTATATTCGACCGGGGAAGGACCACGCTTTCACAAAATACCAGCGTAAAATAGTAGCTTAATGCTGCTGTGTTTCTTGAGTGTAGAGACCCTTTTTACTGAAAACGAGGCATTTCATTTTAGTCCTCACGGGTGACAACGCATCTGCATTTTGATTCTTAGTCGATAGAGGTAGATGTCTATGAACCACAGACAGCAACCACTTACCATCAGGTGGGCTGTGTGCTCGTTTGTCACCCTATCCTATAAAACAATTACCGTAGTATTTCAAAGTGATGTAATAAAACTTAGAACATAATTAACATTACTTATTTGTACATACATAAACACTCACGCCTGTCACCCAGAGGGGTAGGCAGAGACTACGGACTTCCATTTGGCACGATCCTGACATACCTCTTTCGCCTCCTTTACATCCATATATCTACGCATACATGCTCGTCGGTTAAGGGTACTTCTAACGTGGCCCATTTTCAAAATATCGCCAATTTGGTCGATAAACTTTTTTCTAGGGCGTCCCTTTCCGACTCGGCCATTCACATCTGCCATATAAATTTGCTTTGTCACTCTTTCCTCATTCATTCTTTCCACATGACCAAACCACCGAAGCATTCCTTTCTTAATCCTGGTCACAATATCATCTTGCATACCAAATTTATCTCTAATCACGCAATTTCTCACCCTGTCATTCAGATTCAACCCTAGCATATTCCTTAAAGACCGCATTTCTACAGCATTTATTCTACTTTCGTGCTTCTTCTGCCACACCCAGCTTTCACTACCATACATTAAAGTAGGGACTAACACAGCATTATGAATTACCATACGTGCCTGTTTTGACACATTCTGGTTCTTCATAATAGAGTGTAGTGCCCCATTCACTCTATTCCCTGCATTTACTCGTCGTTCTATTTCCCTATCATATCTACCATCCCTGCTAAATACACATCCCAAATACACAAACTCATCCACTTGCTCAATTAACTCTCCTTCTATTCTTATTTCACATACCGTTTTGCTTTCTTCTCTTTCAAAAACCATCACTTTCGTCTTACTTGCGTTCACTTTCATTCCCCTTTCTTTCAATTCCCAGTTCATTAATGTAACCATCATTTGCAACTCTGCCGCCGATGACGCAAGTATGACTTGATCATCGGCATACAAAAGGCATTTGACGGTTAACTCGCCCATTCTTAACCCACATTCCTCATCTTTCAAAGTTTGCAAACACCGGTCCATAAATAGGTTGAACAGCCAAGGGGAAGCTACACAGCCCTGTCTGACACCTTTTTGGATGCCAAACCAGTCCGAGTAGACCCCATTGATCCTGACACAAGCACTAGAGTCCCTATAAAGAGACCTTAATGCCTGTATCAAACCAGCGCTCAACCCATATGAGTTCAGTGTTTGCCATAACACATTCCTGTCCACTCTGTCATAAGCCTTTTCCAAGTCCATGAACGCACAAAAAACTTTCTGGTTTTTGGCCAGAAACTTCTCCGCAATCATGCGCATGGAAAAGACTTGATCTGTACACCCCATTCCCTTTCTAAAACCCGCTTGCACATCCCAAATTTTTCCATCAGTTTCTTTCATAACTCTTTCAATTAACACCTTAGCATACAGTTTACCCACAATACTAAGCAAGCTGATACCGCGGTAGTTTTTGCAGTCCTGCTGTGACCCTTTTCCTTTATATATTGGTACTATAACTGCTTTACACCAGTAGTTACAGTGGTAGTTACACCACTTTACTTATTTGTGTTATAGTTTAATTATTTATTAATGATTCTATTCATCATACATTCTGTTAGATCCTATAAAAATCCACAGTTCAACATAGTTTTCCCCATAGATGGTTCAAAATTGGGCCATAGTTGCCACGCTTGTAAAACGGATGGGAAACAGCGGTTTTTAGTATGAATTTCCCGTTTCAGTTTCCCACTGTCCCCTTTTACGACATCCACTTGACGATATGGTGTGGGGGATACTCTTACACTGACAGTACAACCGGATAATACCATGTTGAATCTAATATCTTAATAACTTATTTGTCATTTCTTTGAGGACCGTACGATCTTAAATTAACATTTATTATATTACAAACATATCTTAGATAAGGAACGTAAGCAAGAACTAAAAAATGCGTGACCCAGATTGTACGTAACAAGCGTATCAATATTGATAACGTGTTGATTATTATATATATAATATAGATAGTGAATCGAGCTTCTCGGGTCGCTTGCGTATAACTGATAAATTTACGGAGAGCAACCGCGGCTCTTGATAAATATTGAAACAATAGAAAAAATAACAAGATTTCTAAGAGGTCTTCTTGGAAGTGCTCTTATAATATATATTGATTTTGTTATAGGATAAGCGAGCGAGCGAGTGACAAGCGAGAACACTACTGATGATATGTAGTTGCTGTGGCCCAAACTATCCTATCCTCGTTTGCGAATCAAAATTCAGATGCGTTGTTAGCCGTGACGACTAGGATGGAATGCCCCTTTTCCAGTAAAAAGGTTCTCCGGTTCTCTAGACTCACCATACGAAACACAGTAGCATTAAGCTGCTATTTTACGCTGGTATTCTGTGAGAGCGTGGTCCTTCCCCGGTCGAGCCGACCCATTCGTGCTACAACAATACAATTAATATAACTACATCATGGCTCAACCACGTTTAAAGTCATGAGTTTGAATCCTTTCAAAGTTACGATTGCAACAAGCACTGCAGTACTAATAATAGTAGTTTACCTACGTATTTCTTTGTTATTATTACTATTTATTTTTCAGAACACACTTCTCTCAACAATTAATGGGTAACTAATGTATTTTATAAGAAGCTCAATAATTCACGACACTTCAGTCTCCGAAAACAGATTAAACAATTACATTTTCAACCCGCCAACTGCCAAACAGACGCCTTCTTCAAGTATAAATACGACAAAAGCGAAAACAATTTTCGGATTCGCTCCTTTTGAATCTAGGCGAGTTTAAAAAAAGATATACCGTATAATTACAGGTCTTTACCTTTGCCCCCACAAAAAGGAGAGAAAAAATGTAAATAGGACCGCCCGCGAAACGACGACAAAGCGCGATGATATCGTGAAAATGCGGCCTTTAATTAAAAACTCTAATTTCAAAAATGGAAGCGGCGTAGTCGAAATTCAAATTCGTGGAGAACGAGGTGGAAATATTTCGAAACAAAGTTGAGTACCCACCCCTCATTGAAGCTTTGTCACACCGAAGTACAGCAGGCGTTCAACTTATAAAGTGCAGTTTGTAATAATTTTACGAGTTTTAACATTGTAAATATAAATAACATTAACATCGTAATATATTATATGAGCATCTATGCTTAAGTATATGTATGTAAAGGAGGCGAGAGGGTAGTCAGGATGGTGCCAAATGGAAGTCCGTTGTCTCTGCCCACCTCTCTGGGTGACATAAGTGTTTTATGTTATGTAAATGTAAATAATTGTATTATAGGTAACTCATTAAATGATTTGTTTTTATTTTATTGAATAAGGTACACAAACCGACAGTAGTTATACAAAGTTCTAAAGTTAAAAGTATAATCGGTGTTGATCTACGAGTCGAGTCGAGAGTGCCCCCAGAGACAGTGCATGCTACAGTAAGCTGTTACATTCGCCTTACTGCCACAACGCTTTACTCCATCATATTTTATTTGTTTTAAAATTTTAAGAATCATTCTATATATTTTTAAATACGTCATTGGCTACATAAAATAGTCTTCCTACATTTGTCGCGGAAACACACTTCGCAGCTGCGCCGTACCTACACAATTCGAGTATGTCAATCGATTTCAAGCATCGATGAATTAAGTCTAGATAGAAAATATTCAAGAAGTGCTTTCAGTTTGTCCCAAAACGGTGTGGTTTCACCATCATTTTTTCCATAGATATAATATACCTGCATCATTATAATACCTAATTGTTGTAATCGTTCTTAAGGGTGACTGCACGCACAGATATTTATATAATGATTATATTACATCGACAAGCGAATAAAAAGTGCACCTGATGGTAAATGACCACCTACACACACATCCTTTAAAAACATGCAGTAAACTTAAAAGAACTACATGTCCTTAATTATTATATAAGGTGCAGTTAGAATTGGACACATGTTTAAACTGCTACTTCACTTTTACATACCCTTTAAACTAAAACTAATATGTACTGAGAGGCGGGCACAATCATAATAATATTTCGAAGATGTTACTAACTGAATTCTTGTGTAATTTTATGGAAGCGATTATACCGTCATATTATTATTTGTGAAACCAAGTAGTTATTGATTTTTTGTAAGAAGCATCTTCCATTGCGAATTGAACGTGAACGTTTCAAGGTCAGTCGTCCGATAAAGAGAGAGAGACAACATCATCTGCAAGCGCTGTATCCTGCTGATTGACGGACACGACCTTGGTGACGAATGACTGATAACAGGTCCATCCAACACTCGACCTAAATTTCATAAAATGGCGAGCAATACCAATATGATGGTTTCAATTCTGTGCATATAAACCTCCTGAATCGCTGGTGACACAAATCTACCGAGTTACGCCAGCTCCTGCAGTCAGTATACATAAGCTAATATTTTTATAGAATAAAGGTGATAAACGAGCGCACAATCCAAATGATGGTCAGGGTATGCTGCCCATATATATCTAAATTTATCCTCAATCAAGAATCAAAATGCAGATGCATTGTCACTAAGATGGAATGCGTCGTTTCCAGTAAAAAGGGTCTCCGATTCTCTAAACTCACCATACGTATGGTAAGCTGCTATTTTACGCTGGTATTCTGTGAGAGAGTGGTCTTCCCCCGGTCGAGCCCACCCATACGTGCTTCAACCATAATATAGTATTGTAAGTATACTCTAAGCGCCAGCTCGTATGTTTAGAGGACTATTAAATTAGACAACCGTAACGTACATTCTACAGAAGCCTGGTTTAGGATACGCCTTGCTAAACTTACGTAGCAACCCAACATATTCCTAACACATATTATTAGCTAAGTTGGAATGGATTTTTCGTTTATAATCTGAGTTAATAAAGTTTTCTAGAAACTTCCCATAAGTACAATACATAGAATAACGCGGAAAAAATCGCACACACGCAAACAAAGACTTCCCCCCTTTTTTAAGTCGGTTACAAGCTTACAAGTAATATTGATGTCACGAGCCTTAGTAAAATTATTTTTGTTCCTCAATCAACTAAAGTTTCATTTTCATTTTTATCTAATACAAGCGAAAGTAATATAATATCTATGAGTTGAAGGACCCTTTTTATGCCACCTCCCCTCACCTACCCTCCTCCTTTATTCAGAAAGATCCGCCAGCCTCGGTTACAGGTAACGGAGTGATCTTGAGTAACATTTACTTAAAAGCTAGACGAATTCATTTCAAGCGCTAAATGCGAGCAGCCGACTTTATTGAATACGACGTCGACAGCTCCCCGTGCGGGTATTTCAGAGTCGACCCGAGGGAACGCGGCCTAGGAGGATGATGCGCCTTAATTATTCTGTCTGATAAATTGTACGAGTGATGTGACGTGCACGGGAGTTATTTTAGCGTTTAAATAATGGCGTGTCGGTTTAGATTGAAGTATTTTGCTTTCAAAATGTTCACAGGAAACATAATTTGTTAACAAATTTATGTTAGAGACGAATAAATACAAAACACTGTCGTGAAAGTAAATATAAAAATGTAATAGAATACTCAATTCTAAAAACCAATGGGAGCTAGAGAAAATTTCAAATTTTCAATACTTATGTGTTATAATTTCCAAAATATTTCTTCTAAGACATGCAGATTTCGGCACTAAGTAGTTCTTCAACTCTATAGTAGTGTCAATATTAATTTTTGCTTTACAAAATTGTTAGTTTTTCAAATAACTAGACTTGGGTCACAATTATAGTTAACTAATAAAAAGGAAAAATACGAAATATATCATTCATCATTAAAATAGCTATATTTAGAAATTAGTAAAAAGAAAATCAATACTTTAAGAAATATACATCATAAAATACATACCCTTAAAATGACATCAGTCCTTACTATCATCGGTTCTCGTAACAATTGCAAATATCACGTTTATATTTATATTATTATGTCATCACTTTCATACTCTTAACATATTAGTAGCAAGGCGAAAAAAAACCACGTTGTTGCTCTTTGCTTGTGTCCGCCCATCTACTATCAGATAATTCGTCAGATTTATAAACGTACACAATAATCACAACGCGCGCAAATCGAACGCGCAACAGCGACAATTCGAATCGAATTCGAATTTGAAAATGGAACGCGAGCGCGACGGCGGACGTCCGCGGCACTCAATTAGTTAGCGACAGGACGCAGCCAATCGCGCTCGTTCCCGCCTCACGTGTGACGCATGCGTAGGCAGCGTAGGGTCGTCGCGAGGGAGCCACGCATGCCGCCATGTTTTAGAAACTAATGACGGCATGCGAGACGCCATGTTAATTTTTTTCATGAAACGGAATGAAGATTTGCAATATTTTAATATTTATGGCAATGATTTTTAACTTTTATCAATATTTAGATTCAAATTTTATGATATATTTTTGTTTTAACAGAATTCTTTCAGGAATTAAAAATCAGCAAACCGCACAACCAAAATGCTACCATAAGTACTTATTAAAATTGCAAAAACAAAATTAAAGAAAGTATTGGCAATTCTATGTTTTATGATGCTTGAAAAAGGAAATAAAAGTAGATACCTAGTTCCAATACGGATGCCTCGCGATAGGAAATATCCGGAAAAACTTGAACGGATGCGATGCCTACATATACATGTTAGTGTTGGCAGTGGCAATATAAATTCTAAGGGATGCGAAATGTACATACTTATAAAATTAAAATATAAAATCAAAATTGTGCATTAGTCTTATAAAAAACCTTTTATCAATGCGAAAAGTAAAGAGAGCTTCTAGGAGAAACCATACTTTCTTTCTGTTTTTTAATTATAATTATATTCTTTAATTGTATTACACTATACTGACCAGAATCATCATCAGAAAATACGAACTTTCCGAGCTCAAATTTTATTCTCAGAATTAAAGAGAGATTAAAGTTAAATTCAGCAGATTTAGGGCAGCGTTTGGGAAATTACGACACATCTTCTCGTCAGGTATACCTCAATCTCTGAAAATTGAAGTGTATAACCAGTGCGTGTTGCCAGTGATGACTTATGGATCTGAGACGTGGTCCTTCACTGCTGGCCGTATGAGGACGCTCAAGGTCGCTCAGCGAGCTATGGAGAGGGCTATGCTCGGAGTTTCTCTGCGTGATATACTCAGAAATGAGGATATCCGCAGTAAAACCAGAGTGACCGACATAGCCCAACGGATTAGTTAGCTGAAGTGGCAATGGGCCGACCATATAGCTCGAAGAACCGATAACCGATGGGAAAGATTATATTATATGGGGAAGGTTTGAGTGGCAGCCTCGTACCGGTAGGCGTAGTGTAGGGCGACCCCCCACTAGATGGAGTGACGACCTGGTAAGACATGCAGGAAGTCGATGGGTGCAGGTGGCTCAGGATCGTGCTTTGTGGCATTACTTGGGGGAGGCCTATGTTCTGCAGTGGACTTGTGAAGGGCTGTAATGATGATGATGATGATGATGAAATTTAAATTAGTTGCTACATTAAAAAAAAAACAATACAAATATTTACATTACAAAAATTAGAGCTGTTAGGCAAAAGTTACTGAAAGAAATTGTTAAATTAAACATAACATCAAAAAATGAAATCTTTCGTAATCTAAACTCAACATTTAAAATTCGTGTCGGACAAAAAGTAGGACAAAATGGTCACTGAATTTTCATTCACCATACACTACATATGTGATTACGATATACGATACGAATAAAAACGGATCGCCATCGATATGTATTCGACCTTACAACACCCCGAATGCGTCGCGTAAGTTAAACTGTGAATAATTCAAAATTTTTGACTTTCAAATTGTAACGTGGAAAGATTTCGTCAGCGATAATAAGGACAGTATTATGGTGCATGCATTTGTATTGTGATAGACGATTTCTCAATGCTTATTATATTTTAATATCCTCTTTGCTACGAATTTAAATAAACCATAGATAAAAGCGTTTTAATAAGCAGTTATAGAAAATCTGTATTGAATTTCAAATTCGAACTTATTATTTTATGTTTGTATTGAAAGATGTAATCGCATACTTATTTAAATATAATAATGTTATTCATTCTTTTTTTACAGCCCCTCACAAGTCCACTGCTGGACATAGGCCTCCTCAAAGGAATGCCACAAAGCACAGCCTTGAGGCACCTGCATTCATCGACTACCTGCATGTCTTCCCTGGTCAACACTTTATCTACTGGGGGTGGTACGTATGTATGCTACGTGCTATCTAAAAATGGTTAATAGTATCAAACAGTGCTTGGGTGATGCACAGAAATACGAGCTCTCGTCAGATTTAATTCCATCAGGTCAGATTTAATCTTAAAAAGACACAATTTAAATCGTCTTTTTGTTTGGCTCAAGACACTAACCACATCGTTGGTCTAGCGGTCTTAAAGTGACTGCTGATCTTGCAGTCCCGGATTAGAAGTCAAAATCAGGGTTTTTTGTTAAGAAACTCTCAGCACCAACCCTAGGTCAGGAGTTCGCAGTGTTTCAACCCCGTGCTGCCTTGTTTTTGTCGTCATGGGTCCTACGCCTGATCTAAGATTGGAGAGTGCACTTGTGTTTGCGCACAGACTCGTGTAATTGATCCAGTCCTGCACAAATGGCTAGCTTCAACTCTCGATTGAAATTTGGTTTGGATGATATTATTATCAGACTGTTGTAAGAAGAAGGTATTGGTAACTGTCGCCGAAGTATTTTAAATTATTCAGACATAGGTTTTCTCACGATGTTTTCCTCGTTGGCAATTAAGTTATCATTATTTATTTTAAAGACACGGACAAAGGGGACTTGTCGCCGTTTTTCGTGTAGTGCACGTATAAATTGTGGTGAACGCCCGGCCCTGGCACGGTTTGCACAAACTAATTTTGCTTAAACATCTTTAAAAACATATTTTTTCATTTTAAATTCATATTTAGTCCCTATTCACATTCACCCTAAAATTGTACAAATGACAAAATAATATCAAAGACAAGCATAAGCATTGCATAAATAATTCCCTTTAAACAACCCCGCAGTAATTCATATGGGCCGATAACAGGAATAAATAAAAAGGACGACGGGTCGAGATCGAGAATGAGTTGCGCTATACTGAGAAAGAAAAATAGTTAGGGTGACCAAGTCTTGTGAATTTTTTTATATAACTGAAGTGTCACACGAACTCATCATCCACCTGATGGTAAGTTACTAAGGTCTATGGACAACTGCAGCCAACTTAGTCACCTCTGAGGACTAGTTGGAATGCCTCATAGTCTGTGATTATAGGGGCTTTCTATACCCTTCAGATCGGAGCACAGCAATGCAAGCACTGCTATTTAGCGGCAGAAATAGTTGACAGTGTGCTCAGCCAATTGTAAAAGCTGAAGCATGAAAAAAATCTACGAGATGCAAGTGGCTCAGAAATGTGTTTTGTGGCAGTCCAATACTGTAATATGTCTATCAATGACATTGTCAAATAAAATAGGTAACATTTGTATTTATTTTTTATTATTTAGATTGCTTTTAATTTTGCTAAAGGAGACGTATTTTATATAATAGTTAAAAAATCAAATATGCATTATAAAACTCGCAAATTAGATGGTGCTAGAAGCGAAAAAAAGACGACCGAGCCTTATAGTAGTCGCATGTGATGTGTAACATAATTTGACATCTCACCTTGGTAATATTATTACACATTAACATTTTGTGAGTTGGACCGATTTTTACAGTGAACTTGTGATTATGATTTGCCGACCACCTAGCATTGCCAGGCGTCCGGATAAAGCCGGACAGTCAGACTTTTTGGTTGCGGGTCCGGCCAAATTAGATAGTATCCGGCCTGTCCGGATTCTGTTAGGCTTTTTAAATTTCATAATTTTTTTTTACATTTTTCATGTATTTACAAACATAATATTGCAATTATTCAAATTACTATGGTAATGAATATTAAATCATTAACAATAAAGAAGTGATTTATTAAATTTTGTTGTTATTTCATTAGAATTTAAGAAAATTTTATAGTAATTAATAAAAAAGTGTTATTTTATTTAAAAAAGACGTGTGGCACTCGGGGACTGCCGCGGTAAAGCTATTGCATAGCATTTTGTACTAACTTATGAAATTATAATTATTTATTTATTTTATTTATGCAGTATTTCTTTTTCTTTGATATTAATTCAAGTTACACTTTTTGAGCGTGGTGACCGATAAGAAAACAATTTTTTTTCTTTTATTAAATAAATAAATAATAAATGCACTTTTTTTCATTCATATTCAAAACACTTTAATACACAAATTTTACAAGTACAGCTATTTACTGTTGTACATGAATACCTATACACCTATATACTTTCTCATAAACAGCTGCTTATGTATTCGTCCGATTTCGGAGCAGCTCGTCTCGATTCGTGCGAGCTTCGTAGAGTCATACAATACGTCTAGTTGCACGCACACAAACACCGTGTCGAAGACTGCCGAAAAGAAACGACGTTAGACAATGCACGGCCTTCAAGCCACACCGCCGTGCCCGTCGGAGTGGGGAGCGTGAGGTTTTTTCGTTACGGAATAAATTTCTGGATTCGGTCCCCGCGCTCAAGGCCCGCGATAGAAGCTATGCAATAGCTTAAAAATTTTGTTATGTTATATTAAGACTAAAAAATTAAAGGTGGCCCTTTTACCAAAATATCCGGCTAGGCCCGCTGGTCGGTCCGGCTTTTCGGTTTTAAAACCTGACTACCCTTCAAAAAACAGTAGTCGTCAAACGAAACAAGCTAAATAAATTACTTAATAAAAAAAGTACGAAATGTCCCATGAAATAAAAACGATTTTGTACAGCCATCGCATTGACCTGGCGTATTTACAGAGATGGCGGTGTCGCAATTTGAATTTCGAATACTCCGCGCGCCTCTGTTATCGCGCTGCGGGGTCAGCGCTTCCTATCGCATTTATCGTCGTCACTTCCCGTTTGATTTTTGAAATATTGAATTTTTTTTCTGTCACTAAACGTCGATTGTCAATTCTTTTCCATGATTCTTACTGGTTGATTTTTATTACCTTTTTTATATTGTTTGACTTACTTCACAAATTAGATACACAACGTAGATAATTAAATGATCATTTAAAAATCAATTTAGACTTTGTTGTATTATAAAATCTCCAACAAACGCAAATTACCAATGAGTTTTTATTTAATCAATTTAAAACAAGATCATGTGTTTAGTAAGTACTATTATGTTACGTTAAAAATCACTACATACTTCAAATATATATACTTAATGAAGAAGGAAAACTCGCGGCTTCCACAGGGAATACGAGGTAAAATTTTACGAAACACATTACTAAAAAAATGACCAAACAATTCTGCAACTAGGTAATTTTACGGCGAAACCAATCCTTATAGAACAACAAACGGTAACAAATATTGGAGGGAGAGAATTACTACAACTACAATTTTCATAGCAATATTACGTACTGTCAACACGAAGGGTAGCAGAAAACAAAATAGTTACAGAGAATAGGAACAAAAAAATTCATAGGAGATAATATAGACAACATTTTATCGAAAACATTAAAAAAATCGGGACCGGCTCGGATTTTGATTTGAGTTATCGTCAGTGGACAATTTGATAAAACTTGACCCACCTTTGTGTAGGACAACATTAATGTAAAAATCTGGCGCCTTATAGCGCAGACATTGTATATATAACAAATAGACGAAATGACTCAAGTTTGTGACAACATTACCAACGTAAAAATGTATATAGACCATACGAGATATATATGAGAAATTAGAATATAAGTTCTAGAAAACTTTTAAGCTAAAGATAGTCTACATAAGGTGCATATCCGAAGGTGAGAACTGAGAACCATCGAGTACGTACGTTTTAGCGCTGTTGAGTTGAACGGCTCGCGTTACATCGTGGCGCCATCTCCGCAAAAATATCAATGTACAGCAACAATCCCGCAGAGAGCCGGCACGCCATTAGCCCGACGAATTGGGGTCAATTGTTGTTTGTCCATTGGGCTCGTTACGGCGCCATGTTCCAAATTATTTGGAAATGGAACACGCGGACACTTCTGCGGGGACGCTCGGTTCGTGAAACGTGCGTACGCTTTTGCGTTCGAATTCGAATTATTTGTTCTCCAATGACAATAAGCCAGTGTTCGACTGACGAAATTTCTTTATCGACGTAGTGTACTGAAATTAGTAAGGTATTAAAAATACGTCATATTTTCCTGTAACGTTTCACCGCCGCCGGGTCTGCATGATTATACTATTATTTAACCTACTTTTGTAAAATACAAAATAAAAGAAGAATGATAATATCGTGAAGAAGTTTCACTTCGTACATGTGTACAAAAATTGCAAGTAGGTACATATTTTGCTTTATATAAATAAGATAATTTTTAAGAAACCGATTAATTAATCAGAATCAATATCTAAGTTTGTGTTTTAATCTGAAGATACACTAATATTAAAATAAATTACTAATTACTAATTACAGGGTTATCTTACTTGGTTTTAAGAATACCCCCTCGCTGCCACATTAATTATCTTAGCCATCGCAATGTTTATTTCTCTTTCTCTTCTTTTTTTAACATTGTTTCTTTTAAAGACAGATGGAATGCCTCGTTACCACTCAATAGGCTCTCCGATTCCGTATTACCTCTGCAATTATTTTCTGGTCTTAGACCGTAGTAAAAGCGGCACTATCTCCTCGATCGAACAAATCCATTCCTGATGTAGCCTTATAATAACTGCAGCGTGGCGTAGCTTATTTAAGTAAATCAATTACGAGAAAATATACCATCGCAATTTTAATCAAAAACCATTCTAAATACCTTCAAGTTGTAATGTAAATGTAACTACATGTTAAAGTCCTCAAATTAATTGTTTAATAATATGATCAGTGAATTCCTTACACGCAAAGAACGGGATGGTATGGGTCGCAACTCATCGGATTTTGACTCATCCCAGAGGACCTTAAATTAGTAGCTTTAAAGCGGGGCCTCTATTGTAGACTTACACTTCCCAGCACCTACTTATATTTTCGTAACATTATACTTCTGAATATTCTTTATATTAATCGTTATAAAAATCTAGAGTAACCAGTATTCAAATTTTGTTAGTGGAGTTTAAAGCAGGCCAATAAACTTCAGCACAATTAATGGGATCAAATGTTGACTATTATTTGGTTTTCATCTCTTGGTTGGCGATATTCCTAGCATTCGACCAAACGGTTTGCTCCGTCTTTCGTAATGCTTTCATCAAATAAGTGGAATAATTTGCCGGTGTCTCTCTTTCCATTTGATTACAACTTGGGTGTCTCCAAATCAAGACGCTAGTGCGTTTTACCATCTAGCATCTAGGTTTTCATCACCATTTAAACCTAGGTTGGATTTTAGTCAAGCACGGACTTATAATAGTAGAAAAGGTTACGTTTTATCTACATAAATTGCACACAAACATTCAGACCCCGAACAACAATTATTTGTAGGCCCTGCAACGAACAACGATCGATTGTGCGGGATTCGAACCGTCTCGTCAGCAATGAATGGAATATTGTAACAATGGAAACTTTTATTTACTAAAATGGCCCTCGAGTATATGTACAAAGCCGAGAGTAAACGCTGGCTTGATAACCAACAGGAAACAGTAACAACGTGACCCTTCAAACGCGCAAGATAAGAGACAGAATTGAACGGAGTTATAAAATTTAAAAATATATTCACTGTGCTTACTACTGCTTTAATTTAATCCTGCATAATAGTTACAGGAAAATGTAATTAGTCGATATTTTCCTGCTTGCAAATTATTTAGTGAGTAATAAAAACAAAAACCGAGAACTATAGTTTAAAAAAAATATATATCTAAGTAATAAGTATACAAAATAAAAGTAATGAAAAAACTTACAGGAAGCTACAGAGACGTTGTTATCTCTGAGGACTAAGATAGAATACCCGACAGCCATTCTATACTGGCTCTAAATACCCTTCAGACCTGAACAAAGCAGTGCACGAACAGCCATTTGGCAAATAATATCCATCAGAGGAAAAGAGTCATACCACCTAGTCAAGGTGAAATAAAAACAGGTGACTGTGTTATTTTTTTTAATAGAATAATGGTGACAAACGAGCACACAGTCCACCTGATGGTAAGTGGATGCTGTGGTCCATAAACTACATTTATCCTAAATAAAGAATCGAAACGCATATGCGATGTCACCCCTGAGGACAAAGATGGCAATCCTCGTTTCCAGTAAAAAAGAGTCTCCGGATCTTTACAATCACCACACGAAACACAGCAGTATTAAGCTGCTATTTTACGCTGGTATTCTATGAGAGCGTGGTCCTTCCCCGGTCGAGCCGACCCATTCGTGCTACAACCATAATATAGTTGCAGCGTGGATTTACCACATATAAAACTATTTCAATATATGAAGATGAAAAACAAAACGATAGCCAAGTAACCTTAACTAAAAATGAAAATTATTCAAAAAGTGCGACAGTATTCTTATAGTTGAGTGCGGACCGCGAACTCGGAAAGTTGTAGGTTCAAATTCAAATCCGCTAATCGACTACTGTCGTGAGCCATTTCAAACACAAGCTACTTGCTCTTATATGAAGGAAATAACGGGGGATTAGTAATACTAAAAGCTTTACTAGTATTTTTTTTAAATAAAAAAAGAACTAAGTTTTTATTACGGAAACCGCAGAAAGACCGCATGTCTCCCGATATATGGAAATATACCTTTTCGTTACTGCTAGATGTAAAATACGTAGCCTGGCTATTGAAAGAAAAGCAACCTATGGGAGAAATCAATGAGCAGTGGACTATAATGGGTTTTAATAAATAATTGAATATACATAATTTTAAATTAGATACCTCAAATCACTGCCTACTTTAAAATAATTACAGGACTAATGGTAATCACATAACAACCCAATAAACCCACAACCGTGCAACAAAGACAACCAATTACCTATTCCTCGGTCGTTCATTGGCCAGCGCGACAAATGCGATGAGTCAAAGGTAACCCCACTCCACGGCTCTGATTACAAGGAATCCGACTATAAATCAGACATTCATAGAATTCGAAAACAATCCCACTCTAGGATCAGCAACAATGGACTGCCGCAGTAGATTGCCCCGATAATTGAACTAAACAGAATCATTCGGACTAAACTTTAATTCGGAATAAACTTTATACGTGGTAGAGCCATGCTGCAGTTATATTAGTAGTATAGTTGTAGTACGAATGGGTCGGCTCGACCGGGGAAGGACCACGCTCTCACAGAATACCAGCGTGAAATAGTAGCTTAATGCTGCTGTATTTCGTATGGTGAGTGTAGAGAACCGGAGACCCTTTTTACTGGAAACGAGGCATTCCATCTTAGTCCTCACGGGTGACAACGCATCTGCATTTTGATTCGTAATCGAAAATAGATGTAGATGTCTATGGGCCACAGCAACCACTTACCATCAGGTGGACTGTGTGCTCGTTTTTCACCCTATCCTATAAAAGAAAAAAAACTTGTTTGCACTACTACTGCCTCCGTTGCAAGTGGGGGACCACTTGCAACGGAGGCAGTAGTAGGAGGACGTCGACTTTGCTGTACGCAAAGCTCGATGTGCGCGGGCAATGCTCCGCCCTGTCCTAACATCCAAGTTACCGACAATGTCGAAGTTAACTATCTACAAAACATATATAAGACCCCTGCTAACATACGCTGCTCCGGCCTGGTATGCACTCCTGAGCAATCATCAGAAGCGGCTACTTCAAGCCCAGCAGAGTTTGTCATTACGAACTATATTCGGTGCGGGTCGCTACGTCCGGGACGACGTCATAGCGGCCAACCTAAAGATAGAGAGCCTACAAGAATTCGTGGTCCGGCTGGCGCGCGGTATGTTCGACCGCGCCGACCACGGGCCACATTAACACCTCAACGGCTTCGCGCCATTGCACTCACGGCCGCCGGACGGGCGACCCTATCCAAGAGAACTCCTCCCTATATAGATTAGGGAGTCGAGTAAACCCCACAAAGCCGCAGAAAGGCCAACTTCGACAAAATAATTTGTGTTAAACACAATTATTTAGATAACCTCTTTTAATTACATTTTACCCGAATGCGACAAAAGTCGCTAAATACATCACGCCTTTACCACCAAGGCGCCCAGGACCGGCACACTGTAGTGTGCCGTGAGGAACATCCGGGTAAAGGGGTACACCCCGAGGCCCGAGACCTGCACGGCATTATGCCCTGCAGAAGACAACAACGACGGTTAAACTTGTGTATTCGATTCGAATTTAAGTTGAAGTGTTCTTCGTAACGCCTATATATACGTCCCACTCCTGGGCACAGGCCTCCGATAATTTCTGAGAGTTTTAGGGCAAGGAATTGTCTACCGCGCTGCCCGAATGCGTATTGGCGAACTTCAGATGTCTTCGAAATATTTTTTTCTTATTTCATACACGTAGGTTTCCTCACGATGTTTTTCTTCACCGCCGAGCACGTGGTAAATCAGCACTTAAAATTGCAATTAACAATATCATTGGTGTCGCCAGGGATCGAACCCGGTTTGCTCGTGTACTGTGAAATTTACAGCGAGCGCTAACCATCTGAGCTACCACAGGTGTATTCGATTAAATTAAATTAAATTAAATTAATATGATGATGATGATGATGAATCTTCCGCTCTCAGATGTCGCTAGTAGAGGCGCTGAGGTAAAGTTCTTTGTAATGCAATGTCAGTTTAAAAAGTTAGCTTTAAATGAAAGTTTTTCAGTTTCCAGAGTATAATATTAATACACAAAACAATGCCTCATTTTTTAATTTTTTTTTATTCATATGAAGATCTTTGGTTTCGTTTATTATTTTTTATAAAATTAATATAACCAATGGTACAGAAAGAAACATTAATCTTCAAAATTGTCGAAAAAGTTAAGTTTTTCGATATGCAAACTGTCTTAAATTACACCATTTATTAGTGGTGCCGCTCTGGAGGTTGAAATTGAGGAATGCGCTGTGCCTTAGTTTTAATCGAAAACAACCAGCACGCCTAGTTTTATCCATGAATATACGAATTACACCTAGTTTAAGCAGCCGCATCTAGATGTAACCGCACTTTGGCTTTTAGCCGTTACATATATAACATATTACATATGTTATATAACGTTATGGTTGTATATTATACGCTTCCATGTCCTCCAGTTCAGTAGCCAGTCGTCGGATTTCAGCAAATACTATCTCAATCGATTGGTAATGTCGGGTGGTGCGGACAAAATGTAATCATCATAAAATAAATATGGTTAACATACATGCCAGTCCTGCGAACTAAAACAAAGTATAGATAAGATGTCGAGCAATTCTAGTATGGGATTACATGAAAGATATTAACGACTTTTTTATACTGTCGACCGCCGCCCATGAACAACTGCAACACCAGGGGAATTGCAGGCGCATTGCCGGCCTTTTGAAAAGTAGGTAAGCTGGTTTCTTAAAGGTCCCTAATTCGGATCGGTCCGGAAAAATCACCGGTGGTAAAAGATTTCACAAACAAGTGGCCTACATTCCAAATAAAATATAGTCCATATTGGATCATTAAATGGAGCGTTATTCGTTTTTCAATAATAATTATAATAGAATATTGTTTGGTTCAAATTAAATCAAATAAAATATAACAATAGGTACCTATTATGAATGAAGTCATAAAACAAGTAAATTGTTTTTTTTTTGCAGCTAAAATAGATCTCAGCTACACCGAAATACACGTTCCGTGCCTGTTCTCGCTGATAATCAGCGCCAAGGTTGTAATGTTAATAAACGCGCTAGCAATAAACTAAAAATAAAGCGATAGTAGCCTAAGCCTAAGTAACTGTTGTCTTGGAAAGTAGTGGGTTCAAATCCGCCATTCGGTTACTGTGAATCACACGAACATTTTAAGTACTTGGAGTGGTGAACGGGAGTGTTTGTAAAGTTTATAGAGTTACTAGTATTATACGATACTATACATTATACGAGTTACGTTTGACGAAGCAAAGAGTGATTCGAATGCGAGGTACCCGTATGTCGAAATAATCAATGGAGTACGAACTGGCCGAGCGTCCGAGTGTTCGATGATAAAAGAGTGACAGGAATTAAGTCTTGCCATTCTTACAAACAATCTGCAAAATGCACTTGTAAAACACTGAAAGCCTACCTACTTTGCGCCTGACATCTAGACTGGTGAAATGGGCATGTTTTTCTTATTTATTTTATTTATTTATCTACCAAGTACACAACAAGATACAGAAAAGTTCGTAGAGTAAGTTCGTACAAAAGTTCTACTTATTCCATAATTTGCCGAAATATCTTTCAGTATAAAGGGAAATATATTAAAATGGCAAACTTAGTGCATATATTACTACTACTAATTAATAAATTAATAGTTAAGTAAATTATATTAAGTAATACTTACTATTAATAAAAATAAAATAATACATAAAAATAATAAATATGATAGTTACATATAATATATATAAACTAATAAATAATATATATAAATTAACAAGATGCAAAGAAGTTTCTCTTGAGCCCAAAGCACCAACTCATATACATACTTGTAATATGACAGTAATACTCTATGTGCAGCAAACCTCAGACTGGGGAGGCAAGTTGTTATAAGCGAGTAAATTAACGTTTGTTATTATAAGCGAGTAAATTAACGTTTACATAATTAATACTTTTATCTTTATAAATATAACAGTTTACAGTCGCAGCTGAGGGAAATAAGCTCTCTCGTCTTAAATTTTATAGTAGGAGAGCAAACGGGGTTCAATATCCGACGGCAGCAAATAAATTATGAATGAATAGCAATTCGAACGTGTTTGATTGTGGAAAATAAAACTTGCATTTATAAATATTAAACAAAAATGTATTTTCATGAAGTCCTAGAAAATGCATAAATAGGCCAGCTCTGCGTTCCCTGCTCCAAAAATTAGAGAGGTACTTTACTTTTTTAGTCTTATTTTTTATCCCAGTAATTTTTATTTACATCCTATAAAAGTCCTCTGCTGAACATAGCTCCCCCCCCATAGATAGCCTGGTACGTATTTTCTCCTTGGATTTCGCCATAGTTGCTAAGCGGATTAGCTACCGCAGTTTTAGCGGACTATACGGGGTAGTACTCCGCCAGTATACGATATGTATGTAAGTACATAATAATGCTTAAAATAATATATAAACGTTATAAGTTTATACTTATTGCATAATTGGTTATCAAAATTATTATGTTAATATGGGCCGACAATCTTCAGATAAAAGTTATCAAATAAGTTATAACCTGACAATAATTAAATAAAAGTAAAACAATTGAACTATTTTATTGTTAAAACCGTAATTTTTAATTTTCTATTATATCCTATGAACAGCTTTTATCTGAGCATTAAAAAAATCGTCCCTTAAAGTATTTTATAATATATGGTATGTGATCAGATGCTTCAGGTTTCTTTTAAATCATGTTTTTATTTAGTATGTATATTGTTCAATTGTAAAATTATTGTGACGAATTTTATGCCATGAATAATTGTGCTCTCATTCGTTCTTTCATTTCTAACTAGTAATAATAAGTACCTACCGACTTTTAAAGTAAAACTCGCAGAATTACACAATTAACCCACGGTGTGTTCACATGGTCACCCCTACAATTCCGTGCCTTTTGTAACTGACTGCAGAAATCATTTTCCGAAATACCGTTGCGCCACTATTGTTAGTGGGGTGGGCAAAAAAAAAACAGTTCAATGAAACTCCACTTTTGTCCAACTCCACATTGTTGCGCGGCAGCTGTTCGCTTGCATCTGGAGGCTGAGTCCTCAGCGAGCATTGTTACCGGACTACCGTTTGAGATTTGCAACGTCACGTGGTAGGGGGTTGTTGAACTCCAGGAGAAAGAATGAGTATGATTTTTTAAGACCTTTGTGCATTCGACTTTGGTTCTTAAATGGCAATAATTATTATTATTATACACTAGCAACCCGGCTGCTTCACCTGGGTAGGATCTATCAATGTGGCGTTTTTTATTTTTATATTAAGATAGTCAAAGACCATTTATATATAAAACATAAATAAACATAAACATTTACGCCTGTCACCCAGAGGGATAGACAGAGACTACAGACTTCCATTTGGCACGATCCTGACTTTCTGACACACTTCTCTCGCCTCCTCCACATCCATATACCTACACATCCGTGCTCGTCGGTTAAGAATACTTCTAATTTGGCCCATTTTCAATATATCGCCAATTAGGTCGATAAACTTTCGCTAGGTCCTAGGACGTCCCTTTCTGACTCCTCTATTCATTTCTGCAACATAAATTGGCTTTGTCACTCTTTCCCTTATTAATTCTTTCCAGATGACCAAACCACCGAAGCATTCCTTTCTTAATCTTGGTCATAGTATCACTATCATCTTGCAAACTACACTCTTCTTTTATCACACAATTTTTTACGTGCTAGAGCCATGCTGCAGTTATATTAGTAGTATTGTTGTAGCACGAATGGGTCGGCTCGACCGGGGAGGGACCACGCTCTCACGGAATACCAGCGTCAAATAGTAGCTTAATGCTGCTATGTTTCGTATGATGATTGTAGAGAACCGGAGACCCTTTTTACTGGAAATGAGGCATTCCACCTAAGTCCTCACGGATGACAACGCATCTGCATTTTGATTCGTAATCGAGAATAGATGTAAATGTCTATGGGCCACAGCAACCACTTACCATCAGGTGGACTATGTGCTCCTTTGTCACCCTACCCTATAAAAAAAATTCTCACCATGTCACTCAGACTCAGCCCCAACATACTCCTTAGCGAGCGCATTTCTACTGCATTTATTCTACTCTCGTGATTCTTCTGCTACACCCAACTTTCACTACCATGCGCTAAAGTAGGGACATTAAATATACATACAGCATTGTGAAAATCAAAGACCATTTATCTTAACCATTGTTCTTCTTTTTTAATTCCTCCATGACTTTCGGATAAAATACAGCCTAGATCACTTCTGGTACTACTTTGGATCTGTTCGTAAAGGTTCATCACCATCGGTTCAGCCATTTCGAATAATTAGCCCGAACAGAAATATAGACACACAAAAGTTGTAAAAATGGATGTTTATGTTTTAATAGCATGCAAATAAACCCTTCAACAGATTAATAAAAGTCAATTATTTCAATACCATAGACTGGAGTGTACAGATTGTGTATAAGTCCGTAGAAAACAGTTAAATAAAGGCCGAAGGCGAGATTAAATAAGGCGCCGAAAAATATTAGTGGGATAGACGTAAATAAATAATAAATATAACGTTTTTCGAGGTTATATTTACTAAATAAAATTATTTTAGATTTTAGAACTACTAAACAGTTCAGCAGCACACAACTGCTAAGTTCATTTCATACCATGTAGCTACTCCAGCGCTGTTGCGGAGATTTTTTGAACTGTTATTTAATGCTTAAAGATGGACTCTTTCTCAACTATTCTCCTATGAGAGATTGTTCTCCTTACTTCTACACTCCATACTATAGACACTTCGATTTTATCTTTAAGTACATATTTATTATTTAATAATAATTCAGACAAGTGAGGATACACGTATAAAAAAACTATTTTGATTGAATTTTCCAAAGATGTCTCTATATCCTACTGTGTTGGTCATTAACTCTTATCCTATTCGGTTCAGCCATTTCGAATAATTAGCCCGAACAGAAATATAGACACACAAAAGTTGTAAAAATGGATGTTTATGTTTTAATAGCATGCAAATAAACCCTTCAACAGATTAATAAAAGTCAATTATTTCAATACCATAGACTGGAGTGTACAGATTGTGTATAAGTCCGTAGAAAACAGTTAAATAAAGGCCGAAGGCGAGATTAAATAAGGCGCCGAAAAATATTAGTGGGATAGACGTAAATAAATAATAAATATAACGTTTTTCGAGGTTATATTTACTAAATAAAATTATTTTAGATTTTAGAACTACTAAACAGTTCAGCAGCACACAACTGCTAAGTTCATTTCATACCATGTAGCTACTCCAGCGCTGTTGCGGAGATTTTTTGAACTGTTATTTAATGCTTAAAGATGGACTCTTTCTCAACTATTCTCCTATGAGAGATTGTTCTCCTTACTTCTACACTCCATACTATAGACACTTCGATTTTATCTTTAAGTACATATTTATTATTTAATAATAATTCAGACAAGTGAGGATACACGTATAAAAAAACTATTTTGATTGAATTTTCCAAAGATGTCTCTATATCCTACTGTGTTGGTCATTAACTCTTATCCTATTCGGTTCAGCCATTTCGAATAATTAGCCCGAACAGAAATATAGACACACAAAAGTTGTAAAAATGGATGTTTATGTTTTAATAGCATGCAAATAAACCCTTCAACAGATTAATAAAAGTCAATTATTTCAATACCATAGACTGGAGTGTACAGATTGTGTATAAGTCCGTAGAAAACAGTTAAATAAAGGCCGAAGGCGAGATTAAATAAGGCGCCGAAAAATATTAGTGGGATAGACGTAAATAAATAATAAATATAACGTTTTTCGAGGTTATATTTACTAAATAAAATTATTTTAGATTTTAGAACTACTAAACAGTTCAGCAGCACACAACTGCTAAGTTCATTTCATACCATGTAGCTACTCCAGCGCTGTTGCGGAGATTTTTTGAACTGTTATTTAATGCTTAAAGATGGACTCTTTCTCAACTATTCTCCTATGAGAGATTGTTCTCCTTACTTCTACACTCCATACTATAGACACTTCGATTTTATCTTTAAGTACATATTTATTATTTAATAATAATTCAGACAAGTGAGGATACACGTATAAAAAAACTATTTTGATTGAATTTTCCAAAGATGTCTCTATATCCTACTGTGTTGGTCATTAACTCTTATCCTATTTGTGCAGTGGTATTGTTACAGTTTTCACCTATGTATAATTCATGTATGTTAAACCTTTTCACGACTTAGGAGAAATACCTAATTTTAATATTAAGTCCTCTGCTATGAGAGAGAGAGAGAGAAAGAAAGGAGTATTTTTCAAACCAGTGGTAAATTAAACATAAGAATGACTGTGATAAGAATGAAGTATTATTTATAAAATTTATATAAATTGCTATCAGTTGATCTCGAAAAAACTCGAAAGAAAACGGCTCGACCGAGTGACTTTTTTTGTGTGTGCGTGTATTTGAATGTGTCCCTGGATGGTTCAAAAACTTAGTTGTACCCGGTAGGTGGCGCTGTTGTCGAGATACAAAAATCACTCGTGCAAAGCCGGGGCGGATAGCTAGTATTGAATACAAAATCTACCGTTATTGCTTTAATATCGGCAAATTTATGGAAACAAACGTTTTATTAGTAATATTTTATTGGCCAGGTCTAATTCCTAACACGTGATTAATATTGATTAAAACTACTTAAACGGATTTTATCGCGTTTTATTCATATTAATTTTAATACCCGACGTTTCGGGTGCTATCCAGCACCCACGGTCACGGGGGACTGAGGTGACTGGTGTAAAAGTAGTTTTAATCAATGTATAGTTTTCGCGTAAATATAAGAAATCATTACGTGATTAATATAATATAAAAATAAACCTAAGCTTATACGCCTGTCACCCAGCGGTAGCGTTGCCAGGCGTCCGGATAAAGACGGACACAGTCAGGCTTTTTGGTTGCGGCCAAATTATGACGGTGCCCGTCTTATACGGCTTCTGTTGGGCTTTTTAAATTTGACCACTTTTTACATTTTTCATGAAATTAATATTGTAATGAATATTGATTGATTATTAATAAAGAAGAGTGATTTATTCAATTTTATTGTTATGTCTTATTTCATTAGAATTTAAGAAAATTTTATAGTAAATAATAAAAAAGCGTTGTTTTTACTTTAAAAAAATTGTCATGTTATATTAACACTAAAAAATTAAGGGTGTCCGACAATTTTACCAAAATGTCGGGCTAAGCCCGTTGGTCCATCCGGCTTTTCGATTTTAAGACCTGGCTACCCAGAGAGTAGATAGTGATTATTATTTGCCACTATTCTGACACGTTATTAAACTGCACGCATATAAAGTTAACAAAGAACAGGACCACGCTTTTACAGAGTAGTATAGTTATGTATCAAGTATTGGTTAATCTGTGGTATTGGCGTAAAAGAGCAGCATAATACTGCGGTGTTTTGTATTGTAAATGTAGAAAACCGGAGTGTTTTTGCTGGAACTAAGCATTCTAAATTAGTTTACGAGTGAGAACGCACCCACGTTTTGATTTTTAACGTGTCTGTGGGTCACAGATCACAGCATTCATTTACCATAAGGAAGGCTGTACGCTCATTTGTCGCCCTTTACGTGTATTAAAACTTTCCATTATTATACTGTACATTTAAACCAGTAAAGTTTACATATAAAACTTTCCATTATTGTACTGTACATTTAAACCAGTAAAGTTTACATATAAAACTTTCCATTATTATACTGTACATTTAAACCAGTAAAGTTTACATATAAAAAAATAACGAGCGAAGAAAGTCACTAGCATGCACACCATTAAGAACGCTATTTGGCAATGAGAACGCAAATGCCATAAACACTTGATATAATTGCCTATTTGTGTCTAAATGGAAACTAAAATATTACCATAGAATGTAAGAAAGTTGTAAATACTTTTTTAATTTAAAACGTAAATTAAATAGTATTTGAATCGAATCGAAGTTACAAATAATTTCACAGTCTATCTCTGATGGTAAGTGGTATTACGCATTATTACGTGGTAGAGCCACGCTGCAGCTATATTATGGTTGTATCACGAATGGGTCGGCTCTTCCGGGGAAGGATCACGCACTCACAGAATATCGGCGTAAAATTGCAGTTTAGTACTGCTGTTTCGTATAGTGAGCGTAGAGATCCATAAACCCTTTTGTACTGGAAACGAGTCATTCCATCTTAGTCCTCAGGGGTGACAACGCATCTGCGTTTTGATTCTTAACGGAGAATAAATCTATGGACCACAGCATCCACTTACCATCAGGTGGACTGTGTGCTCATTTGTCACCCTAATCCTATTAAAAAAGTGGTTACTGCATCCAATTAACACCTGCCAGCAACTTTAAACAAAGAAGGCTACAGACACGTTGTCACCGAGAGCCAGTACGGACTGTCTCACAGCTAGTACAACTCGCGGCACGAAAGTCTGGCGGTGACCGTTATTACGCATAATAAAAAAGAAAAGTATTATAGTATATATAAAAAGTATTGCACATTTTGCGTATGATTGCTGTGCATTGGATCTCCAGCCTAATTCGTCCCCCCGTACCAGTAACGACATTCGTAGCTATGCCCTCCACGTTTCGTTTAGCGCTAAAGTTACGTGGCGCGAGTTGTAATTATACTGGCTTTGTTTACCCATCATTATTTGACAGCAGAAATAGGGAGGGGTCAAAGATATTTTATAGGTAAAACATCTTTGGGAGGGGTGTACCTAGAACTACTCAGATGGACTGAAAAGAGTCCTACTACCTAGTATAGGGTAAATAAAAAACTCCACACGATTGTATTATTTTATCATATTTCAAACAAATAATGTTGACCAAGGGATTGTTGAAGATGGCTGTGAGGCAGCCTGTAATTATACTGGCATTTATACCCTTCACACTGGAACATAGTACGCACTGTCGCTTAGCTGAAAAAATAGGTCCGTACGTAGATGGAGTCCTGGGCAGAAAATTGGCATACCACCTTAATACAAATCATTCGTATAACACATACACAAATGATTTATTTAAGTGCCGTTTTACTTATAATTGTATACAAGGATAGTAAGTTTTTTAACAGTCCGTTATATTTATTTTATAACGACGTCATTAATCATTTTATCCGCGGAATTATACCAATTCCATTGCAACGAATATATTCTGCGACTAATATTTGAGCTGAATCTGAACTATAGGGTGAGAGGTTGTGTGATAAAAAGTGTGCATAATGATGTATGTGATCAGGGTTAAGAAAGGAATGCTTCGGTGGTTTTGGTCATGTAGAAAGAATGAACAAGAAAAGAGAGACAAAGCAAAGTTATGTTATAGAAGGTAACGGAAGAGTCGGAAAGGGAGGCCCTAGACGACAGTCTATCCACCAAGTTGGCGATATATTGAAGAACTCTTAACCAACGAGCGTGTTTGCGTGGGTATATGGATGTAAAGGAGTCGAGAGAGGTGTATCAGGAATGTGCCAAATGGAAGTCCGTAGTCCCAACCTACCCCTGATGTGATAAGCATGTTTACGTTAATTTTAAAATTTCTGGAGGACATAGAAAAGGACAACCTAGAATAAGTGAACTTAGCTCTTTGATGACCAAGTTCTTAATTTCCAATTTTCGTAACTGTGCGCATTAGTAAGTGTGAGGAAGAAAATATTCCCAACTTCCTCTTCTTTATGTGCATGCATCTGATTGTTAAAGACGCGTCAATACCCCTTTTACTATCCAACATAAAGTCCTCCACACGACTTTGCAGGCCACATTCTTAGCCGGCTTAGAGAAATCGATTGCAGCTTTCGAGTGCTAAGTGGTACGACGTAAAGGCGAGACTTCAAGCTACAAGTGGGATAAGCTGTTTGTCGAATTTGTCCGGGATCTTATTCAGTATACGGTGATTTTCGAATAAAATTCTACGTAGTGTAACATGCATTTATAACTTCGTCATTTTAGCAAAGAAAATCATGACAAGAGTGTATAGGCTTTTGTTACGCTAAGACAGCGCGATTTACCATCTGAGGCTGCATCACCACTTACTACCAGGCGGGATTGTGGTCAAGCACTGGCTTATAATAAGTTAAAAAATGTATATAAAGAACTTGTTTTGTAGCAACTTGAAGAGGGAACCTAAGTTATAGCTCATATCCCACAGGCCTCCTTCATCTCATTGGGCTGTAGAGCTATGTAGTGGCAGAGAAAGAAGTTCAAACATGAGATGGGCAACAACTAAAAATAATGAGAAACTACGAACGCTAACCCCACCTGCAAAGCGTGGCAAAAATTACGTCCATGGGCCAATCAATAAAAAAGGCCTACTAATTGCCTGATTCTTTTTTTATCACATCCTATAATCAATAAATTATTTAGGACAAAAAAAAGATCAATTAGAACCCGCGTAAAAGAACATATAGCTGATGTGAAGCATCAACGTTCCGGGAAGTCTGCAGTTTGTGATCATATCCTAGACGGCCCTAACCATTACATAAGATTTGATAGACCACAAATCCTCGCGAAAGAACACCGATTCCTACCAAGGATGATACGTGAGGCTATTGAAATTAAAAAAAAACATCCTAATTTCAATAGAGAAGGAGGCTGGGTACTACCACCTACTTGGGATCCTATAATCAATAAAATTAAAACTAAACCCAAGCATACCACTGCAAGACCTCAGGACATAGTCAGTTCATTTTGCATAGATCGGACCATAAACAATGATTAAAAAAGCTGAAGGTACTCCGGGTTTAACAATGACATCGGGACGTCAGTCATCTCAGTCCCCCGTGACCATGGGTGCTGGAAAGCGCCCGAAACGTCGGGAATTAAAAATACAAGTAATTAAAAGCAAAAATAAACGCGATAAAATCCGTAAAAGTAGTTTTAATCATGTGTAGTGTTCGCGTAAATATAAGAAATCATTATCAATAAAAAAGTAAAAAATCATGAATGAAGTTGATACCCAATTCAAATGTATTAGATGCATTACCGTACCGGTAGGCGAAATGTAGGGCGACCCTCCACTAGATGGAGTGACGACCTGGTAAACCATGCAGCAAGTCGATAGATACAGGTGGCTCAGTACCATGCTTTGTGGCATTCCTTGGAGGAGGCCTATATTCAGCAGTGGACTTGCGAAGAGCTGTATTGATGATGATGATGATGATGACCCCATATCGTCTCGTGGGTCTCGTAAGAGGCGGCACACGTAAACAAGCCAGGCGATTATTGGCATCACCATGGTAAGTGGCTTTTGTAGCCAACAGACACCAGCAGACAACTTCAAACTAAGAAGGCTATAGATGCGTTGTCCCCTCTGAGGACTTAGACGCAATGCCTTATAGTATGTAATATATTATTATGTTAACTATACTGTAATTTAATTTAATAATTTAAATAAAAATTAAATAACACAGTATGTAATTATACCAATTATAATTTTCCATCACCGCCGACCGTGATAAATCGGCACTTAAAATTGCAATTGAGAATTTCATTAGTGCCGGCAGGTATTACAACATACTTACTTACTTACTTACTTACTTATCGTCACGCACAATCCCTAACGGGGTAGCCAGAGAGAACAGATCGCCAAGTGTCACGATCCTTACATACCTCTTTCGCTTCTTTCAGGTTCATTAACTTCTTCATACATGCACGTCTAGGTATCCGAGTACTCTTGACCCTCCCCTCTTCGAGCAATTTGCTCACATGGTCTTCGAAAGTTAGTCTCGGTCTACCTCGACACCTTTTAATATTTACTTTCGCTCTATATATTTTCTTCACCATTCGGTCTTCACTCATTCGTTCAACGTGTCCAAACCATTGGAGTACGCCCCTATCAATTTTTGTGATAAGGTCATCTTTCAATCCTGCCATATTGCGAATCTCTTCGTTTCGCTTTCGAAATTACAACAAATTACAACATACAGTGGAAAAATATTCAGAGGGATATGAATAAGCCATCTAAAAAATAAGCTACAGTATAATACGTTTACTTATTTTTTTACGTGGTAGAGCCATGCTGGAGCTATATTAGTAGTATAGTTGCAGCTCGAATGGGTCGGCTCAACCGTGGAAGAACCACGCTCTCACGGAAAGAAACAGAATACCAGCGTAAAATAGTGGCTTAACGCTGCTGTTTCCTATGGTGTGTGAAAATACAGATGCATCGTCACCCCTGAGGATTAAGGTGATGATCTCCGGTTCTCTACAGTCACCACGCTGATACATTTTACGCTGATTTTACGCAGCAGATTTTACGCTGATATTCTGTGAGAGCGTGGTCTTACCCGAACCGACCCACTCGTGCTGCAACTATACTACTAATACTACTATTGACTGGCCTGTTGGTCTAGTGGTTAGTAACCCTGACTGCTATGCCGGAGGTCGTGGGTTCGATTCCCACCCAGGACAAATGTTTGTGTGATGAGCACGATCATTTGTTCTGTGTCTGGGTGTAATTTATCTATAATATTTATGTATTTAGAAATATATAAGTATGTTTATCAGTTGTCTAGTACCCATAACACAAGCTCTGCTTAGCTTGGGACTAGATGGCGTTGTGTGTGATAATTGTGGGATATTGTGGGATATATAACTGCTGCAAGACTATTAGGTATAAATTTATTGGATAAATCAATCGTATGGATTTGGATGATTAGACAAATACTCAAATGCAACTCAGTTTTAAGATGTCGTCTAATATTTACTCTGTGATATCAATAAGGCGTCACAGTCACTTTAAGTTAAAGTGATAGAGACAGAAAATTGAACGTTTGAGTGGATATTCAGGCAAATATATCTCATGAATATTAATTCACGTACAATATATTATGTTATGTAATCATATACACACTAACATCGAAATGTATGACTTATTTCCTTACATTGTTTCAATATCGATTCACGTAGCGTACTCGGTGTGTGGCCATCGTGAAGCTTACCTAGCTTATTGAAGCTTATGTATCGCGTTACAATAAATGTTGCATTCAGCGTCTAATCTTTATTTTTGATGCTGATGCATGAAACAAGTCGCTGATCGTACCGCATGAGTAAATATCTATGTAATCAAACTGCCCATTACCGTAGCGTCGGGTTACTTTGCTCACGAGTTACCTAGAAACTAGAAATGTTTTTATTGTTGCCTTATACTGCTATACTCCATATTTTTATACTCTGGTAACAAACGAGCGAATTACTGTATTAGTACCACTCTTAGTATTTCTACACGTATTGCAACAGTGAACATAGTGTTGTGTGCCAGGGAGCGCAAAAGGTAAAAGAAATAACAGACTATCTAACAGGCATTTAATCGAACTACGATAGCTCCTAAGAATAACCGCTCCCTTTAAACATTTCATTGTACGTGAACAAAGCGAGTTCAAACCCTGCCGATCCATTAATATTAAGTTACATTTTAAGTGCGGATTTGCCACGTAGGGAAAGATTAATAAATAGTTTAGCAAACGTACGGAGTGAACGAAAACACCCTGATAGGACTTGTATTACTGAGAAATTACAATAAAACTAATAAACACATGTACCTATGTATACAATTACTCTTCATATATAAACCTTGGTTCGATCCCCGCCGGCACCAATGAAATTTGTAATAGTAATTTTAAATGCTGATTTACCACGTGCTCGGCGGTGAAGGAAAACATCGTGAGGAAACCTGCATGTCTAAGAAATAAAAAATATTTGGAAGAAATACGAAGTTAGCCAACACGCATTGGGGCAGTGCGGCGGATACTTCCTTGCCTTAAAACTCTCTCAGAAACGAGAGGAGACCTGTGCCCAGCAGTGGGACATATATAGGCTATAACTTTAACAAACTTTTTATCAGCCATCTCCTATTTTACTCTCCGTAGTAGATTATCTTAAAATGTATTTATTACAACAATATTATCACTATGCCATGAATTTCGTTATTAGGTATTCGTTACACTAATCGTTTACACGTAAATATTTTTACGGACAGCTGTAGTATCTTAAATTAAACGTGATTTGGTCACAAATAGAGCAGACAGGTGGAACGTTAAGCGACTACTTAAGTTAATAATCACTATATTAATATGTTTAACTGTGTTGTCATAAATGACATTAGTTATTAAATTATGACATATGATGTACGTGGAGTTTTTTTTAATAGTATAAAGGTGACAAACGAGCACACAGTCCACCTGATGTTAAGTGGATGCTGTGGCCCATAGACATCTATATTTATCTTCAATTGAAAATCAAAATGTAGATGCGTTGCCAGCCCTGAGGACTGAGATGGAATGCCTCGTTTCCAGTAAAAAAGGGTTTCCGGTTCTCTACACTCATCATACGAAACACAACAGCATTAAGCTGCTATTTTACGCTGGTATTCTGTGAGAACGTGGTCCTACCCCGGTCGAGCCGACCTATTCGTGCTGCAACCACAATATAGCCGCAGCATGGCCCTACCACGTAGTCCTACCCAGTTGTTCATCGAAAAGCCAATTGGCAATTTTATTAAGCAAATAGTTATTTTGGATTGCTTATTGGAAACACTGTCAGAATATGCAACTGTATCAACTGAGAACTACGTACATCTGATCCTTCTGGACATAATATCTGGATCCTTCGGTAATGCTTGGTGGCCAATGGTCCTTAC
This sequence comes from Parnassius smintheus behrii, assembly GCA_036936625.1. Classification (NCBI taxonomy): domain Eukaryota; kingdom Metazoa; phylum Arthropoda; class Insecta; order Lepidoptera; family Papilionidae; genus Parnassius; species Parnassius smintheus. The sequence continues at coordinate 5,937,829 of JAUPFT010000024.1, forward strand.
TCAAGGCAAAGCAATGTGGCGTTCCACCTCACACATGCCATATTTTAACGAGTTACTTTATAAATCGCCGAGTGAGACTGTTTGCTGGAAACCGGGTAGTGTGGAAGGTTTCCACGATGGGCCGTACTCGGGGATCAGTGCTGGGGCCAACCATGTGGAACCTCCTACTCGAAGACCTCCCGAAGCTGCCAGATTCGCTTGCAAATGCGTTTTGGTGAACTTCACAAGTCTTTGAAATTTTTTTTATTATGTAATTTTGTTTGCAGTCCCAACATGCAAACCGAGCATAATCACATAAGTACAGAAGAAATCCGGCAACGCGTTGCAATTCCCCTGGTGTTGCAGTTGTTCATGGGCGGCGGTAGTCACGTACCATCAGGTGAGCCGTATTTAAAATTTTGAAAATACTGGCTAGATAAACTTCAGCAATTATAAAAATATAACGTTTGCGCTTGCCGAAAATGAAAAAGACATTAATTTTCATTGATTTTCAAATATGGAGCGGTCGAAGAAAGAAGATAAGAGTAGCGGTTATCGCGTTGCACCGAGCCAAAAGAGATTTCCAATATTTTACAAAAATTTAAAATAACCCTACGATTTGCTTATCGCACTATCAAACGATTCACTGAAGATTTAATCCTCGAAGCTTAAATCTTCTAAGATCGTAAGAAAATCGGCCGAACTCGTACAGTTATGACACCAGCGATCATCAAATTTTGTTTTAGGATGAAAAAAATTTTAACATAGAAGAAAGGTATAATAAACAAAATTATAAGGTGTATGCCCACAGCAGTGAAGAAGCCAGCACGCGTATTCCGAGGGTTCAACGAGCACATTATCCTTCGTCGCTCATGGTGTGGCTTGGAGTCTCATATTCAGGCTTAACTGAGGTGTTTTTCTGTGAAAAAGGTGTAAAAACCAGTGCCGAGGTGGACCAAAGTACCGTTCTAACAAACATAGTGGAACCTCTTTCTCAAAAAATGTTCAAAAACAGACATTGGATATTCCAACAGGACTGCACCAGCTCATAGTGCACGAAGCACGCAACACTGGTTGAGCGCCCATGGAATTGACTTTATCGAACATGAAGACTGGCCCTCTTCTAGTCTAGATTTAAGCCCACTGGATTATAAGATATGGCAACATTTGGAGGAGAAAGCCTGCGCTAAACCTCATCAGAATTTGGAATCTCTCCGAGCATCTTTGGCTAAAGCAGCGGCACAAATAGATATGAGTGTGGTGCGTGCTGCGATTGATGATTGGCAGCGTCATTAAGATGATTAAGATTAAGGGCATGTATTTAAAATAGGGGAGGGCATTTTGAATAATGTAAATAATATTGTATTCTAAATTAAATTATCTTTCATTTCATATATAATTTTTATATAAGTTTTTGACAGAACTTATGACCCGACTAAGTATATCTTCACTACGTCTGCAACACATGTCAAATAAAAAACCCCAGGATCATGAACGGTGAACGGTATTATATTCCTACACTTTTCAACACCTCTTTTTAACACAACTTACCGGCTACCATCTAAAAACCTTTCTATAGTACCTCAAAGTTGCATGTCGTACGGGCTACAAAACCGTCTGTATAACATGTATTGTGTCTAAGCTTCATTGGTAAAACCTTACACCACGTCCGGCTTAATCTGCAAAAAATTTAATTAACCATAAGCTGCTACTAACAACGATAAAATATTTCGATCATTGCCAACCAGACCAGTACCATTTTAATTACGGTTAATTAATTCAACAGATGCGTACCAAGAAGTTTTATTACGTCATCGCATACTAAGTTAATAATAACTGAGCCGATTATTCGAAATACAAGTGGAAACATTTAGAAACTTCGAGATTGCTACGTACCCACCCGCGGCTCCGCTTACGAGCGCCCCAAAGTCCTTAATTAGCCGACGGTCTTTAATTAAACATAAACACTTTAATTGAACATAAACAAAACGAACAACCGGTCAAACTTAGCTAAACAATAACCGTATTACGATTTAGGGTGGCGCATTCGCGAAGTTTACTGTGTCAATCGATTTTAAATATAAGTACTAGAACTTCGTATTATATTCTCTATTTCAATTACGGGAGCGTTCACACTAATACTTTACAATAAGCTGCAAAATGAATGGATCGGCTCGATTGGGGAAGGACCTAGCACAGAATAATATCATAATAATTTTTTTTTGTGGAAAGTGAACTCTTTTTTGCTGGTAACAAGATGTTCCATCTTAGTCCTCAATGGTGACAACCCATCTGTATGGATCTGGTAGACGTAGATTGGGCTGTGTGCGCCTTAGTTAACATTATTTCTATAAAATATATTTATCAATCACCAAATCCTCGTTTGTTAATTACCAAAGAGCTCCGTGTCCAGGAGAAGTTGGCATTTGGAGACAAAGTTGGTACAACTACATGTATTTCAACTATAGCAGAACTTGACAGTGATAGTAAGCTGCCATGGTCTTATAACTTTGTAACTCATAATACCATGTATTACTCCTTAAAATATCTGAAGATGACCGTCACAAAATCTGGTAATAAATATATACCATAAATGCCGATCTATGGTTGCCAGGTTGGTACCGCTACTTGGTTCATATAATAGAAAATATTGTAAAATAGAACAGGATTATGAATTATTCACACGTTGAAAATAAATAAAACACAATTCTACTTTAAAGTTATAAATGTGGAAATCAAGTCTCTAGCTTGATCTCACTACTAGAGGGATTCTAATAATATTTCGATTACGCGGGATGACACCGAATTTACGAACCGAATTATGAACAAAGAAATAGTTTGAATAATAAATAATATTAGAATATATTTATCGATCCGCCTCGGCTTTGTACGGGTGATTTCTGGATCTCGACAGCAGCACCACCAACCAGCAGGGTCCAATTTAGAATCTACTCGTAATTAATCATCCATGGACTCACTCAAACGAACACAACATTTCATCAAAATCGTTCGGGCCGTATTCAAGTTTTAGCGAAACCAACTGACATCAATTGATTTCTATATAAGAAGATAAAATCTTGACAGCTTCAATATTAAAGTATTCATTTTTAGAAATCATATCTGGGTCACACGTCAGCGGTTTGCAGGTATTACGATTTTATAAAAGGCATTTTTAGTTTATATGGTGCGGAAAACTGAGTTATTGGAGTTTATATTTACCGCGCAAGTGTACACGTTCTGCAGATATTTCCATTTTCATTTTGAATTTAAACTTCGTAACACATAAGTATTCCTTATTCAAATCTATTTTCCTTATTGCGATTGGTGTCTCCCTAGTAGAGATCATCATCTGTCCGATATAGCGGTAAAAATTATAAATGTCCATGTTTAATGGTTTAAAGTGCCGTAAGTATTAACACCAACAGAATTAAGTGTATTTTGCAATTACATACTACCCAAAATGTTCGTATTACGTCGTTGCAGACCGTGGTAGCTTAGAGGAATAGGGGATAAGCGGTCGCCCGTTATAGCACGCGAGCGAGCTGAGCATCTCTATGTACTTATTAACCGCATACACCACCGAGGTGAAAGAAACTTTCGTGAGGAAAAAATGTCGGATAAATTAAAAATATTTCGAGGACTAGTGAATTCAACATGCACAGTGTTCTCATTCCAACTCCACAAACCCTTTCAGGTCTGCGCTCAGCCGTAGCAATAAAAAATCACTAGCTATTAGTAAGACATTTTTGTAAAATTCTTTCTATCTATACTTAGTTAAAATGTTCTGTACACCGTTCCATTACAATGCGCTGCCCTGAGTATGATGTAACCTTTTTTTTCTATGAGGAAATGTGTGAAAAACCTGTGAAAACCCACTTTGAGGGGGTAAGGGGAGGCTCGCACTAACTAAAACCAATGGTGTCACACCTTCGCTGTATATTAGCAGGGCCACGAAAACGCTTTCTCACATTTTTGAGTCCCTACCAGCACCAGCACCTACCATCTTTCAGCGGCCCCTCCTTGTTTAAGAACAACTCATTCCTCATTTGTGTATTTGCTCCTTGTTTCAACTTGTTCTTCGATATATCTCAATAGTTACAGGAAGTCAGAACTTTGAGAGAATGAATCAAAGGCCTTAAATGGACAACATACGCCCATCGAACATCGAAACAACAACTCACGGACTAAGGGACGTTATCAATACGCTGCGCCAACCACGTTTACACAGCTGATTAAGAAAAGTCAATTCAGACGCAGTGACTGATAAAGGCCGGCCTTCGCCCGCCGATAGCCCCGTCTTGCGAGACGAACGTGATAGTCGGGGTATACTGTCCGCTAACAAAGACTTATTCATGCTACTAACATAACATTAAGGATATTGTTGCATTACTAACAAAGACATTTGATAGGTTGGTGACTAACCGAAAAGCTGGGCCATTCCTAGCAGTTTACCATTACTAACCTTTAGCCTTAACTTTTAATGCAATAGATATGTGCTACGAGTATAATAGACATCGTAGATACCTTTCTAGTGTAAGATAAACTCTTTAACATATACTATTCGTACATGTTAAAGAGTTTATCTTTAAGGCATATCGCAGATTTGGATCATCTTTGGCCATCCTTAGGTGGTAGTTGTTACGTTGCAGTGGAATAGAAATAGAAATATATTTATTTAACCAAATAGTAATTACATAATTAAACAAAACAGTGGTTTCTGCACTAAGCTCTAAGCTTGTACCGCAGGAAGCAAGAACATTGACTGACACCGTTTACACCGAAAAATACATAAGACTCCGGTTCAGTACAAAGTATGCCAAATTTAAGTATAATTTAATTAACGAAAAAAACTGATATACTTTAAGATAGTTTAAGTTTATAGTTTTAGTATTTCTTTATTAAAGTTTTTTTTATATTGTATACATTTCATTATTATGGAAATAAATATATATTTTAAAATAATAAAACGTGTAGAAAAATGAAAACACATCTTCGGAATTTACACCGTGTAACCACGATACTGCTGCTATATTTAGCACATTACAATGAGTGAGTATATGATGGTTACGTTATTGCTCAAGTCTAACACTACGCTTAAATCAGAGCTATTTATACTGAAATACTCAGTGTTGGCAAGCACGTGATATAGTGGTCTGACTTCTAAGTTAGAGTCTAAGATGTTCCAGTTGAAATCAACATTTATGAAAAAACAGTGTTAATTATTGGGTCTGTTTGCGTCGCCGAACCGTGTTTTGAAGGAACATTTTTTTATAGAAGTAAGAAAAACAAACGTGCACATAGTCTAACTGATGGTAAGTGAATGGTGTGACCTATAGTCACATACACACCCAAATCTATCCACGACGAAGAACCAAAATTCAGATACGTTGTCACCCTTGACAACTAAGATCTAAATCCTTGTTACCAGTAAAGGGTCTCCGATTTATGTCCATCGTTTGAAACAACCGTATAGTGATGCTATTTTACGCTGGTATACTGTCCGAGCGTAGACCTACCTTGGCCGAGCCTATCTATTTTCCGCAGCGTGGCTCTACCACGTTAATACCCTCACTCATTCTAGTTGTAGTCAACATTATTCAGGGAAAAAATATGGGCCGTCACGATCCAGAACTGATTGAGTGCTGGATCGTTGGTCGGCGATACTCGGACGTGCTGATTATCCATACAATCGCCAAGGCTAAATTATTTTTATTATATCCTTAGGTTTTTTTCCGTGTCCCGAGCCTTACGTAGCAACGAACGATCGTAAGTTTTAAACACATTCTTCCATAGTAGACATAACACAATACAAAGCATTAGAACTATTGATCGTAAAAAAATGCCAAGTACACACAGCCCGCACTTCATCACAATAAATCCGGATGCGGAGACCTCACATCTGCCTCGGGCTCCGATCCCGACGAGACGTCCTCGATCATGCGCGCTCGAGTCACCACACTTCCCGATTTGAATACGGACATTCCTCAGGTTACGAGTGTGAAGTGCACAAATGAATAAAGTAAAATTAAGCATACGAAGAATCTACCACGCTAATCCAGAAATAACCGTTGCAATAGTTTTTCTTTGTTTCTCAGATATTTCAAGCTGTTTGTTTTACCAACAAAATTTGACTCTTGTGCTGTGAAACTTCCCCCAGGAGTATTTCACGCCGGCACACCGCCTGCAACTTTACAAGGCGCAGGTTCGGCCGCACATGGAATACTGTTCCCATCTCTGGGTTGGGGCTTTTCAGTGCCAACTCCTTCCACTTGACCGCATCCAACGCAGATCGGCTCGAATCATCGACGACCGAGTCCTTTCAGATCGACTCGATGCACTGGCGCTGCGAAGAGATGTTGCATCCCTTTGCATTTTCTTTTGCTACCTCTACCACAGAGAGTGCTCTAAAGGAATTGTTCGGATTAAACCCAACCGCCAAATTTCACGAACGCACATCACGGCAAAACTCCCGATACTATTCCACGCCATCAGGATATTTGACGGTCCACCACTGTACGTTTCACTAAGAGTGTTCTTTCGCGTACGACGTCCCTGTCTGAGCCTTACTCCTTTCTATCTCCCTCCTAAGGCCGGCAAAGGACCTGCAATTCCCCTGGTGTTACAGTTGTTCATGGGTGGCGGTAGTCACCATCACGGGAGCTGTATGCTCGTTTGCCACCTCTCCTATAAAGAATGAAAAGCGAAATTTCTACCTAGTGTCTACTGCAGCCCATCTGCAAACAACTTTGTACATAGAGAGAAGGTTACAGATGCATTTTCACTGCTGACCTTGTGAGGACTAAGACGGAGGCGTTATTACTTCTGAGAACCAAGATGGTATGCCTCACAGCTTGTAATTGAACTGGTTCTCTAAACCCTCAAATCAGGAACAGCTGCAGCAGTAAAGGCACTTCTATTTAACGGTAGAAATACGAGTAGGTAAGGAGGTGGTATCTACCCATAAGGACCCCTGGGCAGAAAAGAAATGCTTCCACCTACTATAAAATGCGACCGAATATTTACACGAAAATTGTAGCACTGTACGGACTAAGCGTTCCAATGTACGCGCAATCTAGGTATGTTGAATACGCGTACTGATGGATACGCGAACAGAGCACCTTTATACATTGTGGGATGATGAACGCTTGCTGACAAGTCTCAAGTCGGCCAGCCAGTATCCAACATGTATCGAAAACAGCTGTCGTGTGCACCACCACTGCGGCACCTCTCAACCAAAAGCCCGATCGACGACTTGCCGCGAGTCGACACGTGTGCTCACATTGTATACGCGTTGCTGCAGGTACAGCTAGAAACTCTTAGTCATTACAAGGCTTTATAGTTTCTCCAAACGCCAACATTACCTACACGCAATACACCCGGCTAATCAAATAACAAGATTCTGCCCAACGCATCTGAAGACTGATGATGGAGCACAGCAATTCCATGGAGGTTTGAGTTCACCGCCTGCCTAGCTTAAGGAAAATACTGTTGCCAGATTACAAACAATTTCCCGAAATGTCGGGTATAAGAGAGTTTTCGGAATAGATAAATGAAAAAAAACTTAAGAATAATCGAGACGAACGGACGTTACGCAGTGCATAAAACACTACCACACCACATTACATGCTTATTAATCAGACATTTGTCAGAAAATCTTATTTTTGCATCTGGTAATCATAGGTGGGAATATATATATATATATATATATATATATATATATATATATATATATATATATATATATATATATATATATATATATATATATATATATATATATATATATATATATATATATATATATGCATATTTAGATCTGTATATCTTTCGCTAGATTTAAATTTGAAAAAAAAGTAAATCGTAATATTTTTCTTTTATTTTTAGAAAAAGTGTGACAAATGAGTCCACCTGATGGTATGTGGTTTCTGTGGCCCGTATATATATATATATACATCTACCCTCGATTACGATTTAAAAATCAGATGCTTTGTCAAAAATGATAGAAGATGACGTTGTTTCCTTTTTGTTTAATAGGTCTGGATTGGCCCTTTTTCAAGTATTGGATGGTAATTGTTGTATTTTCAAATAGGCAAAAGTATGTCCGTCAATGGATTTAGAAAGGCTATTAAAATAACTTTAAAAACATCTTAGATTAAAAAGAGGCCAACTTATACATGCCAATGCCATGCCAATTTATATAGTATTATGTCGAGACGCGGTCGTATATATTCCTAACTAAAGATAATTTATCCACAAGTTAAAAACAGTAGACTCCATACAGGCTGTCCAGGAATTTAGGAGTATTCCTTACAAAACTATCAGCTAAGAGAAATTAAATGTATACTGTTGTATACTGCCAAATGAAAGCCCTCATTAAGCCAGTCTCAACTCTTTCGCTATACATTTCAGTGTCGTTCCATTTTGAATTAAGCGCTATGCTTGCAAAAAAGATAACTTTTATTTTAAGCGCGAGCCTCTTTTTATTAGTTTATATTGAAGTTTAAATTTCTGCTTTAATCGTCGTGAATAATAAACAAAAAATGGGTTAAGTGCTTACCGGTTTTAATTTATTTTATTCCATATTTTTCTATCATAAAATGAAGTAGCATCATTGAAGGCACGTAGACAACGTAGCTATAAAAAGTCACGTTCATAAAAGCCGTAAAAAAATTACTCAGTTTAAAAATAAAGCATTTTTTTATAAATAATTAAAATAAAAAGAAATTCAGTTTATGGTACATGCATAAGTAACTTCTTTTATTATAAGTAATTATCATGTTTCTTGTTGCTTTTGACTAATACTGAGGTATTTGCTGAACACAGTAAAAAAACTATAGAATTCGAAGTTAGCATTAGGTATCCTAAAGTTTTTTTAATCACATTGATTTTTGTTGTGTCAATTTTACTTTTTATATTTTCCGCAATTTTGCTATGTTTTGGTCACCGTAGCCAAGCGGCAGCAAAAATAAACTCCAGCGCACAGTCGGCCATCTGCCCCGCACGTGGAGCCCGTTTTTGGGACTACTCGAGGGGTCTATGGGAACGCACGAATGCGGGCATTTGAATGGGGTAATTGAATTTTAGGACGCGGGGGTACGCGACCGATTTTGTATGTTTCGTTTGATTATTCGTGTGACTCGTTTCCGGGATGTTTTAATTTTAACGATAGATTGTATGTAAATGTCGATGAGTGTTGCCAGTTTTTAAATAAAATATAAATATTAAGTTACACTTTTTAACTTAAATAGTTATTCACTTAAATAGTTGCCGGATGCTATTTAAACACCTCTGTGATAAAGATATATTGCCAGTTAAGCTATAGACACAAGGTAATTTCATCGCCTAACATTATTACACCGTAGCAAGTACGGAATGCAAAGGGCGGCGATCCATCATAATATACGTTGTGTGTCCCCACCCTAAAATGGAAGCCAAAGGCTAATATGAACACAGCATTCCACACAAACACAGGCGAAACTTAATTTCATAACGCTAGTCTGAGGCATGACATGCAACAAAGGAGTCTATATGAGAAGATGATTAATTATCCACTAACCGACATAATCTGTGTGTCCGCTCTGAACAATCCTTCATTCTACACACAGGCGGTGCCCGACCTGTCGCACGTTCACCACTGGCTGGTTTTTTTTTTTTTTTTTATAGAAGAGGGGGCAAACGAGCTTGCGGCTCACCTGATGTTAAGTGACTACCGCCGCCCATGATCAACCGCAACACCAGGAGAATTGCGGGTGCGTTGCCGGCCCTTTAGAAAGGAGTAAGCTCTTTTCTTGAAGGTCCCCAGGTCGTATCGGTCCGGAAAAATCGCCGGTGGTAAACTATTCCACAGAGAGGTTGTACGTGGAAGAAAACTCCTTGTGAAACGTACAGTGGTAGACCGCCAAGCATCCAGATGGTGTGGATGGTATCGGGACGTTTACGTTTTTTTTTTTTTTTTCGGTGGCTGCTCACCATTCGAGAAATAAAAAAAATATATATATATATATATATATATATATATATATATATATATATATATATATATATATATATATATATATATATATTACTATACGTAGTACTGTAGTAACCACGCTGCAGCTATAATTTTCGAATGTTTCGGCTCGGCGGGGACGATTGCTCCTATAGAATCCCAACTTGAAACTGCTATATTTCGTATGGTGACTGTAGAGAACCGCAAACACTTTTGACTGTAAATAAAGCATTCCATTTTAGTCCTCAGGGGTGACCAAGATCAAGGATAGATGTCTATGAGCTGCAGTATCCATTTGAATAAAATCAAGGGGACTGTGTGCTTAATTAATTGTCACCCTTATCCTATTATTAAATAACTCAACTACTGTAATTTTAAAATGGAATCCACCAAAAACATAAATGTGAAAAGAGGGCCAAGTTCGGTACATACGCGATTCTAGGCTTTGCTGATAGTTGAGGCAATGAATATAGCTGAGATCTGAACGGGTGAACTACCCCGAATGTAGTTTGTACGGCACTTGCTTCTTTTTTAACATTTATCTTATAGCTGGAGCTTTGGTTATAGACATGTTTATATCGAAGAAGACCATTTTGGAGATCTTTGGAATGCCTCTTAGAAATCCCGCCTAATGATTAGGTAAACGGAATCCACCGTTCGATCATTGTATTTTAGTTAAACCTCTTCTTGGAAACAAGCATTTTAACTCAGTTAAAATGGTTAATAAGAACAATGGTACTTAAAAATATTCCAGGACTTATTGAGGATTTCTTGTCGTTTGTTATAAAATGTAATATTTTATTACGCATGTAAATTATATTGAATTTCCCATTCTATACGAAAAAATGTACGTTAGGAAAAATTATTAAAAATATTTGAATATCGAAGCAATAAAGGACTCCGACAGATGTAGGCGGTATTCAGAATTTTATTTCTTTTTTATTTCTCGAATGGTGAGCAGCCACCAGCCAGTGGTGAACGTGCGACAGGTCGGGCACCGCCTGTGTGTAGAATGAAGGATTGTTCAGAGCGGACACACAGATTATGTCGGTTAGTGGATAATTAATCATCTTCTCATATAGACTCCTTTGTTGCATGCCATGCCTCAGACTAGCGTTATGAAATTAAGTTTCGCCTGTGTTTGTGTGGAATGCTGTGTTCATATTAGCCTTTGGCTTCCATTTTAGGGTGGGGACACACAACGTATATTATGATGGATCGCCGCCCTTTGCATTCCGTACTTGCTACGGTGTAATAATGTTAGGCGATGAAATTACCTTGTGTCTATAGCTTAACTGGCAATATATATATATATATATATATATATATATATATATATATATATATATATATATATATATATATATATATATATATATATATATATATATATCTATAATTGTCATTTGTAAACACCGTAGATTTTACGGCATACAAAACTAACTACTGACACAATAACATTAGGAATTGTTAATGCTTGCATCAATTCAATGCTGGTACAGTAAGTGGCCTTGTAGATTATAAGATATTATCACTATCAACCACGCGTGTTATACCGTTTCACTACACATTTTAAAACACTGTTTTTTTATTAAATTATTGCGAGTTCCACCTCACGTCTAATAGTAACAACTATTGAGTGTTACAAAATTCTTTTTTAATTTTAATAGAATTAAGATGACAAACGAGCCCACAGTCCACCTGATTTTAAGTGGATACTGGGACTCATAGACCTCTATATCCTCGATTAAGAATAATTATGCAGATGCGTTGAGAACTAACATGGAATAGGTACCTTGTGTCCAGTAAAAAAGGGTAATTCTTGAGGAATCTTTCCTTTGACATCATATTATTTATATCGGATTTTCAAAACGTGTCCAATATAACAACATTATCTTAGGTTTATTGTTATTTACTTTTACTATCTTCTATATTATGTTCGACACACATGGTCAGTTAAACTGTTCAGTTGAATTGACGTACATCCGTATACTGACCATGAGTGTGAAATTTTAAGTTGAAATTTGAAGCCAATGACTGGAAAAGTCGTTTTGGTTTACATCCGTTTGACCTAATCACTTGAATTGATCGGTTGAACTGACATACATCAAAAACTGTCCGTGAGTGTGAAATCTTACGTACACGTTCACTTTTTGACTGACCAGTTTTAGCTGACAGTAAAAATTGAGTGTCGTGCGATCCTCGTTCGTGTCTGTCCTTTTCGCGTACGCAAAAGAATGAAGTAAAGACAATTTTTGGCCGAGTTTATAGAATTATAAAGAATTGAACCTTTTTTTTTATAGAATAGGGTGACAAACGAGCACACAGTCCACCTGATGGTAAGTGGATGCTGTTGCCCGTAGACATCTACATCTATCCTCGATTAAGAATCAAAATGCAGACGCGTTGTCACCCGTGAGGACTAAGATGGAATGCTTCCTTTCCAGTAAAAAGGGGTCTTCGGTTCTCTACACTAACTATACGAAACACTTCAGCATTAAGCTACTATTTGACGCTGGTATTCTGTGAGAGCGTGGTCCTTCCCCGGTCGAGCCGACCCATTCGTGCTACAACTATACTAGTAATATAACAGTAGCATGGCTCTACCAAGTATAACATACTTTTATAACGCACACTTTGTAACGTAAGTTGTACAATATAAGTTACAGTTAAGATAGATGTGTAATTTTTTGTAATCTATTTATACATCAACTGTTACACTTATTTGTAATTACTTTAAATATTTATCTCATGATATTATTAAGAAATAGTATTTTATATCATTAAAAATTCTAAAGTCAACGCTAAAATCCTAAAAGAAGCAGGCGACGAGAACGGTTTTAATTTCGTTTTGTTACAGGGTTTTGTTACTGTTTTTTTGAGTTGTAGGTGCAAAGCGTATCTAAGTGCGAGCGCGAGTGGCTCACATCATGCAATTCCTGAAACGGCCAAAGCCAACGGCGACCAAAAATTGCCTTAATGTTGACCTTGACAAAATTTTAAATTACGTAAAAAATAGAATAAAACAAACTCCACTTTGTTTCATAAAAGCAAACTGTCGCATTTCGGAGTCCTGGTCTGCAAGTACACCTTATAAAACTCATACAATTAACAAAACTTAGGCATTGCCGGTAAGTATCATGAATATTTGAAAGTAATATATATCATTGTTATTAAAAATAGCTGTCGTTTCGTTAGTATTCACCACAGAAATTAGATTTCTGTGGTATTCACTCTATTCTCTCTCACATACAACTAATTTTCACACAATTAGGAGAAAAACGAACAATTTTATCAGCCTAGGGTAATTTAAGCACAGTTACATGTTTTAACCATAATAAATTTCTCAAAGTTATTTTAAAGCAATTTAATGAAAATTTTATAATAATTAAAATGTTTTTAACTCCAGCTTCTACGGGCCTGTTTTTTTTTGCTTTAATAAGTGAATTATATAGTAGCCATAACTTAAGCTGCAGCGTTGCTATACACTTATAAAACTCCTAAATTCACAGAATTATAATTTTTAAAACGTGATTTGAAGACAAACAAATTTTACATAAACTGGAAATTATAATATGCTGCGTAATTCTCGCCTACGCTCTAGACACAATAGAAACATCCAAACGAGCTAGTAATTAAAAAAAAACTAAAAGTGCACCCAATTAGTGGCAAGCAAAAAAAAAACCAATAGTACATCACATTGAATGCAAAGTGTGCGCTCACAAAGGCTTCAGAGGGGTGGAAACAGGGAGCGGAGCTAAAAGATGGGTCTGTGTCACCAGACTGAGGTAAGGATCGATTTTAGTTCCACTGGGGACTAAGTCTTGGAGCGTATAAAATAAGTCAAATAAGTTAACGATTTGAATACGAAATGCATCTAGAAAAATGTAGTGCAGGACCATCTCAGATTACGTAAGGGACCAGGGGCACCTAAAGTTTGGATGCCTTTAGCCGACTACAAACAAGCGGTAAAATAAAATAAAAATTGTACAACCGACTTCAATTTCGAATTCAATGAAGAAAGGTTCTTGAGTGGCAGCCTCGTACCAGTAGGCGTAGTGTAGGGCGACCCCCCACTAGATGGAGTGACGACCTGGTAAGATATGCAGGAAGTCGATGGATGCAGGTGGCTCAGGACCGTGCTTTGTGGCATTACTTGGGGGAGGCCTATGTTCAGCAGTGGACTTGTGAAGGGCTGTAATGATGATGATGATGAACCGACTTCAATATAAATAGAATGAGAACATCATCAATGTAGTCGAAGTCAACTAAATACGCATTATTAAGGATAACTCAACAACTACTGGTCATATCTTGATCAAATTTATATGGCCACACGAGATCCTCAAAATCGGTCACCCAGAAAAATGTTCTGAGGTAACACATAAAAAATAAATAAAATCGAAAACCTCCCACTTTCGAAGTTGGTTTAAAAAGGAGGATTATCTCAACTTGACCGTATTTAATGTAACTAATAAGATAACATTCGAGCTTGTGTTATAATATTTCTTAGTCGACATAAAAGTGTAAATTCTGACTTTTAATACAATAATTTTAATTTTTACTCGTCGTAGAGCAATGCTGCAGCTATATTATGGTTGTAGCACGAATGGGTTGACTCGACCGGGTAGGACCACGCTCTCACAGAATACCAATGTAAAATAGCAGCTTAATGCGGCTGTGTTTCGTAAACTGAGTGAGTGTAGAGAATCGAAGACATTATACTTGAAACGACACACCGCCATAGTCCTCATGGGTGACCACGCATCTACATTTTATTTCTTAATTGAGGATAAATGTAAATGCCTATGGGCCACAGTTTCCACTTACCATCAGGTGGACTTTGTGCTCGTTTGTCACACATAGTCTAATAAAAAATAATTGAAAATAAATGAAATAAAAAATGTATGCCTTCGACGCAAGAATGACATGAGGCTCCTCTGACCTGTGATAAAAAGTAACCTCAAAATACCTACTATGTCTTAGCACCGAACGCTAAAGCTATTATGGGGAAATTCTTTTATTTTTGGTTTGGTATAATTTTTTAAAGTTACTATAATTTTAATAATAGAAGTATGGTTGCTAAACGCCAACTAGCCGCTTTGGAAAGGCGCTCGCGAAAACGCGTGTTAAGATTAAGAGGCTTAATGGTATCTCGATGCGATTAGAACCAATCTTAATCACGCCTTGAGCACGGTTTTTGCAGGTTTTCGGTTTCTTGCAGGACACATTTCGAAAAGAGTGTGCAGGAATCACATGCTTTAGTTCCTCCTTCTCCTTTCTACCGCTGAACAACATGACGGTCGGCGGGTCTTCACCCCTTTGTTGTCGATATTGCACGCATTAAAACCAAATGGTTTGCTTTATCTTTTGAAATACGTACAGCAAAGGAGTGGTATAATTTGCCGGTGTCTGTTTTTTTCCGTCCAAATACAATCTGGGCGTCTTCAAGTGAGTGAATATGAATAAAAAGCTTTCTATCTACGGCTTCTTCACCTCTTACCACCAGATGTGAGCACTGGTTTATAATAAGTTAAAAAAATTTGCTCCTAAATATACTTTTATTGAACGATTAATATAGTTATTATAGTTAGCTCAATACAAAATATACGGAAAAATACGTTTATTTACACGTTTAGTGTAGTGGCGGCAAAAGAGAATCCGCCACTTCATACCGCGGTGCATAGCATCTACCCGATAAATCAAAATAATAAAAACTAGGTACCTACCATCACGAATATTATCCCCCCTCCCCCTCCCTGAAAGGCAATTTATAACCTATGTTCAGTAGCAGGCTATAATGAATTAATTGATAAAATTGTATAAAAAATATACGAACTTGCTTTTAACAATTCGAGACCTCTTTTTGGCTCTAGGTACCTAAATAATAATGCTCTAGGCTAGTATGTTCTATATGGGCATGGACATTCATAGGCATATGGGGTGTGGTTATTCTTAAATCCTAAATATATTTATAAAATAATGTACTATAATTATTTCGGCAATTATTTATATAAAATAATGTACCCAAATACAGTCCTTTATTTTATAAGGAATAACACTACGTAGGTACAACCCCACGAAATAAAGCACAAATTCCAAGTGTCCTCATAAGTACTATGAGGACACTTATAAGACTAGAGCTAGACCAGAGGGGAGTTCCTCTCCATTACTCTCTCAGAAAAAGATACCTATACCCAGTCGTGGTACATAATATTATGTAAGATACTTTCGCTAATTCATTTGGTATAGAATGAGCAGAAGAAAAGATGTTTTCATAAAAGAAGACAACTGTAGCAGTGCCCGCTCCAGACCGCTACATCTGTGATCTGTATGGAAACAAAAATTTCCACTCGCTTTAGCCGTTGGTGGAAACTAGATTCAAATTAGGGCCTGTAATAATTAAAAAAAATATTCATCCGCCCTAGTGGTGGGACGTTGTCGAATTTTTGACCGACGACAAGCAACCGTTTTCCCGATAACGAAAACGGTTGCAGTTAACGGTCGTCGTTACAACTGGTTTGAAGAAGACTTAAAGGACGTAACTTAACCAACATAACAATTGCGTTTTCGTCGATTGAAATGCAGTTACTACTTACAACTATCAACGATTTGAAATGTATGAAATGGTTTACTAAATAATTTGTTTTATCGATCGACTTTACTTAACAATGGAATGAATTTTCCTTTACTACTTACCCAGGCTTAGGACTGGCTGGGATAGAATTAGCATTACCGTTAACATTAGCGCCTGTATTTGTTTGACAATAAGTTCACTTTTTATTGTAAGGACTGTTTAGTCTATGTATACGTTTGTAAACGAACGCGGTACTAAAGACTACAATATAACGCGGAACGGAAAGGACAACGATGCGACGAGCTAAATAGTTGAATCAATGCGTTCTCGACTGTATTTTCATAAGCGTAAAATAAAAAATCGTATCAAGTAATTTGAAGACTGGTTTGTGTAACGAAGACTGAACCCAGGACGTAAAACGGTTTCATCGTCGCAGAACACAAAACGGTCTTGTAAACGGTTCGTCGTCGCAACACCCACCCGTAGTCCGCCCCGCTTCTTCACATAGCGGACTTAAAATGTTCTCCATATAATTTACTCCTGTTCCTTCGACATGCAGATTTCTTCGATGTTTTAAAAAATAAAAATATAATGGTTTTCCGCAAAGTAACGCCTGATTCTATAAATTATCTTCGATGTTTTACTTAAAAAGCACATATCATCAATTAGCATTTAAAATCGCAAGTAATAATTTCATTGATGGCGGCGGGAATCGAACCCGAGTTTCTCGCGTACTGCGGAATGTAAGGCGAGCACTTAGGCCCTGTTACCCTCTCAGAAATAAGAGGCCTTACCCAACAGCAGAATATGTGTATAGTGTGATATACGGAGAATAACGAATTTATAAGTTATAACCGTGTCTACCAAAAATACCATTTAAATATGTAAAATTATTTTTCAAATTCTTTGCTTCTTAGCTTTGTAGTATTCCTTGGCGTACGTTCAGTAGAATGATGATGACATTTTCGTATTTAACTTAGCATTATATTAATAGTAACGAATATACACATATCCTCCTCGTATCTACTTTTATAATTGTGTCAACAATGTTTTGTGATTACCTTATCTGGTATAAAGTTATGTAAATAAGACACGAGATAAATTGATATTAATAAAAAATAAAATCACTTACCGTAATTTGGAACCGTTGAATCATATTTTACAGCTTTAACGATTTCAATTATTTCAGAACACATACTAAAAAATAACCATCTTAGATCTCCGCCATTTTCGCAGGCGTCGGTATAAATAAATTTATCCATCCCACCAAGACCTTGACCCGCGAAATTCTCACCTATATTAGTTTACAACTTTATATACACAAATGTATAGAAATGTTAATATTATTATCGTTAAAACAAAATAGAACGCGTTCAATTACATACTTTAGCACACCACAAAATATCTTCGCAGAAATGAGACGCTGAATTCACGGCTGAACAAAATTGACTGACTGACATAGTTTGAATGAAATAGAATGAATGACAGAAATGGTCGAAGGGAGGAGAGAAATTCAAACATTGAGAATTAAGCGCAAAAGGCGCTCACAAATGCTTTTCCTCCAATTACGCACTTCAGAAAAAAGTTTTATATCAATATTGTGAATGTTATAGAATATATATATATATATATATATATATATATATATATATATATATATATATATATATATATATATCGAGTATATATAGATATATATCGAGCAAAAAATCTACAGTATTATACTATTAAAGGATGAAACTAAAAACTAAAATTATCATACAGTTCGTTTATTTGTTATTTACGTACCTACCTCAAGTTACTAACACATGGAAAAAAAAAATAATTGTAAAAAATTTATCATTAAATATTATAAAAAGGCAACAAATATTATGTTGACTTTTTAAAAAACTCTAGAATACTACTTAGATAAATTTAAAGACGTTTTTCCTTGTTTAAAATATTTGCGACGTAAATGCAAACGTATTATAAAGCAAACAGCGCTAGAATTGTTGAATAATCAACTCTATTGTATAACGCGTGCAATAATGTCGTAAATCGACCAATGGCGTTCACGAGTTTCAATATTGAAAGCCAGTGTTTCTAAAACTGTTCCTTAGAAATTTACAATTCCGATCAAGCCGTCTTTTTATTTAACATTAAATGAATATTTTCCGTAACAGTCAAGTATAAGCCATAAGCATAGAGATATAATACTGTTGTGTGAATAAGTCAACTAGCGCCATCTAGTGTCAGGAACGAGAGCGAGGGGAGCTTTGCAGAGAATGACATCACAGATCTCTCAACCGACAGCGCCACCCGAAGAACTAAGTTTCTAGAAAATCTATACTCGAAATCTCGGTATCTTGCGCGTGTTTACTTGAACATTCCGGATATTTTGCTAATTTAAATAAATAGGTGGCGCAAGATGCGATCGGACAGAGTTGAACTCGGCGACAAAGCGAAGCTTCGGAGCGGAATTAAGTGAATTAGTGTTTTTAATTATTAGTGTTTTTAACTTTAGTTTGTGTAAAGTAAATTAAAGTGTTAATTTAGGTAATTTTATCGGCAATTTTTATTGTCACGAACCCTAAGCTCGTAACAATTGGTGTCAGAAGTGGGATAAAATAATGCCGATTTTACCTAAGGAGGAAACGGAGGGTGTCCGTACCCGAAGTCAACGCCAGCAGGAGACGGACCAGAGGAGATTTGGTGGTGCAACGCCGCAGATGTCTGAGGGCCAGCCGCCGGCCACGGAAGCCGGTCCGTCAGCAGCTTCTACGTCTGTGGCACCTGATTTAGGTGCTCTGATGGTGATGCTGCAGGAGCAGGCTCGCCGACAGGAGGAGCAGGCTCGCCGACAGGAGGAGCAGGCTCGCCGACAGGAGGAGCAGGCTCGCCGACAGGAGGAACAGGTCCGTCGGTTGGAAGAACAGCTGCGGGGCGGACAGGATGAACAGAGCCGCCGACAAGAGGAACAGGCCCGTCAGCAGGCGGAACAGGCTCGTCGGTCGGAAGAGCAGATGCTCCTCATGAAGGACCTTCACGCTACCTTTGGGAAAGAGATAAGGCAGGTGAAGGATAGGGTTGCTCAACACGACAACCGCCTGTCGGAAGCTGAAACCCGAATCGAAGAACATGAAACCCGAATCAACCATGTGAACAATCGGGTTGACAACGTGATGGCTGACGTGAAGAAAACGCTAAACGACCTCAAACTTGGGGATGGAACTACAGCTCCCGTAGTAGCTGCAGCACCTTCGCTACGTGGATTCAAAGTGCCGCCGTTCGACGGGACCTCTTCCTGGTCGGCCTACAAAATCCAGTTCGAGGCCGTCATGGAGGCGAACGGCTGGAATAAAAGCCAAGCCATGACTGCACTCACCCTAGGCCTGCGCGACCAAGCCTTAACTGTGTTGGAAGCTCTCGGTAAGAAAGTGACCTATGAGCAGCTTCTTGAGGCCTTGGAGGCGAGATATGGTGACGCTCACCTGGAACACGTCTTTCGGGCGCAGCTTAAAGATCGTGTGCAGCGCATCAACGAAAACCTGCAGCAGTGGGCTCTAGAAGTGGAGAAGCTGGTGCGAAAAGCATACCGGTCTGTACCTGCGCTCATTGAAGGGAACCTGGTGCAGATATTTATCGACGGCATTCGCAACTTGGAAGTCAGAACTGCTGTGAGGCTCGGGCACCACGAAACGCTTAAGGACGCCTTGGCCCATGCACTGGAGGTAGAAGCCGTGCGGCAGGATCATCGTTCCCATCGCGTCAGGGAGGTTGCAGCAGCTACAGTTCGTGACCGCAACAGAGGATACAGCCCTAGGTGCTATGGCTGTGGGGAAAAGGGCCATCTTCGATCCAGCTGCCCTAAGCGAACCGTGGAAAGGAGAGTTAATCGACCTCGAGAGGGTAGTGCAGCTAACGGCACTGCCTGGCGGCGACAGGATCATCGTTCACCTCACGCTAGGGAGGTTACAGCAGTTACGGTTCGCGACCACAATAAAAAATACAGCCCGAGGTGCTATGGCTGTGGGGAAAGGGGTCATCTTCGGTCCAGCTGCCCTAAGCACACCCTAGGAAGGGAAGGCGAACGGTCTCAGGAAGGAAGTGCGGCTAACAGCACCGCCCAGCAGCAGCAGGAATACGACTTTACTATCAGACACTGCAGCGGGAAATCTCACGGCAACGCAGATACATTGTCAAGAAGACCTTGTCCGGAAGATTGCAACCATTATAATAGGCAAGAGAGTAAGGAAGTGGTATCCGTGAGGATGCTCAGGACAGACCACCTCAGCAACGGGTGGAAGGACAGCCTACGACGTGCACAGCAGGAAGATCCAGACATCAAGCCGATTCTGGAATGGATAAAGGCCAGTGCTCCCAAGCCCAAGTGGAGTGACGTCTCAGCGATGAGTTCGACCACTAAAAGCTATTGGGCCCAGTGGGACAGCTTGCTGCTTCAGGATGGAGTTCTGTGTCGTAAATGGGAAAACGTTCGGGGAGACAGCTGTCATTTGCAAATGGTTGTCCCTAAAGCTAAAGTACCGGATGTTCTACAGCTGTACCATAATGATTGTTCAGGAGGCCATCTGGGAGTTAAACGAACTCTACTAAAGATCCGAGAACGGTTTTACTGGGTCCACTGTCGAAACGATGTCGAGGACTGGTGTCGCAAATGTACAAGTTGTGCGGCTGTAAAGGGACCTCAGACTCGTAGTAGAGGTGCATTGAAGTTGTACAATGTGGGTGCACCATGGGAGAGAATAGCCATTGACGTGGCGGGGCCGTTTCCGGAGAGTGAAAGCGGTAACAAGTATTTCATGGTTGTGATGGATTACTTCACTAAGTGGCCAGAAGTCTTCGCCATTCCAAATCAAGAAGCTTCAACAGTTGCAGATAATTTAGTTCATGAAGTCTTCTGTCGTTTTGGAGTACCTTTAGAGATTCACAGCGATCAAGGAAGGAATTTTGAGTCTCAAATATTCCAGGAAACTTGCCTAGTTATGGGTACTCATAAAACAAGAACGACTTCTTATCACCCGTAATCTGATGGAATGGTGGAACGATTTAATCAGACATTGAAGAGGTACCTAGCAAAAGTTGTAGACAATCGGCAACGAGATTGGGACAAGCACATACAACCGTTTTTGTTGTCATATCGAAGTTCTGTTCACGAAAGTACAGCAGTGACACCAGCTTTCGCAAACTTTGGAAGAGAATTACGGCTGCCTGCAGACCTGATCACTGGGATACCACCTGATGCCCCAAGCAGTATAACCGATTATGCATGTGACTTGCGGAACAAAATGAATGACATTTATGAGCACGTCAGACAATCGGGCCAGCAAATGTCTGAGAAAATGAAAACCCGGTATGACCGCAAAATGAACAATAAAGGGTTCAACGAAGGTTCATTAGTGTGGTTGCACAATCCAGTCCGCAGCAAAGGGAAATCTCCTAAGCTTCAAGGTAAATGGGACGGCCCGTACCGGATTGTAACCAGGATCAACGATGTGACCTACCGGATACAGAAAGGCGCAGGAGGGACTCCTAAGATCGTCCATGTGGATCGCTTGGCGCGTTATTATGGGACCGATAATGCTCGGGACGAGCATTTCTTAGGAGGGGGCAGTGTTGTGTGAATAAGTCAACTAGCGCCATCTAGTGTCAGGAACGAGAGCGAGGGGAGCTTTGCAGAGAATGACATCACAGATCTCTCAACCGACAGCGCCACCCGAAGAACTAAGTTTCTAGAAAATCTATACTCGAAATCTCGGTGTTTACTTGAACATTCCGGATATTTTGCTAATTTAAATAAATAGGTGGCGCAAGATGCGATCGGACAGAGTTGAACTCGGCGACAAAGCGAAGCTTCGGAGCGGAATTAAGTGAATTAGTGTTTTTAATTATTAGTGTTTTTAACTTTAGTTTGTGTAAAGTAAATTAAAGTGTTAATTTAGGTAATTTTATCGGCAATTTTTATTGTCACGAACCCTAAGCTCGTAACAATACCTATATATACTGATGGAGCCACGTGTTTAAGGCTGCCGAAGTCTAGTTCCCCGGTCGAACCTTAAACCTATTACGCGAGATATTAACTAAAGTGGACTGTATATGCGGTTGCTTCTACGCTTACGTAAAGGCGACTACTATAGCATGCGGTATAATGCACTCGCTCTTCCCTAAAACTAAACTATTATTGTGCCAAATCGCTGAAAAGGAATCCTGCCTTATTAGGAGAACAAAAAAAATTGGAGCGGGTTAAAACTATGTAAGGCAGGAGCTAAATTAAGGAATGTTGACTCACCGGGGTTTCTTCTATCCTGTTGAGCACTATAGCTGCAACTTCTGGAACTTCTTCTGGAACACTCCGGAGAGAGGCGGTGCGCGACTATATCTCACACGAGGTGAGGGAACTTCTTCTAGACAGACACTCTGGGGAGAGGCGGTGCGCGACTATATCTCACACGAGGTGAGGGAACTTCTTCTAGACAGACACTCTGGGGCCCCAGGGGTGCGTCGGGAGAGAAGCGTTGTGGTTTCAGCGACGACTGCGGTGGAAAGAGCGGCCGCGCAACGGTCGCGCGTGCCTTATATGTCCTCGGCCCCGATGATTACGTGACATTCTAGAATCATCTTCTTGCCCCTCCCACCCCACCACCCCGATGTGTCGATGGAGGATCGAGGAGGGTATGAATGATATCGTTTTGTCGGAAAGGAACAAGCGGCTTGGCACCTCTACCGTCAAATATAATAATCCAATGGTTTTTTTTTTCCGCGCAACCATATACTTTTAAGTCAGTGGCCATAGGTTTGTTTATTGTTGGCAGAATATGCCGATCATAGTAAACGTCATGCTTTGTATGCGGTTTGGCGGTCGCGATACTAGATGTCTTGCATGTATAACGCTTCTTTCGTGGCCAGTCGTTTTTTACTTATAATATTGCCTTTCCTATAATCGTCTCTCATATTATACAATACCCACAGGAAGAAATCGATATTATTTGTGTAACGAAACCCACAGTTTTTAACGTTCCAAGTAAAATTATTTTTTTATTAGAAAAAGTTATCTATACACTAGGTTTTCTCCTGTATTATGGAGACGCTTCATAAAAATAAACAACAAATCGTAACTAATACAATTTTAAATACTAATCCCTAAAGAAATAAAAGCCATCGCCCTATTTACGCGGGCTTATTAATGATAATTATTTTGTATTACGTATCATTTATATATATTTAATCTCAAAAATTAAATAATAATAGATATTACATTAATTATTTAAACTCTAATTTTCAACTGTATTAATTATAAAAATTAAAAAAAATATATAAAATACAGTTTCACATTCACATTTTATTTATATTTATTTCTATAAAGCTTTATTACTTACATAAGCTATACGTACGTAACATCATATAAAATTTTAAGAAGATTTTTACTTTAACATTTAGGGCACTAAAATGGACATACTCGAACTTTAAACTATACCTAGTCCTAATTTACATATATAAAATATAACAGTGAAATTCTTTTAAAAGAAAGGTACGGAAACAAGAGAAAGGGGAGTAAATCACATTTGCTCCAAAAATTAAAGTATTACAAAAAACTGGAAAACAATTTTATGTTGTGTCTAAGACCGAACATTTAAGTGTCTTTCAATGTCAGTGGTAACTTAAAAAAAGTTAAAGAGCCGCCTTTTATTTTGTATTTATTTGGCAACATAATAGTAAAGATGGTTCTAGCTTATTATTTTTCCTTTTTTATTATATAAGATAAATTTTATAATACATACACGAAACGTATTTTTTAATATTTCAATTATATTTTAAAAATCTATCGCAACTTTCAAGTAATGCCGTCACCGCTAGTTTGCATTTTTACTTTCTTAAGTTTTTATTAATATCCTAGTTTTTCTAGCTGACTTAACTACTATTGTACGAGCTACTCGAACATTTTTAATGCTACAAAGTAAAAATATTAAGCGCTGTAACGGGAACGCGGCAATGTTGTAAATGCTTTACTTTTATAAAATTAGTGTCCACTTAACACTCCATGTAATCAGTCATTATCATTTTAATCATTATTTAATTTCAATATCATCTTAAATTAACATTTTAAATACTAAAAGTGTAGGCAACTCCTACAACTAAGGTAAATTCGGCTTCACAGTAATGTTTGTTAAAAATTATATTACAACTTTATCTTTATATAAATTTATAGCAAATTATTTAAATGATAGCTAAATTTCTAACTTTTGTAGAATGTGTCTTTTATAAAGGTCTTTTTGCATATAGTATAAAATAATGTCAGCTACGAAAGCAATTATGTTCTTGATCTTTTAGAAAATGTTTTCAGATTTTGTTCAAAGAAATTCCGTTTCATTCGATATTCTGTCTTAGACTCGGTTCATTGTTAAAGCTTTCACTTTCCTTGCCAAAGTATAATAAAGTAAATTATTTGTTGCAACATTCAATTTATATGTTTTAAATACAGTAATTTTAGACAAAAAGCATATATAAACAGTGTTTTTTTTGTCTAAACGTATCTTATATTCAAACCACAAAATATTAAAAACGAACTGGAAATGAATATTTATAAGAAAAAAAAGACACTTTTAACTATTTCCAATTGTTAGAAATTTATAAACATACAAAAATTGTTTGTTTTAACTATTTAAAACATAATTCACTATTGCAGCTTACGTAAAACTACATTCAGCAAAAAAGAAAAAAGTTAAAAGTGGACTATTACCACAATAAGATATTAAGATGGTACACATCAGCAAATGTAAACTCTTCTATTGCAAATACTGTTTCTGTACTGATACTTGTGTGATATTTAAACTGATTATCCCATGGCACTCAAATTGAATGATGATTACTGACTATACTAAATGCCTATGACTTTTGTAATCAAAGCGTATTATAAAAAAACGGTGAATTGAAAATAAAGAAATACTGAGATCAATTATCTTTTAGACAAAAAACCTTATAAATTGAAAATTCAATAAGTGCCTCAAACTTGGTAAGTATCTTACAATATTACAAAATATACATATGCCATCAAAAACATAACTTGTAAAAAAACCAAGTCTCGCAACTCAGTTCTTCTACCGTAAAAAGTTGTACGATCCATATAATACCAAGTCGGTTAATTTATTCAGTCCCTACTTTAGGGTCCTTCTGTTTTAAGTTATTACGTAATTAGCTAATCTAACAACATTTTATGGTGACCATATCAATGTTAAAAATCTTTTACGTTTTAAATATAAAGATTGACTTGGCTTTGATATTATTTGGATCACACAACTTTTTACCTTAGATACTATATAGATACTATACTAGATTACTAGATAAGATAGTCCCTACTTTTTTACCTTTCCGGTACATTCTACTTCTTGAATACCAACAACGTACCTATCTACACCATATTATACATATACAGGTACACTGATTCATTCACTGCAAATGTAACTTTGTAATTCTATATATTTATATGATATTAGAAAGTTATTTATGCAGTTGATGTATCTAGAAAACTGGACCGAAAAATATTTTAAAATTTCCTTGATTTATATACTAAACCCTAACTGTGTTTAAAATTTGAAGCTCCTATCTCTGCAAGAAGTGCCTTAGAGTTTTAATGATCGGTCAGTCAGAGAGAGATCGGTGAGTGACAAAATTAAGAAATTTTGACTAGTTATAATTCTTAAACTACTTGTTCAAATTGAATGAAATTTGAAATTTACTATGTTTATATAATACGAACTTGGTTACTGAAAATTCCGGCTTCTAGTTTTATCGACTACGAAGTTATAGGGGTTAAAAAAGGCCTGAATTGCTTCGAGAAAAGTATAGTACGGCCGTGCCGCTTTTTTACTCGACTTGGCGGGGGCACTGCCGTGCCCCCAGATATCGCACAAAGGAAGACTTTAAGGATGATTCTTTTTTAATCTTTAAAATTACTTTTCTTTGATTAAGATTTCCTTTTCTCCAGACTGCAGTACGCAACACAGTACTGTGCTAGATTTTGGCCTCTTCTATTGTAAGTAGGATTTGCCCTAAGTGGTTGGATTGGTGATCACAATATCAAACTTCTTACATTTTTGACGCTGTTTCACCTCACAGTTTAGAGTATGTTACGTCTAATATAACGTATATTATATATGATATAGTTATACCATCGTCTAAAGAGGGTCATTATATTTTTATGCTATTTTTCATAAATGTTTCTTAATTTCTTGGTGTTCTATAAAACGAAACTACACAAGGTAAGTTATTGAGCAATTAGAATATTTAACATACTTCCAAAAATTGAAAGTAGTGACTCCGAAAATTTAAATTTTTTACTAAAAAGTGAATATTTTTAAATACAAGCATTATTGCGGAATTTAATAAGTGTTTCCATAAAGTATAAAAAAGCTTGTAGCATCACCGAAATAATTTACTTGCAACTTAAAAGAGGAACTGCGGTTTAAAAATAGAACTCGGGCAACGTCATTTACGAAAGCTAAAGGCCCGAAAAATACAATATATTTTTCCTAGTTTCAGTACTGTGACTGAAACATTTCAACGTGAAGTAATGCAAATACTGTGTTGGCAGAGAAAAGCGAGTTTGTAATTACGCTCTTGGGTAGAATCCCTGAGTGTACAAAAAGTACATCGTACAAGCGTGTAGCGGATATTAACAAAAGAGTAAGTTTTCTAAAAATATTTCTAAGTTCAGTAATTCATGTGTAAAAAGATCAATAATTATTATTAAATGCTTTTACGTTGCTATGTTATGTATGCTTCATATAATGGATGAGAACAAAAACTAGATCGCTTATTGGTCTTCTAAAATCTGACATAAAACTATCCATGCCGACAAGATAAAACGTCTCCGAAACAAAGCGTCTAGAATCGCGATCACGAATCATTCAGTGGGGGAAGAGTTCGCTTTTTAAACGTGTGTAGTTATTATCTGAAAACGATAAAAAGAACTAAATTAAAAATGTTTTCTTAATTATTTATAATATTCAGTTACAAATGATAATTGATATAGTTGTAATAAAAAATAAAAATATAAATTTCTTCGCAACCTTCCGCTGAATAATAAATATTTAGCGGAAGGTCGCGAAGAAATTTATATTTTTATTATTTATTATAATGGATTTCCGCAAAGTAACGCCTGATACTATTAATTATGATATGGTTGTCATTTAAGATCATATATCCCAATTATATATAATAAACAGAATAACAAAACGCTCTTCCTAAGAAATTAAATACGCGTCTTTGATGACCTACATTTACTCACAATGGATATGATCTTTTAACGCGATGCTTTGTCTTCGTGCAAGCGTGTTGATATGCTGAAAGCAGTATGTTCTAATAAGGCGTAATGTATGTTGTTGTGTTAATGTTTATGAGGTTATTAGCTATCAAATTCTAGCACGTGAATGCTATATTCTTATCTAACAATTTAATTTAATTGAAATTTTATGACTTTAAAAATTATCGCTAAAGAAAGGTCTTTCTATTTTTAAAGGTTAATGAAGCTATGTAAAACATGAAACTAGTAACGCATAATACCGACAATATTTTACATTTATTATTAGCACATTATGGTAATTTAATATAAATGTTACTACGAATTAAAATTAAAGTTACCGAACTTTGACAGAAATTCAAGTTATAAAATTTCACAAAATATTATACAAAGTAAATGAAATTTTGAGTGATCAAAACTGTAAAGTGAATGTTATCACTATGCGAAAAAACATATTTCATAAACACATCTAGTATTTATAACCTTAAATTAATGAAAGTAAAGCTCGCTACGAGATTTTCCTGCCTCGGACTTCTCCCTAATGAAATTCCCTTACCTGCCATATTACTTTACCTCCCTTTGCGTACATAAACCGCTGCCGAATTTGTGTAACATCAACATACCTAATATACTTCCGGTACGTTGTTTCTGTACCGCACAACGAACCCTTTATGCCAGCATGGATTATGAGATGCGCTTGTATAACTCAATGGAGATGCGTAGATTTTAAAACTACGTTTGATTACAGGCTTAATGGCGTAGCATAATTCCTAGTCCATAAGCCTAAATATTAAACTTTTTAGCGTTACACAGAAGTTTTGTTTTAATTTTGTATTAGTTAGTTTGAGCACCACTGTTACAATATACCTTATATTACTCACACATGTTTAAACCACAAATTTTGTGTTTGTGTGTAAGTGTGATTATTTTTTATTGAACCACGCGTTAGATAAATTTTACGCGATAACCACAGTTGATATAATGTAATATGTTTCAATTAAACAATCAAAATATTTTTAGAACATTATTTACAGAAAAAAATTAAAGTTATTGAAATTAACATTTCAATTTTGTACAATACCAACATACCTAATTCTAGTAAATTAAAAACTTTTATTATTTATTATTATACAAAAAAATGAGTTTGCATACTACAATGGTTTTGGTTACTAATAATAATTATAAAACAGTTCTTGCATTATGTAATTTTTTTTTCGTAATTCTAACAACTTTTGCCTTAACCGATAATCTATGTGAGTAGCGATTCTGATTATACAGGGTGGCCCAAAAGTCGTGGATCAAACGCAACTAGGGGTTAGATGGGGTCATCAGCTGCAAAAAGTTGTTCTACGGGAGGTCCTTAAAGTCAACCCCTGCAGAGTTATAATTTATTTTGTGTTTTTATGAGAAAATTGACTTTTTTTAACTAATTCTTATTAGAATGCCAAAAAATAAACATCCTCTATCTTTTTTATAATTTTCACTAGATTGGTACTGATGAGTCCTTGCGTTAGACATGCTATTTATGGTTGTTTATTGGGTGTGTTGAAGATAATGTTAAGTTTTACGATTATTATTTTTCTCAAATCATAACTTTTTATTTACTTCGGACCCCACTGTGAAAAAAAAATACTCTACCGAAAAGTGACCCTGTATTACAAGTTTTGGCGCATTTAATAGGGATTCTGGAAAGGTATTACACATGGTTATGCGTGGCTTTGATATCTTTTTAGGACGAAAAAACAAAGCAACGATTGTGAAATAATTGTTTTATTAAGTAAAACATTTTACAATAAATGCTCAAAATTCCTGCCTCTGACCATAATACATAATCTGCACCGTCTAATAAAATTCCTACGTAACCTACGGAATGCACTTCTGTTGTTAGTTACTTGTACTCTAGCAAACTCGAGCTTTTGTCGTAGTTCTTGTTCGCTATTGTTCTCTCCTTGGTAAACTATTTCTTTAAAATAGCCCCAAAGAAAAAAATCTAATGGATTTAAATCGGGCGACCGGGGTGGCCACGCAACATGTCCGCCTCGACCAATCCCCCGGTTGGGGAAGCGCTCGTTCAAATGATCTCTGACTGCTCGAGCGTAGTGAGGCGGGGCGCCATCATGTTGCAGCCACATTTCTGCTATTCTTTCTTCTGGAACTTCAGCTTCGTTAAGAATATGGTTTAAATTATTTTGCAAAAAATTTAAATACTGAGCACCATTCAGCCTTGCTGGCATTTCATGCAGCACCAACTGCTGGCCAATTATACCAGCCCACATGTTAATACCAAACAGATTCTGGAATCGATCATTTCTTATGATATGGGGGTTTACTCTGGAGTAAAAATGTAGATTGTGGATATTGAATACTCCCATTCTTCTAAAAGTTGACTCATCCGTCCATAAAACCTTGTTAAAGAACTGCGGATCTTCTCTGTGATATCTTAGCATCTCTCTACAAAACCGCACTCTAGGTTCATAGTCACCGGGCAGCAAAGCTTGCACCCTTTGCACGTGGTAGGCGTGATATTTTTTTCTGTTAATGACACGTTGCACCGTCGATCTTGGAATCCCGATATTACTGGATATTTGGCGTTGACTTATACTAGGATCCAATCTTAATTCTCTCAGCACTTCATCTTCATTTTCAAATTGCATCACTGGTCTGCCTGCTCTCATAGCATGCTGACCGGGTAAGACTCATTCCATGTACGAATTATGTACGCGCATAAAGACCCTGTAATCCGGAAAACGATCACGGTTAGGGTAGCGTTGACGATATTCCCTGGCAGCAGCCCGGGCATTACCGTCGCAAAAGCCATACAGGTAATGCATTTCTGCATACTCCCGTTGGGTGTATTCTCTCCTCGCAGCAGCCATCTGTCCACTTTTGTAGCCAATCCGTCCGATTCACACAGCACTGGTCACAGGTAGGCAATCTGCAGGTCACAAGTCGTCGTAAAACCGAGAAAAAGAACACGTGCGTACCCACAGGCAGGAAGCGAGTTACTAAAGAACACTAAACATTCTAAAGAAACATGCTCACGCGCATCCCCCAGCCCCCGCCCCTGCCGGCCCAGCCTTTTGTTTCCTAGAAAAGATATCGCTACCTGAACTGACGGGCCAACCGGCCTTTTACTGACAAAGGATTAAATAGTTAGTGTAAAAGAGAGGCAGAGAGTCTTTGTCATTAATTGTATTAATTCTAGTTTATTTTTAAATAATTTATATATTTAAAAATAAACTAGAAGACTTTATATAAAGGTAAAGGTTCACATTTTGACTGCGGGAGCTATCGGGCGATCAGCTTGACCAGTTTAGCAAGTAAAGTTTATTCGAAGGTTTTGACACGCAGGATGCAAGAGAAATCGGAAAGATTCTTATGGGAGGCACAATGCGGATTTAGACCTGGAAGAGGATGCACGGATCAAATGTTTTCTCTCCGCATGATCACGGAGAAGCTTCTGAGTGTTAACCAGAGGATTTTCTGTGCTTTTGTGGATCTGGAGAAAGCATTTGATAAGGTTATAAGGAAGAAAATGTGGGAACTGTTGCCGGGATATGGTGTGGATGGTCGATTGTTAAGGGCTGTGCAGTCACTCTACTATGACTGTAAAGCCTGTGTGCGGGTAGGGCATGACCTGTCACCCATGTTTAGCGTCCAAGCGGGCGTAAAACAGGGTTGTGTCATGTCTTCCTGGCTGTTCATACTGTATCTCGACAGCTGTTTACAGAAGCTGAAAGATAGCTGTTTGGGTGTGAAATTGGGTGACATAAAAGTTAATTGTCTGCTGTATGCTGATGATGCAGTGCTTATTGCACCATCAGAAGCAGAACTGCAGGCATTAGTCACGTGTATGAAAGAGGAATGTGAAATTAAAGGTCTCCGTTTGAATGCTAATAAAACTAAGGTTCTGGTATTTGAAAAGGACGAAGAGAGAACGAAATGTGAAATATGGGTAAATCAGGAATGTCTAGAACAGGTAAATGAAATTGTATACTTGGGGAGTGCTTTCAGCCGGGATGGAAGATGTGATTTAGATGTGGATAGGCGTGTCGCTGCCGGAAACAAAGTCAATGGTGCCCTGAATGCATTAATAAAAAGGCAAGGCGTGGTGAAGAGTGCACGCCTTGCAATACATAACGCAGTGTTGGTACCGACTTTGTTATATGGCAGCGAAACCTGGGTATGCCAGAAGAAGCATAGAAGCAAGTTGAATGCAGTGGAGATGCGATCTCTTCGTAAAATGTGTGGCGTTACCATAGCCGACCGAAAGCGAAACGAAGAGATTCGCAATATGGCAGGATTGAAAGATGACCTTATCACAAAAATTGATAGGGGCGTACTCCAATGGTTTGGACACGTTGAACGAATGAGTGAAGACCGAATGGTGAAGAAAATATATAGAGCGAAAGTAAATATTAAAAGGTGTCGAGGTAGACCGAGACTAACTTTCGAAGACCATGTGAGCAAATTGCTCGAAGAGGGGAGGGTCAAGAGTACTCGGATACCTAGACGTGCATGTATGTGAAGAAGTCAATGAACCTGAAAGAAGCGAAAGAGGTATGTAAGGATCGTGACACTTGGCGATCTGTTCTCTCTGGCTACCCCGTTAGGGATTGTGCGTGACGATAAGTAAGTAAGTAAGTAATTTTTAAATAAGCCTAACCGAGTTTTATGGTTGGGTTAACTTTGGCCTTGCCATGAATAATCGTCCTAAAAAGATAAAGCCACGCATAACCATGTGTAATACCTTTTCAGAATCCCTATTAAATGCGCCAAAACTTGTAATACAGGGTCACTTTTCGGTAGAGTATTTTTTTTTTCACAGTGGGGTCCGAAGTAAATAAAAAGTTATGATTTGAGAAAAATAATAATCGTAAAACTTAACATTATCTTCAACACACCCAATAAACAACCATAAATAGCATGTCTAACGCAAGGACTCATCAGTACCAATCTAGTGAAAATTATAAAAAAGATAAAGGTTGTTTATTTTTTGGCATTCTAATAAGAATTAGTTAAAAAAAGTAAATTTTCTCATAAAAACACAAAATAAATTATAACTCTGCAGGGGTTGACTTTAAGGACCTCCCGTAGAACAACTTTTTGCAGCTGATGACCCCATCTAACCCCTAGTTGCGTTTGATCCACGACTTTTGGGCCACCCTGTATAGATATAACTTTATAAAAATGGTAGGAAATAAAATACTTAATTTAATTTATCTCACTCTAATATGTAATGGAGCAGTGCGACGGAGTAAGTGCTCCATCTTGGAAATAAGAGGAAGTTTGTTCCTAGCTATGTAACACATAAATGTAAGCTGTAACTTACATTTTACTAATGTCATACCGTAGACAGACAATGCTATTCTCTGTCTACGTGTCATCCTAACTCTCTCTCTCTCTCTCTCTCACTCTCTGTTGTTATTATTAAATAGTTTGTAGTAGGTAGGAAGTAGCAATTTATCAAATTTGTGCTAAGTAATTTTAGTAAGATGTAACACTGTAGAGAGTTTTGGCGGGAGGTTGACCGTTGACCAACAGCGGTTTTTTGCACCTGTATCTTAGTCAATTACATTATGGTTTTAATAACTGGATGATAAAGTGTTGCGCTTTTTTAGAAAGTTACCTTCACACTAGGATTTCTCCTGTATCGTGGAGGCAGTTTACAGACATAAAGTGCTACGGAGCCGTCTTTGTGTAACTGAAGTGTCAATCGAACTTAAAGTCCACCTGATTGTAAGCGGCTCTTGTTCATGGATGTCCGTACATCCAACTTCAATCAGAGAAGATTATAAATACCTCACAGCCTCTCTATCATATCGTGTAATCTTAGTCTTCGGGGACGACAACCCATTTGCTGAGGCTCTCTATACCCTTTATACGTGGTAAGGCAGCTATATTTTAATTATAGCACGAATGGGTCGGCTCGACCGGGGAAGGACCACAAGGAGAATGTATCTGTAACCTCCCTTATGGTCGACACACACGGTCAGTTCAACTGATCATTCCAACTTCAAACTAAAACTGTTGATATTTATTTTAAATATTGGATTTTCGATATATCAATAATTATAAATATGTATATTGTATATAGATATATCATACTAGCTCGCCAGGCAGACGTTGTTTTGCCCTTTTCGACGACCCTTAGTCATGTCCTATTAAAAATCATTCGCAAAAAAAATTGTGGTTCACTCATGGACAAAAAAAATATCCTATCTCAAATTGGACCAAACTGCACACAGTGTGCAAATTTGATTAAAATCGGTTAGGTAGTTTAGGAGTCCATTACGGACAAACAACGTGACACGTAATTTATATATATCATCGCGCATCTGTATATATATGTGTCTGAGCGTGATGGTCACGCGAATTCAGTGCTTTTTCCTGATTCCAACTTTTATTATGAATAAATGTAAATAACGCCCCAGGAAAATTTACCCTTCATAAAGACAAATCGGAAGACATGCTCGATATAAAAAAGTGTTGCTAGATGTAGTATGATATTAAGCTCATTTATGTGTTTCTGTAAGCTAAATTATATAGCCAAATTTCAATCATTTGCGTCCAATATCAGTTCATATACTGAAGTCACTCTACAATAGATCCAATTTTGCTAATTTTAATGATGTTTCTAAATTGAAGTACACGCGAGCGAAGCCCCGAGTAAACACGAGTAGTTTTTTAAGATTTCAACACGTTTTTTTAAATCTGTTAAATTGTAATCTGTAGCATTCATTGCAGTGTTTCCTTCAGCTTTTGATAATTAATTTTGGTCCGATACACACTGAATGAGCTACTTGTATTATTAAGTCTTCGGTCAGTCTCAATTTCCTGTGGATTCAATGTAATAATAATAGGTTCCTAAGCAATTAAAAACACATCTTGTTGCCAAATAGCAGCATAAGATCCAATAGCCATTTTCTTCAACATATATGATGATAGATAGATAGACCTTAGAAAGTATAATTATAGTAGGTACCCAACGTGCCTAAAAAAGTTTTAATTTCAAAAGTTGCCTCTTCAAAATGTCCTAACATTATGTTAAGGCAAAGGGTTGATAACATTCGCTCGATAGTCGTACATCTTAAAACTGTTACAGGTATATAATTTATTAAAGCGAGGAATTTTGTTACTGTTAATTGTTAGGGTGCGGAAACAAAGGCGTTCAAATGGCGGCCGTTCACAGATTTTGAAACCCTGAAACAAGCGGATGTGTTGGGCCACATGTAAACTGCGTTGTTTAAATACGCTGATTACTAGGGCCCGGATTAATATGTAAATCCATATTTTTAATTGAAGTGGTTTTAGTGCTTATATATATTTTCTACATAAATTATGATATTTTGATCAAGAAAATGCAATTTTTATTTTTCATATTTTTCCATATTTCAAGTATAGATCCATATTTCACAAGACATTAAATAAATTTATCCATATCTTCATTTTTTTATGTTAGACGGATCAGCAGCTCGTTGAAATGCCTAAAAATGAGTTTTGCGACAAGACGACATGCAAATGATCACGAGTAATCACGACCTCGCCGCGCTGCCCGCCCTACACCGCCTTTCCTCACCTGGACCTGACTCGTGCTCGCGCGCCTCGTGCCCCACAGTTTGTGACGATCGTAATTGCTTGCCTTGTCAATTTGTTGCATGTGATTTTTTGCTTACTCGCATAGCAAAACAGAAACGGTTTAAATTTTGAAAATTTAAGGAAACACTAATTATATTCAAATAATAATGAAACAGAAGCTAAGTGAAATTGTATTTTTTTTGGTTTTACTTAATAAAGAATCGTTTTAATGTTCAATGTCATTATCTCTTATTACACATATTTTTCCCATATTTTAGGTTTTTCAGTCCATATTATATGTAAATATTTTGATATTTTCTATACATATTAATCCGGGCCCTACTGATTACAATAATGAGGTGTCGGGGTTTCGTTGGGATTTCATGAGCATCAAACCTTACGTTCAATTAAGATACGGGCCGTTTAAAATTTACAGTTCGTAGGAAATAGCGGTTTAAAAAGCCCTTTCAATTTTTATAGATAGCAAAGCGTAACAAATGAGCGCATAGTTCACTTGATGATAAGTGAATGCTGAATGCTATATCCCATAAACATCTACACTTGATACGTCCTCACCCCTGACGACTAAGAAAGAATGTAAGTACCACAGTTCGACGAACCAGAAAAAAGGGTATAAGGTTCTACACTCTACACTCACGAAGCACAGCTATTTAAGCTAATATTCTGTGAGAATGTGGTCCTTACCCAGCCGAGCCGACCCATTCGTGCTGCAACTATAATATGGCTGCACCTGCAGTGTTGGTTTACCTATGTTGCTACAAGAAAATTAATTTCAGTAGCCTTTAACGTTGCATGGCCCTACCAAGTTATTGGAATGTATACTAGCAACATAATTAATTTATCAACGGTATTAATTCAAAGCTATTTCGCTTGACCAACGTGTAAACACAACGCTTTCCCAATTAACTTAAATATTTAGGGTTATTATAAGCGGATACCTTCCAAGCTGCTCATAAATGGACGCTAATATTACGATATTAGCGTCCATTTATGGGCAGAGTACAAAGACCGACGAAATACATCATTATTATTAAATCATCTAAAGTAAATCAATGTTATGTCTATAGTTTGGAAGTACTAGGTATATAGGTTTGTCTTAACAGTATTGTTACTTTGATTTGTTATTCCCTTGTTTGAAATTGTAAAACCATTATCTTATGATATAGGTATAGGTGTGTGTATTTATAATAACTATTGTATGCATTATTGAACAGCGCCATCTGACGGTCACATTTTTAATAGAATAAAAGTGACAAACTGAACACGCAGTCCATCTGTTGGTAAATGAATGCCGTAGCCCATCGATTTTATTAGATTAAGAATTAAAATGCAGATGCATTGTCACCCCTGAGGACTAAGATGGAATATATCGTTTCCTGTAAAAAAATATCACCAGTTCTCTAAGCTCACCATTCAAAACATAGCAGCATTACGCTGCTATTTTACGCTGGCTTTCTATGAGAGCGTGGGTTTACCCTGGTCGAGCCGACCCACTCGTGCAACAACCACAATATGCCTCGCTGCTCTACCACGTATAAGCATCGTAAGAGCTCGTAATTAAGTTTTCAGTTAGATCGTATCAAGTAACGATGTTTCAAGTGTAGCTCTTAATTTATATATTATAAAAATACTAGAGCGTGAGCGTGCGAATTCGAAAAAACACTGAAGTGCACTTTTCTGACGTAGGTATTTCAAATAAATAATGTAGGATAAACTCACCGATCCGCTTAATCCGATCGTGTGGTCAGTACCTGTGAACAGGAATGGGTGTATGAAAACTCTGTAGGGAAAATGGTAACCATAATTATACATCTTTATATATAATAAAATTACGTGTCACATTGTTTGTTCGTTATATACTCCTGAACTACTATACACACTACGTGTAGTTTTTTCAACTTGAGAGATACCTACGAGTAGGGTAGTTTTTATCCCGATAAGTGTCCCTCAATAAGTTTTATTATGAATTTAAGGACAAAGGGTCGCTACAGAGGACAGAACAACGTCTACCTAGCCAGCTATTATATACGAAATTAAATCAATGACATTATCAATTTTATTTTAAGTGCTAATTTACCACGAAAAAAAAACTTAGTTAAACTTGATATACTTAAACAGAATACTGAAAGTTTATTTAATGAAACTGAAGTGAGGAATGAACTTAAAGTCCTACTACTACTGCTACAGCTACCGCAGCTCATTGACACCTGCAGCATCCTCAAATGAAGAAAGCTGCAGTTGAGTTGTCACCTCCGAAAACTAAGACGAAATTCTTCACATACTGTAATTGTGCTCTCTATACTCTTCAGATCGGGACACAGCAGTGCACTGCTCTTTGGTGGCACAAATAGAGTATAGTTATTCTCTTTAACGATGAAGGTCGGTCGGCGATGAAGGTCGGTGGGCGAAAGCCTTGATTGTGGTAGTGACGTGTACCGACAGGCGCGTTTGTGTGTGTAACTGCGGTTCGTTTGACTCGCTATTGTGACCAGCTGAGCGCTCCCGAGGCCTACGCATACTATCACAATGTCACACCTTAACCATGAAATAGAATAAGAGTGGTATTTCCAGACTCGCAAGCAAAAAATAACACAGAAAAGAAGTCTGAGATATAAGACATAATTGAAGACAAAACATAGATATTTCTATAATTCTAAAAAAATAAAATAGTCTATGTACCAGTATAAATAGAATGGTGTCTAATACTTTTTCTTCTTTCTAGTGTTTCATTTACCGTCGGTCAATGTTAGCCCATTAACGTGGAGTAAATAAATTAAAAAATAAATTATTATTACAAAACAAAGAACTAACAAATGTGAAAACGACTGCATTAATTTTTAAGTGACACACGACATGTTCGTTGCTTTAAGCAAACCCCTTAGAAACAGAAACGGAAACTTTTTTATTCAATATAGATTATAAAGAATACTAATTGAAAGTCACTTTTTTTAATTTACCACTGATTCGGTAAAAAACCACTGTCCCGGGAATAACCAGCATTAAAAACGGCGGGAATAAAAAAATAACAGCTTACAATCATGTATGTAACAATTAATACCACAACAAATTAGAAATAGCTTGGTAGCGATCACCCTTCCCAGGGGTTATTATTATCTATAAATTTCTTAATATTATAATATTCTTTTTATACAAACTTAGTTAAATAAAGTTTTGGATCTCAAGTCTTTTAGATTATAAATATCCTTCAGATTTAGAAAAATATATTACGCCTTTTTGTCGAGTAGAAAATAGTCTCCTACTTAAAATGTTTGAATTATATTTTAAGTTAATTTATGTCTGAAAGAAGATTTAGTATAGCTTAACGCGTTTTCTCTATTTTCCAACAAGCAATTATTAAAACACAACGTACTCGTATGTTCGAAATTTATCACCGCACCAAAAAAATTATGCCCAGGTACAAATAAAAATATTAAAAACCTTAGCATTAATATAACAGCATAACCACAATATAAGTACCATATTCGCTTGCACGTTGCGGAAGGGATTATCCGGAAAATACATAGACACCCCACAAAACCGGTTGCGGTCGGGCAAATCCGGTAATAACCGCTCGCAACCGGCCTGCAATCTCAATGGCACTTTGATGTTGCGAATTTCTGTATATTTTCAGTTTGAAAACTTTAAGTACGCTTGATAAGGACGATTGTGGAAAAGATTTAGCTTTAAAGTAAATTATTTTTGTTATATTTCGTTATTCTATTTTTTGTGACATTGGAGTTTCAAATTCACAAAAGGCTTGACATGAGAGGAATTCTAGCTGAGTGCGCAAATGAATTCGATTTCTGCCTATAGCAAAGAAATTATTAATTTTTAGGAAAATATTTTCATTCAACAGAGTTTTCCCTTTAATAATTAAAAATTATTAAACTGCTTCTTTATAGAATAGGGTGACAAACAAGCACACAGTACACCTAATGGTAAGTGGATTATGTGGCGCATAGACATCTACATTTATCCTCAATTAAGAATCAAAATGCAAACGCGTTGTCACCCGTGAGGGCTAAGATGAAATGCTTCGTTTCCAATAAAAAGGGTGTCCGGTTCTCTACACTCACCAGAAACACAGCAGCATGGACCTAAATTATATGTTAGTATTCTGTAAGAACGTGGTCCTTCCCCGATGGAGCCGACTCATTCGTGCTACAACTATAATATAGTTGCAACGTGGCTCTACCACGTAAAAAAGTGCTGTTGCCAGCCCGCCTCCCGAGCTCTGATAAATGGATGGGCAGCAGTATATTTCTGATTACAACTCAAAACGATAACAACACTACCGTTGTAGCAACTGTGCAATTCATCAGGCGATCTATGGGAGAGGTTTATGGCCAGCTGTGGGCTTTTGACAGACTAGAGGATAGTCTGTATACATTAAACGAATCTATGCCACAAGCACTGTAAGTTAATGATGTTTGTATCTTTAATTGGTATATATAGAACCTTTTGCTATCTATGATCTATCATAATTTAGTTGATGTTATAATAACATAACAGAAAAAATATATTTCATAATCTAGTCGTTGCTTGTCCACATTCATTTATTTTATTTATTTATTCACAAATTGCGTTACATGTGACTTAGAGACTAAACAAAACATGCAAGTTCTAACAATCACGTGCACCTCGAAAGGCGTAGCAATGA
The DNA here is from genome assembly GCA_036936625.1 of Parnassius smintheus behrii. Taxonomy (NCBI): domain Eukaryota; kingdom Metazoa; phylum Arthropoda; class Insecta; order Lepidoptera; family Papilionidae; genus Parnassius; species Parnassius smintheus. The sequence continues at coordinate 5,977,928 of JAUPFT010000024.1, forward strand.
ACAGGAGAGGGGCAGACACTTAAAAATTCTTTTCCTCAATGTATTCATTAATTGAATAACTTTTTTTAATAAGTATCTCTTTTAAAGATCTTATGAATTTATTAATATTTGTTTCGGCTTTTATGTATTCCGGCAATTTATTAAAAAATTTTATTGACATCGAGTAAGGACCTGTACTGTGTAACTTTAATTTAGATTTTGGTTGCAAAAGGTTATTCTTATAGCGAGGTAAGCGAGGTACGTTTTGTCGGGGCGCGTCTACGATTTTGGTGTAAAAACTTGGGTGTCTTTTTACAAATTTACATATTTCTAATAAGGCACGTTAATGTTAGAATTTTGAGACTTTGAAAGTGAGGTTTGCAGCTTTCTCTTTGTTTGATATTTGCAAGTACGCGTATACATTTTTTTTTTTGTAAAATAATCTTAAAAAATTCACCTAGTATATTATGTACAAAAACTTATAGCTTATGTTTAAATCCGTTTTGTCCATGTCCGAGTGGATTATGGTCCCAGCTGTAAACCAGTCCTGTGGTATCCTATAGAAAAATAACTTAGCCGTGATCCTTTTCGACATCTCACAACAGTTAATTATTTTTAACGTATAAGGTTTTCTATTCCTAATTTTGGGTGTTTGTTAAATAAATACGTAAACGTTGTTTTTTTCCTTTCTTCGTCATCATCGTTATCATCACCATTATTAGTTGTCACGTTTGGCAGGCGGGTTGGCAACTGCAGTTTTTTTCTGACACTGCTGGTTTCTTTCCCTCTGCGCCTCTCACGACACCCACGGGACGATATTGGGTAGTGGATATTCTTATACCACCAGTACGCGTCTTTTTCTCCATGTTTGTTTACAGAATTAGAGTGGCAAACGTACACACAGTCCATCTAATGGTAAGTGGATGCTGTAGCCCACAGGCATCCACATACATCTATCCTCGATTGAGAATTAAAACGTAAATGCGTTACCACTCCTGAGGGGTTAGATAGAATGCCTCATTTCCAGTAAAAAGGGTCTCCGGTTCACTACACTCAGCTCAAACACAGCAGTATTAAACTGCTATTTTACGCTGGTATACTGTGAGAGCGTGTTTCTACCCCGGTATAATATTAATTACAATGTAGTACATAATTTAAACATAATACTTTAGCCTTTTGTAAGAGCCCTTCGTCAAGCCTTTGTAGGATTAAAAGACTGCTAAATAATTTAAACCACAATTCGCGTTATAAAATTGGCAAGCCTGAATAATAAAACGCGGTAGAATAATCAGGCGTACGGCAAGTTATCCGGACAATTTTTTTCCGATTAAAAACTAAATCGGATTAATTTTTTACATCGCATCCCTAACTTAGCTGAGTAGGGAATTAAAAATATTAACCGGGTAGTACGGTAGCTAATAAGGCTGTTTACACACGAGTTTTTTACTCGATCAAACAGCCTATACGATACAACAATGTTCTTTTGATGTATGATAATCAAGGATGCATTGAATGTGGGACTACGTACAGTGGATTTTAACCTACTTGAGCTTTTTTTTTAACAGTATTACAGCAAAGGATGATGAATTTAATTCGCTTTTTATATTCAATAGATTTTTAGAGTATACATAAAAGCTTGCTTATGTATACTCTAAAAAGAGTTTCATAATTGTTTGGCTTTATGATTCTGTACAGGCTGTTTCTTAGATATGTTTTTTTTAGAATAAAATCATTTGTACCTATTTAATATAAATTACACGTAATTCTTATTTTGTAAGTAGTTTATACAACACATGTTTATAATGTATAGTTTAACTTGAAAAAAAAGTCCCGCTGAGTTTCTTGCTGGTTATTTCCAGAATAGAGTTTTTGGTAATTTTATACTATCGCGGTCCCTTCGTTTTTTGGCTCTAGAAAATCGAAAAATCATCCAATGTCGATTTTTTTTAATCTTCGTTTTTATGGCGGATTTGTGAAAAAAAATATATGGAAAATATATCTCACCTGAAGATTTCATATAGTTTTATGACTTTAAATGTGATCATAAACGCACTTCTTCGAATATAATCGTTCATAACTTTTTTGAAAAGCATTAAACTAAGTTTATATACTTAGCCAAAAAAACGAGGTGACTGCGGAAGTATAAAATTACCGAGTTTTCTTCCGAACCGAAAGTAAAAAAAAACTTTCGTTAGGTGTTGTAATTAATAATCTATAAGTATTAAAAAGAAACCTATTATATTCTATTCCATTTTTCATTTTTCAATTTATTGTATTAAGGTGTTAATATAGTAATACAATAATTAAGTTGGTGCGGCAGACGTTGTCTGCTCTTCCCGATAGGTGGCGTGATGTGTCTCACTCCGTATTCAATCCGGAGCGTTACTGTGTAAATATGTATAAAATTGATTAATATTTCCATCACATTGCTACAAATCGGATCCAGATTATGGTATTTTCTACTATATATTTTGGCACTAAAACCACAAAATATTGGGAATATAAGTAATTTTGGTCCATAAATATATAATTTGTTAATAACATGAATACAGTGCCACCTATCGGATCCTAACACAGTTACGAAAGATTTGTTTCGACAAAATAAATACATATTTCGTGAATATGACTTAAATATGTCAAATCGTTTAGAAGTTACATGATTACTAACATTATTATATTAAAAATATTGAAAAGGAAAGCCAAAGAATAAAGAAAGATATGGAAATTTGGTCGAGCACGTAGATGAGTGTGTATACTTGGGGTGCGTATTTAGCAGGTATGGGATATATCATAAGGATATAAGACGAATGCAGGAAATAGAGTAAATGGGGCTCTTTACTCTGTTATCGAAAGTCTGGCAATTCACATTGCTGTGTTAGTTCTTACTTTAACGAATGGTAGTGAAAGTTGGATGTGGCAGAAAAAGCACGAGAGTAGAATAAACGCAGTAGGAATGCTGTCGTTAAGGAGTATGTTAGGGCTGAATCTGAGTGACAGGGTGAGTAACTGAGTGATAAAAGAAGAGTGAGGTTTGCAAGATGATGCTGTGACCAGGATTAAGAAAGGAATGCTTCGTTGGTTTGGTCATTTAAAAAGAATGAATGAGGAAAGAGTGACAAAGCAAATACATATAAGTGAATGGAAGAGTCGGAAAGGGACTCCTAGGCGAAATTTTATCGACGAAATTGGTGATATATTGAATATGGGCCAAATTAAGAGTATCCTTAACCGACGAGCATGTATGCGTGTGTCAGGATCGTGCCAAATGGAAGTCTGTAGAGACTACAAACAGCTTACCCCTCTGAGTGACAAGCGTGAGTATTTATGTGACGTTATGAAAAGTAAAGCTGATGACAATTTCAAATCTTTTACTCACCTACTAATACCAAATATGCGTTATCACCCCCGAGGTTTAGCCCGTTACTAGTATTCTAATAAATAATTATAAATTATATCTTCCATCTAACCTCAAGGGTGAGAACGCGTCTGCATTTTGATTCTTTATCGAGGATAGAAGTCTATGGGTCACAGCACTTACCGTTTTCTATAAAAATACAACTGTTTCTACGTAATAATAAAATAGTACCTACTCGTAATGAACAATTACGCAGGTAGTAGATGGTTTCCATTTCGACCTCGTAACTTCAAGAACCCGCTTTTTACAAGTTTATGACGCATTTATTCCGCTGTAATTCGCGCAATTTAATTTATTCACGGCATTAAGGATTCATGAGTGCCTCTTTGGGAATATTATAGTGTTTTTCAATCTAAAGTTGAGGGTTTTACGGTTGAACCATGAGAGCTCACCAAACGTATAAGTATCTACATACATAAAAGTACATGATGACCGTAAAGTATATGATCATCCGGTTAATATGGTCACATTCTTATAAATCAAAACCTTATAGCCTTGTTTGCATAGATGGTTCTGTGATACGATAACTCTTCATCAGTCAATAAAATAGTAAAAGGTCAAAAGGCGCTGCTTTATCGACGCCATTTTGACAGTTGACATTATAGTGAATATTTTAGTAGATTTTAGCATTGAGTTATAATGTACTACGTACGTAGTACATATAACTCAATGGATTTTAGTATTGTGCTGTGTAGTTAGTTTTTTTTAAGTTGATTTTTCGAAGTGTTCCTAATTATTGCCAAGGCTCATTTGCTATTGTTTTTTAAATATATTAGTTAGAGTATATCGTTTTGTTTTTTTGTCTCTGTCCTCCGCTTAGTTTAAGGTTTAAGGTGACCCTATTACCCTCACGTACCTTATTCTCCAATGCTTGAGACTTAAGTGGTGATAGTCACATATTCAAAGATGGGGAAGTGTTAAAAGCTTACTGTTACAGCCTCTCAAGATTTCATGGGTTCATAGGAGGGACAGGTTACAGCCCGTCAAGAGTTCATAGGAGGGACATGTTACAGCCTGTCAAGAGTTCATGGGTTCATAGGAGGGACATGTTAAGTACAGCCTGTCAAGAGTTCATAGGTTCATAGGATGGACATGTTACAGCCTGTCAAGAGTTCATGGGTTCATAGGAGGGACATGTTAAGTACAGCCTGTCAAGAGTTCATAGGTTCATAGGATGGACATGTTACAGCCTGTCAAGAGTTCATAGGTTCATAGGAGGGACATTTGCCATAGTTGTCACTTGGCAAGCGTATTGGCAACCGCAGAGTGTTTTATTGCCAGTAGCGTCTTTCCATCTTCTGCTTTCTATCCATCCACAAACATCGAATCCTAAAATGTACCACTCCTAGTCCTAGCACAACTTTATGTTATATACAGGTGACCTTTTTAGCGTCTGAAAAAAAAATAGGTTGTGACATGTGAACGGAGTAGAAGCCTATGGCACTGATATTTAACAAAAAATAAAAAATAAACTAAATAAATAAATTAATTAAAATATTATATCAAAATTCAAATCATATCCCCCCTACTTTACGAACGGCAATAAAACAATAAATTTAGTTTACATCTTTGACCTTGTCAATTCGCAGGGTCACAGGCTAGGGTTATATTTAGGATTAAATCTTAGCTTTTTGAAATATGCAACGCAGGAAAATCTTAAGTCACAAACATTTCACTTTTCTCCTTAAAAAATTCCCTGGTAAATTATCCTAGACCCGGAACAATAAAAAGTTTCGTACAATAGGTACAGGAAAATAATACATAAGCCCTTTGGTTCAGTTAGAGAAGCAAACTCCCAGAAATATGTTGTAATTGGACTGTGGCTTGTGACATAATGTAGACTTAACAATTTAAGAGAAAACAAATCTCTGCCAGGAAATTGAAATCACTCGGAACGCAGTTTCAACCGGTTCAATTCAAACTGCCTCGAACTACTTTAAACGAGGCAAAAGCGTAGTGCTTTCGTTAAGTCTCTAGGGGTCGTAAAAATTCAGTAAAATTTTTCTAAAACCTGTCGCCAATTACCGGTTTCAAATTGTGGAGTCTGTTGAAACTTTTATTTAATTAAGCGCAGAATTTGAATGGATTTTCCGGTCAATTTGCTACGACTAGAGTAAAATTCACCACCTCCAGTTATTAATCGGTTGATTGGTCTAGAAATTTCTATTGAACTGATTTTTAAACTTTGCAGAAATGCTAGGTAAATTAAAAAGACAATCAGCACTTATGTCATAAGCGCAATCTAGTGGAATACTTTCCTATTAAGGGGAAATATAATCTCAAATGGCTTAGTAAGATCCTTAGTTATGCCGAAAATATTGCAGCTTTAATTTTGAAATAAATATATGGTAAAGTTGAGGATCAATGTTAAGGATTATGTTAGACGAAAACACGATTTCGTAAAATTTTCTCGATAGAAAAAAATCCAAAGTTACCTCCAAAATAAACAATAAACCGCTGTTATTCGTAAAATACTTTAAATAAGATCATGAAATTTTGCATACTAACTGAACTAACTATAAAGCAGTGCTTATGTTATTTACTTTTTTTTAAATACCATTATTTTCACTGTAAAAAGAAATTACCTAAACTATCGGGGCGTAAGCTTGATTCCTGTCGCCCCGTTAGTATCGCTCCGGCGCGGCGTTTGAAGGGAGACGTGTCGCTTACGATCAGAATACACATTACGCAACAGGACGACGTAAAATTAAAATGGGAAATAACCGTAATAAAAATAAGAAGCGACTGGCTTGGCGTTAAGAAACAGGCATAAATATGAACGAAATAAGAGTCTAACGACCTTTCTACTTACAGTATTAGTGATTACAAACATGTCGGTACATAGCATACAACGCGCGGGCAAGTGGGGACGAAATTAGAATTTGAGCTGACTTACTCTATCCCCTTAATATGGCTAGCGCTTTTAAATGTTGTACCTTCATTTTTATTGATTTTCTTGGATTTTACCGACGCTAGACTTTAGGCAGTGAAAACTTAGTAACTTTGGTCTTTCTTTCGTTATTTTAGAGTACCCGGTTGACCGAGCTTTGCTCGGTATTTTTCGCTCGGTTTTTTTTTAATTCGTGTGTTTTGGAAATTATATTAAGATACAAACTACATACTGATGAAATATGAATAATATTTTTTGATCTTAGCGACATAATAGAAAAAACTGAATTGGTTATTTGAATAAAAAATCATGAGTGCAATTAGTTTAATTTAAATTTTCGTGTTTTTAAAAAATACTAAAAAAAGGGCTCGAAAAAATAGATTTTCTCGAAAAAGAAAGGAACTTGAAAAAAAAATAAACTTAAAAAAAAAACAGTTGGTCGGTCGGTCTGGGCTCGAACCCGGGTTTTACGATACTGTGACCGCCTATTATACCAATTAAGCTATTTATAATCATTGACAATCTGTCAAAATTTACCTTCTTATTCTAACGATATTGTAGCAGTTTTTCATTGCCTAAAAACACGGACAAAAAGACCTTTTCTAAAAATAAATCCTAGCTAGATCGATTTATTATCCCCGAAACTCCGTGGACACTAAATTTTATGAAAATCGTTGGAGCCGTTTCCGAGATCCCGATTATATATTTATATATATACAAGAATTGCTCGTTTAATAGTATAGGATTCCTTCGTAAGAAATAATTTAAGAATAAGTATATAACATAAAATTGTTAGGTTTTTTATAGGATAAGGTGACAAACGAGCACACAGTCCACATGATGGTAAATGGTTGCTGTGGCCCATAGACATCTACATCTATCCTCGATTACAAATCAAAATGCAGATGCGTTGTCTCCCGTGAGGACTAAGATAGAATGCCTCGTTTCCACTAAAATTGTCTCCGGTTCTCTACACTCACCATACGAAATACAGCAGCATTAAGATACTATTTCACGCTGGTATTCTGTGAGAGCAAGGTCCTTCCCCGGTCGAGCCGACCCATTCGTGATTCGTGCTACAACTGTACTTCTAAGAAACTGCAGCATGGCTCTACCACGTACAAAACCTATTATAATTCATTAGCTTTTATTATAATATGTTACGTATTTTCATTATAAAGTGTATTTTATAAGTCTTGGCTAAGCACCTAACACTAGTTATCCGTACTGGGTAAAGAATTAGGATCTTCGGCAAAAAGATTAGGTATGAAAAAATACATTTATAATGTTATGTGTTACTAATGTCATAGTGAAAACAATTCTAATTGCTAGCAAGAAAGAAAGATTTTTGTATGTATCATATAGGCACAGTATACGTAATAATTTTTAACTACAAAGTGTGATGAAACAAGTTTTTTTTTAATAATATACCTACCACGCTTCTATCATATTCTTACATTGTCATCCGAATATGTGCTATATTGAAAATTTTAAGGTTCCAGCTCAACGAGACGAGCAGAATAGCTCAGACCGACAGACAGACAGTCAAACAAAATAAAAACGTGGTAAAGAGAGCATGCAGTCAACCTGAATCAGTTTTGGATCAAATCACATTTGGATTTTGATTTTTGATATGGATATAGGTAGAACTTCGTCCTTTCTACACTCCATAACTTCGTCGTTGATACAAAAATAAAGTGTTTTTAATAGATTTGTTGATTTTAGTGTATTTGCAGTGCGGTTATATATAATGGTATTAAATATCACTGATTGTGTCAATAATTCAAACTTCTTTCATAGTTAATATCAATTTTTGAATATAATAATTTTTTTTATAACCACGCACACAGCCCGGCTAGCTCAGTCGGTAGAGCATGAGACTCTTAATCTCAGGGTCGTGGGTTCGAGCCCCACGTTGGGCGCGCAGTATTTTTGTTACAGTTGCCCATGCAGAGATCAAGGAAATATTTGGTGTGAAATTTTGTTGTTAATTATTATGCAATTTGTAAACAAATAATTTTAAACCTTTATATTTCGACTAATTAGTGTCTCGCGTGCCGTCTATTATTTATTCTACGGTGCAGTCGGGATGCATTATACTCTTAGACCAAGCTTGGACCCTAAGAGTGCACTGCATCCCGACTGCAGAATAGAATAAGAGTGTACTTGATCATAAACTAGGTAGAAAGAAACAATAATAAAAGGTATATACAACCAGGCCAACTCATTTTTAATACCAGGCCAACTCATTTATCGTTTTTATAATTAAAGGTATATACAACCAGGCCAACTCATTTTTAATACCAGGCCAACTCATTTATCGTTTTTATAATTTCGGCTTGAACAATGAACCCTACCGACAGAAGCTATCAATGTCACGTTTTTGACGTGCTTCAGGAGGAAGAAAGTGTACTTCTTTACAAGGAAGTGCAGATTAAGCTAATAAAAATTAATTCAAATAAATTATTTAAAAGAATACATCCGTGATTTTTATAATTTAGAATGAAATATCCGTAATTTATGTTACTTAAATAAAAAAGTACATTAAATAATTACCTTTAGTATTACAGAAACTGTACAAAAATTTTGCTGACATCGGTAATAGGGGGCGTAGCTCAGATGGTAGAGCGCTCGCTTAGCATGCGAGAGGTACCGGGATCGATACCCGGCGCCTCCAACTTTTTTTGTCTGGTTTGTTGTTTTTCATTCGTTGTATTTTTATCCAATTCGTTTTTATTTAGAATGTTTTTGCCATTACAATTTAATATTTTCAGAGATATTTCTAGTTATATTTTATTCTAACTAAAGTGCATTCGGTCGTTACTAATGTACTGAAGCGATTTTTATTTATTCAGTATTCAATACAAATATGCATAAATTCGCCGAGAAAATGCACCTCAAATCACTCAGGTGTAAAGTTTCGATAAATAAAATGCATTTATTTGATTGTATGTCTTTAAATTTCACATCGCCCGTGAAGCTACTACTACTACTATCGGGCTATGTACCTTGAATGTGGTATTAGATACAGTACAACTTAAAGCCACTTCTTTACATTTACGTGATTATAATCTATACATATGAATAAAATTGAAGTCATAAATAATCATTTTAAAAATTGTATTTACCTGTTTTTCTGCCTGTTCTGTGTAATGAAACTTCACAAACAGATACAGTGTAATGCCAGAATGACCCAGACTATATTATGGAGTGTAAAAGTAAGGAGAACCAACTCCCATAGTAGAATATGTAGTTGAAAAAGTGGTCATCTGTAAGCAGTAAATAACAGTTCAAAAACTCTCCACAACAGCGCTGGAGTAGCTACTGGGATGTAATGAACTTAGCAGTTGCGACGGTTTGAAGTGTGCTGCTAAACTGCTCGGTAGCTCTAAAATAATTTTATTTAGTATATATAACTCTAACTCTCTACTACTACTACTCGAAAAAGTCCTCTATCCCACTAATGTTTTTCGGTGCGCTCTTTATTTAAACCACCTTACACCTTATTTAAGTTGTTACCTTATTGGACACTTTTTAATACACAGTCTGTACTCCTTACTTCTACACTCTTCTACACTCCATAGACTATATATTAGTCGATAAACATGAACATTAAAAAAAAAACGAAAAATTATTAAAACGGTTTTCGATTATTTTCTTAAATCCAATTAACGCCACATTAACTGATCCTACCAAGGCGAAGTCAGGTTCGAGGCGCTAGTATTTAATACAAACATGGAATAAGTATTATAGGCTATTCTTACCCTTACGTTTTGTTATTTGTTACGAATATCTTCTTTTTACTGGGAACTCCTAGAGAGACGAACGTTTAGTGAATAACTCCTGGCCAGCCCTGTGAGTTCCCAACATAGGACTGGCCAGCACAATAGATTAGACAGTCCTTAATGGTTACACTCACTAAAAGGCGTTTTCCATTAACCCCATTGAATAAAACTATTTTTACCGATTTTATCGCGTTTAATTAACTTACGTTTAACTTATTTTTAATTCCCGACGTTTCGGGTGCTTTACATGGGGGAGGACTTAGATGTTTGACGTTCCAAAGTCATAGTTAGCCCGGCTATCTTCAATTTTTGAATACCTATTAATTTTTGGTCCGATCTATACCATGGGTGAAACGTCGGAAATTAAAAATAAGTTAATAAAATCCATAAAAATAGTTTTATTCAGTGTGTAGTGTACGCGTAAATGTAAGAAATCATAATTATCACCATTTCAAAGACATTGAAATGGAGATAATTTACATAGATGTTTGTTGTACAGTAAAGGTTTTTGATATCAAAAGGCAACCACAATCCTAGTGAACCGAGCTTAAATAGAGACAAAGAGCACGCCGAACTTAACTTTAATCTACAGTCGCCATAACTAAAGTTTGACCTAAACTTCGTCTTCTATCGCCTATATATTCTGGCATAAATTCCAAATTCGGCAGCTTCGCACCGGGTACGTCGCGTCGTAGGAAACGAGGAAAACTATGCAAACAGAGACGGTACACATAGTTTGTCTTAGAATTTTGTAAACAGCGCCATCTAGAGGCGGGTAGTTGAAATAGCTGGTATAAAAGACATTTATGAATTATTGCCCATAATTTATATGCTCATCTAATAAGTACTTGATCGACTATAAAGATAGTTAAATAATATGTTCAAATATTCGCGTCATATCAAATATTATATATGGTAGTAAAAGTAAAGTTAAGCTATAGTACAGTAGTATAGTATGTTCGATGGTTGTGATGGATAATCAATGTGGGCTAATAATCTTCTGTTCACCAGATGTCGCTATTGCGACTGAGTTGAAGTTTTGTATATGTATTTCTAATCTAAGTAAAATAAAATATGTTATATTACAGAAAGAAACATTAACCCTTACATTTTCCTAATAATAACTTCCCCGCTATTTAATTTGTCAAATATTACACCCCTGGTGGCATCCCGCATCTTGGATCTCGTCCTGGATGCTCTTACAAGTCCGTTGCGCTGCTCTAGTGCCTGTGGGAGAACTTCACATCATGACTTTAATTTTTTTTCCTCGTGCAGGTTTATAACGATATTTTTCTTCGACGTCGAGCAAGCAGTAAATCAGCACTAGTTGCAATTAGCAATTGACATTGGTGCCGGCGGTGATCGAACCCAGGTAACTCGAGTTCTGGGAAATTTAGGGCGAGCGCTTATCTTTGTTCCAGTAAAAAGGGTCTCCGGTTCTCTGCACTCAGCATACGAAACACAGCAGCATTAAGCTGCTATTTTACGTTGGTATTCTGACAGAGCGTGGTCTCGGTCGAGCCGATCCATTCGTGCTACTGCCATGACAAAGTTGCACCGTGGCTTTACCACGTAGAAAAAACTATGACGTCATTACACTATATTTCCATACAATCTCCATAGGAATGTTTGTTTTGATAACTCTTAAAAAGTACATATTTCATGACCTTGAAGCGTCAAATACCCAATTACGACTACATGGCTATAGTTTGAACGTCGGATCGCCTGAGTCCGTTGAAGCTACGAAAGCGTGGCTTATAAACGCAAACATCACCGAAAAGCTACATAATATTATGTATAATAAAAAAAGTTAACGATTGCGGAGAAAAAAAAAAACAAAGTGAGCGATTTAAAATTCATTACGAGGATTTGTTAAAGTTTTTGTTTTAAATTATCTAACAAATAAATTATAACCTGGCTTATTAGAAAAGTTAAGCAATGATTATATAAAAAAAGTCTACATTGTTTTTTATCATATGAATAATTTATATCTGTTGATTAAAAAGTCGATCGTAAGAGTATTATAAAATAAATAATATTATAAAATGAATTGTCAAAATAAATACTTCATTTAATTACCTTACCATCACTTTCGAGTAAATGAAAATCTCAATAGAAATTGTTTTCTCAAGTCTTTGACAGATAATCTATACCCTTGCTTTGTTACTCACACGTCGATAATACGCCAAAGCGTAACCTATTGCACGATGGCATTTAGTTATTAGGAGCGTAATTTTGGCGCTAACCTTTGTCGGGGAGGCTTGACATTTGGAGAGAAATGCCGGCGCAAATATGTCCCCAGTGTCCTGTTATGAAATAGCAACGGCATTTTAAAAATACGTGTAAAATGAATGACGAAAGATAGCTTATATTTGAATTTGTTAAATTCAGTTGAATGTAACGACCGTTTTACAAAGAGCGTTTCTTTAGTAACATTTTACTCGTATCTCACTGGCTGTTATCGTGAAACATGGTTGTGTTGACTTACTTGCCCCTTAAAGATCATATCAATCGAAATACTTTTTGTGAGCTCTCTAAATGAAATATTTTCTATAGAATTTGTTTGGGACTGTATTCCTAATATTAAATTACATTACACTATCTTGAAGGCAAATAAAACTCTATTTTATATAGTATTAAATCATCATCATCATTACGGCCTTGTTCAGTGTCCATTGCTGAGCGTAGACCGCCCCGAAGGAACGCCACAAAGCACGGTCCGTAATTAGCTGCATCCATCGGCTTCCTGCATCTTTTACTCCATCCAGTGATGTATTTACACTGGGGCACTGGAGTCTAGTGCCATAATTGTAGCATATTTTTTTAACTTTCTGCTAAGAAAATCAATGATTTTCAAAAATTTGGAAGTTATTGGTTTGATGCAGATTTTTAAAAAATCCAATTCTTATTGGATCATTAAGTTTCGAAGTCTAGTATACAGTCCATAAGTTTTTTTGATTAACTTTTAATGTAGTTATTCAAAAAATTAAATACTCTCCTTTTTCAATAAATAGTTGTTGAATACCTGTCGTTTAACCTAACTTTGGTAAGACATGCAGGAAGTCGATGGATGCAGGTGGCTCAGGACTGTGCTTTGTGGCATACCTTGGGGATGGTCTATGTTCATCAGTGGACTTGTGGAGGGCTGTAACGATGATGATGATGATGAATCTAATTTTTACTCAGTTAATGGATGTATTGGTGGGTGGTATTTTTCAAGAAGCCCCAGGGCGGCACTTAAGGTACATCCGGCCCTGACCTCTCACTAGCGGGGGCCGCTCTACACCTCGCTTACCAGTACAGGGATGTCATTTAACAACCTTTGTTAACCATCGGTAGTCAGTTCCTCAAGCATATGGCCGGCCTATTGCCACTTCAGCTTACTAATCCGTTCGTGTTTTCGGATGTTCTCAAGAATGTTTGTATCTGCAGTTTTGGCTCCGATTATAATTTACTACAGTCTTATACAACCCCTTAAAATTAATGTATTATGGAGGGTCCGACAAACAAAGGAAGAAATACGGACCGCTGTGTACTTTTCAAATGAAACAAAAATACACCCAAAACCTCAACTTATTGCAAGAACAACTCACGTATACATATGCATTTAACCCATTTGAAAACAGTAACATACTTTTAGATGTAAATGTGTGCGTCTAGCGGTGAACTTTCATAGGCCGTTAAAGAAAGAACATGTTTAACAGCTGAGCATGGTTTCTTCGGCACTGGATTTCTTTACTCATGTATTGGAAGTGCATGCATCGCTACGTCTCCTTTTCTTTTTTGGTCTGAGTATGAATGTGATTTTAAGTGTTCGAAAATTATTTTATTAATTTCATCTGTTGTGCTTTTAGACATCTTGATGCCTTAACAAATAAAGCTCAAGTGACCCCTGTCAGAAACAATGGCCGCCAACAATGACCTAAGAGCCCACCGCTTTTTAATTTGGCCAAATCTTCGCGAAACATTAATTAAAGTCTTTTTTTATTCCTCTTTTTGTCCTTTATTTGTTTGTGGTTAATGAGTTTTTAAGTGGAAATCTTATTTATAACCTCCATTTTTGCGTCAAGATAAATATTAGATTTGTGATGTTGGTAATGGAATGGAGGAAAGCGCGGTAAAATGGCAGCGGATTGTTCTCTCAACACTGACCTCTATATATACACTAGTATATATAGAGGTCGGTGTCTGTCACGCATTCTAATAAGACGTTTTGTTTAGAATACGTAAATGAAAAATATAGTTTATTCTATAGATAAGACAAATTAAAAAATGGGCCTTGTAATGTCCGTGTAGGAATATCTACAACCCTATATCGCTTTGTTTGATGAATAAAGTGTTGATGTCTATTGGATAACAGCATCCATTTACCATCAGTTGGAGACCGTGTTAGTAGAACTCGTAATGAATGAAATAAAAACTATAAACCAACTTAAACAAGTAATCTTTTAAGTCGGTTTTTAATTTAATAACTTCTGAAGCCGTGGTTTTAATTATTCGATATCTTCTGTTTTTTTTGATGAATTTTTTTTCCCACTTTTTTGTTTTAAAGTCGGTCTTTACTTGTATTTCAACTTCTAATTAAAACATAATCCTCTATGAATCTATAAGATAGGGGCAGATATATTTTGAGTGAACTTGTAATTATATGTTTTTATGAAATAAGGGTGACAAACGAGCACACATTCCACTTAATGATATATGGATGCTGTGGCCTGTAGAGTAGACATCTTCATCTATCCTCGATTAAGAATAAAATAATTGCAGATGCGTTGTCACCCCTGAGGGCTAAGATGGCTCATTTCTAGCACAAAAGGTCTTCGGTTTTCTGCACTCACCATACAAAACACAGCTGTATTAATTGAATAAAAGTGCTGGAAAGCACCCGAAACGTCGGGTATAAAAATAAAATAAATTAAACGTGATAAAATCCGTAAAAGTAGTTTTATTCATTGTGTAGTGTTCGCATAATTATAAGAAATCATTGCAGCTGTATTAAGCTACTATTTTACACTGGTATTCTGTAAGAGCGTGGTCCTTACCCAGTCGAGCCGAAACATTCGTGCCACAACCCTAATATAGCTGTAGTATGGCTTTAACATGTGTAACATTTAGTTGAAACAAGGCTTGATGATAATCTATTGTTAAACATCGAAGTTTCGCGAAAAAATGTTATTAATAACTACACAAATAATCGTCTCGTGTAGCTCCCTTTTTATGTACCAAGCTACAAAGCACCGCCATTGTAGTCTTTTCAAATCAGGCAACGGTAGAAATTCCTTTATTAAATTCGTAAGTAAAGAAATCGTTTCCCCAAAATTTATACAACAATTGTTATAGCAGAGATATTTATATTAAAAGCCTCTTTGCATTGCGGTCGTATCATTTGAAATCTGTGAATCCCTTCGATCCTACGCTGAATTAATTCAATTGATAGAACATCAATCATGTTAAGGTACCTGCAGACGAAACAACGTATGGACGGTTAAAAACGCCGTAAAGTTTGCAGAATAAAACCTTTTTTCTCAAATGAATTAAATCAATTGAAAAATCATTAACCATTTAAAATAATCTATGAACGATGCATAAATCGCTAAACGCGATTCAACGGTCGAATAGCGTTGTAAAAGTTTATTTGCGTTATTTAATTAACGGTTTTTTTTTCACAACAATAGCCCACCAAGAGAATAACTTATCTGCGTTAATCAATTGTGCTTTTCATTTACCTGCGAGAAATATCTGCCCCTTTCCGCGGATGTGGGGGGAAGGTGGGGTTGTGTAGTCGGAGGCGGATCTACTCCCGCAGTTCGCTTGTTTGGCGTTTCAGATAAGGAGGCGCAAAATTTCTTTACGTCTTACATCCATTATTATATTCGAAGATTGGTCACGTTTATAAGTAAATTGTGAATTTTGTAACAATTTACCTGAGGGTATATAGTATAACGCATTTCGTATGATGTAATTTGTAATGATAGTATATAAATCTTTATGGTAACACTATCAATTAAATTTCTAGCTAATATAATACGTCGTTGTAATACACGAAAATATTTACAGTTTTTTTTATTTAGTTTTTTAAATTATTCTTAAGCGTATTATATATATATATATATATATATATATATATATATATATATATATATATATATATATATATATATATATATATATATATATATATATTTTAAATCGGTTTTTAATTTAATAGCTTCTGAAGCCGTGGCTTTAATTATTCCATATCTTATGTTTTTATATATATTAAATACATCTTCATTCAATTTTGGAAAGTCATCATTTGTCAAAAAGGCACGTATGTCAATTCACAATGCTGTGTCAGAAGATGCTCAAGAGTAGAACAAATACAGTAGCAATGCGGTAAATAAGAAGTATGTTAGGGCTTGGAATAACCCTTGGCGATAGAGTGAGAAAGTGTGTGATAAGAGAAAAGTATGGTGTGGAAGGAAATGTTGTAACCAGAATTAAAAAAAAAGAATGTGGTGTTATGGATACGTAGAAAGAATGAATGAAGAAAGACTGACAAAGCGAATTTATGCTGCAAATGTGAGTGGAAAGATTCGCGCGAGACAGAAGTTTATTAATCAAAATGGCGATATATTGTAGATGGGCCAAGTTTGGAGTACCTTTAACGTATGTACATTTTATGCATATAAAAAAGTGACGAAATTGTGCACAGATCGTGCAAAATGGAAGTTCGTAGTCCCTGCCTACCCCTCTGAGTGACAAGCGTAACTTTCTTATAATATATACTTATTCTTTTTCTGTTATTTTTTATGTTTTTATTGATATTAATAAGCCTCTATCTATTGATTTAAAGTTTTTTTTTTTAATTTATTCGTTGGTAGAGTGACATAGGTAACCCTGTACATACGTTTTAGTGTTGTAATAGCACTGCTCATATCGAAGCTGCCAGATTTGACAGCAAAATGGATTGAATGAATGATAAATTACCGTATTGGATATTTTGACTGTAAACACTCGGAACTATTAGCGTCCGTCAATTTATGCAGTTTAGTAATATACGAGTACGTGAGCGTTTAAATACGTGGTAGAGCCACGGTGCAATATAGAATTGGATATAATAGAATATATATTTTATTCAACATTGTTTACATGTAATTCTCACTGAAAGTCATTTTTTAATTTACAACTAGTCCGGAAAAAAAAAATTGTGTCCTGGGAGGAACTAAAGTAAAGTAAATTATATAGTAAGAAAGATTGTACAAACTATTTATAAAATTTATTTTAAAAACAGTCCCAGCTGTTTCGACCAAGCTGTAGCGACCACCCATGGGTTATTATCAACCATGTTATATTATGGTTAAAAAACCGGAGATCCTTTTCTTATTGTTAGAGTTTATATAATTAAATCTTACAAATAACTCTTCATCAGCGTTTATACGAAGTTTCATGCATTTGAACTAATTTGCGAAATTCTTTTTCCGATCCGCCTCAGACCACTCTTCTGCGGCCTGTCTGCACACCGCTAGCGCATCTATAATGAAAACTCACATGGTGCCAAATCAGTGCTGTGGGAAGTGTTACCCAAAAGCTTACTTAGTGTACTGTCCAGGAAGTCTCTCATTACGACAGTTAAAGTAACAGTCTATATGCGTCCCACTGATGGGCACAGGCCTCCTCTCAGAAATGAGAGGTTTTTGGGGCAAAGAAATGTCCACCGCGCTGCCTTAATATGTCTTGGCGACCTTGATATGCTTCGAAATTTTTTTTCTTATCTCTCAAATATGCGGGTTTCCTCACAAAGTTTTCTTTCACCGCTGAGATAAGTGATGAGTGCTTTATTCTTGTTCAGCCGCTTGTTGTTCACAGCAGTATACACTTCTTGCAAGCTTTTGGTATACCATTTTCTAGTGATGCCACATTTTTTATAGGATAAGGGTGACAAACGAGCACACAGTTCACCAGATGGTAAGTGGATGCTGTGGCTTATAGGCATCTACGTTTATCCTCAAATAAGAATCAAAATGCAGGTGGTTGTCATCCCTAAGTACTGAGATGGAAAGCTCGTTTAAAGGTAAAAGGGTTCCCGGTTCGATTTCACAAAGAAATTGACACGAGGTACTCCGTTAAAATGAAAACTAGCAATCTAACTCTTCCCAGCGCTTCTGATCGCCATTGATTTATTTTGAAATAACCAAATTATCGACTGGCATTTACTTTCTAAGCCGTATTCCTAAATCCAAGAATCAGCCATATAAGAATGTCGTAAACTCACCGAGACGAGCCTACTTCAAATTTAGTAATCATGTTACGGCTCCATAATTGAATAAGCTTTTGTTAAGTCAGTACGCTTCACCATCTTCGAATGCATCACAACTTACCATCACGTGGGATTTTAGTTAAGCGCTGGCAAATAATTTAAAAAAAAACATGCCTACTTCCAAGCATCGATGAGTTAGTGCGAAACTATCCCGTTCACGCGAACGTGTTTGTGTAAAACACCGATCCAATCTGCAATACGTTCTGAAACTCTTCGTATTATCTTTAATAATTTTTGTCACTAATAGCAGGTATTTTTTTCGTCAAGGCCGTCAAAGGTGGACCACTTCTATTTTTATCTGTCAAAGTTAGTCGACCGTGCTGAATTTTGTTATAGCAGTGGTACACGGTTGGTTTAGAAGGCCCTTTATCAATAAATGTCATTTGAAGTATATCGGTTCGTCCGGTTTGAGACGACATTTGAAATGGTAAAAAATCATCGCGCAAAAATGTTCTCGACGCGGATACATTTTTCAATGTAACACGATATTTCAATTAAGCGCGCAAAAAAATGTAGAGGTAAATTTGAAAATGGAATATTGGTTTTAAAATTATGCTTTTCTCTAAAATAAAAACTAGTAGTTTGATGTTTTCAGTGTAATTTCGTTTCATTTTCAATTTGGTAGTTTGGTATGACGTGAACATGTTGCCAACCGATACCGCAAACGTCGATAATGCCGACAATATCGATAAGCATTTCGGTTTTGGTCATCATTACTCATTGCCAAAGTCAGCTTGCGTTGGTTTTTGGCAAATACCAACGAGCAGGGTGCTCACCTCTTTTTTCTTATTACGCGAGAATCCTACCGATAGATGGCGGTATAACCGCCTCGCTTACGCTGTGTACGACACTTTGGCACATAATAAATAATAGTACCTACTAACTATGGTTCTACGTCATGCTATGTGATAACATAAACATTATAGCTGTTATAAATTTTAAATATAATGAAAATAAAATGCTGGTATCGCAATTAAGTTTACAATACAATTTCAAAATAGTTTGGAATATACAAAAGTGCACGGATGTTGAACGTTTAATATAATTTTGATGAAAAAAAATAATTGTATTTCTGACTCTTAAAATACCTATATTTCATTTTGACTCTTAAATTATATTATTTTAACTGTTAGTGTCAACTACAGGCAAAACATTAATAATATTTACCAAAATAAATTTATTAAGGCCGAATACGAAGAGAACTGGCGAAAATTAATGTATTTCTCTTTACTAGAACTTTGACCTGAAGTAATTCTAAGCTTTAAAACATTTTTGTAGGTTTGTTCGGGTCCTTCACAAGGTGACCGTAATTTTAAAATTTTAAAATAAATGAATATACCAACAAATAAAAAAAATGTTAAGAAATGATATATCAAATTATTGTTCTTCCAAAACTCTGTGAATTTTAATTTAGGAAAAATTCTTTTACGTAAAAATGTTTGTATTGTGATTCCGAAGGTACCTGCTATCTTTATTTTCGATACAAAATATTATTTATTAACATAATTCGTTTTAATTAAAAACACCTAATAATAATATCGTATATTGCCAGATAAAAGTTTGCCGTAATAAATTACCAGGCGCTTCGACGTGTGACGTAAGGTAACAACAGTCGATGTGTCTGTAGCGAAAATCGTTAATTTAGTGTTTTATACGCGTTTAAGTGACTATAAATGTAAATATGGGTAGGAAAAGAAATAAATGCTACCTAAGTGGTAAAACAAAGAGAGTTTATCGTATGAACGCTGCTCGAATGTTGTATTTTGAGGTTAATACTTATATTTTTGTAAGGTAATTTTTTGTTTGAGGCGGCATAATAGGTTGCATTTTTACTCATTTACATTAGCCAAATGATCATTTATACTTTTCTAGTTCCAAGTGAGAAACACTAAAAATGTAAATATCAAGACCCAGTCGGAAAAGAGTGTACAGAGTAGTGCAAGCACAGAGACCACAAATAATGTCATAGTCAATGTATTTTCCGAAAGCATGGGGTAAGTACATAATTATGAAAAACCGAAATACTTCGGATGTGAAGTGATTGACCAGTCGGAGTAGTCTTGTGAGAATTTACATACACAGTACCTATCCCCACTATGGGGCGATCACCGACTTTTTCTTTTTTTTTTCTTTATTATTTATGCAATTTGCATTACGGCATCTTGTAAGACTCACAAGAACAAACATTTTCAGTTATATGAGGTTCTTTACGTACGATGCACCAATTAAGAAAAAAAAATCGTTATCAATTCAATAACTTTTCGAACAATATTTTATAACGAATTAAGTACAGAATTTATAATCTATAGGAACTAATATTATAAATAAGAAAAATTTATTTAAGAAGTAAGCAATGCTCTCTGTGTTGTTCATTACTCTGCATACTGAGCTAGCTCAGTCAAATATAATATAATCAAAGCCGGTACGGCTTTGATTATAGGTATTATACATGTCTATATTATAAACAAAGCGTAGGTACTGGCGGCGCGTGGTTTCCTGCGAAACGAGCAAGGTCATTCGCGTCGTATTCGGCCTTAAGCACATTTGTCCTTTGTCTATCAAGGGCTAAAACAAAAAATGAAAGTTCCTTTAAATTTTTAATAGCAATCAAATTAAAAAAAGCTATTTTATTAACAAACTACGCGTACTACTAATATGAAATAGGGAATCAGTTGATGTAAGTGTGAAGTTGAGTGCGTACTCGATACGTCATTATTTTCGGGAGTTATCGTGAGCACATACAAAATTAAGATCCGTACGTCCATTTTATCAAACCGTTTTTTTTCAAAGTAGCAATATAAAATGATTTTTTAGAAAATATAAGATGGATTAATTAGAGTTTTTTCTTGATATACGGCTACTCATATTATCGTATAAGTGCAATATGTTTATGATAGAGGTATTTTAAGACAACAAAATTGCTTGACCTTGACATTAAGGTTGACTTACGCTAGACCGTGTCGAGTCCAAGCCGAGTGTCGGCCGTAGCACGGTCAACTAATATTACATATATTTTATATGAACACACTCATGCTATACCCACCGGAAACCGAGTGACGGCCGAGCAACGGATAACTCCTGGCAACTACTCGGTCCCGGCTTGTAGTTGAAGATTTTTCAGATTCTTCATTGTCCAGAGCGATCGCAATAGCCGCTAATTCCAGATCGTCAAACTTCAACATGATTGTAATCTAGTAATAACATTATTTTTGCTCGGACGTGTATACTGCATCACGACGCAAAGGTAATTGCTCGATCGAGGCCGGTCTTTGTAATTTTAGGCACGGGATCGGCTCGGTGACCGTGCTACGGCCGACACTCGGCTCGGACCCGACTCGGTCCAGCCTGAGTCAACCTTAATGCACTACCTAAAGACGCTTCGCCTTATGAGGCGTGCAACATGAGAATGTAACCATTATTTTAGTATTTGAGTATAAAGCAGCCGTGGTAGTGTAGCGGCAAAGTGAGAGATTCCACTACCGCGTAGTCATCTCGTGGGCGTCGTAAGAGGCTACAGATGGAAATAAAATTGAAGATGGACGGCAGCATCCTTTTGATAACAACACAACTCGAAATAATAAAGCCTACGCCTGCTAACCGTGGCAACTATCCTAGAAAAGTAAAGCACCAAAGGTTAAAGCGAGTCTAGCGGCAGACTCAAGACTACAGTGCTTTTCTACGAATCGACGGCTTAAGTTAGCCATAGTTATAGTTGTAGCGTGGAATTTCAAAACTCTCATCACCTAGATAATTCTCAAATCAAAAGAATAAAGAGTTTCCTCGAACTTGTTGAGGCGTCAACATTAACCGACCGTAAGTTATTTGCGATGAATTAATTAAGGGATTTTTCTCTTGCATCCTCTGTAAGATGGTCCAAATAAGAGCTGAGGTAGCTCAGCGGACAAGTGTTAGCAGGGGATACCAGTAGATAATTTGAAGCGAATAAATTAAATCGGGGTGATCCCTCACCGACAAAATTGTTTACTACAATTTTAAAGTGCTGATTTACTTCGTCTTTTTATGAAACTGAGGTGACAAAGGAACAAACACTCATGATGGTAAGTGGTTACTGCAGTTATTGGACACCTAAAGCCAACTTCAAATAAAGACTACAGATGCGTTGTCACCTCTGAGGACTAAGATGGATTGTCTCATAACCTGGAATAATACTTCTCGACTAGAATAGAACACAGCAGTGCACATCCTGTTATTTAGCGTCCAGACGGACTCCTGGATAGAAAGAGTCCCACCATCTAGTCCAGGTGACATAAAAAAAACTCACGAGATAGTATTATTTCATCATTATACGTGGTAGAGCCACGCTGCAGTAATACTATGGTTGTAGCAAGAATGGCTCGGCTCGAAAAGGACGACGCTCTCACAGAATACCAGCGTAAAATAGCATCTTAATACTGCTGTGTTTCGTATGGTGAATGTAGAGATCCGTAGACTCTTTTTTTACTGGAAACGAGGCATTCCATCTTGGTCCTCAGGGGTGACAACGCATCTGCGTTTTGATTCTTAATCGAGGATAAATGTAAATGTTTATGGGCCACATGCACTCAACATCAGGTGCTCGTTTTTCACCTTATTCTATTAAAAAAAGAGGCAAATAGTGTTAACCGCTAGACAGAGAAGAAGTCCTAGCACCTAGTAGGTACTGTTTGGCAGTGAAGTAAAACATCGTGAGGAAACCTGCATGTGTGAGCAAGTATTTTCATGGCCTAAAAATAATTGTTCCGGGTCTTGGTGTTTGTTCTTGTGCAATTTATGTTTATGAACTGCCTCCACTATACAGGAGAAAATCTTAGCGTGGGGTTAACGCTTATACTGGATGACCATTTTTACCGTCTGGAAAAAATACCGTGCAACAGGTGAATAGAGTAGAAGCCCATTGCACTGATATTTTACAAAAAATAGAAACAATAATTTTAAATAAAATGAATAAATCATACATACATACATAAACACTCACGCCTGTCACCCAGAGGTGTAGGCAGAGACTACAGACTTCCATTTGGCACGATCCTGACACACCTCTCTTGCCTCCTTCACATCCATACACCTACGCATACATGCTCGTCGGTTAAGGGTACTCCTAATTTGGCCCGTTTACAATAAATCGCCATTTTAGTCGATAAATTTTCGCCTAGGACGTCCCTTTCCGACTCTGCCATTCACTTCTGCACCATAAATTTTCTTTGTCACTCTTTCCTCATTCATTCTTTCCACATGACCAAACCACCGAAGCATTCCTTTCGTAATCCTGGTCACCACATCATCTTGCAAACCACACTCTTCTCTTATTACACAATTTCTTACCTTGTCATTCAGATTCAGCCCTAACATACTCCTTAACAACCGCATTTCTACTGCGTTTATTCTACTCTCGTGCTTCTTCTGCCACACCCAATTTTCACTACCATACGTTAAAGTAGGGACCAACACAGCACTGTGAATTGCCATACGTGCCTTTTTCGACACATTTTGACTCTTCACAATAGAGTGCAAGGCCCCATTTACTCTATTTCCCGCATTCACTCGTCGTTCTATATCCTTATCATATCTCCCATCCCTTCTAAATACGCAGCCCAAATATACAAACTCATCTACATGCTAGATCAACTCCCCTTCTATTCTTATTTCACAAATCGTTTTACTTTCTTCTCTTTCAAAAACCATAACCTTCGTCCTACTTGCGTTTACTTTCATACCCCTTTCTTTTAATGATCTGTTCATTAATGTAACCATCATTTGCAACTCGGCCGTCGACGACGCAAGAATAACTTGATAATCGGCGTACAAAAGGCATTTGCCGGTTAACTCACCCATTCTTAATCCGCATTCTTCAACTTTCAAATTTTGCAAACCACTGTCCATAAATAGGTTGAACAGCCACGGGGAAGCCACACAGCCCTGTCTGACAACTTTATGGATGTCAAACCAGTCTGAGTAGACCCCGTTGATCCTAACACAAGCACTAGAGTCCCTATAAAGAGACTCCAATGCCCGTATCAAGCCAGCGCTCAACCCAAATGAGTTCAGTGTTTGCCGTAGCAAATCCCTATCCACTCTGTCATAGGCCTTTTCCAAGTCCATGAACGCACAAAAAACCTTTCGGTTTTTGGCCAGAAACTTCTCCGCGATCATGCGCATGGAAAAGACCTGATCTGTACATCCCATTCCCTTTCTAAATCCCGCTTGCACATCCCAAATTTTTTCATCAGTTTCTTTCATGACCCTTTCAATCAGTACCTTAGCATACAGTTTTCCCACAATGCTAAGAACGCTGATGCCACGGTAGTTTTTACAGTCCCGCTGCGACCCTTTTCCTTTATATACTGGGACTATCACGGCTTTGCACCAGTCTACCGGTACCCGCTTCAGTTCCCAGCATAAATTATACAAGGTGTGCAGCAGGCCTGCCACGACTTCCTCTCCAGCCCTTAGCATTTCGAATGAAACTCTATCACATCCGGCAGCCTTACCTGCTTTCATGCTTTTCATTGCTTTCATTATTTCATCTATACTTATCTCGCTACTTCTTTCCTCTTCTTTCGGTGTTTCTACTTCACTTAGTACACACGTTGTCTCCTCACTCATAAACACGCTCTCAAAATATTCCTTCCATCTCTTTAACTCAAAACTTCATCATTCAGTATATAGCCATTCTCGTCTGTTAAAGCATTCATCATAGGCTGTTTTGAATGTCCCCTGGCAGTTCTTACAAGTTTCCAGAACATTTTAATATTTGCCTGGAAGTTATCCGATATTCTTCTGTCACAATTATCTGCTCGTTTGCCCCCTCTTCTATATAAAAAAAAAACACATTGGCCCATTCTTTCTGAAAGGATGATACCTACTCCTTGGCATGCCCGCTCGATCTCGTCTACACCAGACCAGTATGCGGTATACATGCCATGTGTAGTGACATCTTCCCCTTCCTTTTCGTCTCATTTACGCATAACACAATGAACAAATCAATTAAAATCTATCAAAACTCAAATCATGCCCAACCTAGTTTTACGAAGGGAAATAAAAAGTAAATTCTTTGTCAATGTCATTTCGCAGAGTCACAGGTTCAAGAGCAAAGCCACCTGCGCCCTCAAAATTCTTCAAAATTTTTATTTTTATTTTTTGTCTACTCCATTCACCTGTTACACCCTATTTTTTCCAGACGTTAAAAAAGGTTATCTAGTATAAATAATAAAAGAAATTATATATTATTTCAAAAAAAATGTGTCCATCCGATGGTAAGTGGATGCTGTGGCCCATAGACATTTATCCTCGATAAAGAATCAAAACGCAGATGCGTTGTCACCCCTGAGAACTAAGATCGATTGCCTCGTTTCCAGTAAGAAAGGGTCTCCAGATCTCTAAACTCACCATACAAAACACAGCAGCATTGCGCTGCTAATTTACGCTGGTATTCTGTGAGAGCGTGCTCCTTCCCCGGTCGAGCCGACACATTCGTGCTCCAGCCATAATATAGCTGCAGCGTGGCTCTACAACGTATGAACTACGTCAGATACGTCAGTTTGTCCGGTAAACGCTTCCTGTTCTTATGAGACATTACGCCATGGTAACAATATATATTTAAAGGTTTTGCTAAACAAATATTCGTCCATATCCCAAAGCTGTTGTTTTAATAAATTTTACAACGGTTTAAACCTTAATCCGGACGAAAGCTTCCCGTTAATAAATATCATAAAAGGGTGAAGCTAAGCAGGTTTTATTATAAACTCCAAACGACGTTACAAAACTGTCACAATAATTTGTTAGGCAGTTTCAGTGTTCGTTACAGCCTGTAATCTCGGCTGAGCAGCTCAGCGGCGTGGTGCCTGTAATTTGCATGAATAAGATAATTTTTAAGATTATTTACGTTTGCTATTGCTTTGAATTTTTTTTTCAGCAAATTTTCTACCAGTGAACCCAATTTTCTTGTTTACAATTATGTTTTGATTGCGTAATACTCCGACCGTAATATATCTGCAGCAGGGTCGCCCAGACAATGAACACACTCTCGCAGAACACTAACTCGAAATAACAGCATTGTGACTGAGAAAATTCCTTGACAGAAAAACCCAAAAACTGATTTTGATCCGACCCGGAATACAAACTCAGGACTACATGATCAGCAGTGGCGCTTATATTTACTAGATCAATGAAGCAGTCAGTTCTTATTAGAATAAATACGTGCAAATGGTCCACCTGATTATAATTGTACCGGTTATTCTTGATAGAACAATGCTGCAGCGTATCACGGGTAAGGTCCACACTCTCACAGTATTATAGTAAGAAATAGCAGCATATTTCTGCTGTATACGTATGTGCGTGTAGAGAACTAGAGACCATTTTTACTGGAAACGAGGCTATACATATTAGTCCTGAGGGGTGACAACGCATCTGCGTTTTGATTCTTAATCAAAGATAGATGTAGATGTCTATGGTCTATTAACTATTAGTTAATCCTTAGCATAGCATCCAATTTCTGTCTGCTGGACTGTCTTTTTTTCCACCCTTATTCTATATAAAAATGGGTAGTTATGTGGTTTCAGGCAGTAACTATGGATTAAATGGACTATTAGCTGGCATGTCGTTACGTTGTTATAAAAATGTGCATGTCAGGTCCAGGCCACTTTTGTAAGAGACGTAAGAGACGGACTCTTACTGGGAGGAAAATGGCCTGAACCAGGTCTGATCCTGGCCTCGAAATATTACGTCAGTTACGAAAGTTTCTTCACAAGGGTTTTCTTCAATTGTCAACATAACAATTAACAATGGGAATCGAACTTAAATTACTTGGATACTAAGTTTTTAACATGGTAATATCGCGAGGATGCTATGTCTGATAAATTATAAAAAACTATTTCGAGGGACTGTGAAGTCCGCCAACAACAATTTCTTGCTAAGAGCAAGGAACCCTTTCAGAAATGAGATGTATATAGGCTGTAACTTTACTTTATTTTTGACTAAAGTAAACTAAAATAAAAATAAGTTTTACTGAAGACCACTTACCATAGTCAATATTTAAGCACATCATTTATTTATGTTTTATTCATAGAAAAATCTACAAAAGAACGCTCTTACGTGTGTGTTATATATTCATCAGAAATCAATGTCTCGCACACTAAAACAATGCCGTCACCTGGGACTCCGCTTCGAATAATTTCGCAGGCGTGACGTCACACTCGCATGTATTACGACGACCCCGACAAAGGCAGATTGAAAAGCAAACTAAGTATACGTATTCCTTTCAGATGAATTCACTGGTGGAGCACGAAAGTGATGTGTAATAGACAGGAGAGATCCCTTACAATCATTCTAAAATACCCACACAATATAGGTACGCGCAGAAATGCATGCTGCGTGAAGGGTGAACGATAGTGATGTGATTGCAACTTTACTATTATCGATAAAGTAAGGAATGCCAAATGATTAAATCGAGAGTAGCTACTAAAAGAAAAAAAAACACTAAGGTTTATTATGATTTCATTACTGTTTGAAAAGCAAAGCAAAGGTTTGATAATTAATATCAGTTTATACTGTTAATATATTAATTTATTGAAGATTAAATCTTTTTAATATAAGCTTAAAATATATGTTACGTGTAATGCTCGCAGAACTGGTGGAATTAGGTAGGTTTACTCAGCTTTTCCGGTAAAGCGAAAAGGCGATATAAATTTTTAATAATGAGCCAGTTGGGCAAATATTTACTGATAAGCTGCCTATGTTCACTACGTTGGATGGGAATCTTTCTGTCGTGGGAAAAAATTCATATTTGCGTGACCGAGTCACACGGAGAAGATTCTTAAATACGTATGCCATTTGATATATTAGTAGCTAAGTGTCTTTTAACGTATTATATGCATTATTTTCATTTATTATTTACCACCACAGGTGGCGACGTTAAAGAAGCATGATAGATTTCACCCCGTGGGTATGGGT
This sequence comes from Parnassius smintheus behrii, assembly GCA_036936625.1. Lineage (NCBI taxonomy): Eukaryota > Metazoa > Arthropoda > Insecta > Lepidoptera > Papilionidae > Parnassius > Parnassius smintheus. The sequence goes on from JAUPFT010000024.1 coordinate 6,006,244, forward strand.
TTCTGATAGATGGCATTACAACAATGTCGTTCATGTCGGATGTTAAATACCCAGACCGACAGCAGCGTTGAAGATGCGACATTTGACACTAGGATCATTAATCCGCCTGCTTCGTCATCTCTACAAGGGAAAATCCAGCATCCATCAATAGGCTTTCACGGGTCAACAGAGGAAAGAGAAAGAATATGCGTTAAGTTTGTTCATTTTAACCCTGTATAATTGGACTAAGGAATAGCACACGCTCAAACGGCGTCTAAATAGTTACGTTAAGAATTTCATTACCTATTCATTAAAAATAAAAGAATCATTAAAATCGCAAACATTACATTTACACGACGAAGATATCGTGTTACAAATATACAAAAATATACTTGATTTTAAGATTGACATACATACAAAAAATATTCTTTTTACTGGAAACGAGGCATTTCATTTTTGTCCTCAGGGGTAACAACGTGTCTGTATTTTAATTCTTAACTGAGGGTAGATGTAGTGTATGGGTCGTGGTGGACAGCTCGTTTGTCACCCTTATTCAATATTTAAAAAAATCTAGTCCCATTGAGAATCTTCTTCTTATTTTGAAATTTGCCAAAAATAGGTCAATATAATTCCTTAAAAACAAGACCATTTTTAGGGTTCCGTAGTCAACTAGGAACCCTTATAGTTTCGCCATGTCTGTCTGTCCGTCTGTTCGTCCCCGCTTAATCTCTGTGACCGTTAGCACTAGAAAGCTGAAATTTGGTACCAATATGTGTATCAATCACGCCGACAAAGTGGTAAAATAAAAATTGGAAAAAAAATGTTTTATTAGGGTAGCCCACCTATGTGTAAAGTGGGAAGTGATTTTTTTTTTTAATTTCAACCCCAACGTGTGATATATTGTTGGAAAGGTATTTAAAAATGAATAGGGGTTTACTAAGATCATTTTTTGATAATGTCAATAATTTCGGAAATAATCGCTCCAAAAGTAAAAAAACAATGTGTCCCCCCCCCTCTAACTTTTGAACCATAAGTTTAGAAAATATGAAAAAAATCTGAAAAGTAGAACTTTATAAGGACTTTCTAGGAAAATTATTTTGAACTTGGATGGAAAGTCGGAGCGCCTACCGCGGAGCGTGCAATGTTGCACGCTCCATGTTCGCGCACGTACCCACTACCGGGAGCAGTTGCAGGAGCGCGGAGCGCTGCTGGAGCGCGAACATAATGGATACCCACCTTTAAACTCATAAGTGGGAACACTTATTGTGATTTGTGACAGACGGGAAACTACGGAACCCTACACTGAGCGTGGCCGGTTTTTATTAAGTATATTTCTTAAGTAAGTAGTTTGAATATTTGGATCACAGAAAAATAATTCTCAACACAACATACTTACAGCTCAATATCCTCTACCGAGAGTTTTGAACTGTAATCAATATTATACGGATAGATTTGCCAAAGGACTGTTAGTAACAGTGCCTCCTCATTATTTTACCATATCAAGTAGAAAAGTGCTGCAATACTCTTTTAATGAATCAATACTGGACCAATATTAATTGGACAGTTCGTTAGAGAAGAAAATTCAAAGAGTAATTTTTTGTCGTTAACGCTCCCGTCAGTAACTCCCCATAATTTACGCCTCATATTTGGGATATATTTGCCATAGTTGCCACGATTGGAAGGTGGGTTTGCATCCGCAGTATATTATTATATAGAAATATTATCATATTAGAAAGTTGAGTAATCTAGGCTAAATTTTATCCCATAAAACTTGATGAACTTTTTTTGATAAATCGAAGAGTTGATACAATAAATGGTTTTTGATGATTATCTTATAATACAATAGCCGGGGCAGATTGCTAGTTACAAATAAATTACTGCGATACGTTCAATATTACAAATAAGAGACATATTTTTATATTTCCTTTGCTTTATATCAGTTTAGTAAAACGGCAGCCTATGTCCTATTACAGACTGAAACAAACATATTATATGAAGATAATTAAATATTTATATTATAAACAAAACTTTCTTGAAAAAAATTTCTTTTATGATAAATAAAAACACAGCTAAGTGTTGCGTAAATGTTATTCAGTTTCTTAACAATTGCGAAGTTCGTTTACTGGAAATAACGTGACGCAACAAGAAAAATTTATGTTTTTGAACTCATATCAACACTGCTGCTTTTGTTTTCAACGTGAACTGGTACAAAAATGTTTTATTTATTTACGTAATTACGTAGTAGAATTATTTTCAGTTGATTGAATAAAGTATACAGTCTTTCGTTATTTTTATACATGACAATAGAAAGAGCCAGATATAATGATAATAAAAGTAAGTCTGTGAGTTATTACCATCGAATCCAATGTGCAAAAGCTAATGATCAAGTTAAAGCTACACAACGCCAGATGCCTTATATTAAACTTTAAGCTCAAAATAAATATACGATTCATTTTATATATTCATTAGAACCCATTATACGTCCACTGCTGAACACAGGCCGCCTCCAAGGAATGCTACAAAGCATAGCCTTAAGCCAAAGCATCGGTCGATTTTCTGCATTTCTTACCAGGTCGTCATACCATATATGCTCGACGTTTTGTAAAGTATTTCCGCAAAATAACCAGAGTAAACGATATAGAGTAACTGATCAGTAAGTGGAAGTGGCAATGGGTCGGTGTTATAGCTCGAAGAATCGACGACCGATGGGGAAGTAAAGTTTTCAAATGGCAGCTTCGTACCCGTAAGCGAATTGTAGAGCAACCTACTAATTGGAGTGGCGACCTGGTAAATATAAATGAAAAGTCCAAAATATTAATGGATGTCGATTCAAAGAAAAATGGAACGAAATTAATACTCGTTATTTTGACGGAAATATCGACGTTGGAAAATGAACTTTCATTTATCAAACATCACTAATTTTTAAACGTCAATCGTTTCACGAGGTCCTTCTGACTTGATTTCGGAATAATCGACATTAAGATGGCGAGACGTACAGAGTGCTTGGACAAGAAAATTTAATTTCATGAACCCTTCTCATTATCTGTTTATAAAACACAGATTTCGTGTCAAAGCGCTTTTTTATTATTTATTACTTCACTTGTTTTGTGACAGTCTTACAGAAGAATCTAAATAATGTTTGAACAAGAAATCTTCTCGGATTTCTCTTTATCGAAACATCTAAACATCTATTTAAAAAATGAAATTCAAGTTTCTGTGTGCAATAACGAAATCCCGTCAGCTCAATAAAAAGCAGTTTTTTTATTGAGCTGACGGGATTGTTTGCATATCATTAAGTCGTAAGTAACCATTTGAAAATCCGCCCAACTGTGTGTATGTCCAGGTTAGTAGTCTTCAGAATTGCTAAACTGATAGTTATAAAACTTTACAAACATACATAGAGCAACGACAGGAGTGATCTCGAATATATTTTATCGGAAAAATTTTGATTTTTTTGACGAATCGAAAAATTTATAAAATATATGATCTTTGATGATTATCATAATTCATAAGTCTAAACGCTACATTAATTGATCGCATCTAGGTGAAGCAGGGGTCTTTCGCTAGTTTTAAATAAATGAAATTATAGTTATAAACGTATGAACTATATAAGCATAAACCTTATCTTATTTCCTAGAGGGTAATAGTTGTATAAGTTCGCCACGCTGCTTTAATAAAAACGTGTTGATGGACTTTACATGGCATCAATATGTTTTATTCTTTGGACATTTAGGTTACCTCACAATATTTTCTTCACCGTCGAGAACATGGTAAATGAATATTTAAAATTGCAATTAACAATTTCATTGTCGCCGACTGGGACCGGAAATGGAATTCAATTGCTCACGAATGCTAAAATTTACGATTAATTACTTTTACTACCATAATTTTTATCTATATAATATACCTATATGTAAAAGAAATGAAAGCATATGTAACCAAATTTTTCATATAAATACTATTAATATTTATTTTCTTCAGCTCGAAACTGATAAACAAAAGCCCAATGCTGGGCATAGTCTTCTTTCGTTGTATTTCTACAATTTTTCGTAATCGTCACGCTTAGCTGGTGTGTGAGCGACCGCAATACCAGAGATCTTGACCATCTGTAGGAGCTTCCCAACACCGCTCTGGGTATTTAACATCTGTATAATGTCATGAGATGTTTCTAAAATTTCCTATAGTCGTTTCTTCCTTCACTTGCGGGTCTTTGTCGCCACTACACTTAGATACCTTTTTTATAGAAGATGGGGCAAACGAGCATGTGGCTCACCTGACTAAGTGTCGAGCGTCACCGATGAACATCTGCAACACCAGGGGTATTGCAGGTAAGTTGCCGGTCTTTTAAAATGCAGTAAACTCATTTCTTGAATATAATAATGTCGGTCCGGAAAAATCGCCGGTGGAAACGATTCCACAAAGTATTAGTATTTCTTTTTAGGTTCTCAATTTTGTCTCTCAAAACGTCTGGATGTTAGTTCTTATTAAATTTACTTATGTAACCAACCTCCACGATTGAAGGGAAAAATCTAGCGTGACTAACGTTAAAAAAATTGTTTCTTGATTGTGTCTACGTTGTCGTTTTTAATAGAATTAGATCTTCATTTGCATTTTTGTTTTATTGTATGTTAATGATTAGAACGCATAGTGAATATTATGAGTCTATGTAGTTGTATACATTCAACTAAATTATATTTACTCAAACACTAAAAGGCTTAATTCAATTAATAAGGAAGTTTAATCTAATGAGATTCTATGGGGTGTTGATGGTCCATCATCTTAGTTAATGGCTTGAAAATTGAGGGTTGCCCGATAATTATAGGGAAAATATTGTTAAACTGGCAACTTGGCCGAAGAAGCAATTTACGGTGGAAAGTGAAAGTACTTACAACATTTATATACAACGATTTAGTCAAGTTTAAAGTGATGTTTATGAATTTGTAATGGCTTGAAACACTTGGAGGTGAATTAATATATTTTTCATATTTTTTCTAAGTTGTGACTATCACTATTATTGTGGTCTTTCTTTTGTAATAATTCTCAGTGGAAGAAAGTTATTTATCAAATATTAGCATTGGTCTAGTTTTGTAAAGCATAGTAATTAATAGACCTATAATTCTTTCACTGTTTGGCACAGAATTCATCTCAAAATTGAAGGGTTAGTAGAGTATAGAAGTGCTTACACTATTTCAGTGAGTTTTGGCACTTTATGATAATATGTCCTTGACGTATATTTGTGAATTTTTCTAACAAAAATATTTTGTCATGATATTTTTATCGAAAAAAATAAACACCTTGGTTATGTCAATAAATATCGTAATTAATGTAAAATTTAAGGAAAACGTCCAAATTTTGAGACTAAGGTTAATCGTAACAACCTCTTCATATGTTATGTATTGACATTACTAGAGCAGATAAAATTCCATTGCGTTTCTTTATTGCGTGTTGACGGATTCACTTATGTTCGAAATATATTAAATTTTTAGACATGCAGTGTTCCTCATTATGGTGATTTCATCACAGAACACGTGATAAATCTGAACTTAAAACTGTTTTCGTTTACTACAAACAACCATGGTTATAAAGCTAGCTTAATAATCAAGTTCCAGTATATATAAGGAATGGAATTTTGATTACATTTATTCTTTGTTTTTTTCACCGTTATGCTCACCCGTCAGTCGAATGGCAAACTAGCATGCATTCTTTCTGACAAATAAGGACAATTGTTCACATGTCAAATTTGGTATAACACTATAAAAACATCGACAATCGTAACTCGTTACTATCACTACGTCACAGACGACCTCTATCGATCCAGCATCCACGTAGGGTGAGACGCGTTCCTTTTTCGGCTTCAACTATAACCTCAGATGAACCATTGACCCTTTTTATTTTCTAATCTTTTAAATCATTACAAGTTGTTTGATGAACATTTAATAGTAAAATGATCTAAGTATGAAAAAAGGTCAAATTATTTTATAGAGTAGAAATAGATCAAATTTAAAGTTAGCAATTTGGCAACGTTAATTTAACAAAGATATTTTTTATCGCTTATCTCAGCAATGATACAAATATTATTCTTTTTCTTTCTACAAATAGATACAGATTTTTCACGCGTGCTTACTATCTTGCCAAGTCAAGCTTAGTCCTAGTTGCCAAAAATGTGGCGCATAGTAGTCGTTGTTATCAGAAATCTTAGTGAGCGCTTACATCAACTCACCAAAAATTCAATGTTATCGAATAAATGAAGGCCTTTGTCCAGCTGTGGACATTTGATAGTCTAATTGATAGAATCTGGCGGTACTTTGCGGAAATCCATTATAATAAATGATATTAATAGTTATTTTACGTGTAGAAGCGAAACACGTGTCGTATTATCGTCGATGGTGTGTCTTTCCTAGAATAGTGGTGTTGGGAGTAGTGCTGTTGGAAGTAGTGGTGTTGAGAGTAGTGGTGCTGGGGTCGGCGGTGACGGCACTAGTGCACGCAATTGAGGGAGGGCGGGAGGTGCTTTTCAAACTAGGTAAGACACATCATTTTATTTAATTTAGCGGATGGTTGTGAAATAACTATTAATATCATTTATTTGATAGTCTGTAATGATGAATGCTGATGATGATGATATTTACCCTCAATTTCTTTAACTAAACGATCATTGTATAAAGTACAAAATAAAAATAAAAATACTTTAAATAAAAGCACCTCCAGACCAACTATAGTCAACGTACGTAAGCGAGTCTGTTTCACACTCCCGGCACTTCCTCCGCTGCTCTATTCAATTTTCATACATAAATATTTTATGAAGAGAGTTGCGTTATATATTCACTTTCGCACTTAATAGATTTTGTTTGCAGAAAAGCTAGCGGTAATGTTACTTGTGTTACTTCCAAGTTTGAAATTTATAAGACTAGAAGCTGCTAAACTAGAAAAGCAATTGGGCAATTTAGAATGTTATCACTATGTTCTACTATCCTACTTTTAAACTGATCTATTTTATATAAAAACAAATGTTTCTTTGTTTGTATTATACTCGTGTATTAATCCGATAAAGGTAACATTTTCGTAAATTGTTATTTGAGGACCAGTGAAGGTTCTTGACAAGATTTTTTTTAAAATTATTGTTTGTTAATTTCGTTTTATATATTATGTTTTTATACCATTCCTTCATGATTTTGACAATAATGTCTGCTACACCGAATTTCGGTCACGGCGACCAGTCTCAATGAAGACTAGGCATATTAGCAGGACACAATAATAATGCACAGGTGCACTCTCTTTTACCTCACTCTCATAGTCCGATAGAGAGAGAGAGATAGAGAGAGAGAGAGATAGAAAGAGAGATAGAGAGAGAAGAGAGAGAGAGAAAGAGAGAGAGAGAGATCGGGCGCGGGAGTAAAACACCGCCAACTGACCCCGGGTTGTTACTGAGGATTTTCTTGACAGTAAATCCTGATAACTGATTTTGGATCGACCCGGGTTTCGAACCTTGGATTCCAAGTTCAGCTGTCGCAATTACAATTACTAGAACAACGAGAGCGTCAAATTTTTATAACAATAAACGTATTGCAATACATATCTCTCTTTTCTGGGAGTCCGTCGGAGTCGGCACCAACCTCTTGCGTCTTTCTGCCATCATGTCAAGCACTGGCTTATAAAAAATAAAAATAAAAAGATAGCAATGCTTGTGTCGCATTAAGATGGTTAAAGGCGTGATATAGTTATATCCCTAGGTATATAGCTGTATACCGTTATATAGTTATATGATAATCACGAGCACCAGTTTAGTAATAAAACCGTAGAATACTATAATACACAATAGAATTGCTGTCAACCTTATTTTGTACGAGATTCAGCGTCGCCAGGAGCACACATACAAGCAATTACGTCGTATTATCAGTTAATCACTACTACAAACCCGATTCGCTGTGTAGACAGACGGATTTTAATACATATTTATTTGTAAATAGCGTGCAATTTAGCATTTTCTAAATAATTTGCACGCGAAATTTGGAAACGATTGTAACGTCAAAACACATCTCGTGTTGACATTTATACGTGTGAATTGACGTGTTTAGTAGCATTTTAGTGGCTACACGGGCTCCGCCCACTCCCCCGTTCTATTATGTATGTATTATAGTATTCTATGAATAAAACTATCTTGACTGGACTAATACAGGGAAATAATCATAAGTGTAGGTTGACTAAGAATGTTAGTCAAAATTAGTTTTGATTTTATAGGTTTTGAATTTTTTAAATTAATCAGTACAATTTTTGCAATATTATACTTTATATCATTAAAATGTACGCGGCTTTAGGGTGGCCAAAGGGCCATACCTGCCGCACCTTAAACCTTCTGTCAAAAAATTAACATGAACAACAATACAAGAGAAACTTAAGATCCAATGTCAATGTCGCGAAATTAGTTAGAAGACTGTTTTTTTAATTCTTCAGCAGCTTTTTTAAAGTTGCCTACAGATTAATCTCTTTGGTCCCGAATTTTTTTTTCGTTGTTACATTAATTGCACAAGAGTTGCGATCATTAAGCTTCACCACATGACGATCCTCCACAAATAACATGATCATTTTCTATACGAGTGTGCTGCTGTACATTCAGTTTACAATTATAATTATTTCACTAGATTAGTCCAGTAAGATAGTTGGGAACCGCTGTCATATAACTATATTACGGTATATGTAGCTATATTCCTATCATCTTACTGCGAAACTTGCATTGTCGCGTTCGATCTGAAGAGTATAGAAAACTCTAGATAATCACATACCTTCAGTTTGACTGGAAGTCCAATTGCCAGATCATATTTATAAAAGAAAAGTAATTCAAAGTAAGTAGAGATTTAATTTGATTTGCTCGCTTACTATTGTAAAATTTTGACAGGCACCACAAAATTTTTTTCTTTGACTGCATGTTTATGGACTGTAGTAACCACTTACGTCGTGTATGATCATCGTCGTGTCAATTTTATAAAAACGTATATGGGGAGGGGGTTCAAGACCGCAGACTAATAGCGGATTTAAACCCATAACTTTCAAGTTTGCAGACCGCACCCATAACTATTAGCTACTGTCGCTTCGAAAATTTTATACCGAAAAGTTATTGCATTTATCCTATTTAAAATAACCCATGTTTCGAGTGCCCTGTAGCTACTATGTTTATAAGGAGATGAAGTGTCTGGCTTTCTTAATTCTTAGTTAACTCGGGTTTCTCTCAGCTTTTAGGTTTTAATTATAGTCTAACCCACGCAGAAAGAGCTGACTATATCTTGAAGCCTCCCAGTAGTAAACTTGAGATTAAATTTGATTTTATTAAATACAGTATTCCAAGCTGAGGGTAGCAGTACATAACGACCTTCTCTTTTAAGATTAGGATTACTATGAATTATCCTACGCAGTACAAGTGCTATTTCGTTTCGTTCGTTTCGCTATTTCGTCACGTGGTAGAGCCATGCTGCAGTTATATTAGTAGTATAGTTGTAGCAATGGTATAGTTGTGGAATGGGTCGGCTCGATCGAGGGAGGACCACGCTCTCACAGAATACCTGCGTAAAATAGTAGCTTAACGCTGCTGTGTTTTGTATGGTGAGTTAGAATGGAATAGAATAGGATTTATATTCATTTTCTCATTACAAACAGGTACAGAATTATTGATGAACAAACATGTTGAACTAGAAATGTATTGAACTTAGAGAACCAGAGACCCTTTTTACTGGAGACGAGGCATTATATCTTAGTCCTCACGGGTGACAACGCATCTGCATTTTGATTCGTAATCGAGGATAGATGTAGATGTCAATGAGCCACAGCAACCACTTACCATCAGATGGACTGTGTGCTCGTTTGTCACCCTATCCTATAAAAAAAGGAGATAGGTAGCAACATTTTAACAACAACTCATACTAATGAATGGAATAGATACCGTTACCTGTCGACACATGTTAATCTATCCTCGATTAAAAATCAAAATGATGCCACGTTGTTGCCTTTGAGGACAAATATGTGATATCTTACTAGTAAAGACAGTGGACAGTGTCCCGTTCTCCTCATACATCATTTGTTCACAGCGACATGGCATATACAGAGTACTATGTGAGAGCGTGGTTCGGTCTCCGGTCAAGCCGACGTTCTAGTAATGCAGCTATAAAACAGCTCGTCGTTTGTCGTTAAACTGAAACCTCGATGTCGTTCGTTAGTTTTGAATTCAAATGTCTCATGATTTAAACTACTTTTACGGATTATATCGCGTTTATTTTTACTTTTTATTTTTAATTCCCGACGTTTCGGGCGCTTTCCAGCACCCATAGTCACGGGGGACTGAGATGACTGACGTCCCGATGTCATTGTTAAACCCGGAGTACCTTCAGCTTTTTTAATTATTGTTTATGGTCCGATCTATACAAAATGAACTGACTATGTCCTGAGGTCTTACAGTGGTATGCTTGGGTTTAGTTTTAATTTTATTGATTATAGGATCCCAAGCAGGTGGTAGTAACCAGCCTCCTTCTCTATTGAAATTAGGATGTTTTTAATTTCAATAGCCTCACGTATCATCCTTGGTAGGAATCGGTGTAGTCACGTATCATCCTTGGTAGGAATCATGTGTAGTGTTCGCGTAAATATAAGAAATCATTATTCAAATGTCTCTTTTAAATTAACTGATTTTTATACTGGATTATTTTACTTACCGTCTGGAAAAAATAGGGTGTAACAGGTGATCGGAGCGTGCCTATGGCACTGATATTTTACAATATTTTTTCTACATTAACATACTATGAAATAGATTTATCAAAAAAATACTACCATACCTCACCATGTCCACCATAAAGCGCCACTTACACCACATCATGGTGGTGGGTGTGGAAATGAATTTTTTTTTGGCCAGAACGCAACTTTGCGGCGTTTGTACGCTAAAACTATTGATTTTACAAAAAAAGGGCTATGACATAAAATATAATAAAAAAATTCTAGTTTAATTTATTATAGGTATAAATGTTTTATCTTAAATTGAGTCGGAAAGGAAATATCGTCAAAAATGTTTTTTGGCACCTTTTTTCCAATATGCGGCCAAGGCAAAGATACGAGGTGGCAAAGTAGATACTCGGATAGAGAGATCATAGATATCTATAATAAAACTACCAATTTTAATAACTCCCGGAAAAAACTCCAAGTAAAACTACCAAATTACTGTACTATATAATTACTTTCAATATAATATATATACGCGAACTTCATTTTTTATTTGAATTGATATACCTAAGATGTGAAGCAAAGAAGGTGACATAAAAGATTTAAATATAAGTGAAACAAGTACATGGTGTATGTAACAAGTACTTTAGTTTTTATTCATTTTTTTACGTTTAGGCGTTGCATATTATAGTTTAGAAATAGTGGCAGACTTCATTTCCAATAAATAAATTCTTGTGGTTAAACACCAGATGCTGTTTTTAAATTGAAAAACATTAAAGTTCCTGTACTCCGTTCGAGAGCGGCGTTTACGTGAAACTGCTTTTGGCGTGGCACCAAGCATTTATATGAGGATACTTTGGAACAAACTACTGATAAATGTGTATTAAATAGGGTTCCACTAATTTTATTATACAAAGTGTGTTATTGATTTAAACATTCATACGAAGTTATCTGCAGAAACAGAGTAAGTTGTTTAGATTTATGTACAAAACTACTGCAGAGTGTTGGGAAAAGTTTGGTGATTCTATTCATTTCGCATTTCTCTAAGCTTCAATAGTTTATACCTTAGCCAAATTTAATGTTAAGGGTTGTCTTTGTGAAGAAAACTAATAAACGAGTATGACTGTCAGTTATATTAGATTCTATTTCAATTTGTCGCTCTGTATTACAAAATTTAAGTTTATACGAACGAATTGTACCTAGCATACAATACAAAAAAGAATGTTCGCGTAATATTTTTCATACAAGTTACAATTACAAAAGGGCTTACAGACTCCGTTATGGTAATTGGACACTGTTAACTAAAGACACCTACAACGATCATCGAAGACGACTACAGCTGAATTATACCACCATTTCACGAACAAACCCACTCATTTGTATTTTAACAATAATACAGCTGCAGCATGGCAGTAAAACGCAAAAGGTAAGTTTTTAAAAAGTGTCAATACACAGATGTTTGGAAGAATAAATATGTCGACGTACCTTTTTACGTGGTAGAGCCACGCTGCAGTTATATTATAGTTGTAGCATGAATGGGTTGGTTCGCCCGGGGCAGGAGCAGGACCACCTTCTTAAAGAACATTAGCGTACGTTGCTGTGTTTCGTGTGGTGAGTGTAGAGAACCGTAGACCATTTTTACTGGAATCGAGGCATTCTTCATCTTAGTCCTCTGGGGTGACAACGCATTTGCACTTTGATTCTTAATTGAGAGTAAATGTGGATGTCTGTTAGTAACAGCATCCACTTACCATCAGATGGACTGTGTGCTCGTTTGTCACCAATCATCATCATCATTACGGCCTTTTACAAGTCCACTGCTGAACATAGGCCTCCTACAAGGTATGCCACAAAGCACGGTCCTGAGCCACCTGCATCCATCGACTTCCTGCATGTCTTACCAGGTCGTCACTCCATCTAGTGGGGGGTCGCCCTACACTTCGTCTACCGGTACGAGGCTGCCACTCGAGAACCTTTTTTCCCCAACGGTTGTCGGTTCTTCGAGCTATATGGCCGGTCCATAGCCACTTCAGCTTACTAATCCGTTGGGCTATGTCGGTCACTCTGGTTCTACTGCGGATATCTTCATTTCTAAGTTTATCACGCAGTGAAACTTCGAGCATAGCCCTCTCCATAGCTCGCTGAGCGACTTTGAGCGTCCTCATACGGCCAGCAGTGAAGGACCACGTCTCAGTTCCATATGTCATCACTGGCAACACGCACTGGTTGTACAACTTAGTTTTCAGGTTTTGAGGTATACCTGACGAGAAGATGCGTCGTAATTTCCCGAACGCTGCCCAGCCGAGTTGAATCCGTCGATTGACCGCTCGGTCGAAGTTGGACCTACCTAGCCGGACTATTTGTCCCAGGTAAACGTACTCGTCAACAACTTCGAGCTTAGTGCTCCCAACAACTATAGGCATAGGTATGACATGGACATTAAACATGATCTTTATTTTGTCCATGTTCATATTAAGACCTATCCGTTGGGAGGCACTATTGAGGTCATTGAGCATAGTGCTTAAGTCCTCCAGCGATTCTGCCATAAGAACTATATCGTCGGCAAATCGAAGGTGAGTGATGTACTCGCCATTGATGTTAATACCGTATCATTTCCAGTCCAGTAGCTTGAAAACGTCTTCCTGTCCTGTCTTACACCTCTCTGCAGTTGGATAGGTTTTGTACTCTGGTTCTGTACTCGGATAGCCATCGTAGCCCTACTGTACAAACACTTCAGCACTTCGATATACCGACAGTCAACTTGGCACCGCTGAAGAGACTGTAGCACTGCCCAAATTTCGACGGTATCAAAGGCTTTCTCATAGTCCACATACGCTGGGCAAAGTAGCAGATTGTACTCTTCGGACTTCTGTACAATTTGCCGAAGGGTATGTATGTGGTCTATGGTACTAAAGCCTTTTTGGGAACCGGCTTGTTCGGGAATCTGGAAGTCGTCGAGTCTGCGTGTGAGACGATTCGTGATGACTCTCGAAAACAGCACGTATACGCGGCTCAGAAGGGATATCGGTCTGTAGTTCTTCAAAAGGGCGTTGTCACCTTTCTTGAAGAACAAGACCACCGCACTTATGCTCCACGCCTCCGGAGTAGTGCCACCATGAAGGACGGAATGAAAGAGCCTCTGAAGGACTTCAAGTACCGGTTTTCCACCCGCTTTCAGAAGCTCCGCTGTAATTCCATCCTCGCCCGGGGACTTGCCGTTTATAAGGTGCTGGAGAGCCATTCTAATGTCGCTCAGACTGACGTCCGGGATATCATCGGAATAGTGTCGGATAAGACCCGCTCTTGGATCGTTACTCACACTTGCGTGTGGCTCCAACGATGATGTGTACCATGCCCATAGAACCTCTCAATCTCACTCAGAATCTCAGGTGTCCCGGAAACGATGCTGCCACACTCAGTCTTCAGCTTTGACAGTTGGCTCTTACTGGCAGACAGATCTCTGGCAAAGACTTTGGAGCCCTGGTTCCGCTCAATCGCTTCTTCAATACGAGCAGTATTAAATTTGCGTAAGTCTCGCCGCATGCATTTGGAAATCTGTCTTTTCAGTTGCCTGTATGCTGTCAAATCTGCTGACGAATGCATCCTCATCTCCCGTCTAACAGCCATGAGATTAAGAGTGTGATCGGAGAGGTTTTGTGTTCTTCTGCGGCCGGTCTTGCAGAACTTAGTTCCGACCGCATGGACAGCTTCCACGAGCTTGTCATTCATATCGTCCACTGCATTGCAATCTTCTAAGCACTGAAAGCGGTTACGTAACTCGAGCTGAAAGTTTTCGGGATTCTGGATTAGAGCACGAGGGGGACGGAGCGTTGATTCCATTAGACGAAACTTCTCCAACTTAACGTTTAGGTTCAGTGTACCTCTAACCATTCGGTGATCGCTGCCAGTTTTCACCCTTGCGATCACTGAGACATCACTGAACAGTTAGCGTCTGGTCGTCATAATGAAGTCAATCTCATTTTTGTCGATCCGTCAGGGCTCGACCAGGCCACTTCCTGTGGGGCCGCTTCTGGAAGAAAGAGTTCATCATAAAGAGTTCCTCTTTCTTCATGAAGTCGGCAAGCTGCTGGCCCCTACGGTTCCGTTGCCCTACTCCAAATTTCCCTAACTTCAGCTCACCGCTTTTTCTTGTGCCTATCTTTGCGTTGAAGTCTCCCATTAACACCGTGTAGTGGGTTTTGGAGGAATGCATGGCTCTAGAAATATCCTCATACATTTCCTCCACCTCCTCATCGGAATGTGCCGAGGTTGGTGCGTAAATCTGTATGACTTTCAGCAAATACCGTTTGGTGATTCTGAGTATCAGGTACGCGACCTTCGTCGACACACTCCCAATCTTTACAACGTTGTTGACGAAAGACTTGTGGACGATAAATCCGACACCTCCTTGGGACAGATGGTCACCCTCCCGGTGATACAACAAGTTGCCGGACTCGAGGATTACCGTGTCCTCCCCCTCTCTTCGGACCTCGGCTAACCCAATAATATGCCAGCGCAACTTGTCTACCTCTTCTTTCAACTCCAGTATCTTCTCGTCAGTCCACAGGGTGCGTGCGTTATATGTTGCCAGGTCAAGTCGTCGTAGGTGGCAACCGAACCTCCACCGGAGATTCTTAGTACCCCCTGCCCCTCCGTTACCATGGTCGCCACCGTAGCCAGGAATAGCGGGGTCGCCGGGGACTGGGGGCCGTTTGTTTGCGTCGTTACTCATGGGGGGATATTTGCCATAGTTGCCACGCTTGGCGAGCGGGTTGGCAATTAGAAGTTATTTACAAGTTTTGTTCTTTGGGGAGGTACTGAAATACAAAAAGAAACATTAAATAAGATATTTTAATTGATTTGAAGTAAATGTAGCATTTCACTGCTTATTTATTCAATCAAAAGAGGGTTTGATTGTATTTCTCTATTGCACGTCTCACAACGCGAGGGAGTGCTCTACTATCGTATTGTGGCTATACCTCAATTTCGCTACATAAAATCGTTCTTATACTTTTAGCTAGGCATCAAATCCATATTATTGGTAACGTTACAATAACTACAGACACTTATTAGTTTATTTTCTAATTGATTCACTTTAGATTACATAACAAAAAATGTTATTGAAAAATATATGGACTGCCGTCCGTTGTTCTGTGCGCGGGTGAGTCTTCTCCCTTGATAGAAATGTAAGCAATAGATTAAGATATATGGTATTAAATAAGATTCAATATATTCTTAGGAGGATCCCAATATATTTTTGTTATTGAACTCAACACCGTTTAAATGCTGCAAATTCAAACACCAACACCGGGAAAAATAACTTAGGTACCTAAAATGTAATTGTGCGTGATCAATCATAGTCCGATATACATGTTAACTGAATTGAATATGTTAGTTAGAATTTCCAATTTAGACGATATACAATGGTCAAGATAAATGCGGGGAAAGTACAAACTGTATGAAAGAAATAATTATTAAATTAAATATTGTAATAAACTAAATTGGGTTGGATTTGAATTAGCTCCAATCCCCTTTCAAAAATGAGAGAGGGCTATACACAATGAGAAAATTATTGGCATGACATCGAGACGCGGTAAAATAAGTGAAATTATTATCATAATGATTAATGCAATTAATTTATGAAGATGTTAGGAATTCCGGCATTTTATATTGAAATCTACAACATTCATTATGCAGGTCGAATGCCTTAATTTTCATCTGGTTGTCAGATCATTAAGATTCTTATTTCGAATGAAACTTTGAGAATACTCAATGATTTTGTTTAACAACGTCGTTAAGAGGCAAGTCATTAAATTATTGCAAAGCGAAATGAGAACTTGGCTTCAACAGCACTAGATTCAACAGAGTAAAAAGTTATAAAAAATATTGGTTTAAAAAAATATATAGTTTTATCATTTTGTCACACCTAAAATTATATTGAGTTTGCAAATTTGTGAAATCTATTTTTTTAAATTACTTATTCTAAAATAAAATGACAATAAACCTCGTAAAATGGAATGAAACCTGTGCCCGGTAGTTGAGGGTATGCAGACTATAGCCCTACTTTTTTACCTTACGGTGACAAAATCCAAATCCATCCACCGAAAAAATCAATGGGTGCCATGCCATACCCATGGATTTTTTTAAAGATTAAGGGATGAATATCGTAACGAGTTTCTAATTCTAATTTTCATTTCAGTTATTCTAAGTTCTTCAGTTATGTAAGTATGCTGCACAAAAACGTTTGACGTTTGGTTTTATTGTATTGATAAAATTGAAGCATATAAAAATATTGTTATAGGTGGTTGTAGGACTCCGAGTCCGTTTGGATAGATAATAAATACTTCTCTTAACTGTTGCGTCATTTAGGAAAAGTGCATATTTACTATTGTGTTTCACTTGAAGGGTAAGAGTGTCAGTACATTTATAGGCTATGAAGCCTTCTTTGATTTAAGTTAGTTATAGACGTTTTTGTAACTATATAGCGTATATATTACCCGATTTTGTCACGATGATATCGTAACATGCGACTACGGAAATGACAGAACGATGTTTCTTTCTTTTATAGAATAAGGGTGTCAAACGAACGCACAGTCTACAAGATAGTAATTGAATATTGTGGCCCATAGACATCTACATTTATCCTCGATTAAGAATCAAAACGTAGATGCGTTGTCACCCCTGAGGACTAAGATGGAGTGCCTCGATTCCAGTAAAAAGGGTTTCCTGTCTCTACACTCACCATACGAGACACAACGGTATTAAGCTGCTATTTTTCGCTGCAATTCAGTGAGAGCGTGGTACTTCCCCGGAAGAGCTGACCGATTCGTGCTACAACCACATTACAGCTGAAGTATGACCTCTACCATAACAATAATCCCATAACTTCCGATAGATAGTCGATAACTGGCTTGTTTTTGCCTGACGTGGAATACACAGAGCGGTGATGGCCAGCTGTGCCAAAGGTGTGGGACTGTGATTGTTAATACGTTAGCTAAAAGGCATATCCTCCCTTCGAAGACAGAGGCCCAAGTCTAATAGTAGACTTTTACGGGTTGACGACAAAAAAAGAAAGAATAGGCGTCCTTGCGGTATTAACTTACGTGGTAGAGCCACACTGCAGTTATTATGGTTGAGGCATAAGTGGGTCGGCTTGACCAGGGAAGGACCACGCTCTCACAGAATACCAGCGTAAAACAGCAGCGTAATACTTCTGTGTTTTGTATGATGAGTGTAGGGAACCGAAGACCCGCTATACTGGAATCGAGGCACTCCATCTTAGTCCTCAAGGGTGACAACGCATCTGCATTTTGATTCTTAAGCGAGGTTAAATGTCTATGGGCCCCGGCATCCACTTACCATCAGGTGGACCGTGTGCTCGTTTGTCCCCTTTATTCTATAAAAAGATGGTCGTCCACACGGTATCCGTTTACCATCAATCATTTGTCACCCAAATATTTAAAAAAGCTGCCAAATATTGATTTACGAACGATCGTGCGAAGGATTAACAGATAAAAATGGATTTAGCTTCGGGCCGCACAAATCATCTAAAACCCTTTTGAATCGTCACATCGGACGTCGTCCCACGTTTGCCGTTGTTGAACGAAAACGCTTAAACTGTCGAACATTTTTAACTCTTTGCCTTTTATTCAGGACGTTTGCTTTGAAATGGCTTTGATGTTGTCTTCTCTTTATGGTAATTTTGTTTTGTTCTGCGTGATTGATTTACGCATTTCATTTTTAAAAATAAATTAATTTCGTTGCGTCTTTTTTATAGTATAGGGTGACAAACGAGCAAACGATCCAACTGATGGTAAGTGGTTGCTGTAGGCCATTGACATCTACATCTATCCTCGATTACAAATCAAAATGCAGATGCGTTGTCACCCGTGAGGACTCAGATGGAATGCCACGTTTCCAGTAAAAAGGGTCTCCGGTTCTCTACACTCACCATACGAAACACAGCAGCGTTAAGTTACTATTTTACGCTGGTATTCAAAACCTGTCTGTAAAAATTTCACTATAGTAGGCGAGCAAACCACCTTCTATCTATACTAGCATAAATGAAATTGTCAGGTGCATATATCTTATTATTTACCTTTATTAAATACCTCTGAAGTTGAAAATGTTTACACTCCACTTGATGATAAATGGACTACTGAGGTTCACAAATACCTCTACCTAACTTCATACAAAAAGGCAAAAGACAATTGTTCGCCCGTATTTCATGCAGATGCCTTTGCCAATTTTAAGAGTTTGATGATTTACTCATAAATCTCATCACCAGATCTAAACCTAATTTATGGGAAATATACGGGACACCCCTGTGGTACCCCCTTTCTTACAAAATATAATCAATAAATTGAACAAAAATCATAAAAATTGTAAGCAACGAAATATTTTGAAGTACTAACTAAAAAATTCGGAAGACAAAAGGTAAGACAGATGTTACATAATTTACTAACTTTGTATTCTCTTCTCGATACGAAAATCTTTTTAAAGTAGCAACATGATGTGGTATTATGCACTTAAATAATGCAATAAATAAAAAGTGTCCTCGAACCCCTCTCGAAATTTTATTCCCGAGGGCGTGACAGGAGAGGTGGATCTGTGTCTCCCTGAGCTATACTTTTTCATAAGAGTTCATAAATTCTAATTATATCAATTAGATGTCCTGGATTTACGGTATTTGCATATTTTCATTTAAGAAGTTTAGCTAACTTGACCGACTGTAGACTATAAAGCGGCTATATAGTTGGTCAAACTTCTTTCCTGAATATTAAAAAAGAATGCGCCGTGTGGTCACTCCTTTTCTCCCGTAAGTGTTATAAGGTAAATGTGGGAAAAGCCATATCGTTTTTTTTAAATAGAATTAGAGTGGTAAGTGAGCATTCAGTCTACCTGATGGTAAGTGGATGCTGTGGCCCATAGACATCTACATCTAACCTCGATTAAGAATCAAAATGCAGATGCGTTGCGAACCCTGAGGACTAAGATTTCCCCGTTCCCAGTAAAAAAGGTTTCTGTTTCTTTACACTCACCACATGAAACACACTATTGAGCTGCTATTTTACGCTATTATTCTGTGAGAGCGCGGAGGGAGGGACCCCGGTCGAGCCGACCCATTCGTGCTACAACTATACTATTAATATAAATGCAGCATGGCTCTACCACGTAAAAAATCTAGTAGTCAAGTGTAACGTCCCTCTGCAAGATTCAGGAGTGTACAAACTTGATTGTGAATGTGGTCTCTCCTACATAGGACAAACTAAAAGATCAATTAAAACCCGCGTCAAAGAACAAATAGCTGATGTGAAGAATCGACGCTCCGGGAAGTCTGCAGTCTGTGAACATGTACAGGATCGCCCCCGTCACTACATCAAATTTGATAGACCACAAATCCTCGCTAAAGAGCACCGATTCCTTCCAAGGATGATTCGCGAGGCTATTGAAATCAAAAAACATCCTAATTTCAATAGAGAAGATGGCTGGGTGCTACCATCTGCTTGGCATCCTATAATAAATAAAATTAAATCCCAACCCAAGCATACAACTGCAAGACTTCATGATACCATAAGTTCATACTGTGTAGATCGGAACAAAAGTTAAATTTTAATCTATGGTAACCGCGGTTAACTATGACATCTGGACGTTGAACATCTCAGTCCTTCCCGTGACCATGGGTGCTGTAAAGCTCTCGAAACGTCGGATATTTAAAAGGTTAAATATACGCGATAAATTCCGTAAAAACTAGTATTATTTCAAAAATCTATTAGTTGGGGATGAAATATTTTAGTAGTTAAATGTCAATATGTTACAACAGCTATATGAAATTAGCGGAATGAGAGACCGCGCGGGAAGCGGACGGATGCACCAAATAATTAACGCCCCGAATATCTGCGCCGGCCACAATTAAATTGTAATTAATATATCGCCCGGCATCGCTTGCGCCATCGTTTAATTAATTTGCGATAATGAATTATCTTCAAGGCGGCACAGGACGCTGTAGCTGTACAAAGTTAGCTTGTGCTTAAAATCCAATCGAAACCGTTAACATTACAACATTTTAAAGTCCACAGCTGGACATAGATTGCCTTATAGAGGGGATTTTTGCTATAGTTGCCTCATCTATTACGCGGATATGAGAAAATTAATTTCTTAACAACTCTAATATAATGGATTTCCGCAAGGTAACGCTGGATTTTATTAAATGTATTTGTTATTAGTAAAAAAAAAAAAACAACTTTTCAAACGTTAACTTTCTTAAAATTATAAAGCCATTTCTTTTTATACGGCAGATATACATTATAAGTTACGAACGATGCTGTTAACAACATACAGCGTATTATAAAATGTGACAAACGAGTTTCGAGTTAAGACTGGTCCACCTGATGCTAAGTGGATACTGCAAAATTAAGTCCAGAGCTTTCCTTGGCGGTAATTTAAATAGTATCATATTTTACATACATACGTTAAAAACTTTTGTTTTATTGTTGGTAATATTTTTTTTATTTATGTATCACCCTTTCGAATTTTCTTGTATCGTAGAAGCGTTTACGTACATAAATTGCATGAGGCCAAATATCCACTTGTTCCGAGCGGGATTCGAACCTGCGACCTTCAGCGCTCATTGATGAGCCACAGCGTCACCGAACTTTATGACCCTTATGAAATGAGAAGAGACCTGTGCCCAGCAGTGGGATGTATATCTGATGCAAACACGACAACCTTCCAGCTTTTGTATACCAATTTTCATGTTAATTGGCTGAACGTTAAAGAAGCTGATGTGTTGAATCGCCATTTAGTGACGAGTTATAAAAAAGTGGGTAGCATAAAAATCTTCCCCATTAAAAATAGATCAAAATGCCAATTTTCGTAGCGATCGATCAAGCGGTGTCGAAGTCAATTAATCACAAATGGCAGATCCCACTATAAAGTGAAAAGCCCTATTAACTTAATGTCCTGCATTTACCCTATGTTCTGTATCCTTGTCATGGCTACTATTCCTGTCTGTACTCATCCTAAATACACGATCCCATCCACTTCCTTAACCAACTCCCCTTCTATTCTTATTTCATATAACTTGCTATATACTTGAATACAATCTTTTAAAACTTGTTACGTTGTACATACTTTGTTAGCAATTTGTACAAGGTAAAATGTGGGCTTAAACACTGCATTCCAAATCAACTCCGATATTTCGATACGATATTTAATATAGATTAAAAATAATACTTATTAAAAGTCGCTCTTACGTTTAATATACAAAAGGTTCGAAAATACCTCTGTCCTGGGAAGTACGAACAAGAAACCCAGCGGGACAAAATAGTTAACAATTATTAAAGTGATATAATAATTAATTAATGATATCGTGTAAGAGTTACATCTGCAGGAGAAGGCAAGGCAAAGACAAGTAAGTATACGACTTGCAGCAGAAAATCTGCGTGGTCGAAATTAGCTAAGGTAATATCATAATGGTGTTAGAGAACCCATAACCCCATTTCGTCCTGTGGCTGTCTTAAGAGGCAACTATGGGAAATGCTAGATATATCCAATGGCTTCCAATGGGATAACCATCACCATAGCGCTGGATGTAAAATAACCCCACCAGCGACTGAAAGGAGCAACAAAGGCTTGAAAGGTATTAGAAACGTTTGACACTGCAAACGGTATTTCCCCTACAATATATGACGATTAAGATAAACTCTCCCTTAAACAGCAGATGCCTAAGTTCAACAGTGGACTTAAAGAGTGGATGAAGAGTAGAAGAATACCATAGTATTGTAAAGAGGATGAAATCACCTGCGAAAATAAAGTTAAATTAATGGAAAGCAAAAAATCTTATTTCGATTATGGTGCAGAAAATCTTAAACCAATTTTTTTTGTAAAATATGACTTCATCGCGGTTGATCAAAGCCTGCAAATCACCCGTGGTCACGGTGGGACTGAAATGATTGACGTCCCAATGCCAAAGTTAACCCGGAGTGTCTTACAAGGTTTTTTAAACTTTAACCTTAAAAGTTACGGAAAAAAATCATAAGAATAGTTTTATTCAATGTGTAGTGTTCGCGTAAATATAAAAATCTGGCATTAGTTCACACTGAACTAAACTAACTGAGGTAAACGACATGTGGTAGTAATTTTTATTGGCAGTTGTAATCGCGCCATTTTAATATTAGGTTTTATTTTAACACCCATCATTATATTTCTTGATTAAAGTTTTTTAAATATGAAATGAGTTTACTGGTAGATTTTTAAGAAATTTATAGGAATGCATCAAGATTGTATCGGCATTTTTAGTATATTTAAAAAGGCATTATATATTAATTGATAATATTAAATTATAAATATTCACAGAGACTACAAGCCAGCAAAGTAATTCTTGACACCACAATTTTTAATCATAAAACTATGAAATTACACTAGAATTCGTTTTTGATTCGAAGAATTGGTCCTTTTATATCGTATGGTAACATTTAACGCAGATAAAACAACAAAAATGTAAAGACAGAAACCTAACTGTATTTCTCGGAGCTTTTCATTTCGTTTACTAACTTTTAAATTGACCTAAAGCGTTAATGCTTCTTTACAAATAGTTAAGTAAATTTCTGAAAACCGCACCCGAGCGAACTTCTGTCCTATCACAGATCATTAAGGTAAAATGTACAAAAGAAACCTATCTAACCGTCCTTATTCAATCTACTCCACGTTAATTATTTTCACCGCGGAATCTGCGGGATGGTCATAAGTTAAGACCCGCCTTTTCTATTATCGTCTTTAATGCCAACAGTCAAAGTTAGTTTTAGCACGGCGGTTGCGAGATCCGTATGGTTATTTTTACCCCCCTCGCATCTGCACAGAAATCGATAAGTACCCTCTGAAGCACGTGTTAAAAATATTAATGAACTATTAAACCCGAACGCGTTCGATAATTAAAAATTCAACGATTTTGAAGTTTTTCACTTACCTTTGAAGAACAGCGACTGGTCACACCACAAGATTAAAAGCGAAATATAAAAAAATAAAACAAGTTTAAAATAAAATAGTTGGATATTTATTAACGAAATCAATAGGATAAAATAGGAGGGAAAGGGTTCAGGGAAAGATTAGGGGTTTTCGAGATCTGGCGGATAAAAATAAACGCAAGTGACATACACTCGCGGCGACGCGTACTGGCTCTCTGACTGTTGAACGCCTGGGGAGTGCTTTTATACCTGCAGCGGAGTGCGGCGGGGGGTGTGTCCGCCATTTTGGCTGGTTCCCATGGAGACGAGGAGATGGCCTATTATGTGAGGGTGGCGGAGATTAGTTGTAGAGACAGCAGCGTAGTTTTTGCAATGATACTGAATTTACATGGAAAACTGGAAATCGCACTGTATTTACTATTGAAGGAAATCATAAAAAACTATTTGTATTAAAATGCTAGACGTTTATAAATACAATATAAGAACTGAGAATAATTTGCACTTTTTAATCATGTTAAATTTAAGTAATTATTGGAAAAAATATTATTCAACATAAACGATTCAGCAAACTTAAGCGGTAAAACAATAATTTTAGTCAGTCGATGTCTTGCATAAAGTTAGGGACGCGAGATCATTGAACATGCTGACCCTACAGACCAGCGTTCGTACCACCCTCTACGAACGCACACAGACGCGTCTAGCAATGCACACATTTACATCCCCACCGCCCGCACACATACACAGGTACACCCGTTCTCCAGCTAGGAACTTGTGGCGTAATATTTCACTACGTAGCCCTATTTTCCAAACACCGTGTTTCATAAAATTTGAGTATTAAAGTCACTATTGTTTCACACATTCAAAATTCAGTGTTTCGACTTACATGCTATCTCTTTCATCTGTATATAATTAGACGTATTCGCTCATATAGTTATCTCACTCAATCGTGTTCTAAGTTTGAATACAATTTTCTCCGTCAAAAGTTACATGTTTGCATTCCGATTCCTATGCCATGACCAGACTTCTATAAAATCCTTTTTTCAGCTAAGGTGGGATCCTTTACTAACTCCTGGTTTTATTTAATTTTATATATTTTAATTTATCTTACTTTCCAGTATTATAAACATGATAATAAAAAAATGGCAGGCGCAAAATATTGCAATTAAGGGAAATAAAAATAAGTTTTCGTATCCGTTTCTTATTGCCAGGGAACGATCCACCTATTTTACCTTACCGACCTTGTACAGTCTTTAATATTTCAGTGATGTTATTTCTAGTGATGTTAGTTTATTTATTTTAAACCGTATTGTACAAATATTCGGGTTCAATTTCCAACGAACATGGCGCTGAAAATAACATAGTAACTTTCCACCTGTTTAAATATTATATGAGATTTGTATTTGCATCTTTTTACCACCAGATGGCACAGTTAGATATAAATTTAGAAACGCGTTTGTCCAAAACAGTTTTAGGCATTTTATATGTAATGCTAGAACAAATAAAACTCATCTTAATCTTTTTAACAGTTATACTCATAATATAAGTAAATTTTGTTATATAATACTAAATTTAACTACTCAACAACAGATGGCGCTTTATTTTAAAATTAATGAGTAGTGATGGTATTTTTTGGCTTGTGTAAGTAACTATTACCAAAATTCCGTATAAATGTTATAGACGTGTGAGTGATTATTTTAGTGATTTACATAAATTAATAGATATGTTATATTAGGTCAGACCATTTTTACTGGAAACGAGGCATTCCATCTTAGTCCTCACAGGTGACAACGCATCTACATTTTGATTCGTATTCGAGGAAAGATGTAGATGTCTATGGGCCGCAGCAACTTCTTACCATCAGGTGGACTGTGTGCTCGTTTGTCACCCTATCCTATAAAAAAACATCCGTGCGAAGTCGAGGCGGATCACCAGTAGCAGATAAATAAACTATACAAATCTAAGCTTATTATTAATTATAATAATATATAACTAGTACATACATATTATATCAAATTTGAGAACAGTGAAGTAGTACAACCCATAACATATTTTATTAATATACTTAAAAAACACCTTTAATAAGCTTTACATTTCAGCTATATATTTTAAATTTTATATTTTGTTAAATTGCTGTTGTTTCTGTTTTAATAAATAAAATAAGAGCAGCCCTACCGTAACTTCTTTAAAAGAGCTATTATTGAATTAAATTTTTCTTCGTACCACTACATTTACATACATATTTGACATATATTGAGGTCAACGTGCCACAGCTTAAACACTCGTATTTAAAATGTTAAACATTTTTTTGAAATTAAATAAAAACTATTTTTGCAGCAGTAATTTTTTGTGGGTACAACAGGCATCAACAAAACATATTAACGGAGGCAACAGAGGGTTAAGCCGGAGTAAAACCCCCACGGTGATCTCTAGCAGCGTATTCGGACTCAGGACATCCGTTTGGAACGCAACCGGGGCCAGTACACTAAAATCCGAAGGAAAAGGCGAGCTCCGCCGGGGAAGATTGCCGAACTACGGGACTTACCGAGCTGCTACAAAGGCGAACACTATACCAAAATGAAGAATAAAAACTAGAGTTCCTCGTTAGGTAAAGGTAAAGGTAAAGGTACACCCCGCAAAATCACTACGCGTACACGAGTGGAGAAGAATTAGCGTAGCTCATATCCACCGCTCACTACTCGCCTGTGTAGAAACGGACTCCCCGATTAGTTATTAGTTAGATAAATATCTCGTGTTCTGTGCCAACGACAGCGTGCTCGACAGGGGAAGAACTACCTTCCCCTATCGAGCCAACGACCAAAATATACGCACTGCAGTTATAACACGCTACAGGGTAGGTTACTTCTCCCATTCATAACATCTTCTCTTTAAAAACATTTTATTTACGAGTACATTATCCGCAAAATCTTTTTTTTAAATAGCGTAAACATCGAGCACACAATCCACCTGATGGTATTGGGAATTAGTCATACATCTTTCCCCTATTAATAATCAAAATATAGATGCGTTGTCACCTTTGAGGTCTAAGATAGAATACCTCAATATCAGTAAAAAGGGTCTCCGGGTCTCTACACTCACCATACTTATCACGTAAACTGCTATTTTACCCTTGTATTCTGTGAGAGCTTGGCACTTTCTCGGTCGAACCGATCGTACTGCAACACCGTCAGTCACCCTATCCTATATAAAAAAGAAAGAGCCAGGCAAGTTGTAAGAAGTAATACGAGCCAGAAATAATCAAATATTATATAATATCCAAATTTTTCTCTTTTATAGCTCTGTGTTATTTCCATTACATTCTATAATATTTATACATTTAGAGGGTTTTTTTTATAGAAGAGGGGGCAAACGAGCATGCGGCTCACCTGATATTAAGTGACTACCGCCGCCCATGATCAACCGCAACACCAGGGGAGTTGCAGGTGCGTTGCCGGCCCTTTAGAAAGGAGTATGCTCTTTTCTTGAAGGTCCCCAGGTCGTATCGGTCCGGAAAAATCGCTGGTGGTAAACTATTCCACAGAGAGGTTGTACGCGGAAGAAAACTCCTCTTGAAACGTGGACTGCACTCGACTTGTGGATGTCCAGGGAGAGCAGTGCTTTGCGAACGGAGCGCTGTGTGAACTGCACTTCCGGCATGGAGCACTCACACCGCGGGATGGTCGGCGGCGTACTCCCCCCGTCGTCGAGAGTCGAGTTGGACGCAAAGAAAGAGCCTAGAAGATAGGCTTTCTCCTTTGCGGTATGGGCCAGTGAGTCGTCCTCCCCGTGCAGAGATGGAAAAGATGCCTGACAGAAATTCCCCTGGACAGCCTTGGCGAGAGATCAGAATGCACGGGTTCCAGAAAGAGGGCGAACTAGTTTCTCGCCAACTCTGCCTATGTGCTCTGACTTATCCTTGGCAATGACTCTTTTGAAGGACCTAGAGGCGGAATTATACTTCTTTTTTAGAGCGCTGGTGTTTACATCCCGGGACGCTGATACGTCAGCCCAGGCTTGGTAGCACTTCTGCTTATAGCATGATGCTATTTTACAGGAGCGACCAAACCATGGCTGAGATTTGCCTCCAATGGGCACCACAGAGGAAGGAATAAAAAGTTCTATACCCTGAAGTACCACATCGGCGACAGAATCCACAACAACGTTGGGATCGTCCGGCGAGAAGCAAACCCGCCCCAAGGGTAGGATGCAAAGAGAGACCGCATCCCATCCCAATCGGCTGACATATAATGCCAAACACGGCGGCAGCCTGCAGAATGCAACTGCGATTTCAGCGTGAGTGGCACCATACTCCGAACAAGACAATGGTCCGAGGAGCCTAAAGGGGCGTCGACGGAAATCTGATATCCGTCCGGGTGAGAGGTCAGCAGAAGGTCCAACAGGGAAGGTGCATGATCCTCCACATCTGGAATCCGCGTGGGCGAAGTAACCAGTTGTGTCAGACCATATGCCAAGGCAAAATCATGAACAGATCTCCTCGCATGATCGGTTAAACGTGAACCAAGCCATTCGGCGTGATGGGCGTTAAAGTCGCCGAGAATCACGATCTCTGCGGAGGGGATCTGCTGTAGCAACGAATCTGTAGCCATTTGGACGTGGTCGAAGAGTCGGTCTGTTTCGGCATTACCGCTATGGGACCTATAGAGGCACCCGTAGACGCGTAGCCAAAGGATGGACAGGTCCGAACCTTCAAGTCTGCCGAGGCGTCAAGAACAGATGTCCTCTCTGACGTAAACGCAAACTCCAGCCCGAGGCACAAAGGAGTGTTCCAGTTTGTACCCCAGGTAGAAGAGATATGAGACATCAGCCGGAGAGGACACCTGCGTCTCGGTCAGAAAGAGCTGGCCTCGCTGTCTCGAGATGGTAGTGAACGGTGTTTAGGTTAGAGTGAAGTCCCCTGATATTGCAGAAATTCACAGACAGCGTGGCAGGGTCGCCTTGGTCTTGTTGCTCCGTTTGCCCCGAGCAGTTGTAGTCTTGAGCGGAATTCTGCCCCCCCCCCCCAGAATACGCGGGGAAGCCTGAGCACCCACGCTCAGAAGTGGAGAAACATGGTCGTGGATGCTCAGCGAGGGATTCTCCAGGGGTGCTGGTACCCGTTACCGTTACCGTTACCGTTAGGCAAAGCACAGAGCGACTCCTATTAGGATCACGGGGAGTGTTCAGAGGAATTGTTTGGATTAATTCCAGCAGCCAAATTTCACCAAAGCACATCACGACAAAACTCACGTTACCATCCACATTATCTGAATGCTTGGCCATTCATTACTACGCGAACTACTAGGGATTTTCTTCCCCTCACGACTTTTTGTGAAAATGCTTACCACCGGCGATATTCCCGGACCGATACGACTTAGGAACATTAAAAAACCCAGTTTACCCCTTTTTAAAAGGCCATGTGCGTTGCCGGCCGTTTAAAAAGGTGTAGCAGTTGTTCATGGGCGGCGGTGAACAATAACCATCAGGTAAGCCTCGTGCGTGCTTACCCCCTCTTCTATATAAAAAAATTAAAATTGATGGAATAACGATCTGTTACATTTTCATGTAAATGTTATATGCTCATATTAATACAATCTAATTTCTTTATATATTTGTAAACTGTGAAACATTCTCGCCAGCCAGGAGTTTACGCAATTTCCGCGCATTGTGGCTGGTTATTAAAAAACTTGCGCATGGAATGTGTTTTAAAAAAGCAATTAACGTAACGCGAGGTGCATTTCTCCCTCAACGTATAACGTTTTTTAGAATAAACGCAAAAAAAACTCGTGCGTTTCGAAAAAAGTGAAGAAACCTCCCACTCATATGTAGCATTGTTTCGCTTGCATCGAACATGTTTTGATGCGGAAACTATTCCTGGAAATATTTCATATTGGAACTGAAATGGAGTAATTAGACCGGAATTTTCTTTTAAAGTGCGGATGAAAAATGCAATTGTTTGAACAGTATTTGTCTACTGTTTTTTTTTTTAAACATGAGTTCTGGTCATTGGCATGTAGTTCCAAGTCAAAGTCAATAATAATTTTATTCAATTTAAGTACTTATTCAAATATATGCAACATAAAAAAAAACAATAATAAAAAACTAAAACTTAAATTATCATTTCTTCTGTCTTACTTGTAGGTTTATTTGAACATCATCTTGTAGAGAATAAAACACCTTAAAGAGAACAACTGCTACCAGTACTTCAGTTCTATACGGCCACGCTCTCACGGAATACCAGCGTAAAATAGCAGCTTAATGCTGCTGTGTTTCGTATGGTGAGTGTAGAGAACCGGATACCCTTTTACTGGAAACAAGGATTTCCATCTTAGTCCTCAAGGGTGACAATGAATCTGCATTTTGATTCTTAATTACGGATAAGTGTAGATTCCTATGAGTCACAGTATCTATATACATTCAGGCGGATTGTGTGCTCCTTCGTCACCCTAATTCTATAAAAAATACGCTGGTATTAAGTAAGTGCCTAATCCTTCCGATATCGTATACGGTATCTTTCGATAGCGTATTTTGATTATGATACGTGGTAGAGGTAGAATCACGTATAATTATAATAATCACAACCAAGTCCAGTCAGGATTCTACACCAGCTCGCGATAAAATACGGTCTCGTGGATCTTATATTATAAGTACTCGATGAAAGCCGTGGTCGAAAATAACAACACCAGGTTCTAATGCGCACAGGTAGGGCTATTTTTGTGGATTAACCCGATATTTTAGTTGACATTAACCATTCCAGTGAAGCCGTAACAGATAAGATAAAATGTCAAGACCTAGCTCACGAGACCAACATGTGGGGCGGTCTGCCGAATGATATGATTTCTGTAGTCGTTCCTGTAAACGGATTAATACTAGTCAGCCACTCTAGTCTGAGACGATTGAGATTCCGTGATGGTTCGCTCAGGGCTCAAATTCAGAAGGCGCTTCTCCTCGATACTGCCCGCTTCGTCCGTAGGTGACTTTTGTTTTCTGTTGAACCCGGTTTGCTATTTGATATTTCCTGTCGAGGGCTTCGGTCTGAGTGGGTTTTTGTTATTTTACTATATTGTGTATATTATGGTCACAGATTACCGGGGGTAATCCGTGATTATGGTAACATAATAACATTATATTTTACATACTACTATAATTATATTATTCTTAGAACGGACACGTATTGCTGGGCCTAGTACGACGTGTATGGATAACATTTTTACAGATGTTAAGTTCTTGCATAAATTAATCATTCAAAATTTAATTTCAGATCAGTGTGGACAGTTGGTCTCATTGTCTTACATACATAAAAAACGGAAAAATGAGAAAGTTGTGTTCGGTCCGATAAATGAACATCGTTCGGAGAGGTTTAGAAGTAATATAGTAAAAGGACTTCCATCACTTTCATTTAAAAATAATGCTGATTATTTGTATTGTAGATTATTTAACATTATAACTTGTGAATTTAATAGAATATTTTATTTTAAAACTTTCTCTTTAAACAGTCACAAATCATTAAATGAATGGGCGACAGTAGGCATTTATAAAAGTTAAACGAGCTTTATAACGAAAGATCAAATAATCATAGTGTTATATTTCGAGAGTATGTAGAAACATATTCTAAAATATTTAAAAAGTATGCTCCACAGCTAAGGATTTAAGCTCCACTACATATACGAAATATCTATTACCAAGTTTAAATATTTAATAGACCAAAACTGTATAAAAAGGGTTATTATAATATAAATGAATACATGGTTGATAATAACCCCTGGGAAATGAGGTGGTCGCTTCCAAGCTGATTTTTAAATAAAATTTGTAATTATTTTGTGACCATTAACTTTGTAATATTTATTTAAAAAAAGTTACTGAAATAAATTTGGTAAAAAATTTGGAAAATCCAAAAGTTCATGCCTCATAATCTCATTTGATTATATAAAAAGAAAAATATCTCTTTTTACATATTTGAGACGAAAGAGGAGTTCCATGAGAAATTTTTTTGTAGAAAAGTACCAGTTGTTTTTTACATTTTCATTAATTAAAATTAAACGGGACCAAATTACTCAGTGATTTTTAAAAGGAACCTGTGCGTTGAGAGTCTAAGCCTTATAAAAAAAGAATTATATTGATACATTAATTCTAAGGACCGTAATAGTGCGCCATCCATACATACAGCCATCCGGACAACCTCGAATTTTTTTTTCAATCAGTTTGTTTGTTTTACACTAAATACAGAAAATTACTTTTAAAAATGATAGAAGCATAAAAACGAGTATTTTTTTTTGATATATGGTATTTTTATTATTCTAAAAGTGCAACAGTAAAAAATAAAGACATTTTTGGCTCAGAAAATTACTGGATTTCCATTAGGTGGGAGTAGAGCACAACCTCAACGCTTCGCTTTTGAGGCGTGCAATATTTTCTAACCCTTCATATTGTAATTTAAAAAAAAAGTACCGCTGGGATTCTTGCTGGTTCTTTCCAGGACAGAGGATATTTCCCGAACCACTGGTAAAGTAAAAAATGACTTTCAATAAGAGATACTTGTGATCAATATTCTATTCTATTCTATTCTATTCTATTGAATTTTTTTTATATCATTTATCAATTTTTCATTTCACGTACCAACCAGACGACAGTATAATATAAATAGCCCAGAAAAATAATTCTAATATAATTTAATATTGACGAAGTCCAAACAAGAGAGACTGAGGTGATTGACATCGTGATAAAAGTTTGCTTATGTGAACGATTCATTTTTAGCCTGTGCTATATATTTTTTTTAAATAAAGAGCATACGGTATGGTCTTGTACATGCAGCCAAAACCATTACCAAATTTTGTTTTAATTAAAAACCGTAAAACTAGCTCCATTCAGTCTGTTATTTTGACAAACAACTCATGACCCCGGAGGGATTGTTTTCGTATCGATTTTGGTCGAAGTTCTCTATTCACGGTGTAAAGATATTCTTTACAGCAAGGACATATTTAGTATTAAGAATCCGCCCGCAGTCTAGTCTTGTTAATACTTTCTGTAAAGATCACAGTCGTTATTAACAGTCTACGGAACTTTTTCAACGGCGAAGTCGGGGCTGTTTCCGCTGAAAAAAAAAACGATCTCGCAGCCGACGATGCAAAATATTACCGCTACGTGTATTGTATTGTACGTCTGCGTATGCATTTTGTTTATCGTTCGCGTCTAACAGCACCTCGGACTTTGTTAATGAACATTTTTACGAATACCGCGACGCACAGCCGGAAGTAAAATTGACATTCAAGAAAATATTCAATGTTTTTATTTATTACCTACCGTTACCATAACAGCCTATTAAGGTCCACTGCTGAGCATAGGTTTCACATATATTTCTTTATTATAAGATTTTTTTTACTTATTCCCTTCCGTCCTTTCTCCCTGGATAGGATCAGCATTTTTAATGCAGCATTTTTTATAGGATAGGGTGACAAACGAGCACACAGTCCACCTGATGGTAAGTGGTTGCTGCGGTCCATAGACATCTATATCTATCCTCGTTTTCAAATCAAAATGCAGATGCGTTGTCACCCCTAAGGACTAAGATGGAATGCCGCGTTTTCAGTAAAAAGGGTCTCCGGTTCTCTATACTCACCATACGAAACACAGCAGCATTAAGCTACTATTTTACGCTGGTATTCTGTGAGAGCGTGGTACTTCCCCGGTTGAGCCGACCCGTTCATGCTACAACTAGAATATAGCTGCAGTGTGACTCTACTATGTACAAATATAGCCTAGATCATTCGCGGCATTGTTCTCTACCTCTTCGTGAAGTTTCATTACAAATAATAATAATGGTTCATGTCTGTATGGAATGCAAATAACCCCTCCTGGAATGTTTTCTTCACCGCCGAGCACGTGGTGAATCATCACTTAAAATTGCAATTATCAATTTCATTGGTGCCGGCGGGGATCGAACCCGGTTTGCCCGCGTACTGTGAAATTTAGAGCGAGCGCTAGCCATCAGAGCTACCACTGCTCTTCTCTTCTCCTCTGATATAAATCAGTGTTTGACTAAAATCCTACCTGATTGTAAGTGGTGATGAAGACCTTGATTGTAAATCACACTCTCTTAGCGTAACAAAAGCCTTATACACTTTTTTATATTTCACATTACAGCCTATCCAAGTACACTGCTGAACATAGGAACCTGATATGGATATGGATATTTGCCATAGTTGCCACAGAACAAAAAATAACTGTGTTTTTATTATACTGAGTTGTAATCGGGAAGATGCTGGTGTCCACCTCCCGTAACAATAACTAACTTTTTGTCGGCCTCTACCGACACCCATGGGATAATATGGTATAATGGAGATAGATAGGGCTAGTGGATTCTCTCATGACGCCACTACTCAGCGAAGATTTCCTTTTTCTGATAAGTACACAAAATATACTGTATAAAGATGTTCATCGGAATAATGATTTTTAAATTCCCAGCGGGAAGTTATTGTAATGGGTCCGATTTTGCAAATTGAAAATTTTAACATATCTCCATGTTTCAGTCTTTAAGATCGAATAGTATGGTTTTTAAGAGGATTTTCGTGTGTGCACATGTATGTATTTATCTATGTATGTTCGGATTCAATTTTCGCCTCGTGTATCTCGAAAACAAAGAGTGATATTGACATGAGACCAGTTTCATTTAATGCATAATTATGACCTTACTATATAACTTAGACCTCATTGAATTTTGAGCAAAATCTGTCAAGTCGTTTTTTGTGCCGAATGAAAAATTGTATAAAATATAAAAAAAATATGATATTTCTTATTCTTTCCACCGGGAAGTCGTGTGGACCATTCGGATCACACCTAGATCGCTCTTGTTAGTAAAAAATCGTTGATATGCTAAATTTATTACAATAACAACAATATGGCACATTCTTGATGATACCTTTGTTAGAATGTATGCTAGATATTATAACAAACGTATCTTTATCAAATTGTAACCTAAATATGTCTTGTTAATAATGGACCAATAGAGTAAAATTTTTTTGGAAGTGAAGACGATGGACAAGCATACATTCCACCTTACGGTGTGTGGATACTCTGATCCTAAGATATCCTGCATTTATCATCGATTTAGAATTAAAGTGTGGATGAGTTATCATCACCGAGGACTAAGATGGTTTACCTCGTAACTTATCTAGTAAATAATGTTTTTAGTTTCCTACACTCATTGTACGAAACACAGCATCTATAAACTATTATTTATAAATTATTATAATAGAACAAGCTTATTCGTTAAGTAGGTACTACAAATTCAAATGTATAGTAAAAGTATCTCGTTACTTCTCTAAGATATGCAATTAAGGTTTTAAACAAAGTTTACATTAGATTGCAAAAACGAAAGGGCTACGGACTCTGTATAATGTGCTTCAGACCGAATTCCGGTTGCTTTCGGAATTTCGAAGACTAACTCCAGTCCGATGGAACGGCAATTTGACACGACCTGAGAGAGATTGGGCTCAGGATTTTTAGACTCACATGTTCTCTGAAGCACGGGGGTAAAACACCGCCAACTTTATAACTTCGGGCATCATCATCATCATTACAGCCCTTCACAAGTCCACTGCTGAACATAGGCCTCCCCAAGTAATGCCACAAAGCACGGTCCTGAGCCACCTGCATCCATCGACTTCCTGCATGTCTTACTAGGTCATCACTCCATCTAGTGGAGGGTCGCCCTACACTACGCCCACCGATACGAGGCTTCCACTCGAGAACCTTTCTTCCCCATCGGTTATCGGTTCTTCGAGCTATACAGCCGGCCCATTGCCACTTCAGCTTACTAATCCGTTGGGCTATGTAGGTCACTCTGATTTTCCTGCGGATATCCTCATTTCTGAGTCTATCACGCAGAGAAACTCCGAGCATAGCACTCTCCATAGCCTCATACGGCCAGCAGTGAAGGACGACGTCTCAGATCCGTAAGACATCACTGGTAACACGCACTGGTTGTACAATCTAGTTTTCAGAGATTGAGGTATACCTGACGAGAAGATGTGTCGTAATTTCCCGAACGCTGCCCAGCCGAATTGATTCCATCGATTGACCTCTCGGTCGAAGTAAGACTTACTTAGTCAGACTATTTGTCCCAGGTAAACGTAATCGTCAACAACTTCGAGCATAGTGCTCCCAACAACTACCGGCATAGGGCAGCTCATAAAATATTCAACACAGAAAAAGCCAATAACAGATTTTGGGCCCACCCGGGGCCTCAAACATGTAAGGGCCACAAACGAGCACACAGTCCACCTGATGGTAAGTGGATGCTGTGGCATCCACTTTATTCTCATTTATCCTCGATTAAGAATCAAAACTCAGATGCGTTGTCACCCCAGAGGACTAAGATGGAATGCCTCGTTTCCAGTAGAAAAAGGTCTACGGATCTCTACACTCACCATTAGCCATAGCCGTATTAAGCCATTTTACGCTGGTATTCTGTGAGAGCTTGGTACTTCCACGGTCGAGCCGACCCATTCGTAACAACTATACTACTAATAGGTATAGCCGCAGTATGATTCTACCACGTAAGATTACGATTCGAGACGCATTCGCAAACCTATTCTACTTATCTACCCTTTGTACAATATTATCCAACACTACCTGGCCGTAACAAAAACGTTAAAATTAAAAGTATCTTTTAGACTTTTTACTTTTATATTTGTACCATTTTCTTTACGCCGTTGTAAAATACAAAGCAATTAAT
The DNA here is from genome assembly GCA_036936625.1 of Parnassius smintheus behrii. Taxonomy (NCBI): domain Eukaryota; kingdom Metazoa; phylum Arthropoda; class Insecta; order Lepidoptera; family Papilionidae; genus Parnassius; species Parnassius smintheus. The sequence goes on from JAUPFT010000024.1 coordinate 6,042,613, forward strand.
TTACCACTAGCTTTGTAAAAGCGTTTTGTTCCAACCTTGCTTTACAATATTGCTTACGCCTGTACACCGTAATAAAGTGCTCGCGGCCATTTGTCCGTCTGTCTGTCTGCAAACACGAAATCTGTTGCAGCTTAGCGTTCCGCTAAATGACTCGCGAACAATTTCATTATTGTTGTTAATGGCGGTCTTCTGACGTGTGAAGTTTATTATGTATTGTTTGTTTTACTCACTTTTTTGAAAGACAAATTGGTTTAACTTATTTAAAGCTATTGATACCAAGTTAATTTCTATGTAATATCTTATGTATGTGTGGTTGATTAATACGTGATGAGAAAACTCTATTGTAAGATTTCGCATAGTTAAAGTTTATGTGGAGGAGTGTAGACAGTTACAACGTATATAAGATATGTCTTACAAATACATTACATTACAGAAAAAATAATGCTTCATATTCCCAGTGTCGAAACACGTTATTGTCGCTTCAAACGAACGTCATCAAACGTCATAATTTGTCCAAGCCTATGTATGTAATGGTATTTGTTTTTTTTACGGAAAGCTTTACCTCCACACTAAGATTTTCTCCTGTATCGTGGGGGCAGTTCACAAACATAAATTTCACAAAGACAAACATCCAGACCCGAACCAATTACTTGTAGGCCATACAAATATTTGTTCCGTGCGGGATTCGAACCCGCGGCCCTTAGCGCTGTAACTCATAGCTAACGCACTGCGCCACGGAGCCGTCGATAGTATTTGTTCAGAAGGAATCGGCACTAAGTAGCAAAAACTATTCCACCTTAATTTTTTTTATGTTATCGTAATCGTAAAAAGTCATAGGAACTTTATAATTCGTATTTCATCAAAACAGAAATTGTCAAAACTTTTTTATTCTATATGGATTATACTTATTAAAAGTCACTTTTTTTAATTTAACACTGGTTCGAAAAAAAAACGCTCTGTCCTAAAAATAATTAGCAAGACACCCAGCCGGGCTTTTAAAAAAAGAAAACAGCTTACTTGGTATGTTACAATTAACAATACATAACAAATAAGAAATAGCTTGGTAGCGATCACCCTTCCCAGGAGTTATTATCATCTATAAATTCCTTAATATTATAATAGCCCTTTTACACAAATATTGTCCGACAATTTAAAAAAAATGTCCCGTTTGAAAGTAATGATTCCTTGCAATTGAAATAAATCGGTTTAAACAATATAGCACCGAGTTGCCTCATAGCAACATGCATTTATGTCATCAGTAGGACAATTTGAAAAGGATCGCATATAAATTTGAGGTGGAATAGTTTTCGGTACTCATGCGCCGATTCCTCCTGGCCTAAATATAGTTACTCTAAGATACATCTAAAGGATTTAGCTTGCGAAAGAATGTTATACAGTATTTAGTGAATTTTACTCAACACAATCTTGGTAGGCGAATTGACGACCTTTTCAATTTTAATTGAGAATATTATAATAGTGATCGTTAAAAAAAGATCAAAAGAGGATACCTTTTTTATATCATTAGGTGACAAACGAGCACATAGTCCACCTGATGGTAAGTGGATGCTGTGGCACATAGATATCCACATTTATCCAAAATTAAGAATCAATATGCAAATGCGTTGTCACCCCTGAGGGCTAAGATGGAATTAGTAATGGGCGTTGAATCAACGAACGGTTTAAATAGACGGTCTACGTTCAATCGACGTTTCGACGGTCTACAGTTCATTCGTTAACTAGTCGAATTCATAGACGGCTAAACTGAGAGTCCACAGCGTTCTTATCTACTAACAATGCGACGACGACGCCGTAAACATACCCGGTTAATGTAAGTGCATGCGTTCGTTGAATTAGTATCATTGTACAAACCGATTTAAACCTTAAGTATATGACATAGGAGTTAATATTTCTTTTTAATAGAATTGAGTGAAAAGGCAAGAGCATTCTGATATTGCGCGAAAGAGTATGTCGACGGTCTGGCGGACTATTGTTTACCTAAACTAGATAATATTACCGTGCCTAAACGTTGCCGTTGTTTAGAAATTTGAAATTAGTGTGTCGACTCGCGTCGCAAGGTCAAAGCTAAAGAAATTCTTCCAAGAAAGGACCAGAGGGGACATTTGGCGTGCCCCCTTGAATGGTGGAGAAAACACCAATACGTACGTCTACCCAAATTAAAAAAAAAATTGTAATCCATTGTAACATTGTAGCAACATCTGTTCCTTGCGAACGGATGTTTTCTAAAGCAGGTCTTATAATTAATGAAAGGCGAACGAGACTAACGACAAGCAAAGTTGAGCAAATTATGTCCTAAACGTAAATACATCTGAGGAGAGATTTTAGGGTTTTTAAGGGTTTTTAATTCATTTATAAAATAATTTACATGATTCTTCTGTACATACATTAATAAAAACGAAAACAAAGAAAAAAGCAAATAAAAATATTTATTAAACACCTATCCATAAAAATATGTAAATAAAAAATGTAAATAATTAAATATGTACATAAAATCAGTCGATCTTCTAAATACGCCTGAAATACGATAGTAGTAAAATCTTTTAAAAACGTATTGACTAGTTCTAAGCCTAGAAAAGTACGAAGGGAAGTTTAAATCGATTGATTGTAAAATTCGATAGTTGGTATTTATACACCAGTGAGAGTGCTTTGTGCTCAAATCAAATTTCTTTGAATTTAAACTTTACCGTTCATTCAACTGTCGAATAGTGGGCAAAACTAGTTAAGACACCGTCGTTGCGTTGCGCCCGTAGACACCGCGCTTTAGTCGATTGAACGTCTGCCGTTATCGCGTTAACTAGTCGACGAATTCAACTAGTTGATCACCCAGTCGATGGACGGCAATAGACGGTCTAGTTTCGTTGACGAAAATTACGTCGACGACCCACCTCTAGATGGAATGCCTCGATTCCAGTAAAAAAGGGTCTCCGGATCTCCACATATACTCCACACATACAAAACACAGCAGTATTAAGCTGATATTTTACGTTTGTTTCGTTTTGTTCACGACAGTGAAATGTTTAAAGGGAGCCGTTATTCTTTGAGCGGTCGTAGTTCTATGAAATGCCTGTTATTTCTCTTACCTTTTGCACTCCCTGGAACACATCAGTAGGTTTACTGTTGCTTGATGCAGAATTACTAACAGTGGTACCAATACAGTAATTCGCTTGTTTGTTACCCCGTTATAAGGCAACAATAAAAACATTTCTTTGTAACTGGTGAGCAAAGTAACCCGATACTACGGTAATGGGCAGTTTGATTACATAGATATTTACTCATGCGGTACGATCAGCGACTTGTTTCATGCATCAGCATCAAAAATAAAGATTAGACGCTGAATGCAATATTTATTGTAACGCGATACATAAGCTTCAATAAGCTAGGTAAGCTTCAAGATGGCCACACACCGAGTACGCTACGTGAATCGATATTGAAACAATGTAAGGAAATAAGTCATACATTTCGATGTTAGTGTGTATATAATTACATTTTTTTTATTGAATAAGGGTGACAAACGAGCACACAGTCCACCTGATGGTAAGTGGATGCTGTGACCCATAGACATCGAAATTTATCCACGATTAAGAATCAAAACGCAGATGCGTTGTCACTCCGAGGACTAAAATGGAATACCTCGTTTCCAGTAAAAAAGGGTTTCAGGACCTACACTCACCGTACGACAATACAGCAGCATTACACTGCTATTTTACGCTGGTATTCTGTGAGAGCGTGGTCCTGGACCGGTCGAACTGACCCATTCGTGCTACAACTATAATATAGCTGCATCGTGACTCTAACATGTAAAAAAACCTGAACCTGAAGTTTCTTTCGCCATTTCTTCTATGGGCACAGGAACTTTTTTAAAAAGGTAGTAGACTAAAATACATGTCGATGCTAAGATCACGTTGACCTGATGATGCCTCGTTTAGAGGTGAAACATGTGGTGTATTGTTGATGGTGGTGGTGGTGGTGACGGTAGTGTAGTGGTGTTGGGGTTAATGGTGACGGGGATAGGCACGCTATTGAGGGGTGGCGGCGGGTGCTCTTTACACTAAGTAAGACAAATAATTTTTTATTTTTTTACTCGGATTTTAGCTAAATAATTTTAACTCCAGATTTTATTAAAACACGTTTATTTGATTTCAATAAACTCAGAAATCCAGCATTACGAGTGCCCTAGGGACTGTTTTCAGTTGTTTCGAGCTAGGTATGCCCGATATAGAATTTAACGAATCTAGCCAATAGTATTTGCAATATTTGGCTGAATATTTTGCTGAATTCTATAAGTGTCTGAGCAAGGCTCCGGTGCCTGTTTTGATGTATTTTGTAAAGTATTAAGATAGTATAATTATACTTTTCTGAACTAGCAGATATAACACATTTCACCCTGTTTCGAACCTAGATAGATAGATGTACCTGTCTGACAGTATGTACTCATTTGTCACACTTATTATGTATAAAAATATACACCAATAATTTATATCAGTAATATATCTAAGGCGCGTTCAGGTCCAGCGATGGACATCCTCTCCATAATGGGAAACACACCACGGGACATTTTACTATGTATATTAAAGTTACAGCCTATTATGTCCCACTTTTGGGCAATAGTAAAGTAAAGTAAAGTTTCAGCCTATATACGTCCCACTGCTGGGCACAGGCCTCCCCTCATTTCTGAGAGGTTTTTAGGGCAAGGAAGTGTCCGCCGCGCAGTCCCATTGCGTGTTGGCGAACTTCACATGTCTTCGAAATATTTTTTTCTTATTCCTCAGATATGCAGGGTTCCTCACGATGTTTTCCTTCACCGCCGAGCACGTGGTAAACCAGCACTTAAAATTGCAATTAACAATTTCATTGGTGCCGGCGGGGATCGAACCCGGGTTACTCGCGTTCTTTTATATTTACAGCGAGGGTTAACCATCTGAGCTACCACGGCTCTTAATAAAAGGGGTATAATGATTTCTTAAATTTACGCCAACTGTACGCATTGAATAAAACTATATAAACGAATTTTTATCGCGTTTAATAACTTATTTTAACTTACTTTTACGTCTCGGGTGCATCGGAATTAAAAAAAAATACTAATTAAGTTATTAAACGCGATAAAAGCCGTAAATATAGTTTTATTCAAAATGGATATATTAATAAGTTTATGTGTATTAATAAAAGTGTATATATTATAGATTAATCTTAACTTAATCTATAATATATACACGTATAAACACAATTTGTTTGTCTGGAATATCCTTATAATTGCATTTTATTGAGCTGATGGGTTATTCGCATCCTAAAGACATAAACAACCATTTTATTTTAAATTCTGTCAGTCTGTAAGTATGTCCACACTAATCTACGAAGAGGCAATGTCAGGCGGGATCTAGATTATATATTATTCTAAAAACTTGAAATTTATTAAAATCGATAAAATAAATAGTCTGTTATTAATTCTTATCTTACAGATCCTATCCAGACAAAGCAGGAGCGAATTTTTAATATAAAATTTGACGGCTCCATGGCGCAGTGCCTTAGGAAAAAATCCTAGTGTGGAAGATAACGTTTAAAAAAAAACAAGCAGCAAGCTAAAGTCTTCTTGTAATGATACACAACAAACCAAATAACTATCCAGGGCACTGTGTACATTATTACATAACCGAATATCAGACCGACCGCATCACCCAGTCTACCTGGGGAGTGATCGAGACATTTGTTGAAGATTAAACACTTGATGGAGTACTGAACGCAAACTTAAAGCTTACCACCAAATGGAACACTATGAGATAATGGTAGACCTTAATCAGCTTGGAGTTTTTCAAACAGCAACCGATGAATAAAATTATGTTTGCGAACAGAATTATCCAACTAAGCGCGAAGAGTGACAACGTTGCACGCGGGTAGCACGCCGACAAAAGACACCGCTGTCGATATGTCGCAATACCAATAGTTTGCACTGCGTGGCAACGTCGCTTTTTAATGTTCAAGGATTCATTCAAGTTCATTGAATCATTGACTTAGTGACCCAATTCTATAGAGTGTTCAAATTTGCTTAAAATTAAAACTCTACTTTTTGACCTAATTACTGGACCGATTACGTTCATTTTTTGTATATCGTCAGCAAAGGCGATAACAAGTATATGGTTTCATTTATTGCATATATGTGGGACCCATTCTGTATATTATTATGTTTTGATAAGCCGCATGATGATCCGAATATAGAAAACACAAAAGTCATAACCAATCGCAAGTCGTTTTTTTCATTCAAAATGTTAACTATTTTTTATTAGTATTAACAAAAAAAATTAAATTGCTAAAAATATTTAAATATACTTTAAATGAATTATCCTTTCATTTATATAAAAAATTGTGGGAAAAAAAATAACGCAATCTCTCTATTAAATCTTAAATAAACAACATTAGCGATACAGGTTTTTAATAACCCCTGCTGAACATAGGCCTCCGCCATAGTTTGCATCATGAAGGAGATAATTGCCATAGTTGCCACGCTTGGCAAAGGGGTTGGCAACCGCCGTTTTTTGTTTTAAGTCGTAATTAAGAAGACACTGCTACCCATCTTCTGATTTGTTTCACTTTGTCGCCTCTTACGATACCCACGGAATTATATATACTATATCCACTACCCCATATGGTAGTGGATATAGTTACATCGTCAATAATTAAATAGAAGAAGACTAAATTAGTAAATAACCAAATTATAGAATTAAATACGTACCTGTTAAGGAAACAACTGTCAGTAGTGGGCCGAGTACAAAGGAGATGAAAATAAAAAAAGCATGATATGATCATCGTGATCAGGCGCCATTTTTGAAATTTACAAAAACACATTCTTTTTGGAAACTTATAAATTTGATTACAATTATTTGTTTACTATTAACAAATACTTTATAAAGATACCATAGGCTTTCTATAGTATTTGCTATTACTATTATAATTAGTTTACCTTAAAACGTCACATTTTGGCGCTTGTAACTGTTTGATATAATGCATGCTATTGTATCTTCTATATAAGACATTTCACTGTTGCAGGGTGGCCATTTCGAAATTTTAAGTTGCCGTGTTTTGGGATCTAGATTGCCGTGTTTTGCAATAAAAACTCGAAAATTGCCGTGTACAATTTTATTTATTTTAAATTAACGCGTAAGATTAAACATAACATAAAAACATTACTATTCACAGTCATCATACAAATTTTTTATTGTATCCAAAACTTTCCTTCATATTGTCTATCATTTGTTTTGTCGGTTTGAAATTTACACAATTTCCTTGGGATCGGATAAAGTGTATAAGTTAGCTAGTAACGTTAAATAAAGTAAATAAACAGCAATATATCTTTTTAATATACCTTTTCAAAAAACGAAAGAATGGAATGATTACACCATAAACCATGAAGTATGCGCGAATGTACATTCTCTCACCTCCATGGTACATATATTGAATTCGCGCCTGGATTCCTCCGCTCATAGAGTCATGACTACGTCTAGTGTAGTCTAGTGATATGCGTTATAATGAATTATCGACTACCGATAAAATTTTCGGAAAAAATTAGCAGCCATTGGATTGCCGTGTTTTAGAACGCGGCAATTAATATGCTGCCGTGTACCGTGTTTTTTGTTAAATAGACCCAAATTGCCGTGGAACACGTCAATTGCCGTGTAAATGGCAACGCTGCACTGTTGGTTAAACTACCGCCATCTAGTCATTGCTTTATGAAACATATAATACTTTTTAATTTGTAACTGCTCTGAAATCTTGCATTTTTAGCTACTTTATGTAAATCAATCAAGATAGTGTGGCCGCCACAAAAAATTAAGCATAAATAATAATAATTCTAATGATAGGTATAAAGGAAATGCTAAAAAGGAAATTATATTCTATTGAGCAAGTTATTGTTATATGTTATTGCATTTATTAACTACATTAAATATCATCATCATCATCATCATTACAGCCCTTCACAAGTCTCCCGCTGAACATAGGCCTGCCCAAGGTATGCCACAAAGCAAGGTCCTGAGCCGCCTGCATACATCGACTTCCTGCATGTCTTACCAGGTTGTCACTCCATCTAGTGGGGGGTCACCCTACACTTTGCCTACCGGTATGAGGCTGCCACTCGAGAACCTTTTTCCCCCATCGGTGGTCGGTTCTTCGAGATATATGGCCGGCACATTGAAACTTCAGCCTACTAATCCGTTGTTCAATGTCGTTAACTCTGGTTCTGCTGCGGATATCCTCATTTCTAAGTTTATCACGCAGAGAAACCCCGAATATAGCCCTCTCCGTGGCTCTCTGAGTGACTTTGAGCGTCCTCATACGGTCAGCACTGAAGGACCAAGTCTCAGTTCGTCACGTTCTCAGTGCCCAGCCGAGTTGAATCCGTCGAGTAGGACCTCTCAGCTGACGTTTTACTTACCTAGTAAGACTATTTGTCCCAGGTTAACAAACTCGTTAACAACTTTGAGCTTAGTCCTCCCAAACAACTACCGTCATAGTTGTGATATGGACGTTACACATGATCTTTGTTTAGTTCATGTTCATTTTAAGACCTATCCGTTGGGAGACATTATTGAGGTTATTGAACATAGTGCTTAGGTCCTCCAGCGATTCTGCAATAAGGACTATATCGTCGGCAAATCGAAGGTGAGTGATGTACTCGTCATTGATGTTAATGCCTATGAAGATGTAACCTTTCCAGCCCAGTAGCTTGAAAACGTCTTCCAATGCAGCGGTGAAGAAAAGACATATCGGTGTTACTAAATTAATTAATTTTGTCTTTTAAAATAATAAATAATAAAAAATCCCTTAATAGTTCTAAATTCAAGTTAGTTTATATTTGCCATGAACATACATGAGGTTTATATTATAAAGAGTAATAGTAAATATAATAATAAAAAATAGAAGTTTAAAATTTGTTTCATTAGGTAACACTGAATCAAGGTGAAAAATTATTTATTATTTAAGAAATATGTCCGCAGGGTTGTGCATGTGCTTATTTCTTGTTATTCCGTATTTTTGAGTGTTTTATCGTAATTGCTTTTGTATAACACAAATCATAGGGCTCAAAAATGTGCTTTAAGATAAATTTTGTAATTGGCGCAGTGACAAATATAATAAAAGACTTATAAAATAATATGCTAATTTCAACCAAATCAAATATTTATGATGGCTTGTATTATGCAATTCTACACAGCTGCGCACCCATGCGAACGAGGGTTAGGGCGTCCCCCCAAGGCGACGCACACCAGCTCGTCCCCGTTGGTGTGGAATGCAGCGCGCAAAGCGGCGATGGGGACCGCCACCCGTCACGCACAGCCCCACACGGCGGAAGGTGGAGGACGGAGTGCAGAGTTGGCACGTGGAATGTTAGAGTAGGCATGAGAGATAAGACGAATGAGTTGATCGAAATAATGAAAGAAAGAGAATTAGATGTCGTGTGTATGTCGGAGACCAAACGGAAAGGCAGTGGTATTGAAGAGCTCCCTGGCGGGACGTTAGCTATATGGTCCGGAGTCCCGGAAAGCGAGAACGCCTGCCAAGGAGTGGGAGTGCTGTTGTCGTCCCGGTTGGTCGATCTTATGACTGAATACAAGGTTGTAAACTCAAGACTTCTCTGGGTTCGCTTCAAAATGGGACTGACGAAGTTATTCCTTTTGGCTGTTTATGCGCCGGTAGCTTCGTCGTCCAGGGCTGAGCTGGAGGAGTTTTGGGAGAATGTAAGAGAAGTTCTAGATTTGGTTAAGGGAAACGAAAGAACTGTTGTATGTGGTGATTTGAATGGATGGGTAGGCATCGCTCGACCAGGATACGAGTCGGTGCTTGGAAAGTTTGGAGATAAAAGGGTTAATGATGCTGGCAAGCTTATACTGGCTGTATGCAAGGAAAAGGGTCTTCTTGTGACAAACACTATGTTTAATCACAGGAAGATCCATATGTACACTAGAGAAAGAAAGAATGAGAGAAGTATGATTGATTTGTTCCTGGTGGATGACCGACTGCGAAAACAGGTGATGGATACACGAGTGTTCAGGGGTGCTGACCTGGAAACGGATCATTATCTAGTAATTACTAGATTTAGGGGTTTATTCGCGGGTTGGCGCCACCGGACGGCAGTAACAGAACCACAGTCGGTCTGTCGCATCCGAAGCTGGAAGATTCAGGAAGCGGATACTAGGGACAAATATCACACGAGGGTAGCCGAAAAGCTTGACACCATCGATGGCAGGAAAGAATGTGTGGAGAGAATATGGCAGAACCTTAGGGATGGAATGGTAAGTGCAGCGGAAGAAGTATGTGGTACGACAAAAAGAGGTAGTAGTAAAAGAAGAGATGCATGGTGGAATGACGAAGTGAAAGAAGCTGTAAAAAAGAAGAAAAAAGCATGGTTAGACTACTTAGCCTCTAGTAACGATGAGCATATGAGAGAGAAGATGAAAGAAAGATATAAGCTGCAGAAAGTTCATGCGAAAACATTGATTGAGGAAGTACGTGAAAGGTGTAGAATAGAAGCGGACGAGAGGTTGTCGCACAACTTTAGGGAAAACTCCAAACTCTTCTGGAAAGAGGTTGGAAGGTCCCGGAGTGGTGCGACAGCTTTAAGAATGAACAAAGTGCTTTCGAGAACCAATGACGTCCTCTCAGAAAAATAGGACGTCATGCAGCGATGGAGTGAATTTTATAGAGAATTGTATGCGTGTCATGATCTTAGTGAAGGATTCGGGGGTGACGCCGTGACTGGCACGCCAGACACGGACCTCGATGACACTGAGGTCATCAGCATGAAAGAGATTGAACGTGCGATTCGAAGTTTGAAATGTGGTAAGGCTGCGGGACTAGACAGAGTTACTGCTGAAATGGTCAAGTACGGTGGGCCTCGCGTCTGGGACAGCTTTCATCTGCTGTGCAATTTGTGCTGGCGGACGGGAGATGTCCCGGATGATTGGCGATCCGCGGTCATTGTGCCTTTATATAAAGGTAAAGGTTCACATTTTGACTGCGGGAGCTATCGGGCGATCAGCTTGACCAGTTTAGCAAGTAAAGTTTATTCGAAGGTTTTGACACGCAGGATGCAAGAGAAATCGGAAAGATTCTTATGGGAGGCACAATGCGGATTTAGACCTGGAAGAGGATGCACGGATCAAATGTTTTCTCTCCGCATGATCACGGAGAAGCTTCTGAGTGTTAACCAGAGGATTTTCTGTGCTTTTGTGGATCTGGAGAAAGCATTTGATAAGGTTATAAGGTTTAACCGATCATGCGGGGAAATCTGTTCATGATTTTGCCTTGGCATATGGTCTGACACAACTGGTTACTTCGCCTACGCGGATTCCAGATGTGGAGGATCATGCACCTTCCCTGTTGGACCTTCTGCTGACCTCTCACCCGGACGGATATCAGATTTCCGTCGACGCCCCTTTAGGCTCCTCGGACCATTGTCTGGTCCGGAGTGTTGTGCCACTCACGCTGAAATCGCGGTTGCATTCTGCAGGCTGCCGCCGTGTTTGGCACTATAGGTCAGCCGATTGGGATGGGATGCGGTCTTTCTTTGCATCCTACCCTTGGGGGCGGGTTTGCTTCTCGCCGGATGATCCCAACGTTGTTGCGGATTCTGTTACTGATGTGGTACTTCAGGGTATGGAACTTTTTATTCCTTCCTCTGTGGTGCCCATTGGAGGCAAATCTCAGCCATGGTTTGGTCGCTCCTGTAAAATAGCATCATGCTATAAGCAGGAGTGCTACCAAGCCTGGGTTGATGCATCAGCGTCCCGGGATGTAAACACCAGCGCTCTAAAAAAGAAGTATAATTCCGCCTCTAGGTCCTTCAAAAGAGTCATTGCCAAGGCAAAGTCAGAGCACATAGGCAGAATTGGCGAGAGACTAGTTCGCCTTCCTTCTGGAACCCGTGCATTCTGGTCTCTCGCCAAGGCTGTCCAGGGGAATTTCTGTCAGCCATCTCTTCCATCTCTGCACAGGGAGGACGACTCACTGGCCCATACTGCAAAGGAGAAAGCCGCTCTTCTAGGCTCCTTCTTTGCGTCTAACTCGACTCTCGATGACGGGGGGAGTACGCCGCCGACCATCCCGCGGTGTGAGTGCTCCATGCCGGAAGTGCAGTTCACACAGCGCTCGGTTCGCAAAGCACTCCTCTCCCTGGACATCCACAAGTCGAGTGGGCCTGACGGAATCCCCCCAATTGTGCTGAGGACGTGTGCTCCAGAGTTGGCACCGGTTTTAACGCGTCTTTTCCGGTACTCCTACTCCCTAGGCGTAGTCCCAAAATCATGGAAGACTGCTTTCGTCCACCCGATCCCTAAAAAAGGCGACCGCTCAGACCCGTCCAACTACCGGCCAATCGCCATCACCTCCTTGTTCTCCAAAACAATGGAGTCCATTGTAAACTGCCAGCTCATGAGGTACCTTGAGGATCACCAGCTGATTAGTGACCGCCAATACGGTTTTCGCCGTGGTCGGTCAGCTGGTGATCTTCTGGTCTACCTCACTCACAGATGGGCGGAGGCAGTAGAGTTCAAGGGGGAGGCATTGGCCGTTAGTTTGGACATTGCGAAGGCCTTCGATCGGGTTTGGCACAAAGCGCTTCTTTCGAAGCTCCCTTCCTATGGGCTTCCCGAGAAATTGTGCGATTGGATCACCAGCTTTCTTGCAGATCGGAGCATCAAGGTCGTTGTAGACGGTGCAAGCTCCGATTGCAAGCCTATTAATGCTGGTGTTCCACAGGGCTGCGTGCTATCGCCAACGCTGTTTCTTCTGCATATCAATGATATGTTGCATACCCGTAACATTCATTGCTATGCAGATGACAGCACTGGTGATGCTCTTTACACCGGCCGAGCCAATATTTCTCGGGAAAACGTCTCCGAGTGCCGGGACAAACTTGTGTCTGAAGTCGAGTCTTTGCTGAACAGAGTCTCGGATTGGGGACGACTAAATCTAGTCCAGTTTAACCCCCAGAAGACACAAGTTTGCGCGTTAACCGCTAAAAAGAACCCCTTTGTCGTATCCCCTCAGTTTCAAGGCACTCCCCTTGTTGCCTCAGCCAGTATCGGAATCCTCGGCGTCGACATATCGAGTGACGTGCAGTTTCGTGGTCACTTGGAAGGGAAGGCCAAATTGGCCTCTAAAAAGCTTGGCGTGCTCAGCAGAGCGGGGCAGTATTTCATGCCGGCACACCGCCTGCAACTTTACAAGGCGCAGGTTCGACCGCACATGGAATACTGTTCCCATCTCTGGGCTGGGGCTCCCCAGTACCAGCTCCTTCCACTTGACCGCATCCAGCGCAGAGCGGCTCGAATCGTCGACGACCGAGTGCTTTCCGATCGGCTCGATTCACTGGCGTTGCGAAGAGATGTTGCATCTCTTTGCGTATTTTATCGCATCTATCACGGGGAGTGCTCTGAGGAATTGTTCGGATTAATCCCAGCCGCCAAATTTCGTGAACGCACGACACGGCAAACGTCCCGATACCATCCACACCATCTGGATGCTTGGCGGTCCACCACTGTACGTTTCACAAGGAGCTTTCTTCCACGTACAACCTCTCTGTGGAATAGTTTATCACCGGCGATTTTTCCGGACCGATACGACCTGGGGACCTTCAAGAAAAGAGCTTACTCCTTTCTAAAGGGCCGGCAACGCACCCGCAATTCTCCTGGTGTTGCGGTTGATCATGGGCGGCGGTAGTCACTTAACATCAGGTGAGCCGCATGCTCGTTTGCCCCCTCTTCTATAAAAAAAAAAAAAAAAAAAAAAGAAAATGTGGGAACTGTTGCCGGGATATGGTGTGGATGGTCGATTGTTAAGGGCTGTGCAGTCACTCTACTATGACTGTAAAGCCTGTGTGCGGGTAGGGCATGACCTGTCACCCATGTTTAGCGTCCAAGCGGGCGTAAAACAGGGTTGTGTCATGTCTTCCTGGCTGTTCATACTGTATCTCGACAGCTGTTTACAGAAGCTGAAAGATAGCTGTTTGGGTGTGAAATTGGGTGACATAAAAGTTAATTGTCTGCTGTATGCTGATGATGCAGTGCTTATTGCACCATCAGAAGCAGAACTGCAGGCATTAGTCACGTGTATGAAAGAGGAATGTGAAATTAAAGGTCTCCGTTTGAATGCTAATAAAACTAAGGTTCTGGTATTTGAAAAGGACGAAGAGAGAACGAAATGTGAAATATGGGTAAATCAGGAATGTCTAGAACAGGTAAATGAAATTGTATACTTGGGGAGTGCTTTCAGCCGGGATGGAAGATGTGATTTAGATGTGGATAGGCGTGTCGCTGCCGGAAACAAAGTCAATGGTGCCCTGAATGCATTAATAAAAAGGCAAGGCGTGGTGAAGAGTGCACGCCTTGCAATACATAACGCAGTGTTGGTACCGACTTTGTTATATGGCAGCGAAACCTGGGTATGCCAGAAGAAGCATAAAAGCAAGTTGAATGCAGTGGAGATGCGATCTCTTCGTAAAATGTGTGGCGTTACCATAGCCGACCGAAAGCGAAACGAAGAGATTCGCAATATGGCAGGATTGAAAGATGACCTTATCACAAAAATTGATAGGGGCGTACTCCAATGGTTTGGACACGTTGAACGAATGAGTGAAGACCGAATGGTGAAGAAAATATATAGAGCGAAAGTAAATATTAAAAGGTGTCGAGGTAGACCGAGACTAACTTTCGAAGACCATGTGAGCAAATTGCTCGAAGAGGGGAGGGTCAAGAGTACTCGGATACCTATACGTGCATGTATGAAGAAGTTAATGAACCTGAAAGAAGCGAAAGAGGTATGTAAGGATCGTGACACTTGGCGATCTGTTCTCTCTGGCTACCCCGTTAGGGATTGTGCGTGACGATAAGTAAGTAAGTAAGTAAGTAAGTATTATGCTAGTTTCTACATTATGTGCAGACAACGTGGAATTATATAACATTTACGTTTTGGTGTTATTTTATTTTCAAAATATCATTTTGTTAAAATTGTGAAATAAATATTTTAACAATACTGAAAATCTTTCTTTTTGTCTAAGTCCTACAATTTATCGAGAGTATTTATGCCGATTTCTAAGTAACAAACAGTGTTTTTATTGTTATTTAGAAATCGACAAAATATTTTAAAATAACAATATGAAGGGAGTAGTACCGAGGTATAAACATACTATAATATCTATAGTTATGTATAGTTGAAGTAGTAGTTAATAAACTAGCTTGCAGGCGCCGCTGTTGTCGCGGCCAATTTTTACGTTGGAGATTCTTATTTATTTCCGTATATACACTCATTGAGCTATTATGTACTACGTACTAGAGGCGACACTGCATTCAGCTACTCTGTTCCATTCAACTGCGGTGCATACACCGCACTTTAATCAGTCACTCGCTAGGCGCTTGTAGAGTTGTCTTGATTTAAAAAAAAATCTCTTGATAAAAAATATGCCGTCGTATGTACTTTAGATATTGCACAAATAATTAAAGAAATGTCAGTAAAAACCAAGGAATTACTTTTCATCGGTTAATAAGATACTTAATCAATAAAAAAGTATTATGTATTAATAATAAAACAAATTATTCTTAAGACGCCATCCCGAGTCAGAGCATATAGATTATGAAATTAATATGTTCAGATGCGACATTTCTGTGGGTACTTAAGTATAGGACGAATATATTATTATACACATTTTTTTGTAGAAACATATATAAGTTATTATAATTTGGCAAAATTTTTCATGTTTAAATCTGCTTATTATTTCTTTTATTTTATTTTTAGGTTTCCACATCAAAGTCAAAGTGGTATAAATTCGTCCATTTTTAACTCTCGCGTGCCCAACACTTATGAACGGCTTTTATTCTAATTTAAATAAATTAATTGTACTTTAAATGTTATGTTAATAAGTTTTGTTAAACATACATTTAGTATGTTTTTTATATTGTTTTTATTTTTTATATTGTTTTTTATGTTTTTTATATTTATATTATATGTTTTTTATATTTGACCTAGATTACCTTTTAAAATAATTCAGATAAAAATATCATTAAAATGTAATTGTGATATAATATTATGTAATTTTATATTAAATAAGCAAATATAATATACAAAATAAATGACAATTTTAAATATCGTTGTCGATATAATTTACCTATTTAACAATATAATTACCTACGAGTCATTCTACCTATGTTTATTCTATGATAAAAATAACAACCGCGTGAACACAGAGTAGCGCACATTTTTTGTTTGAGATAGCTGTTCTAGTACGTAAGTACATATTACTTCAATGTATACACTCTTATCTATGATATAATGCTTAGAGGAATTAGATACATATGGTAGTTATTACTCTGAGATATGACATATACTGTCAAATATTTTTTTGGGGTTTATGGCCTTTAGGCCAAACTGTCAAATATTGTAGACCAATTAGCTCAGAGTATAATTGCCGGCACGAGTCGTAAGTTAAAATTAAATATTAAGATATTTATTTTAACCTTTTTAATTTCAATTTAAATTACAGCAATTATTATATACGTAACACTAAATAAAAATAATAAATAAAATTATAATATTTACAATTAAAGCTAATTATACATAATATAAAAAAATAAAATGTAATATAGAAAAACTAACACTAAAAATTTTAATAGTCAAAAAGTCTTGCTCCCCGTGGTATAGTGCCAAGAACGCTGGCTGCGTTTCCTCGCTGAATAGCTATACTTAACCATTGAGCGAGGAAAGAACCTGCCCTCTTATCACCAGCAGCGACGACCAGCCGTGGATACAGTTCCTTTAGGAACTTCACTGCACGTGGACCCCACGGACCGATAGTCTCTACAGCAAATGGCGCAAATATGTAGTCATTTCTCAAAGACTCATATTTGCACCATTTACTAAATTCGGCTGCCTCCGATGCTGCCCCGGCTCTAAAAGAGGTACCTTTGAGATGAGAGGCCGCCAAAGTGTCAACGCACGTAGCATCCCACACTAGGGCTTTACCTCTCTCCCAACGGACCAAAGTCATACGGTCGGTTCTCTCGCCATCGTCTCTAAATATCCTATAATATAATATAATACAAGGCTCTAAAACCGAGGGGATATTTATGGAAACAAGAGCCCTTCGGATGACTTCGTTCAAAGAACCGTGACGGGAAAACCTACCTGCAGTTGTCTTGCATGAAAGTCCGTGGAACCCAAACTCATCGACGCTGCTACCATAGGGGCACTGGTGAGGTTGACAAGTTGTCACTCTAAGCCGGATTCCTATGGCGATGCGCAAGCTCTCCCTATCAAGTAATGTGCCGAGATTACTTGATGGTAGAGCGTGTAACCAGTGACTAGATTCCTCAGTCGAAACAGCTAGAAGGCGAGCCTGATCTTGTTGACTGTGGAAATTTAGAAATGTGTAGCGTCCATAAGCGAGTGCCGTGTGTCTGTCGAGATTTAGTATTCATACCTTCCTATTTGTTGGCGCTTTGCTTTTTTAAATGTAATATTTTATTATTTTGTAATAATATAATGTTATTAAAATTTTATAATGTAATATACATATTATATTATATTATATTTTATACATGGTAGAGCCATGTTTCAGTTATATAAGTACCTAGTATAGTTGTAGCACGAGTGGGTCGTCTCGACCGGGGAAGGATAACGCTCTCGTTGAATAACAGCGTAAAATAGTACCTAGCTTAATGCTGCTGTGTTTCGTATGGTGAGTGTAGAGAATCCGAGACCCCTTTTACTGGAATCATCTTAGTCTTTACGGGTGACAACGCATCTGCATTTTGATTCGTAAGATAGATGTAGATGTCTTTGGGCTACATCAACCACTTACCAGATGGACTGTGTGCTCGTTTATCTCCTTACCGTATAAAATATTTTTTTATATTAGGTTAAAACGACACATCGACAAAGTGGCTCCGGGTAATCGCCGTACTGATCGGAGTGAAGACATAATTTCTTTAAAAACTTAAAAAGTGCCTTCATAAGGCCTAAAATTGCGTAGCGCCCGCGACCATTAAGACCGCTCAGAAATTGTCGGAATCTTAAAATATTTAAAAAAAAATTGATTTAATTAATGAAAATAATGAGCAAGTAAATTATGAATATATTTGAGTGATTCCAAGCATGTAAATTAAGTAATTTCGTTGTAATATCAACTATAGTGATTTTTCAGAGGTGTTTTCTCAAATAATTATGATGAAGTCAAAATTATACAATCGTGTTTTTGAACAAGCAAATTCCGGATAAAGACATGAATTTACCTATATCAAAATTCAACTTATTTTGTGGTGTCATAGTCCTATACAATTCGATGAAAGGAGCTGCATTTTTTCGCGGTGTCGCCTTAAGGTTTTTATTGTATAGTGTGGTAACACTTATTTTATAAATTATGTGGACTGACTCTACTACGTATAAATAAATAAATGAAAAAGGTAAATGATTGTAAATGTTACGGATACGCTTTGGAGTGAATTTAAATGTGATATCACTGTTAATGGTTGGATCATACGAAATGGAAGTCAGTAGTCTCTGCCTAACTCTCTTAGTCACGAGCGTAGGAGTTTAAGTATCACTGACAACAACTCCAATTGCCAGTTTTGTGCTTGTGCTTCAGAGACAGTCAAATCACGACTAAATTTAATAACAACAGAAGCAGGTAGCTGATCCGCGCGTCGTAACTTCGCCTGTACCACCAGAAAGAGACAACATTTCCCTGGCACGCACACGTAGGAATGAAACCATAAAAAATATTAACACGGGTAAAAACCAGTTTAGGGTGCCCTGGCAATTTTTACGAAACTTGTAATTTTTTAATTACCCCGTCCTCACATTTGATTACCAACAATTTTGTTGATAATCTAAAGTTTTATGTAACATGTGATATATCGATAGAAAGAGGATGAAATAGAAAATTTTTGATGGCCATTTGAAATTACTCAACATATTTTTTTTTAAGTGGCTGGAAACTTAAGGGCTTACAATTTTTTTTCTCGTTTGTTCACTTTTAATATGTCGTAAGTATTTTTTCTTATGCCTTTTGGGCTTTAAATCTTTCTTTTAATTAAAAAAAATCATATTTCTTAGAAAAAATTAAAAAAAATTGTAGAAAACTAGATATAGTAGAAGTTATTGAACCAAAATACTAGAAAATTGGGATAATTACAAAAAAAATGTTAAAAAATTATTTAAAAAAAATGGTAAGAGAAGAAAAAAAATTTACTAAGAAAATATGCTTCTAACGAACCCATCTATCTCCCATTTCAGTTTGTCGGACCACCCACCAAACACCACACATATATATATATATGTATATATATATATATATATATATATATATATATATATATATATATATATATATATATATATATATATATATATATATTAGTGATGGGCCGAATATTCGTTGTATATTTGGTATTCGGCATATTCCGCAGCATTACCGAATATTCGGCTAAATCACCGAACCATCGTTCAAGCAGTACTCAAAATGTCCGCTGTATTGGAATGTACGAATTGAGTAATGCGGTAATGCCATGACTTTCATAATTTTTATGTTGAAAGTATATTTTATTTATGGGTTAAATCTACTTGTATAGCATTATGTGTTTGAGGCACTGTAGATTTGTTTTCAATTATAGCAAACAGACAGCTTAATAAAATGTTTTGAATCAAACAAAGAAAAAATTGGATTCAGGTTTTTATTGTAAGGAACATCTAATTTACATTCCTAGGTTTTAAATTTAATCTACATCATTTATAGTTTGAAAAAATAGCATCTACATTATTACTTGAAAATTAACACAGAAAATATTGTAAAATTAAAAGTAATTTAAATTTTAGGTACTCAATGTCATTTGGGCAATAACATAATATCGATCAGTCACAAAGACTTTATATACTAGTATAGAGAGTAGAGAGAGATATACTAGTATATAGAGTACTTTATATACTACTGTATATTGTATTTGTATTACATATGCTTATACATTTTTTATTTATTTGATTTTACAATAAAAATACATTATGAAAATATAAAAGTAATCCTAAAACCAATGACGTTTTTACAGATATCTATAATACATATTAAAAGCTTGCAACCACAATATGTATAAAAATTAAAAAAAAAACAACTAAATGGTATTTATAATTAAAAATTAAGTACTCAGCAGTTAAAAATAATAAAATACAAAAAATTTATAATTTTAATGTAAAATAATTTATAATAAAGAGACATATTTTATTGTTCTAGATATTAACACAACCATAAAAAATAAAAATATAAATTTCTTCGCAACCTTCCGCTAAACGAATACAATGATGTGTCTTACCTGGATTGAAGAGCACCTCCCGCCCTCCCTCAATTGCATGTACTAACTCCGTCACCACTAGTCCCAGCACCACTACTCCCAACACCACTATTCCAGGTAAGACACACCATCGACGATAATACGACACTAAGTCATGACTTAGCGGTCAGCCGCCGCAGAGTCTACATTACCTGAAGATGCCTCGTGTAGAAGCGAAACACGTGTCGTATTATCGTCGATGGTGTGTCTTGCCTGGAATAGTGGTGTAACCGCCGTAGAGTCTACATTACCTGAAGATGCCTCGTGTAGAAGCGAAACACGTGTCGTATTATCGTCGATGGTGTATCTTGTCTGGAATAGTGGTGTTGGGAGTAGTGGTGCTGAGACTAGTGGTGACGGTGTTAGTGCATGCAATTGAGGGAGGGCGGGAGGTGCTCTTCAATCCAGGTAAGACATATCATTGTGTTTGTTTAGCGGAAGGTTGCGAAGAAATTTATATTTTTATTTTTTATTATAATGGATTTCCGCAATGTAACGCCTGATTCTATCAATTATATTAACACTACCTCTGTATCTAAAACTAAAAAGACCTATTGTATTAAACGGATGCATTTCATACGGTGACTAATTGTTTAGCATCACCACGAGAAGGCAGCGCAAGCATTTACTGAGATGGTGGTAAGCGAGCTAAAACAAAAATATTGGATATTGAAACTTCGGCCCACTGTACGTACTGTCGCGCCCAGCTGCATGTTCCGTCTTACGCAAAAGGCTAAGCCAGAACCACCACGAATGAGGAGGGACTTTCCTCAGCCCAGATTGGACCATCATCAATGACTATTTGCAAATTGTGGCGTTAATCTATTTGGTCTACTCGATGTGACTATTGGACGAAAAAGAGAAAAGAGGTACGGAGTACTATTTACTTGCCTTATCGTGTGGGCTGTTCACACTGAGGTGGTCAATTCTTTGACTTCAGATTATCTTATAATGGCATTAAGAAGGATGGGAGCGTGTAGAGGTTGGCCCAAACGCATTTTCTCTGACAATGGTACTAACCTAAGAGGTGAGAACACGGAGAACTTAAAATCCATTAAGGAACTGGATGAGGTTGCCTTCAAGGATCAAGCACTAAACTTCAGCACGGAATGGAACTTTATTCCAACTTTCAGTCCACACTAGGGGGAGGGGGGGAGGTTGGGAGCGCCTTATACGGACTGTAAAAAATGCTCTTAAAGTTTTACTAAAGGAACGTGCACCTCCAAAAGCGGTCCTTATAACCTTCAGAAGCTGAAGCCAAAAACTTAGTAAACGCATTCACTCATGTTTCCATGGAGCCAAGAAGTAAAGAGAGCTTAACTTCCATTTATTTAAACCATTTCCCGCTGCGAACGTCCTCCAATTTGCCCACAATTTGGGTTTATGACGATTCACACGCCTGGCAGACAAATTTTGGTAATGACGGGTTAAGGAGTTTTTGTCCGAACTGTTAACAAGACGTAAATGGAATCACGAGCAAAAGTCTTTACAAATTGGAGATCTACTCCTAGTCGTTAGTCCAAATGAGCAGCGTGGCGTATGGCAACGCGGAGTGGTCAAAAGGGTTTTTCCTGACAAAAACAGTAGGACTAGGGTGGTACAAATAATGACTCCGTCTGGGACTCTTGTCCGTCCAGCAACACCCGTCGCCAGATTACCCACGGAAGATGAGTGTCCCTGAGGCGGTACTGAGGTGGGGCGTGTTGGCGACGCATTGTTTTTTTAATGTAATATTTTGTTATTTTCTATCTTAGGTTAAGATTTGTTTTGTATAGTATGGTAACGTTTATTTTATAAATTATCTGTATGTAGATTTATATATATTTATAATAATATTCTTAAGGTAGATGCGAGTGAGCGACCCCCCCCCCCCCCGCCATTAATCTTGGCGGGCAGTTACCCAATCGCCGCTTGTGTGCACATACCTATAACACGGTCACAATATCTTTGCACCTCACTGGAATGCGATGTCCCTCCTACGTCCTCTTTCACCACGCCGCGCTCGCCCCCATCGCACCAGTATAGTCAGTCAGCATCTTGTTCACAGTGGTAATGACAAGTATATTTGCTACTCATTATCACTATATATAATTGGTAATTAATAACTGCATTTTTATTATCATCATCACTGTCATTTATGTCGCTTAATAATAAATAATTTAGTAATGATGTAAGATAATGATTTTAATAAAAATGATATTTTGAATTCAATACTGTTTTATTAAGTGTCCATCGCTAAAACTAAAACCATACATAGGATCTAATCTTCTGTTATTTATTATTATTCATTTATTAATTAATAAATATATATTCAATCACATCCTTCAATCTAAACTTCATAAGCATACATCCGGCAGTCGGGTAAAAAAGATCATATTTCTAGAGATCCTTGTATAACACTCCGTACCGTGAATGTGACGTCATCGAGCGACGTGCAGAGACGTGCGAGAAATAATGTGACCGAGTTGTATGTTTAAGTTGTATCGCGCTTTGAAAAATCTAACGGTCACTTTTGTATTTTTCACTTTGGAGGCGCAATAAACACTTTGTCACTAGCACGAGTCTTGTTTAGCTATCGATCCAGTTCACTATTACTTTTTAATGTTTGTGAAACGAATATTTGTAATCTATATAATATTAATAAAGCGAAAGAGTTTCCTTTCTTTTTGAAATATTCTTTTTTGTATATTACCGCCAAATTTATGAGGAATAGTATACGCTAACTAGCATTAGACTACACCTCTCAGCTAGCCTTGATATTAAAGAAAAAACGCTCCTGAAATGATTTATACGCGTGTAATAGCGTAATAGTTAGTGATACGCCTCCCTTTTGAAGTGGGGTTAAAATAAAGATAAATTAGATACGGTCCACCATCCTCTTTAGAAATCATATTGTGTTCGAGGTATTTCACGTTCAATGAGAGGGTAAATGGCTTCATAAAAAACCATTTCTAGTAGTTTGCTCTGGATGGGATGATAATGGTTAATGGACTTAGATAACTTTTTGCATACTTGTAAGATGTGGGATTTTTTCAATAATATGGGCAAAACGAATTCCCTCAGAGATTGATGAAATACAATTGAAATAGATAACGCAAAATTCACAACATTATAATTTAATTTAACACAGCCTGATAAAAATATCGGAGGTGCACAATCACATCTGGGTCCATTAGATTTAATAATTAAAATGAAGATACGTTGTTCCTGAAGTATTAAGTTTGAATGCTTCCTTACCAGTAAAGGGTTTCCAGTTACGGCACTCACTATATGAAATACAGGAGCATATTGCTGGTGGTTTTACGTTGGTATTTTGTGAGATCATGGTCCATTCGACGATTTATTCGTGTATGTAATATAGGTACCGCATGACCCATCCATGATTTTGTCGACCTATTCATGCTGAATGCAGCCTTAATACAGCTTATTCCTTCTTCCATCTATCTTCTCGCTTATAGCTTATATTATTTATACGATTTTTTTCCCAGCTAAACATACTCGTCAGCAACTTCGAGCTCAGTGCTCCCAACAACTACCGCCATAGGTGTGGACGTTACACATGATCTATGTTTTGTCTATGTTCATTTTAAGATCTATCCTTTGGCAGGCACTATTGAGGTCATTGAGCATAGTGCTTTAGTAATCCAATGATTATGCCATAAGTACTGTTGACGATGCTCACGTTGCTTCTCGAACACCTGAAATATAAATAATATTAATCAATAAAAAATAAAATATGTAAAATATATACTCATAAAACATTGTTACTTACCTTATGTACTTGCTGTTTTTCTATAATAAATAAGTACGTGTGCATACGGGGACGGTGGCACTTACCGCGATTTTTATCAGTAGGGTGAAGGTATATTTGCAACAACGGTGTTGCACCGCTGAGTACATGATCCCGCGTTTCGAGTTAGTTGCACTAGAACATCATACGAGGTGACACCTATGTCTCCCTCCCCGCGGATGTACACGCGCTCACCAAATTTTTTTTTTAGTATATTTTCTCCCAGACGACACCAGCGGCCTACATCATCAACAAGTACTATACCGTCGGCAAATCGAAGGTGAGTGATGTACTCGCCATTGATGTAAATACAGTATGCTTTCCATTCTATTACCTTGAAAACGTCTTCCAATGCAGCGTTGAAGAGTTTCGGGGATAAAACGTCACCCTGTCTTACACCTCTCTGCAGTTGGATAGGTTTTGAGCTCTGGTTCTGTACTCGGATAGCCATCGTAGCCCTACTGTACAAACACTTCAGCACTTCGATATACCGACAGTCAACTTGGCACCGCTGAAGGGACTGCAGCACCTTCCAAATTTCGACGGAATCAAAGGCTTTCTCATAGTCCACATACGCCAGGCAAAGTGTTGGATAGGTATCGTACTCTGGTTCTGTACTCGGATAGCCTTTGTAGCCCTGCTGTAAAAACACTTCAGCACTTCGATATACCGATAGTCAACTTGGCACCGCTGAAGGGACATCTTCTTAATAATTGGTTTTTGATGTAAGGATGTAATTTACTTTGGATGTAAGGATATAATATCAGAAAACAGGATATTTTACAGTAATAATATCAATAATTTCTTCAAAACACTATACTTCGACGTTATAAAATTTCTTATTCGTAAGGTACCACGGCTTTTTATGTACCACGGCATTTGTCAATTTGCGGTGTGTTCTCTGTATGTATATTCGCAGCGTATGCTTGAAGTACCAGTAGCCTACTACTAGAAAAATACTAGAAATTGCAGACAGAAAATGTTATAATGCAGTTTAATAAACTCTCAGAGTTGTATAATCGGACTAATCGGAGACATGTTTGTCCAGTAATGCTATTATGTAACTCTGATGGGAATCGTTGCCTGTGGGATTCATTTCGTGAATACTTTATATGATGTGATATCACTTGGTATCCTTTTTTATAGCACAAGAGTGACAAAATAGCATACATTCCACCTGATGGTAAGCGGATGCTGTGTCTCGTAGACCTCCACATGTGTCTTCGATTGAGAATCAAAATGCAGATGCGTCGTTACCCCTGAGTGCTACTTTTTACAATCACCATACGAAACACAGCAGAATTAAAGGAATTTTATATTATATATAGTATATAAATTATTTTTTATAGAAAACTATAATACACAATAGAATGGCTGTCAACCTTATTTGGACCGAGGTTCAGCGTCGCCGGGAGCACACAAGCAATTACGTCGTATTATCAGTTAATCACTACTACAAACCCAATTCGCTGTGTTTACAGACGGATTTCAATACATATTTATTAGTAAATAGCGTGCAAATATTGAAAAAATTTTGAAAAAAGTTTGGAAACGATTGTAACGTCAAAACACATGTCGTGTTGACATTCAGACGTGTGAATTGACGTCTTGTGGCACTTTAGGGGCTACACGGGCTCCGCCCACACCCCGTTCTATTATGTATGTATTATAGTATTCTATGGTATTTTTAATAGTAATATAGTATTTTTTAAAGTATTGCGCTGGTATTCTGAGTGAGCGTGGTTCTTACCCTAGTGAAGTTAACACACTCGTGCCGCAGCCGTAATATAGCTGCAACATGTCTCTTCCGCGTACAAACTACAATAATAATAATATGTAACATTATATAACCTCATTTGTCATTTCTTGGGGAGGCCTATGTTCAGCAGTGGACTTGTGTTGCTGATGACGAAGGATATCCTATATTTATGTAGTTCATTGTTTTTGTTTTTAATGCATATCAATGGCTACGCATATTCTATGACCATCCAAATGACGTCTGGCAGGAATCGGCCATTTTTCTGGACCGATATGACTAAGAGCTCTTTAAAAACGAGCTTAATCCTTTTTATATGGCGATTCAACTGCAATTTCTTTTTCTTTTTTTTTTTTTGCGCCCGAAGCAAATATGGGCAACCTTCCGGAAAGCGGGGGAGGGAGGTTGGGAATGCTCATAGCATACCACGCAGCCGGCTGCGTGGTTATGTGGCGACTTTTACCCACTAAACCCAACCTTTTAGGAATTGGCTTAACGATCTGACTAGAGATCTCTAAGCCGTATACGAACGCGACCCTCCTTGGCAGAAAGGAGGGCGCAAGCGGCGAAAAGCCGCTTAGAAGAGTGCCTAACTAAGGCAGATTAATGGATGTGTTATGGAGGCTCGGCCTGAGCCGCCAGGAGGCAGTTCAGGTCAGCCGAAAGCTTGTTGGGGGGGTCCGAGAGAGAGTTTCTCGGTCTGCGCACACTATAGCGAGTGTGAATAGGGGCTGCATAGGCAGCTGTCTCACGAATGAGATGATTTGGGTGGGACTCTGAGGCTTTGAAAAATCTCTCAGAGAGTGATTTAAGAAATTGCTGGATTGTTGGGAGCTCTAAGTCTCGATGTAGGTCGGCATTACGGACATAATAGGGCGAGTTAGTGGCCCTACGACAGAATAGATTTTGAACTATTTGAAGTTCATTTATAGCTTTGGGCTTAGCATGTGCAAAAATGGGGGCCGCGTAGGTCATGACAGGTCGTATGCAGACCTTATATAGGGTTCGCTTGTTGCGGAGGGACATTTTACTGTGTCTGCCCAACATGCTGTTGAGCCTACCCATGTAAAAACGTGCGGTGCGAGTAACCTTCTTGATATGGGGCTCGAAAGTGAGCCTTGCATCAAGGGTGACGCCTAGGTATTTGACTTTAGTTTGCCATGGGACAGGGGTTCCTAACATCCTGATTGGCGGAGTGGTGGTGAGACGACGTCGTTTATATTCGAACCAAACGGCGGAGCTTTTCTCCGGGTTTACGTCGATACGCCATTTTTGGAACCAAGCTCCTAAGTCGCTTACTGACTTTTGAATCTTGTTCCGAATCTGTGGTAGGTAGTTGCCTTTGGAGTAAAGGGCTGTGTCATCTGCAAAGAGGGCTAGTTTGACACCATTCGACGGGATAGGGATGTCGTTGGTGAATAGTATGTATAGGAGGGGAGCAAGCACAGAGCCTTGAGGGACACCGGCTTTTATTTGACGGGTAGAGGATAGCGTGCCTTCGTGTCTAAAACGAAAGGTACGATCCTTCAGATAGGAGGCTACAAGGCGAACGAGACGATCTGGGAGGCCTAAGTCCTACAGTTTGTAGATAAGGCCCTCGTGCCAGACTCTGTCGAATGCCTTGGCAATGTCAAAGAAGACCGCGATGGTTTTTTGACGGCGAGGGTAAAAACCGCTGAGGATGTATTCCACTATGCGGTGAACTTGTTGGGGGCACGATTGTTTGGCTCGAAACCCGAATTGTTGTGGGATGACAAGAGGGTCGCCGTCTGTGGGAAACAAATGGCGTCTCAAGCGCAGGAGAATGACTCGTTCGAAAAGTTTGCCCATGGCCTTGAGGAGGCTGATGGGACGGTGATTGGAGGGGAGGTGGAGAGGTTTGCCTGGCTTGGGAATGCCAATGACAGTTGCCTCTTTCCAAGAGGTGGGAAAGTAACTGAATTCGAAGCAGGCGTTAAAGATAATGGCCAGTAAGGCGATTACCTGCTCCGGGAAGTGTTTGAGGGCTTGGTTGGAGATGCCATCCGCACCCGGTGCTTTTTTTGGTTTAAGTCCTTTGATGGTAGATGGAATCTCATCTTTGGACACAGTGATAGGGTCAGAGGCGGTAGGGGGCGAGTTCCTGCGTCGGACCTCGTCCTCCACTCGTTGGATGTGTAAGGGGTCAGTGGGTTGTGAGCTGGGAGAGCATTGAGCGGCAACGCTGTCCGCGAAGCACTCAGCCTTTTCTTCGTCTTCGAAGGCAATGGAGCCGTCGGGACGAGACAGAGGGGGAGTATGCGTTATAGCGTCTATCTGGAGGGCTCTCGCCATCCGGTAGTACGCTGTGTGAGAGGGAGAGATTTTCTCCATGAAATTGCCCTTTTCATGGTCTCTGTAGTCTTGGAGGCGGTAACGCAGTTTGCGTTGAAGGCGGTGGGCCGCGAGTCTATATTCGTGAGTGGGATAGCGTGCAGCTCTACGGAGGGCAGCTTTTTTGGCTTTTAACAGGTTGCTAATATCTAGGGGAAGACTAGTTTTAGCAACCGGGACAACTTTTTCATTCTCTTTAAGAGAGGATGTTATAAGTGAGGTGAGATTTTCGACCGCGGTGTCTATTTGCCCCGCACTGTCGAGGGCGTCGGAAGAAAGGGTTATGGGAGGGTCCGGAGAGTCTATAGCCGAGGCTAGAGACTTCTTGAAGCCCTTCCAGTTAGTGTAGATTTTGGAAGTGGAAGTTGGAGATGGCTGATGGCCAAGAAGGAGGGATACAGGACGGTGGTCGGATCCTAGATCGTCGAGAGGCTCGATTGCTCTAAGGTTAAGAGAAACTCCTTTAACTAGAGCAAAATCTAGCACATCAGGAGCGTAGGTAACAATGTCGGGATAGTGGGTGGCAGTGAGGGGGCTGTAGACAGTCAGGTCGAGAGACTGAGTGATACTGAGCAGCACCCTGCCACTACTGGTAGTAGTGCGGCAGGCCCATTCAGTATGCTTGGAGTTAAACTCTCCAAACATAATGACTGAGTCGCCTAATGCAAGGATGGCTTCGAAGTCACTCTTGACGGGGAGGGTTCCGCTAGGGATATAGCAAGAGGCTATAATGATTGACTGGTGTCCAGTCATGGCTAGTCTAGTGATAGTAGCTTCCATACTGGTAAGCGATGGAGTAGATATGTGGGAGCAATGAAAGGACTTTTGTGATAGATGGCAGTGCCGCCGCCTTTGCGGTCGGGTCTATCGTTACGTATAAGTGAATAATTTTTAATAGTAAGGCCTTTAGAGACCTTGGGGCTGAGATGGGTCTCCTGTAGGAGTAAGAGATCGGCTTCGCGATCTCGTAGAAAAAGCCTAAGCTCTGGGAGGTTATTTCGCAGACCGCGGATATTGAATGAAACAAGCGACAAACCCTTTGGTTTGATACGACCGTGAGATATTGCGGGAGCAGAGGGCTCCGGCATAGTTTTAATTTTGATTACAAGGACCTTAGAAGGTTGATGTGCTCAGTAAGAGCAAGGAGACGGCCCTGAGGGGACTGAGCTGTGCTCAGTTTATCCGCAAGAATAAGGATTTCGTCTAAATTGATCCTATTGAGTGTGTTATACACTAGGTTTAGAGACTCTACTACAGAGTCTGTCTGTTTTTTTGGGTCGGCGGAGGGCCGCGGGATATTTGATTCCTTTTGGAACCAGGGGTTTATTGGAAGCGGCGCTGGCTGAGAGAGCGGAAGGCTCATAAGGGGCCGAGGAGGGCCCTGAGGTGGCCGATAGGGGCCCTGTGGGGGCCGATAGATGCCCTGTGTGGACTGAGATGAGCCCTGAGGGGGCTGAGGTAGGGGCTGGCCCTGGCTGGGCTTGCGGCTTACAAGAGCCGGGAAGGTTCGGTCATTGACCTGTGGTGGAGCTTTGCGGCTCAGAGGTGGGCGAGGGGCGCGAGGGCAACCTCTATAATTGACCGGATGGCCTGTTTGTCCGCCGAGGACACATGAGGGTGGGGATTCGGCGTTTTTGGGCCGTGGGCACTCTTTCGAGTGATGGGGTTCTAGGCACTTAATGCACCTGGGTGGAGCTGAGCAGTTGGCTGCCGCGTGTCTATAGAGTTGGCAGCGGTGGCACTGCGCTGGGTAACCGCGCCGGTGAGGGGCTTCGACCTTAACACGCGACAGGCCGCACACAGTGCGTACCTCGCGGAAAATGGCCTTCGCCTCCGGCACATTGGTGAGAACGAGGAGGGAGAGGTTAAACCTTTCGCCCCTGCTGCTGTGCATTTTATGCACACCTTCAATGGGGAAGCCTTGGGATTTAAGGTCTTCCAGAATGTCTTCGTTTGCGAGTTCATAGGGAACTCCGCGGAGGACTGCCTTGACTTTCCTTTCTTCGGCGAGGGCGTATGTGTGGTAGGACACACGCTCGGCCGTGAATAGGCGGGTTATGTTACGGAAGTCTTCTATAGACGCCGGTATAATTTTGATGGCCTCGCCGACATTAGTGGCTTGGTCATATTTGAAACCCTTATCGTAGAGGGTTTTGGACAATTGAGTGAATTTCGCCTTGTCTCTGAGAAAGACAGGGGGCGGGACTTGGTTTTTGGCCAGTTCGGGAGCGCAGCGGGTTGCTGGCTTGGCGGTATTGTCTTTCGACTGTGAGGCGGCAGCATTTGGGGCTGCGGAAGTAGGGGCAACGATGGGAGCTGCGGAGGTAGAGGCAGCGGCGGAGGGAGTGCGGGCGGTGGCGGCCGCTGAGGCGGGGGGAGTGCGAGAAGTGGCAGCGCGTTTCGGGCCGCGCTTTGAATTCACTAACGTGAATTGGGCTTGGGAGTCGGTTATGGTTCCTTCGGAGTCGGAAGAATCCGAGGAGCCGGTGGAGCTGAGGGCGGTCCTCTTCCGGGAGGAGGAGGTAACGGACGTGGTGTCCGAGTGCTCCATATCGGAGTCGGGGGACGCGGGCGAGTCGGACTGCGGGGCAGCCGTTTGGGTCGCGAGGAAAGCAGCGACGGCGGGCGGGGGCACACATGCCTTAGGGGCACAGGGGGTAAGCTCAATCGAGAAGCTATCAAGGGCTACGCCTTGGGTTTTTAAAAATTGGTGAAAAAGAGCCAAAATTTGGCTGGCATTCATAGAAGACATGTTGATCTGGACAGGGGGGATGACGCTTTATTCTATGTAAACTGTAGGTCCCTGTTCTGAGAAGAACAGGGCCTTGGGGGCAGATGGGGAGGACTAACGTTCTATCCCAGAAGCTGGGGTCCCTATGTTTTGAAAATAACAAGGGCTCGCTCTGAGAAGAGCAAGAGACGATCTTCTAAGGATAGTATATATAACAAGTAACGGTGTAACAAAAATAATAACAATAACAATAACAGAAAAATTAAAAAATAAAACAAAACAAGCGAAACGCGCTCAAGCCTCCCCGCCGGGGCAAGGGGGCAAGAACGATGCAAAAAACAAAGTGACCACCAACGGCGTCTGCTCGGCCGGTGTTAGCCGGAGAGAGCGGTGCGCGCGGGCAAGCGGTTGCGCTACCGAAAGGTCGGAGGCGCGAAAGAACTGTGTGCACGACCGCTCGGGGGCGGCGCGCAAACGGAACTCTGCAATTTCTCTGGTAATGAAACATAGGCGGCGGACGGGAGACAGGTAAACCGCATGCTTTTTTTTTTGCAAGCAAATATGGGCAACCCTCCGGAAAGCGGGGGAGGGAGGTTGGGAATGCTCACAGCATACCACGCAGCCGGCTGCGTGGTTATGTGACGACTTTTACCCACTAAACCCAACCTTTTAGGAATTGGCTTAACGATCTGACTAGAGATCTCTAAGCCGTATACGAACGCGACCCTCCTTGGCAGAAAGGAGGACGCAAGCGGCGAAAAGCCGCTTAGAAGAGTGCCTAACTAAGGCAGATTAAGGGATGTGTTATGTAGGCTCGGCCTGAGCCGCCAGGAGGCAGTTCAGGTCGGCCGAAAGCTTGATGGGGGGGTCCGAGAGAGAGTTTCTCGGCCTGCGCACACTGTAGCGAGTGTGGATAGGGGCTGCATAGGCAGCTGTTTCACGAATGAGATGATTTGGTTGGGACTCTGAGGCTTTGAAAAATCTCTCAGAGAGTGATTTAAGAAACTGTTGGATTGTTGGGAGCTCTAAGTCACGATGTAGGTCGGCATTACGGACATAATAGGGCGAGTTAGTGGCCCTACGACAGAATAGATTTTGAACTATTTGAAGTTCATTTACAGCTTTGGGCTTAGCATGTGCGAAAATGGGGGCCGCGTAGGTCATGACAGGTCGTATGCAGACCTTATATAGGGTTCGCTTGTTGCGGAGGGACATTTTACTGTGTCTGCCCAACATGCTGTTGAGCCTACCCATGTAAAAACGTGCGGTGCGAGTAACCTTCTTGATATGGGGCTCGAAAGTGAGCCTTGCATCAAGAACCGCATGCCCGTTTGCCCCCTCTTTTATAAAAATATAGCTTTAAGCGAGAAGTTTGTCCTTTGTAATTTTTTTAATATTTTATGTTTGAGTATTCCATATTTGTGATTAGTAGAAGACATTGATTAATGAAGACTGTTTTTTATGAAATAAGTTAATGTAATTTTTTTCTATATTTTTTATTCCAAGTGAAATGAAATGAAATGAATGATTTTTTACTCGATATAGAATATTGTATAATACTTATTGAAAGTATTTTTTTTATTTGACGGCTCCGTGGTGCAGTGGCTTAGCAATGAGTGGCTGCGCTGGGGGTCGCGGGTTCGAATCACGCACGGAACAAATATTTGTATGGCCTACAAATAGATAATCCGGGTCTGGATGTATGTCCTTGTGCAATTTATGTTTGTAAACTGCTTACACGACACAAGAGAAAATCCTATTGATGGGGTAACGTTTAAAAAAAATCTACTGGTTCGCAAATAAACTGGGAGGAACCAGCAAGAAACCCAGCGGAACATTTTTAAAACGTATTCCAAATTACAAAAAAATTATTTCGTACAATTTTTGTATGTTTTTTTTAGAACCAACTTGATTTGACATTAATGAAAGTGATCACCGACGCAATCGATGCATCTTTGCCAACGCAGTGGCAGTTAAACGATACCCTAGTGCCTGTTTCTTGAAGAAATAAGCTGGACAAGAGCCAACAAATTTTTCAAAAACATTTTGTATTCCATTTCGGGTATTGCATTTTTTCCCGCCAAAAAGTTACCTAAATTCTGGAAAAAGTAGAAGTCTGTAGGCGAAAGGTCTGGTGAGTATCTACGGTGGATGACGGAGAGCTTCCAACTCCAGCTCTTGTTACTTGGAGACCGTCTGTTATGCAGTATGAGATCGCACGTTGTCGTGCAGGAGCAGCGGGAACGAGCTATTGACCAAAGCTGGTTCATGCAAGCTTCTCCATCCTTGTGTTCAGTTCTTCACAGTACACATCTGCAATAACGCTCATCCCGTTTGGTAAGAAGCTGTAATGAATCTCAGCTTATACGCATACGTAGCACGAATAGGTCGGCTCGACCGCGGGAGGACCTCGTTGTCACAGAATACCAGCTTAATACTGCTGTATTTTGTAAGGCGAGTATAGAGATCCGGAGACCCTTTTTTACTGGAAACGAGGCATTCCATCTTAGTACTCACGGGTGACAACGCATCTGCGTTTTGATTCTTAATCGAGGACAAATGTAGATGTCTATTGGCCACAGCATCCACTTACCATCAGGTGGACTGTGTGCTCGTTTGTCACCCTTATTCGATAAAACAACACCGGCGCTAGACCACAAAACAATTACCATCACTTTCCTAAGGATAAGTTTTACTTACTTACTTACTTACTTATCTTCACGCACAATCCCTAACGGGGTAGCCAGAGAGAACAGATCGCCAAGTGTCACTATCCTTACATACCTCTTTTGCTTCTTTCAGGTTCATTAACTTCTTCATACATGCACGTCTAGGTATCCGAGTACTCTTGACCTTCTCCTCTTCGAGTAATTTGCTCACATGGTCTTCGAAAGTTAGTCTCGGTCTACCTCGACACCTTTTATTATTTATTTTCGCGCTATATATTTTCTTCACCATTCGGTCTTCACTCATTCACTCCACGTGCCCAAACCATCGGAGTACGCCCCTATCAATTTTTGTGATAAGGTCATCTTTCAATCCTGCCATATTGCGAATCTCTTCGTTTCGCTTTCGGTCGGCTATGGTAACGCCACACATTTTACGAAGTGATCGCATCTTCACTGCATTCAACTTGCTTTTATGCTTCTTCTGGCATACACAGGTTTCGCTACCATATAACAAAGTCGGTGCCAACACTGCGTTATGTATTGCAAGGCGTGCACTCTTCGCTACGCCTTGCCTTTTGACTAGCGCATTCAGGGCACCATTGACTTTGTACTCGGCAGCGACACGCCTGTCCACATCTAAATCACATCTTCCATCCCGGCTGAAAGCACTCCCCAAGTATACAATTTTATTTACCTGTTCTAGACATGGACAGGATAAGTTTTCGTTTAGGGAATTGTTTAAGTGCTGAACCAGGATCCAACCAGCGTGCTGAGCACATGCGATTGTCAAATAGAATCCATTTTTTGTCACAGGTATAGTTCATTTCAAATAGTATGGCAGGATTGTACTTGAAGCGGTCATTAGGCGATAACAAAAGAAGTGGTATTTCCAACCGATACCTGGGAAGACCTTATCCTGACGTGGTATTTTTGTGGCAGCAAACAAGTTTTGATGCTTTTGTTAAATACACGATGACTTTTTGTTTGACATTGGATGTCGTCAAAAACAATTATTTTGAAAAAAAAAATATGTGGTCGATGAATTAGCACAAGAGGCTGGTCATGAGATAATGAAACTCCCACCTTATTATTGTATATTGAACCCAATTGAGTTAATGTGGAGTCAAATAAAAAAAAACTGTCCGTAAGTCAAAGGTTACGCCTACAATAGGGGAAAATGTAATCCAAAGTGTACGAAACGTATTAAATTCTACAAATCCCATTTTTTGGAAGAATGTTTGTGACCATGTCATAAGAGTGGAAAACGAATTTTCGAGGGATCGGATACAACCATTTATAATAAATACGTGTGAGGACACATATACCGATGAATGTTCTTCAGAGTGATTGATTAAACGAAATATTAACAAGTTGTTACAAGTATTTAAAATAGTTAAGTTAAAAGTAATAAAGGTTTTTTATCTACAATTTAATTTGTTTAATGTTCAAGTACCAAAATTCGTCATTCCAGCTATACTGGTTCAGTATTATCAACAGATGCTTAACTTCAAGTGTTAAAGCAATAAAATAATCACACAACAATAGATTAACATTACAGCTGTAATTGCTTAGTCTCAAGTGGAATCCTGCCATCCTATTTGAAATGAACTATAACAATGCGGTCCAAAATACTTTCGTTTGAGTTCGTGGGACATCCACTTGTCAAGCTTTTTTAATTTACCAATTTGACGCAAATTGACCAATATTGTTTTTGTGCTAACGTCGAAAGATACTGCTAATTCAGTCGTAGTTTGAGTATCATCAGCTTCGACAATCACCTTCAAATCCTCATTGTCGATCAAAGTTTTCGGACGACCACTGGGTTCATTTTGCAGGTTGAAATATGCAGAACGGAAGCGGGCAAATCATAACAGTTAGTGCTTTCGTTTGTAGTATTTGCTCCGTAAACGTCGTTTATGTTGTGTACCGCTTGTGCTACGTTGATGTCACGACGCGACGTACTCATGTCATGATGAAGAAAAAGGTTAAAATGCGAAGAAAACATAACGCTAATCAATAAACAAATATCTAATTGGAATTCTTAACCAAAAATTAAATTATTTTGATTTGAAATGGCCAGGACTTCACAATGGAAATTTTATAAGTAAAGACTTATTATAATCGATATTGATACATTTACACAAAATAACAAAATCAAATGTTAAATGTAAACATCAAAACGAAGCCGACCACGATTCCCACCAGAGTTACTTAGTTGCAAAGCAGTTCTGAGATAGTTATCGGTGTGTAAAAGATAGTTCGCAGATCCGGTAAATTGACTTGTCGTCTACAGATATTTTTGGGATCCCGCCAGCACGTTTTGCTCTTTTTCATATTTTCCATTGTATTCTTTTAGAAATTATTTTTAAAATAGTATTTTCAAATAATTACTATCTTTTTTATCTCTGAATGATTGTGTAACTTTTGAACGATTTGACCGATTAAGGTAATATTCTCACATTACATATGTTCTGTAAAGACGATGGCGTATCTATGCAATAATGATCGATGTAAGGATCAGGTAGGTGGTTCTGTAGCCAAGTTGTTTTTTAATAAATTCTGGATTATTAAACCAAAATGACTAATATACAATATATTTTATCGATTTGTTTGTCAAAGAAGAAAATCACTAAATCTAGAATCGATAGATGATTTTGTGCTTAAGTTCTTAATAAATTCTATATTTATATTGTAAAATAACTATTGAAAGTAAATCTGAAAATTTGAGCCAAATTGATAGACACACGGACAGATAAAGTCCAGAGTCAACTGCTAGGAAAATTAATGATGATAAAGCATGAGAGCAAAGCCGCAGGAAAAAGCTTATATTTTTTTATATTGCGCTATTTATTCGTATTATAACGATTAGCTGGTAGTCCATTGTTAAAATGATATCGTGCGTTGATGACCTGAGAGCGACTTTTTTATGGAATAAGGGTAACACGCGAGCATATAGTCCACCTGATGGTAACTGAATGCTGCAACACATGGACCTCTACATCTATCCCCGGTTTAGAATAAAACATGCGTTGTCATCCACGAGGAACAACATGGATTAGTCTCTGGTTCTCTACAGTCATCATACGAAACACAGCAGCATTAAGTTGCTATTTTACGCTGGTATTCTGTGAGAGCGTGGGTCTTCCCCCGTCGAACCGACCCATTCGTGCTGCAGCTAGTTTATAGCAGCAGCATGGCTCTACCATGTAAAAATTACATGAAGAGAGGTTAGTTGTATACCACTACCACGCGGCCGATGCTAAAATCTACCCTATTAAGTTAAAGTAAAGTTACGGCTCATATACATCCCACTGCAGGGTACAAGATTCCTCTTCTTTCTAGAGGTAGA
The DNA here is from genome assembly GCA_036936625.1 of Parnassius smintheus behrii. Lineage (NCBI taxonomy): Eukaryota > Metazoa > Arthropoda > Insecta > Lepidoptera > Papilionidae > Parnassius > Parnassius smintheus. The sequence continues at coordinate 6,079,632 of JAUPFT010000024.1, forward strand.
GCATGAATAATTAATCATAGTAATGAAATTATTGTCATCAAAAGATTTAATTGTTTAGCGGACAATATTTATTGTAAACTATTCTTTTCAAAATTGAAATAATCCCATTGATGTTCCCGCTGGTTCCTCCCGGGACTGTAAAGTATAAATGACTTTCAATGAGTATTGTTTATAATCTATATCGAATAAAAATATTCTACTCTCGACTCTCTGACTAGTAAATAGTTATCTGTGCTCTATATATTCACGAATTTTTGGATGGTTAATATTTCGGCTATTTACGTTGGTGCAACACATTTTGCTCTATCTCTCTGTTCACATCATATTCTCTCTTTCGCTCTGATCTTTGTTCTCTATTTGTCTATTAAACGTACAAATAAAACACGTACACGTGTCCAATGTACTTAGTAATTTAATCAGAGAAGAGATCAACGGATTATTTCTAAATCACTCCTCCTTTGATTAAAACTACTTTTACGGATTTTATCGCGTTTAATTTACCTTGTTACTAATTCTGGACGTTTCGGGTACTTTCTAGCACCTATGATCACGGGGGACTGAGGTGACTGATGTCCTGGTGTCAGTGTTAACTAGGAATTCTTTCAGCTTTTTAATTATTATTTATGGTTCGATCTACGCAGAGTAAACTTACTGTGTCTTGAAGTCTGGCATGCTTGGGTTTAGTTTAAATTTTATTAATTACAGGATCCTAAGCAGATGGTAGTACCCAGCATATTGAAATTATGATGTTTTTCAGTTTCAATAGCCTCAAGTGTCATCCTTGGTCGCAATCGATGTTCTTTCGCTAGGATTTGTGGTCTATCAAATCTGATGTAATGGTGGGGGCCGTCTAGGATTCAAAAATTCTGAATCTTAAGAATTAAAAGAAGTTCGGGTGCTTTCGACACCCGAAACTTTGGAAGTTATAAACAAAGTTAATTAAACGCGATAAAATCCGTACAATTAGTTTTAATCAATATGTAGTGTTCGCGTAAATATAAGAAATCATTACTCCTCCTTTCCTTATTAAAGTTAAAATATAAAGTCACAGCCATTCTATACGTCCCACTCCGGGGCTCAGAGATGACACATCTCATTGAATAGAACTAAATTTACGGATTTTACCGCGTTTATTTCTCTACTTTTACTTATTTTTAATACCCGACGTTTCGGGTGCTTTACAGCACCCATGGTCACGGGGGGGATCTCATTTCTGAGAGGGTTTTAATGCAAGTTTCCATCGTCCTGCCTTCGTGGACATTTCGTGTTGGCGGACTACACATGTCTTAGAAATATTATTTGTTTCGCAGATATGCGGGTTTCTTCTCGGTGTTTTCCTTAGTACGTAACTGTAACTAAGTCAAAATACTTATTTTAATTTTGGCCTGTTTAAAAATTACTTCTATAGAATAGGCGTGATAAACGTACACTTAGTCCACCTGATGGTAAAAGGATACTGTGGCCTAAGACATCTTTATCTATCTTCCGTTAAGAATCAAAATACAGTACTGTAGACATAGGTGTAATACTCTATTTCTCTGTTTAAAAGGGTCTCCGGTTCTCTACACTCATCATACGAAATACCGCACAATTAAGTTGCTATTTTAGGCTGGCATTCACGGTGAGAGCGTCGTCCTTCCACGATCGAGCCTACTCATTCGTGCTGCAACCAAAATATAGCAGCAGCATAGCTCTACAATGAGTACGTAATTAGCATAAAAATCTACACTATGGTTCGGAAAATAAGACCTCAGAGGGGAACTTCCAAGAACCTTTGGGGTCTCACTTAATGCCATGCCACATATATATAATATCCTATATATAATGGCCTGCCTCAACGGAGGCTAGCCAACGGCGCAGGACAAGATTATAGTGCCCAAGTGTATGCGCAAGCACAGGTGCTCTCTCTATTCCCTCACTCTCATAATCCGATGGGAAGGTAAACCGACACGACCGGAGAGAGATCAGACGCAGGACCAACGGCTTTACGTGCTTTCCGAGGCACGGAGGTGAGACACTTCCTGACTCCGGGCAACTACTGAGAATTTCTGGACGGAAAAACTCAATAATTAATTTTTTGGCCCGATCCGGGATGCGAAACCAGGACCTCATGATCAGCAGTCGCACTACTACCACTAGACCAACGAGGCAGTAACAACATATATACAGTAAATATATTGAATACGAATTAAGTATTTATAGCCAGCAATAATATAAAAACACGACATTGTATACTTCGGGCGTTGTGAAAACAAAATGGCCGGGTTAGAACCTCAATAAAGTTTTATTGTGTTGACCGCCGTGTCCGACAGTCGGTAAACATGGAACAATATTCTCGACACCTCATTTCGATGCATGAAGTCGCTGGACCATGGCGGAGTTGCATCAGAGATATTAAAGAATTATAGATAGTGCTTGTCGCTCTTCTGTCGTTTACTTACGAAGTTTAATACTAATCGTGTTTAATTAGCACGTTTTGACGTATATTTAAAAAGATATCTGGGTAATAAGAAATTTCAGAAATAAGTTTTTTACGATGTATTGCTGTAGCGTTGACAAAAGAAAAGGCCAATTGCAACTCGGGTTGATTATACCTAAGAAAAATTGTCGAAATCACGTTTTCCATTTTTAGGGTTCCGTAGTCAACTACGAACCCTTATAGTTTCGCCATGTCTGTCTGTCCGTCTGTCCGTCCTCGCTTAATCTCTGTGACCGTTAGCACTAGAAAGCTGAAATTTGGTACCAATATGTGTATCAATCACGCCGACAAAGTGGTAAAATAAAAATTGGAAAAAAATGTTTTATTAGGGTAGCCCCCCTATTAGTAAAGTGGGATGTGATTTTCTTTTTAATTTCAACCATAACGTGTGATATATTGTTGGAAAGGTATTTAAAAATGAATACGGGTTTACTGAAATAATTTTTTGATAATGTCAATAATTTCGGAAATAATCGCTCCAAAAGTAAAAAACAATGTGTCCCCCCCCTATAACTTTTGAACCATAAGTTTAGAAAATATGAAAAAAATCTGAAAAGTAGAACTTTATAAGGACTTTCTAGGAAAATCATTTTGAACTTTGATGGAAACAACAATACCCACTACCGGGAGCAGTTGCAGGAGCGCGAACATAATGGATACCCACCTTTAAACTCATAAGTGGGAACACTCATTGTGACGGACGGGAAAGGGAAACTACGGAACCCTACACTGAGCGTGGCCCGATACGCTCTTGTCCGGTTTTATTTATTTTATATTTGATATGTGATCTGTCGGATTATAAGTTCATAAGGTACTCATTATCAAAACGTTTCGGACTACCAGGGGGCCGTGGCAGTACACTATAGTCCGACAAATTCGATAATCCGAGAACGCCTTGCAAAACGGTTGTCAGATTACCGCGGGTTAAGTGTACATATTGAATTTTGTAATTTAACATAGATAGATAGATAGATAGAAAATTCTTTATTGCACTCAAACAAAACAATTTGGTACAAAGGCGAACTTAATGCCGAAAAGGCATTCTCTGCCAGCTAACCTTTTGTAGTGTGGTGAGAGCTATGGGTAGAGCCGCGAGAGAAAGAAAAACTAACTTATTTATTCATACTATTCAAAACGCATCATATAATATTATGTATATGTTAGTTTATACATATATACACTCATACACATACATATATATATATATATATATATATATATATATATATATATATATATACATGCATACATATATATTTAAATAAAATATATACTAAACCAATAAAGCATACAATATAGTATACGAAATTATAATAAACATAATCAATAAAATTAATCAAGTAATTTTAAATAATATGCCTCAAGCTTACGTTTAAATGTATTTATTGAAGGAGCGTCTTTTAAATCTCGTGGAAGGTTATTCCAAAGTGTAATTGAATATACCGTGAAGGAATCCGAGTAGTATGCAGATTTATGCATAGGGATAGTTAGAGTTTTGTTGGTCATCGAACGGGATAAGCTTAAATATGAAAAACGCTCTTTTAGATAAACTGGGGAACAAGGATTGTGAAGAATACCATACAAAGTGGTTAGAAGGTGTGTGTTCCGGCGAAAACGGATGTCGAGCCACTTAAGTCTTGAGCGAAATTGTGATATATGATCAAACTTGCGCAGGCCAAAAATATAGCGTATGCATAGATTGAGCAGACGGTCGAGTTTGCTAAGCAGCTCCTCAGTTATATCTGGATAGGCAATATCGGCATAATCAAAAATAGGAAGCAACAGAGAGTTGACTAGCGTAACCTTGGCCGTCTGAGGAATAAATTTTTGCCAGAGCTTTAATGAATGCATAGTTCCAAAAATACGTCTCCTGACCTCATTAACCTGTAGCACCCAACTTAGATCGTCAGCCAAAATTAGGCCAATGTTCTTAATCTGCCTAACATATTCTAAATCTACACCGTTTAGAGTGACCTTAGGTAGGTATTGATAGTCAAGTCGACATGTAATTTTTCTGCTCCCTATGATTATAACCTGTGTTTTGGCAGGATTTAATATTAGTCCATGACATCTTGCCCACTGATGAACTGCAGCAAGATCAGAATTCATTCTGTCAACAGATGAATTTAGGTCATTTAAACTAAAATGCTGATACAGCTGGACATCATCTGCATACAGGTGATACTTGCTGAAATTTATTACGCAAACAAGTGCATTGATAAACACAGAAAAAAGCAACGGAGATAAAACACCGCCTTGAGGAACACCAGCAACAACGTTACACCAATCGGAGAACTTATAATCAACACGTATGCGTTGCCGGCGTCCCCGAAGATAGGAACTGAACCATTGTAGAACTGACGATGTTAAATTCAGGGATTTCAAAATTGCTAACAGGATGTCATAGTCAACACAGTTAAAGGCGTTACTGAAGTCCAGAAGGACAAGAAGAGTGAGTTGACGATTATCCATCGCGAAGCGGATATCATCAGTTATTTTAATTAAGGCCGTGGAAGTACTGTGCAGAGATCGGAAACCAGACTGATAATAACATACACTTACATATTATATGTAAATAATTAAATATTTTTGTGACTAGAACATTTTTGCAGTACCCACTACCGGGAGCAGTTGCAGGAGCGCGGAGCGCTGCTGGAGCGCGAACATAATGGTACCCACCTTTAAACTCATAAGTGGGAACACTTATTGTGACGGACGGGAAACTACGGAACCCTACACTGAGCGTGGCCCGACACGCTCTTGGCCGGTTTTTTACTTTTCCTGTAGCTATACTCGTCAATCGATCGTCAATGGCGAACTGCCAAATAAATTTTTGTTGTCATTTTTTTCTTGCATTTACAAATGAAAAAAATATGTAATAAATAGTGCTTTTAACTCTGAAAAATATTTTATCAGTCATACTACTGCAGAAAGTCTGGAATTAAAAATATTCTATTTTGAACAAAATTCACAACAATAGGCTTTACTGTATAAGAAATTTACCTGCCTTAATTGGCAAATCGTTACAAAAACAACAACTACACGATATAATTTCCAATTATACTTAAGTAGAGTAATTATTAGCATGAGGGAATACTAAAATAACGCATTAGTATACTGAGAAGAGTTTTGTAAATAAAATACATATAAGAAGAAGCTGTGTGCTATAAGACCTTTGCCTACATTAATTGGCGAAACGTAACAACTACAATAACTAGTCAATTTAGTTTTAAATTATTAATGATTTTGCTTAGATAATATTTAAACTATTTTTTTGATATCTGTACCATTACATATACATAGACGCTCAATAATTCCATTAACAATTTGCTACAACCAGGGTTCGGAACCGGTTTAAAAAAGAGCGGTTAATTTCGATTAATTAACTGTAAATATATCGCTCTTTCAACTATCAGTAAAACAAGTTACCGGCTTTTATTTACCCTAAACAATAAATAATAAAGGTTACCGTTTACTTACGAACAAATGAACAAATGGTTTTGACACCCAAATTAACCGGTTGATTCCGTAAAACGTAAAGGCAGTTATGAGCGGGACCTCAAAACGTAAATCTATCTGATTTAGTTTGATTAGTATTTTTTCCCAACATAAAGCAAAACACCATGAAACCCACAGCTCAAATTGAGCAGCTAAAGAAGACATGCTGCACCAGACGTCTACCACCAAAATTGTATTGCAGTGCTACACGAAACTCTTAACAGAGAACGGTCATCCATTTAACTTAATTGAAGATAAAACGTTCAGAGATCTACTGAAGTCAAAAACGGACTTAACACAGAATCAGCACCAAGCAATCAATATTAGAAATATACGATCCAGTATACGAGATATGGCTCACGCAATCGAACTAGACGTTGCATCTATTGAGTTACGAAGATTTCTAGATCTTTGATGATGAAATGTATGATGAATCTGACATCGAAACTATCAGTGACTATAACTAGGATGGGAAGACAAAAAAATATATATTTATATAAGCTGGACAAAAGTAGTTTTGGTGACACCATCGGCTAGTGTTGGTGTTGAAAGGCTTTTTTCGTCTCTTAAATTAACAATTAACAGGCATAACGACATAGTAGTACGTGATGATCTTTCTCGGAGCTAATTTTTAAGATTTAATAATTTTTTTTTTCTTATTGAAAACTTGGTAGCACTTTTGACTATTCTCTTTTATAATTCAATACAAGATCTTAAATATCGGTGTGATTTACACTGTTGAGTACCTTGTTAACTATAAGTTATTAACAATTACTGTTAATTATTAGACCATCAGTATGTGAATAAAACCAAAGATACGTGTAAATTATAGTGATATGTAAATTATAGATATAGTAGTGAATTAGGAATACCTAATATTTTAATACTTAGCAAATAAGTTAACCATTATAAAATATTTACGTATGTATAAAAATAAGTTTCATATTTATTAGGTACCTATATAAGTAGGTAAATTGAAATGAAGCATTAGGTAAATATCAGTTAATATGTTTATCCAAAGAGATATGTAAATAAAACATTGATTCCGATTATATATATATACAAGAATTGCTCTTTTAAAGGTATAGGATATCCTTACTAATTAATTTCAGTAACAGTGCAGTTAATTTCGTCTGTGTCCTTTCACTCTATTAAAAATATTTTTCCTAGCATCTTGTACATCATGGTAAGATCGTACATGGTAAGATATGCGTTAATTCCTCATTAATGAGATGTGAAAAATGGTCATTTCTTTTGTCCTTTAGAATGTTCTGAATAAGACAAACAGCTTTTTTATCGTGTTTAGACACGACTTCTTGTTTAACTTTATCTTCCTCTGAAGTGTTACTCATTATTGGTTTTAGCAAATACGGAGATAAAGGTTGGTCCTAATCACGAGCTTCTGGATCTAAAAAATATGGAAATCTGCTTCGCTTTAGTCCTAAAAAGAACAAATACTATAAGACATAATTCCATCAACATAATAAAAAATCATATGTTCATTAAGGAAGTTCATCAAAGTTATGAAATTAAAGATGTAAAGCGTAATTTTGGTTTAAAACATTAAATATAATTAAACAATCAATATAAATACATAAGGTGATTTTAAACTGGATATCGAAACTTAATTTTAAAGTAGAGACCTGTGTTATTCGTATTACAATCGTTGCAGAAAGATGACTAAACGATATATTTTCTTAAAGATATTTACTAAATGTTTAAGAGAATATAATATGTTAACAAGCTAAGTCAATAACAAAAAAATACAGTTTTTAAAAATATTGTCTGGTCTGTCTATTTGTTCTGGTTAATCTCTGAAATGGCTGATGAAATATTAAATCAAAATGTTTTCGTAATTTAGGCTTTGTTTTTCACTTCAATACTACCTATATATTCTATTATATTAACGCTTAAAATAAATTATTTTTTGCTTATAATAATGTTTGTATTCGACCGGAAAGATAACTCTGACGTATATTTTCATAAAACGCTATGGAGGGATTGTCTTCACTCTAAAAAACCATCATTAAAAACTATGATTTTGCGTTCTAGAGACTAGACTAGAAGACTTCATCTTTCTATAGCCATAACTTTCTGCATATAATCTGCTCAAATAAAAAAAACTCCTTGAAAAAAGTCAAACATGAATTTTTCGATGCGAATCGCTTATGCTTTTAATGTATTTGTGAAAAGAGAAATAATAATTATATTTTTTAATATTCTAACGTTTTATTAGCAAAGAATGGCATATTATATTACTGGTATAATATGCCATTCTTTGCTAATAAAACGTTAATAATTTATTTAATTAATCATAGCTTTTCCTTTTCTTTTGTATAGCGCTTTTTTAAGGAAGGCTTTTCTTTTCAGAAGCAAAAGCTAGGGGTAAAAGAATTATACAAAACTCACTATTGGTATTTTAATTAATTGAAGATTTATAACCGCGTGGAATGTAGTCTTAAGTGTAAAATAATATAACATTACGATCATTTGCGGCTGATCGGTGAAATAAAGCAGTTTGACAAATGGATATTTCACGAACTGAGTGATGCGCTGCAAGAGGTCCGTGTCTAGGCTTGTGGCATATTACTGAATTAACGTAGAAAGGGGAGAGTTTTGAGTGGAATTGTTACCAAAGATGAGAAGTGGATGCTACTTGTCAATCGGAGCGTTCATCACAGGGCTATGATCATGCCATACAATATTAGATCATATCATACTAGTTCGATCCGATATTTCGTTAAAAATAAATCAAAGAATTTTGATCCGAATTATTATCATAGATGAAAAGTGGATCCTACACGTCAGTCGGAGCGTTCACAAGGGTTCGTTCTTATCGGTCAGCCGCCGTAGAGTCTACATTACCTGAAGATGCCTCGTGTAGAAGCGAAACACGTGTCGTATTATCGTCGATGGTGTGTCTTGCCTGGAATAGTGGTGTTGGGAGTAGTGGTGCTGGGACTAGTGGTGACGGAGTTAGTGCATGCAATTGAGGGAGGGCGGGAGGTGCTCTTCAATCCAGGTAAGACACATCATTGTATTTGTTTAGCGGAAGGTTGCGAAGAAATTTATATTTTTATTTTTTATTATAATGGATATCCGCAAAGTAACGCCTGATTCTATCAATTATCATACCAGTTAAGTCTATATTTAGTTAGCAAACAATAGGGGACTGATGGCACCTTATTAATTATTTTATTACAGTAGGGTAATATCGCGCAAGGCAAGGTGCAGTTAAGAGAGTTAACAGTTCCGCGAAACAGTGGCTTAGCAATGAGTTGCGGCACAGAGGGCCGCAGGTTCGAATCCCGCACGGAACAAGTATTTGTATGGCCAACAAATAGTTGTCTCGGGAATGGATGATTGTCCTTATGAAATTCATCGTAAACTGATTCCACGATATAGGCAGAAATCCTAAGGTACCATGAAAAAAAAGCAAGAAAAGAGAGTGTCCTAATATGCATTTAGATTAAATTCACTTTCTAATTTCTTTCCCATTTGTGCTTTGAACTTAAAACGTAAAAATTATCATTTAGTATAGCCCGATACCCACTAGAAACTATTTGTTGTTGTTTCCTTTAATAACTCGCCTCCAAAAATAACTATGTCTCATATGTAAATATCAGCCACCGATAAAGCCCGCCCCGTCCAGGAAGTGGTTCGAAAATGAATCCAAGTTATACATACGATACAGTTAGCAGTTGTCAGTTTAACCGACGTGCAAAGAGGGTTATGCTATCACAGTTCCTTTAACAATGGCGTCTGTGACAACAATGAGCTACTGGAAATTGAATTTTCAACGTTTTACTCCACGTTATCACGGCTGCGAAAACTTTGGACTTAATCAATTTAATGCATGATATAATGGCCTTTTTCAAAAAGTCTGTTCGTTGCGTAATTGAATTCCACCGAGATAAAATATATTTAATAATGTGTATATATTAATAATAATGTTAATAATATGTATTTTGTCGGTCCTTATAATTAAGTTACTTAAAAAAATACTATTTTATATGCGAAAAGTCTTTCATTTAAAAAGAAATTTATATTTTAATAAGGTACGTCAGCTGAAAAGTTCCTTTACCTTTCAATGTAATTTTACTAAATATTACTTTCAATTTATATTATAAATACTTTTTGTAATCAATGATTAAAATCTCTAATATCAAAAAGAATATTACTTACCTCAAATATTCAAGTTCGTAGTGGAAAATGAAATCAAGACGACGGGCATCGATAAAATAGGAAAGTGTAATTTTAGTGTTGATTTATGTCGTGCGCGACAGTAAAGAAAAATATAGCGAGATGATCTTTGAAGAGTTAAATTATTTTGGAAAGGTGTGATGTTCGTTTAATTTCAAAGAAGAAGAGAGAATAGTCCTACTATACTAAGTTGTAGTTTTATTTATAAGTAAAAATATTAGCATTTTTATCACCATTTTTGGTAAGTAGGATGGTCTTTGTAGAAAATAAACAAAAGCAGACAAGACTGTTTTTTTTTTAATTTTGAATATTTTATCATCCGTAATCGCGTACTGGATCAAATGTGAAATGGTTTTTAGTCTATGATTTTTTATATGATAGGGTGACAAACGAGCACATAGTCCACCTGATGGTAAGTGATTGCTGTAGCCCATAGACATCTACATCTATCCTCGATTACGAATCAAAATGCAGATGCGTTGTTGTCATCTGTGAGGACTAAGATGGAATGCCTCGTTTCCAGTAAAAGGATCTCCGGTGAAATCTGGTTAGATCTGGCTTTTATTAGATAAACAATAATAAATCGCGTCAAAAGCTGCGGCCACTTCTTTCAATTATTTATGAATAATCAAAAAAATGTCTTAAGTCTAAAGTCTATGTTTCCGGGAGACAAAATACGCGACAGGTTCAGTTTGAAACAATAAACAAAACAAGTAATTGAAGTTGGTGCGAGACTCACTTATACAACTTCTATTGTATTAATTCCGAATAGATATTACAAGCAATGAACAGGTGTCATATGTTGTCTCATATTTATGATTAATATTCTTAGAGTACGTAATTACATTACATCTATATATTATATATAAGTGAAATACCAGTGACGAGTCACGTCACGATATGTCTAAAACTATATACCCGATTGACTCATTACGCGAACACTACTCATTGAATAAAACTATATTTACGGATTTTATCGCGTTGTAGATCGAACCGTTTCTGCTGAATCACCGTTCATAACAACTTTTCACTTGCCTGATTTAAGATCTTAGCGCTTCCTCGAATGTCCCGTAAATATAGTTTTATTCAATAGTTACTAATTTCGCAATGTAGACACTCACTAAGAACGGATTTTGCGATAGTTCCATAAAAAATATCTTGATACTTAAAATATACGTTATTGTGGTTATTACTACCAAGCAAGCGCGTACCAGCTAGTACATAGTATGTACTGTTGTCAAAAGTTACACTTTTCAGTAAAGTTAAGCTGCAGCTATTATTATATTTGTAGTACGAATGGTACGGCTCGACCGGGGCATGGCCACGCTTTCACAGAATACCAGCGTAAAATAGCAGCGAAATGCTGCTGTATTTCGTTTGATGAGTGTAGAGAACCGGATACCCTTTTTACTGAAACGGAGGCATTCCATCTTAGTCCTCAAGGTGACAACGCATTTGCATTTTGATTCTTAATTGAGGATAAATGTGGATGTCTGTGGGCCACAGCATCCACTTACCATCAGATGTACTGTGTGCTCATTTGTCACCCTTATTCTATAAAAAAGATATCTGATCACTAATGCCGGGTTTCTTTCTGTATTCAAAAACTCTTCGTTTTCTTTTACGAGCCGTTTTGCAGTAAATGAAGTGCATAAAACTACTTTTAAAAAAAAAGCCCATCTCCTGTTTTAGCTTCCCTCTATCGCCTCGTTATTTATTAGTATTAATTAGTTATTTGTTTCTTAGTTGTGGGATACTGTTGAGTTGAGGATAATGATGACACGACGCCGAACTCGTGGTGGGTTCACTACATAGCCTGGCGTAGCACTAACATCAACGAAAGAGGTGAGTTACTTTATGATTTTCTCATCTCCAACAACCTGGTAAGCCTAAACTTAGGGTGTACATAACCTCTGTATAGCGTGCTAGGCAAGAAGTGTTAGACATACTTCCTACTACCTTTGCTACCAATAACATGTCCAGTGGGATAAATGACTGGCATGTTAGTAGTGAAAACTCAATGTCTGATCACAAACGCATTAAGTTTGTTTTTTTTTTTTTTTTTTTTTTTTTATAGTATGGGGTGACAAACGAGCACACAGTCCACCTGATGGTAAGTGGTTGCTGTGGCCCATAGACATCTACATCTATCCTTGATCAAGAATCAAAATTCAGATGCTTTGTCACCCGTGAGGACTAAGATGGAATGCCTCGTTTCCCGTAAAAAGGGTCTCCGGTTCTCTACACTCACCATACGAAACACAGCAGCATTAAGGTACTATTTTACGCTGGTATTCTGTGAGAGCGTGGTCCTTCCCCGGTCGAGCCGACCCATTCGTGCTACAACTATACTACTAATATAACTGCAGCATGGCTCTACCACATCAAAACGTGCAGTTGTTTGTGATTGGAGCATCACCATCATATGAAACTGTTGCTTTTAGGTATCCAAAAGCGACCTCCTGGGATATGTATAGAGATAGTGAGGAATTTGGAAACGTTTCCTAAAAGCATCAAAACGATTGAAGGCCCGGAGTTAGCGACGGAGACAGTAACCGTAGGTATCCGTGAAACCTTCGAGGAAGACTTCAACATGAAAAGTTCCTTGGTGGAATGCTAAGCTAAAGAACTTAGGGAAAAGATTTAATACGGCTAAAAAACAAAAGAAGGGAATATTTGCAGCCTTAACCGAATTTAATAAAGAAATAAGGAAAGCCAAGAGATCATCGTAGAGGAAGCTATGCGAGGAAGTTAAGTCTTTGCATCGCAGTGCAAGACTACACAAAACGATATCGAAAGCTAAACCTAATCAGATCGGGCTTCTTAAAACTAATAGTAACTTCACTAATAGTGAAACAAAAATTGGTGTTTCTATCGGCAACCCATTTCCCAGAATTACATAAGACTTCTGCCTTGAATTCTTTCAAAGCCCTACGAAAGCCTTGTAATGAGGACTGGTGTAGGGCTGCAAAGATAATAAGGCCAAACCTGGTGCAGTGGGCTGTTGACTGCTTTAAACCGTTTAAAACAAGCGCAGAGGATGAAATAATTTCCATCTGACTACAGAGGGTTATTGATGTCCTTCTTCCCTATCTGGTGAAAATCTTTAGAGCAAGTTTTGCATGGGGATATTTTCCAGAACGATAGACAATTGTCAAAGTTCTATTTATACCCAAGGCTGGTAGAAAGGACTACGCTTTACCAAAGTCCCTAAGACCTGTAAGCCTATCTTCCTTTCTTCTTAAGACATTGGAAAAGGTTATAGATAGATATATAAGTAATGTAGCTTTAGCTACGAGGCCCATGCCATACAACAAGAATGCTTACCATAAATGCAAATCTACATCTGACATTTAAAAATGTTGACGCCATAACCGTCAGGTGGGTGAAGTCGATGCTCTCAAACAGAAAGGCAAAAATAGCGCTGTTTTAAACTTCAATTGAAGTTGCAACCACAAGAGGCTGCCCACAAGGAGGTCTTTTGTCACCTCTTCTTTGGACTCTTGCGGTTGACCAACTATTGTACAAAATGGCAGACCTATGCATTGACACATTGGGCTATGCCGATGACCTTGTGATCAAGGGGCTTTTGCCAAAGCACTTTATCGTCAATCATGTAAAGAGCCCTAAACACCATAAATAACTGGTGTGGGGATAACAGTTTATCAGTTAATGCTGATAAAACTTTTCTAATACCCTTTACCAAAAAAAGACGGTTGGACAGATATTAGTCACACCAAAACTCAATAGTAAAGAAGTAACATTTCCCACCGAAGTTAAGTACTTGGGCGTAACAGTCGATCAAAAACTAACGTGCTTTCACTTAGCAACGTATGCCATAAGGCAAAAATTGCTTTAGGTACGTGCAGTTGTTTGGTCGGGAACAGTATGGTCCCATGGTTGTACATCAGCATAGTGAGGCCGATTCTCACCTACGTCTCCACTATCTGGTGCAACAAGGCCAACCAAAAGACGAATGCAGACATACTAAATAGTCTACAAAGGACTGCCTGCTTAATGGCAACTGGAGCTATGCGATCATCGCCTGGAGCGGCTCTTAATGCACTTCTCTGCCTAACACCCCTTGATCTTTATCTGGCCATGGTGGCGAAGGCTATTCCGTAATATAATAATAAAATAAAATAAAAAAAGAACCATCAAAACCGGTAGTAGGTAGTTTCGCGCGTTTCCCATCTGTATGGTTCACTTTTAATAATTTATGATTTTCATATAGAAATGGCAGCCACGTGGCAGCGGCAGTAAAAAAATTAACAAATACAATAAACCATATAAAAAATTTCCATTAAAAATTTATGATTTCATAAATTCAGGCCTAGATGGCTATTTACGTTACGTCTATTTTCAACCGACGAAAAAACGGAGGAGGTACTCAAGTCGACGCGTATATTTTTTTATGTATGACTCATAACATTTTACAGAGTGGTCGGATTTTGATAATTCTTTTTTTTATTGGATATATAGGTACCCACCTCGAAATTGGCCCCATATAAATTTGGAAAAAAAAAATTTACTTTTATCCCTATTTTCATATCGTTATAACTTCGGTTTAATTTTAAATTAATATCTATATTAATTTAAAATTAAACTGAAGGGTGGAAAAATAGGGATGATTTATTACAGAGTAGTCCGATTTCGATTATTATTTTTTCATTGGATAGGAAAAAAATTGAAATTTGTCCCACATAAATTTGGAAAAAAAATTTTAACCTAAGGGGGTGTTCATGTATTACGTAACGCATTTTTTGCAGATTTTTGACCCTCCTCCTCCCCTCGTAACGCGCCGTAACGTTTTATTGTACCCATTTTATTGTGTAGGGAGGGGGGGGGGCTCCCTAAACGTTACGTAGCGCCAAAGTGACAATTTTTACCTAAAAGTCATAATTATGTTGCGCAAAGTATCGGAAAGTCGCTAAAATACCTTTGTTCGTTATTGTTTTATTAGCGTTTGCGGTGATAATAAATAAAACAAGAGATTTCTTAGTCGCAATACATGCGTATATTGTTTATTTTATTTATTCATACTGTTATTTAATAAACAATCACACATAATGTAATTAACATTTGTTTAAGTTTAAAATATGTTAAAATGGGCTCAAATGTGTGCTAATAAGCTTTTACTACTAATCTTACATTTAATTATGTCGTTTTTCTGATTGGCCCTGCCCTTACATACATTTTTGGCTTCATCCACCATTGTTATTCTCATGTATTTTCCTGTTTTGGCTTTTTATTTACTAATAAACTCTTTAAATAAAATAACATATTTATTTTAACCTTCGGCAATGCTATTAGAAACGTAAACCTAACTGAAACAAAACATTTGAGTCAAAATGAAATTGTATTTTTAACAAAAAATTTAAAATAAAATCAGCCACAATAATTCAAATAACTAGGTATTTAAAAAACAATTCAATTGAAATCATTATGTACTGCTTAGGTATTCATTGTGCATCACATGACATTTTTATATTTTATGGAAGTGAAAACTTCATTAGCGGCGTTGTACACTTTTTTGTAATGGGTAAAAAATGTTAAACTCGCGTCAGGACGCGTGACCCTGATCGAAAATTCGTAAGACGGATGGAGAAAGAGAGATAGCCGGCGCGGCGTAGGAGAGGAAGTATCCCACTCTCTTTTTATGGCACGGCGAAAATGTATGCCTACTCTTGCTGTTTCGTTTAGGCGGCGCAGGTCGCTTGCGTGAATTTTCGTGTGTGATAATTAAAGCAATTCGTGCAAAAATTATTCGCTAATCATTATAAATATCAAAAATGCACGACGTTAATATTCAAGTTTTCGCTTCTGCCGGCACTCCCGGAGTGCAACCCGTCGTTTTTAGGATTCCGTAGTAGACTAGGAACCCTTATATCTTCGCCATGTCTGTCTGTCCGTCTGTCCATCCTCGCTTAATCTCTGTGACCATTAGCACTAGAAAGCTGAAATTTGGTACCAATATGTGTATCAATCACGCCGACAAAGTGGTAAAATAAAAATTGGAAAAAAATGTTTTATTAGGGTAGCCCCCCTATATGTAAAGTGGGAAGTGATTTTTTTTTTAATTTCAACCCTAACGTGTGATATATTGTTGGAAAGGTATTTAAAAATGAATAGGGGTTTACTAAAATCATTTTTTGATAATGTCAATAATTTCGGAAATAATCGCTCCAAAAGTAAAAAACAATATGTCCCCCCCCCCCCGCCTCTAACTTTTGAACCATAAGTTTAGAAAATGTGAAAAAAATCTGAAAAGTAGAACTTTATAAGGACTTTCTAGGAAAATCATTTTGAACTTGGATGGAAACAACAATACCCACTACCGGGAACAGTTGCAGGAGCGCGAACATAATGGATACCCACCTTTAAACTCATAAGTGGGAACACTCATTGTGACGGACGGGAAAGGGAAACTACGGAACCCTACACTGAGCGTGGCCCGATACGCTCTTGTCCGGTTTTATTTATTTTATATTTGATATGTGATCTGTCGGATTATAAGTTCATAAGGTACTCATTATCAAAACGTTTCGGACTACCAGGGGGCCGTGGCAGTACACTATAGTCCGACAAATTCGATAATCCGAGAACGCCTTGCAAAACGGTTGTCAGATTACCGCGGGTTAAGTGTACATATTGAATTTTGTAATTTAACATACACTTACATATTATATGTAAATAATTAAATATTTTTGTGACTAGAACATTTTTGCTTATTAAAAGAAATTTCTAAAGCAAAAGCACATGAGCCCCTTAAACCAAATTCCAACAAAACCTGTTAAAATCACACGAATGAAATGTTTCCTATATCACAGAGACAAAAGCACCCCACGGAACATACGGTGGCGTTATATTACACGTGTAACAGTTCACAACAGAAGTGAGACACCGGGATGTCAGGCGACGTGGCTGTAACAATAGAACTTCCCGCGCTTTATTATCGACGGCCATTTTGTTTATCGTTAAAAACTTATAACCGTAGTAAAATATACAATGCTTAGAGAGAGACTAATGAGGTACTTCTCAGATGCTAAAGTCTTAGTGTCCTTGAAAGTTCAACCTTGTATAATTAATTAGTACAATATAAGAATTTTTTTCTGTAACTAGGGTTGTCAATCATACTTTATAATAACGTATCCTACTTTGTTTCTGATAAATATACTTTACACTTTTGCGTAAAAATAAAGTATGCGATAATACTTTAATTCGAATCTTTACTATAATGCGCAAAACAAATCACTCCCATACGTAATTTTTGAATAATTTATCGATTTTATCGATACCTAAGGATGGAAGATACTTTCAGTTCCCGGAACCTCAGCTTTCACTGAAAGAGTTTTTTCGGTGATGAAAGTGAAGTGGCGAGAAGATAGAAATAGATTCTCCATATATTTAACAAAAAATTAATTATTTATCTATTTAAACTAGTTTTGAATCTTTTGAAGATAACCAAAAATTGTTAACGTCAGCTAAAAGCACAAAATATGTATTTAAAGTAATAAAACTTTTAATTTGATGTATACTTTTTTCTTGCAAAAAATTTATTTTTTCTTATTCAAGGGATTCAATACGATTTTTCCCTCAAAAAAGTTGGCAACCTTATTTATAGGTTAACTTAGGTTGACTGGCAGAAAATGGTTTTAGCATAAAGTCCACTTTGTGTTATAATACATTTCAATAAAGAATAAAAAAAGAAACATCTTTACTTATAGCTAGCTACATAACACATATTGCACCAAATATTGCAATGCATCAATGTACCAACTAATAGGCATCCGAGTCAGTGTTACAGTTGCAGTGTATAGCTGCAGTGTAATAACAACCAACTGATATCCTGCCAGAGCTTTTAACAAGACCTCACGATCAGACCTGCGCCCCCCTTTCCCCAAGGGGGGTCGCTTCCGATACGCCAATAAGACCTTACCAGGTTAAAGCCAGTCTCAGGTGATGTTTAGTGGGTAGGCACTCTAGGTTCCTTATTCAGTCCCACATAACCACGCAGCCGACTGCGTGGTATGCTTAGAGCATTCACCACCTCCCTGCCCAGCCTCCCGGAGGGTAGTCCTTTACTTTTGATTCTGGGCGCAAAAAAAACGATCAGTCGCTTTTATGTTTCGCCTAAGTAAACGTACCACTTCTAAGTGAAATAAATTTCAGATGCCAAAGGATAAGTGCTAGAAAGAAACTTTTATTTTGTACTTCTACAAAATATGTCAAGAACAATTTTATAACTCGTGCATGTAATTCTTAATAGAACAACTTTTCACATGTTGATATATTTTCGCTGTGATATGGACAGTTTAAAAAGGACATTGAAGCTGTAATGGATGGATGGAATAGTTAAATTAATAGCTAAATTATCATTTCACTTTAATATCACACATTACTTTGACTTAATCTCACTTTAGTTTTTGCACACCTAAGTATGTCATGATGTTCGCTTGTTGTCGATGCGTTACTTAACTGTGGAAACTTTATTGTTAAATGTAAGATTAATATGTGTTATATAATATACTAAAATTGTGTATGTTTCCCTTGAAGATAAAATAAATAAAAATTAGGAAAGTATAGAATGAATTAAAAAATAAATTAAAATATTTTATAATGATAATGGGTTCGACGAACACACAGTTCACCTGATTAGTAAGCGAACGCTGTGGCTCATAGACATCTGCCTGTATCCTCGATTATGAATCAAAATGCAGATGCGTTATCACTTCTGAGGACTAAGATAGAATGACACGTTTTCAATAAAAAAGAGTCTTCTGTTCTCTACACTCACCAAACTAAACAGAGCAGAATTAAGATACTGCTTGACGCTGGTACTCTGAGAGCGTGGTCCTCCCCCAGTCGACGTAACTCTCCAACGTATGAAAGCTTTCAGCGATTTTCCGGACTGATACGACTTAGAGACCTTCAAGAAAAGAGTTTACTGCTTTGTACAGGTGTTGCAGTATTTCATGGGTGGCGGTATTCACTTACCATCAAGTGAGACGTGTGCTCGTTTGTCCCCCCTCCTATAAAACAATATTTAAATATTAAAATTCCTATTAATTTCAAAAGTGAAGGTAGTATCAGGTAGTAGGAAGTAGAATTCTCATATAAGCGTATCGTGTAGTATGATTGTAACCAGTTAAACAGTTACATACGTAGTGGCGATGTAATACCGTGTAGTGGCGGTGTAAGATTATCCACTACCCCATATCTTTCCAAAGGTGCCATAAGAGTGAAAGAGAGAACCAATGACAACACTATGTGGCAGATATGGTAAATATTTCCCATATGAGTCAATCTATTTGGAAGGCCTGTGATCAGCAATGGACTTTTGATATGCTGTAACGTTAACGTTTCTATAGATTGATAACTGGCCGCATAAAGTTTGTACGGCGAATTTAACAAAAGACTGTTATAAAGAATATGTGACTCATGTTATTTCAAAAATTAGCTCAACAAGAAGTCAAGAAGATATAGCGAAATGAAGGTACATTAATTTCCGCAAGCAAGAAGGCAAGTCGCAGCTATCGAGGCGCCCGCTTGCCACGTGTGCCAGTGTTCAGAGTAAGTGCGATATCAGTTCGATATTCAAATTTAACGTTCGACCGGAGATGCGGCGTCGGTAACGTCCGGCTCGCGTTCCGTTACACCATTGCACTGAGTAAGGCTTTTTGTACATGGAGATACGATACTTACAGGTGACTAGTATCCTACACGGGTCTCGAGGGTGTAGACATTTAAATGGTGACTCGCACTCTTCGCTACAGGTATCTTCCACGTACACAACTAGTTCGTGATTCGTACCATAAAAGGGCCTGTGTACGTCTGTAACAAATGTTTTCAAAATGCCGCCGGAGGTATAATTTGATACAAGAACTCGAAAATGTTCTGAGACTCAATAATTCAACGAGCGGCAACTTGGGTTTTTTACTTGATTTCGAAGTGATTAAAAAATATCTCATTTTCTTGTAGTTCTCGTTCATCGTCAATCTTTACAATACATGTTTGTATCAACGAATGGATAAATGTAGTATTTTTTTTTCCATTGATGTCTATAAAAGATAAAATCTGCAAGCACTTTTAAGAAATTTAAAGAAATTAAAATCTATTTTATGATTATTTTAATCTGATAATATAATAATTGAATAGTAAAACAGTAAATATTAATGATAGAATATATAAACTTCGCAGTGTGTCTTACAAATTAATAAAATTGTGTTTATTATAAGAAGCCTAACATACGAACCGCTATCGAACAAGTGTCCTCCGGGTAGTAATCAGAGTATCGTATCATGTATGTATAAAGGAAGCTTAAATTCAAATATAGAATGAATGAATGAATGAATATACTTTTATTGTACACCACAAACAAATATACAGTTAACAAAACACAAAAAAGATTATAATATTATGTAAGTACAATTTGGCGGCCTTATCGCTACATAGCGATCTCTTCCAGGCAACCAAAGGTGTAAGGATTAGAACAGTGAGAACTAGGTAGGTGGTGCAATATAAATATACATAATATAATAGCGATTTATAGACAATACTAAATAATAAAAATACCATACAAAAAAAATAATAAAATAACATACAAATAACTAATACATGAAATTATATAAATTGCTAAAATGTAATAAAAATAAAGTAAAACATATGTAAATATAAATATACATACATACATATAATATATAAACAAACTTACACATTTACCCATTATTTTATATATATATATATATATATATATATATATATATATATATATATATATATATATATATATATATATATATATATATATATATATACATAAAAATCCTCAAACAATAATATAAAGCAGATAAATACAATAGATACATAATCACTTAATTTATACTAACGGTGTTCAAACGACTGAGACAAGTAATGCTCTTTAAGTAGTCGCTTAAACATAACAATCGTTTGTGCTTCACGTATACGCAACGGTAGGGCATTCCAGAGCTTGATAGACTGGACAGTAAAAGATTTATTAAAAAAGGAAGTATTGTGAGTTGGAACCCTTAAAATAAATTTTCTTGAAGAGCGTAGAGGTTCTCCTGGAAGCCCTACAAAACTAAACTTCTCCTCTAGATAAGGAGGTGTAGATGGGTGAAATAATACACAGTACAGAATAGAAAGAATATGCATATTTCGGCGAAGTCGGATAGGTAACCACTTGAGACGTGAGCGAAATTGGGAAATATGGTCAAATTTGCGCAATCCAAATATGAACCGAAGACTAGTGTTTTGAAGTCTCTCAAGCTTATTTAGCTGGTCCTCGGTTATGTCTACATAACTTGCGTCAGCATAGTCGAGAATCGGAAGGAGAAGAGACTGTGCGAGCATAATTTTTGTAGGAATGGGAAGAAATGATCGAAGGCGACGCAGTGAACTAAGAGCGACAAAGGTTTTCTTACTTACCTCATTCAGTTGGCGTATCCAATTTAAGGAGTTATCGAAATAAATACCAAGATTTTTGACACTGTCAAAGTAAGGGATTACAATTCCATCGAATTCGATAGGTGGTACAGAGGACCAGTCAATTCTTGAGATGAAGCTCCGGCTACCAATAATAATGGCCTGTGATTTTTTGGGATTGACATTTAGGCCGTATGACTTACTCCACTTATGAATAATATTTAAATCGTTATTCAATGTAGAGATTGCATTCGGCAAATTCTCAAGAGTTGACTGGGTGTAAACCTGAACATCATCCGCATACATGTGGTAGAGAGAAGATATTTTATGAGTGATTGAATTAATGAAAATGGAAAAGAGTAAAGGTGACAACACGCCGCCCTGCGGCACGCCTGCAGTAATATCACACCAAGGTGAGTGGGTTTCATCAACACGAATACACTGCCGACGGCCACGGAGATAATATAGAATTAACAAGAACCGACTTTGCATTCAAATATATTTTATATAATAATGTGCCAATAGAATAGATCCCTCTTGTATCTGAATAGATTCCACCTTGATATTTCACAATGTAAATGTGGCTTTTTGTGCAACTTATGATAACAAACAAGCACATAGTCTATCTGAAGTTAACAGATGCTGTGACTCATTGACAGATATATTACATGTGCGTGGCAGAGCCGTACTACAGCTATATAATGATGACCGGGGAAAGACCACGCTCCCACAGAATACCAGCGTGAAGTAGCAGCATGTCGCTGCTTTATTTAGTTTGGTGAGTGTTTTTTATATAAGAGACATCTCACTAGATTCTAAGCGATTACCGCCGCCCATGAACAACCGCAACGCCAGCGGAGTTGCAGATGCGTTGCTGTCATTGTAAAAAGGAGGTGGCTCTTTTTTTTTCTTGAAGGTCTCTAAGTCGTATCGGTCTGGAAAATTGCTGATGGTTGTCCAATCCACAAGGAAGTTGTGCGAGAAAGAAAACTTCTTGGGAGTCGCACAGTGGCGGACCGCCAATCATCCAGAGTGTAGAGAACAGCACATCATTTTACTGGAAATGAAGTACTCTAGCTTAATCCTCAGGGATGAAAATGTACCTGCCTTTTGATTCTTAATCTAGGACGAATGTAGATGTCTATGGATTACGGTAGTAAAGTTACAGCCTATATACGTCCCTCTGTCTTCGCTCATTTCTGAGAGGGTTTTAGGGCAAGGAATTGTCCGCCGCGATGCCCCAATGCGTGTAGGCGAACTTCTCATGTGTTCAAAATATTTTTTTTCTTATTTTTCTGACATGCAGGTTTTCTCACGATGTTTTCCTTTACCGCCGAGCACGTGGTAAATCAGTACTTAAAATTGCAATTAACAATTTCATTGGTGTCGGCGGGGATCGAACCCGGTTTGCTCGCGTACTGTGAAATTTACAGCGAGCGCTAACCATCTGAGCTACCATGGCTCTATGGATACGGATTACGGTATATATGGATTACGATATCCACTTCTTATTAGTGGATTGTATGCTTGTTTGTTACCTATCTATCATATTAAAATCTATAAATATTTATGATTAAGAATCAAAATTTGATTGTAAAATTAGTCAACATCATCTAAGACAGAATCCCTGTACTTGTTAAAAATGGTTGACGCTGATGTTCTGTGCGGGCGTGGTCTTTTCCTGGTTAAGCTGACTCCATCAATGATTTCCTTTACCACCGAACACTTGGTAATTTGCACTTAAAATTATAATTAACAAAATTTCATTAGGGTCGGCGATAATCGAATCAGGTTACTTGCTCACTGTAAAATTTTACGGCGGGCGCTTAGCTGCGATACTACAATTTTTGCTTTACTTTGGAGTAAATAACGTAATATCAAAGGGGTAAAAAGTTAATATACACATATAAATAAAATTTAGGCATCTGTTTGTAATGTTGAAATGGTTTTCTATTAAGCTCAGGGGGTAATTTATTGATACTAAAACATAAATAACCATTTATAAAAAATTTGTCTTACTATTTATAGTTTAGATACGACCTTTGTAAAAGGCCGGCAAGGCACCTGCAATTCCCCTGGTATTACAGTTGTTCATGGGAGGCGGTAGTCACTTAACATCAGGTGAGCCGCATGCTCGTTTGCCCCCTCTCCTATATTAAAAAATACTGTCAGTCTGTCCGATCAGACCGATTGTAATAAAACACGAACATATTATAGAGAGCAATGCTAGGAAGTATCTAGGCTATATTTTTTCCGGAAATATGGATTTTTTTTGTAAAAGCGAAAACTTGATAACATATAAATGGTCTTTGATGATTACGTTAATTAGACTTAACACAATTATCAAAGACCATTTAAATGAAAAGCCAGGGCGGCACTAATTGAAGACTGATATACGTCACGTTAGCTGAAACTAGGTTTTAAATGGAGTTACCGTGCAGATATTTGGCAGTTGACCGACGTAGAGGTGAGGAGGTGAACTATATTTATACCGATAACGTAAGCACGGCTTAATGGTTACGTTAGAAATGCGAATAGGTTACATAATTGAGGCGAATAAGTTACAGGATTGGGGTGACAAACAAGCACAGAGTCGACATGATGTTAAGTAGTCGCTGTAACCCGTACACATTGTTAAAATTCTTTTCACACTTAATTGTTTACGATCTTGACAGAAAGACAGACTTTTGTTTTGAATGCAAGATCGTGACACTTTTGTGCACTATGCGTAATCTTACCGGCCGCGTTTTTAATTTTGACTTAAACTTGCATTATAGTTATGTCTAATTACGCTATTGTAATGTCTAAATTAAAAAATAGGCTAAATCGTACTACTATTGTAATTATAATTATATAATAAGGTATATGTACTATAATTTTAACTTATTTAGGGGGAATCCGGGAGACTTGAACCTCCTTTTACAAAAATGACTGTAAAATCTTACTAATTTCTTGTAGATATCTCAGTCTTTAACACTTGGATTGCTTAATTCAATAGGCTTCGATTGATGGTACAAATGTTATAATAACTTTTATCTACTAAGAATTATGGAACTTTTTTTAAAAAAGTCAGAAATCGTTCAAATCTGAGGAGATTTAACCATACTTTCTGTTACTTAAAATAATTTAAATATCAAAGTTTTTGTCATTATTTTAATCAATTAACAAAACAGTTTTGACATTTGATGAATGTCACTTACTCTTAATTAACTGTAATTATAAAGAAATCAATAATCAGTCTTAATTATAATAAGGCACTTATAAAGTAACATCGTAATTAGAGATCAAGGTCAGTCAAAATTGTTTGTGGCACTTATATCCACCCTTAAAGTATTTTTATTGAATTAATCACATTCTGGACACATGAAGTTTTCAGAATCGTTAATAGTTAGCCCTACACATTCCACGTGGACATACCTTTTACAAGAAATACAAAGACGCATATCCAAGAGTTCTTCAGTACCACAAATAAAGCAATACCAACGAGTATCCAATTCTGGTACACCTTCCCCTTCCCAGTCACCGTCATTAGAGCTATCAGCATAACGAATACAATCGTCATAATTTTCTTCATTTTCACTGTCAATTGAGCGAGCTAACGTGCGAGAACGTTTCTGTTGTTTATTTATTTTCCTTTTTTTTGGTTTTTGCTGGTCCTGTATCGTTGTTTCTTTTTATTTTATTTTTCCCTTGCATTAGTTTTTCTTTCATTTTCTTAGAATCTGCTTTAAAATCATCTTCACAATCTGTGTCATTGTTCTATTCTTGTAAAACTTGCCTCTTTGCTTTTTTTGTGTCTACCTTCTTTCCTCTTTTAATATTCTTCTTAGCTTTAGTTTTTGAGGACTTGTCACCTTTGGCCTTAGTTGTTGTTTTCTTAATAATTTCATTTGAATCATCATCTGTAATTTTTTCAGGAGCTTTTGTTAGAATTTTTGTTTTTCCAGGTTGTCGTCCACGCCGTGTTGTCTTTCGGGGTGCAGCTCTTGGATATGGCCTTATTATTTCTGGTGTAATAGTCACTTTTTTAGAAATATGGTCCGGATTTTGCGGAATATCCAGCTTTTGTATCAGAGAAGGTGAATCCTTGAGAATGAGAATGAATGAGAGTGTCATTCAATTTAGTGAGGCAACAATTCACCAGGTTCTCAGGATAAACTTTAGAACAGTTGAGTGAATTTGGTTCAGAGTCTGATGGTGCATGTGAAAAGCTTTTTAAGACTTTGTCAGAGGTTTTCGGACTTTTCTGAGCTGTAGGGTTTAGTTGGTTATTTGTTAGAGAAACTGTCACTGAATCCAGAAGCGAAACATTATTTAAATCAAGCACGGGACTAGATGGAGGGTCCTGAACTTCATAATTAGGGATCTGTTGAGATGTTGACGGAATTTTCTGATCAACGTCGTTGAAGCTCTGCGGAAAATCTGGTGGATCTTGCTGAGCGCTTGAAAAGACAAGCTGAACTTGGCGACATTGAGAAGAACTACTGGGAAGTTCATAATTTTCATTGGATATATCCCTATCTGTTACAGCAGAACACATGAAATCTTCATCACTGAATAGATTATCATTATAAGGATGTATTCTCAATTTTTTGAATCCGCTTAAAAAGTTGGCTTGGCTGAATGCTTGCAACATAATCGTTTTGATGAATCCAGGAATTTGGTATATCGTTACTGTCCTTCCAGGATTTGAAAGCATCCAGTTGATCAACGCAGTATTATATCTCGATTTAAATGACCAATATACAGCGATATCCAAAGATTGCAACTTATTGCTGCAATGGGGCGGAAGTGTAAGCAATGTGATGCCGTTGGATTTTGCATAACTTATCACTTCGATGCTCACATGGCTTTCGTGGTTATCAAGAATTAATAACATGGCATTATCTTTCGATGCATGGGAGTGCTTTTTGAAATGTTCCATGAATTTTAGGAAGCAGGCTTCCAACCTGTAATGTATGAATCTCCATCAGACCCTTCAGGTTCCCCATTAACAAAGTCAGGTCGGTATTTAACACGCGGAAATATGAAAAAAGGAGGCATGGCATTTCCAATGGCGTTTACAGCGAAGCAGACTGTAACTAGAGTACCTCTTTCAGTAGAGGTGGCATGTCCTACTTGCTTGGCTTTTTTACTTGCCAATAGTAAGGGGCATTGTTGGACAGTAGTACAGCCAGTTTCATCACAATTATATATATTTTGTGGCTCAAAATTATACTTTTCTCGCACTTGCTTCAAGTTTTTGTAAAAGTCTATTACATTTTTTTGTTGAAACTTGTAGCTCGCGACAAACTTGTGGCTTCAGGCATCCTTAAGATTATTTCCGGGTTTCTAGCTAAGAAACCTCGGAACCAATCTTTTCCAGCAAAATTTTTATTTGTCCAACTTTGAGGTATTTATTTATTATTTGCTAGAGCATAATCAAAGGCTAATTGCATGGCATGTTTTCTCGTCAGTCCATAGTGCATTTTACTGCATGCCAAAAGGGAGTTTACTTATTGCTTTTCTTCCCTATTGTCAAAAATCTGCGAGCTTTTGTACTGACTACCTTTTTCTTCTATTTTATTTAATGTTGCTTCACAGCGAACATGGTACCTTCTTAGAGCCGTCCTATCAATGTCATATTTAATGGCTGTTTTTCTTATAGAAGCACCTCCCTGAATCTCACTAATAGCTTGCTCAAGGTCACGCTTTGTAAATTTTCTGCGACGGGTAGTGCCTTGGGGATTGTATTGAAACGGTATCTTCAACCTGGAACATAAAAAGAGCACTTAACTTAGCAACAGTCAACAGACGCAGCTGTAGCCACTGAAGGGAGACTTGAACCAATGGTCATATCTCCAACCGACTAAGTGGTTCAAATCTCCCACACCCCCCCTTTCCGGATTCTGGCTTGCTTTACTCAGATACCATAATTTGCAACAAAATGCCATTGTACACACATTCAAATACGATAATCATGCGATAATATAATAAAACTAAATCTTACTTATCTTCATTAATCGATTCACAGCGATCAAAACAGTTTTTCTATTTTTATTTACTTGAGAATGAGATAAACAGGTACTCGTATATGCCGGTCAAGATCCAACGCGTATGAATTTTGACAAAAAGGCTGAACGCTCGTGATTGGCTGCTATCTGAACACCTTATTATTGGGCAATCAGGCTGTTAGCGCGAAAATTCAAATGAGAAATCAGAGTCGGTTCAAGTCTCCTCCCTGGGCAAGTCTCCCGGATTCCCCCTACTTTATCTTTTTAGTCGACTTAAAAAAAGAGATATTGCCTCAACTTACAACGTTTATGTGCGACATCGTCAATTGTAAACAGCTTTAGATGATTTTATATTAAATTTAACAGTACTCCTATTTATATAAAACCATATTAAAATTTAAGAAAAAAAAAAACTATTTAGTGGATGAGAAAATAGCGGTTTTATTAGAGAATTTTAATATAACATTTTAAACAATAATCTGGTTGTTACTTTGAGTCTGTGATATTAATGAGTGCAATCAAGAGGGTAATAAAATGAAACTGTTATTAAAAACCTAAAAACCGACTACAAAATTTTTAAAGTTCAAAAATTTTTTTCACATTATTCACAACGTTATTTATTATTCATATTTTAATTTTTCGGGGTCTGAACACTGACTGACTGAACACCGAGTTGGCAAAATAGGGCTTCTGACATGAAATTATGGATACTAAAATTACGCGTGTAGTGCGCAAACGTATATCAGTTTTTTACTGCCCATGGATGGGGTCACTGGCATGACATTAATGACTGACTACATCAGTCCACTTCACAGAATAGCCCATGGAGACCTACACTGTTTCTTGATAAAGAACCAAAATACAAAAACGTTGTCACTCTCCAGAAAGAAGGTGGAATGTCTCATTACAGGTAAAACACTCTGATACTTACTAACGTACGAAACATAATATTATCTACCTATTTTACGCTAGTATTCTATGATAGTGTATATAATGTAGCCTTCTCCAACCGAACCAAAGCACGACTCTGCTCAGTATATTGACTATTATCTTTAAAAATAATAGCTGTAAGTTTACCTTGATATTGATTCTGCTAGAGCTCACTACATTTAATGCGGCTTAAATATTTTAGAACCAAGCTCAGTCCCATGTGAAATATTCTGTCTGGAATTATTTCTTGCCTGTTTCCATTATTAAATTCCGTCATTGTTTAATTTAAATTTGTACTGTACTTGTATACTATCGACTTTAATATAAATAAAATGAGAACATCATCAATGTAGCCGAAGTCAAATAAATACGCATTATTAAAAATAACGCTAAGACTACTGGTTTAACTTAGATCAAATTTATATAGGACTTACATGAGAAACACCAGCTTTCAAATGAAAAAAGAATCACAATCACTTCACCTAGAAAAAAATTCTGAGTTAACACATATAAACAAAATACAGTCGAATTGAACACCTCCTCCTATTTGAAATCGGTCAAAAATAAGTAAATATCTAGGCAGTTTTGCTTCAAGGATTAAATGCCAATCGGAGCCCAGATTTGTCTAAAAAAATATGAGAAGTATTTGTCATAACCGTTGGATTTGTGATCACAATATCAAAAAAATAGGAAAAATGACTTCACTAATCAACACCGTTTATTCTTAAGTACCTGGTTGACCGTGCTTTGCTCGGTATTTTTCGCTCGATTTTTTTTAATTCGTGTGTTTTGGAAATTATATTTAGATACAAATTACATACTGATGAAATATAAATAATATTTTTTGATGTTAGCGACATAACAGAAGAAACGGAACTGGTTATTTGAATAAAAAATCATGAGTGCAATTATTTTAATTTAAATATTCGTGTTTTTAAAAAATACTAAAAAAAGGGCTCGAAAAAATAGATTTTCTCAAAAAAGAAAGGAACATGAAAAAAAAATTAAAAAAAGTCGGTCGGTCGGTCTGGGCTCGAACCGGGGCTTTAAGATTCTGTGACCGACCATTGTACCAATTAAGCTATTTATAATCACTGATAATCCATCAAAATTTACCTTCTTATTCTAACGATTATGTAGCAGTTTTTCATTGCCTAAAAACACGGACAAAAAGACATTTTCTAAAAATAAATCCTAGCTAGATCGATTTATTATCCCCGAAACTTCCTGGACACTAAATTTTATGAAAATCGTCGGAGCCGTTTCCAAGATCCCGATTATATATATATATATATATATATATATATATATATATATATATATATACAAGAATTGCTCGTTTAACAGTACAATTTATAAAAAGTAAACAAAACATGATCTATAACAATTAATTATAAAAGTTAAATCTTAAAAAATACGACAAATGTGTACGTACACTACGTATACATTAAGAATACAGTGCGTATACATGCCTACTATGCCAACTTCGATCTAGATAATTTACGTTACATTTACGACCAAACACACATTACCGCTACGACGGCTATGCTAACGCCTCTCTTCACCACGCTTGCGATGATCTGCGGGTGCTTATGCTTAGTTTACGACAGTAATTCACTGCCTACGAAATTTCTTCGACCACGTGCTTACACCTACGCTACGCTTGCAATGAGCACTTGCTACGCTACGTCTACGCCAATGATACACGACCTATGCAACTTCTTCAACAACCAGCCAACATCTATGCTATACTTGCGATAATCTTGTAAGTAGCTACGCTACGTCTAAGTTACTAATCCATGACTAATGATTTTATACGTGGTAGAGCCATGCTGCAGTTATATTAGACGTATAGTTGTAGCACGAATGGGTCGACTCGACCGGGGAAAGACCACGCTCTCACAGAATACCAGCGTCAAATAGTAGCTTAATGCTTCTGTGTTTCGTATGGTGAGTGTAGAGTACCGGAGACCCTTTTTACTGGAAACGAGGCATTCCATCTTAGTCCTCACGGGTGACAACGCATTTCGATTTTGATTCGTAATCGAGGATAGATGTAGATTTCTATGGGCCACAGCAATCACTTATCATCAGGTGGACTGTGTGCTCGTTTGTCATCCTATCCTATAAAAAAATGTAATTTTACGACAACGTGATAACGCCCACGCTAAAAATCTAGCACCTGCGCTACGTCTAAGCGAATATATCAGCAACCCGTCAAAAAATGAAGCGTACGTTTTCTACGAATATGTGCTAGGCGTTCTGCGCAACTTTTGCAATGAACGTTCGTTGTTCCTATGAAAATTCTTAGTATAACAATCAATTATGTGACGGACGTATATCGGTATTCTGGTCTGAGAGGTATAAATAACCAGTATAATACTGACTGGGAGGCATTCCATCTTAGTCCATAAATGTCACTACGATATCTATGGACTAAGATGGAATCTATAGACTTTCTTCCTTGAGGTTGGTTGCAGGTTTCCATGGACTGCATTAGCGACTTACCATCAGGCGTACTAAAAGCATTGAACTAAATTATACTAACGTACATAGTATCTCGATGACTAAAAGTTCGTTTGTCAACTTAGTTTAGTAAAAAACATTTAGTATATAGATGTCGCAGCGCACCTAACTCGCAGCAATGGAAACAAATTGCGATTTTAGGATAAGGCACGTCGACACCATCTTTGGTAATCGTTTCCCGCGTAAATGGCTATCATCAGTCTATTCGACAAGTTGCTTTCGCGCCAAAACAATCTGAGCGGTTTTCATAAAAAGATATGTGACGAAAATGTAATGTGTAATGTTTTAAGACTAAAGTTTTTTATAGAATATGGGTGATAAAGGAGCAGACAGTCCACCTGATGTTGAGTGAAGACTGTGGCCAATAGATATCTACATCTACTCGTATCCTCGATTAACAATCAAAATGCAGATGCGTTGTCACACCTGATGACTAAAATGGAATGTTTCGTAACCAATGAAAAGGGTCTCTGGTTCTCTATACATACCATATAAAACACAGCTGTATTAAGCTACTATTTTACGCTGGTTTTCTTTCAGAGCGTGGTTTGTCCTCGGTTGAGTCAAACGGGTTACTACTATACAGCTGCATGGCTCAACTACATACAAATTTCCAAAATAAGTTTACTAGTTTATGTGATTTTTATTTAAATAAAATTTTCTACTTACGATTCCCATTAATTTTAATCATAATAAAAAGAACATCATTAATTGGATTACCTCCTAGTTTCTTGAAATCGGTTAATATGTATAAATTCTACATCCGACAAAGCTTACATTATCCTACAGCTGGAAGCCTCGTCTCATTTTTGACGGGGTTCTAGGCCAGGAGAGCGGCACGCGTTGCTGTTTTGCGTATTGACGTACTTCATGTATTTTAATGTCTCAATTTTGCGTGCATGGGGGTGTCTTACTTTTATTACGCCATGTGTTAAACCAGAATTTAAAATTGTGTAATTTTAGTGGTGCCAGTCAGCATATCTCTCTCTGCTCACTCGCGTGCTAAACGTATTTCAGAGCAAACGCTTATCATCTGGTTCCTAATTTTTTTTATATTATTATTAAAATCATCTTTACAGCCCATCACAAGTAACACTGCAGAACATAGGTCTTCTCCAAGAAATACCTAAAAAGCACCTTCCTGATTTATATCCATCCATCGACTTCCTGCATATCTTTCCAGTCGTCTATATGGGAGCTGTACCACACTTTACTCGCACGTACGAGGTTGCCAATCGAGAACCTTTCTTACCTATCGCTTGTTGGTTCTTTGAGCTATATGGCCGAATCACCACTTCAGCTCACTACTTCATTAGGCTATGTCCGTTACTTCAGTTCTAATGCTGAGGGCTCTGCTGGGAGTTTCTTTGCGTAATCGAATTTTTTATGTATGTTATAGTAAATATTGAATGTGCTGTATATTTTCACTAAGGCAAAAACTTATTAACCGAGTGGATAGAGTTCACCTGGTGGTAAGTGGATTTATATTTTTACAAATTCATATGGTTCGCCTTGAAATTTAAGCTACTTATTAAAAATATAAACGTTAAAATCGTTCACACAATAAATTCACAACCAACGAACATATAGTGCAACGTACATACAAAAATGAACAGAAGAACAAAAACGATAGTTGGCAAAATAAAATTTTTCAACGTGAATAAAAAATGTTGAACAAGACGATACTTACCGCTTGTAATAATATACAGTCATTTTTGAAACAATGGCAAAAGAAAGTAACATTCGAGATGACTTCAGCTGCATTACAAATGCGCCCCTATCGGAAGAATTAAAGTTAATCATTTGCATTCGAATTAAGAAGACAGTGAGATATAAAATATTTCTGTAGCGGCAAACAATTGGTATTTTATACAGATTTTCTTGAGTCGACTGAGATCTAGATATCTTAAGGTGGATAAGCCTACCGCTTACTAATATTATTTTTAGAAATTAATCGTATTTAATAGTAATAGACCGTGTATATATATTCACTACCCTATACCAACCCTTGGGTGTCGTAAAAGACGATAGAAGGATACAAATCAGGAGAAGGGCAGTAGCCTCTTCCTAATAACGACTTAAAATAATAAAGCTTTGGTTGCTATCCCGCTTGCCAAGCGTGGCAACTATGGCAAATAGCTCTCCTATGAGACAATCTATGTTGAATGTTCAACAATGGACTTTTGGTAAACTCTAACGTTAACGTTTGTGTAAATTTATAACTGACCGCAAAAGTTTGTACGGCGAATTTAAAAAAGACACAAATATACAAAGAATGACTGTATAAAATGAAATATACAAACATATCACGTTATTTCTAAATTTACCTAAAGAAGAAGTCAAGAAGATACAGGCTGTAATGATAAAAAATTACCTGTAATTAAAATAACTTTTTATTTCGCCGTACAGTAGTGGTGCAAGACAATCTACTACCACATATTAACATATTGATCCGCGGGTATCGTAAGAGTTCACATAGGGAAATTAAACTGGACATATATAAACAGAATTTACCTGATAATGACTCAAAATAGTAAAAAACTGTCGTTGCCAGCTTTGGCAGACATCCTTACTATAAGGCAATAAATGTTATGCAGTGGAGTTTTAATGAGCCGTAATGAATGATGAATGAAGCTTAAACCGCAACCATAATCAAAAAATTTAACAAATAAAAAATATACGCCAATAAGGTCTTATCCATGTTTTTCCAACGTTCGATCGCATTTTCAAGCCCCGCGCAGCCACCCGTGCCGGTTATTCAAATGAGACAGCACACGCAGCCCCCGGCCGGATAAAAACAAACAAACACGTACCCAACCGTTGCCCGGATAAATGGCAACCGCTCTGTATTCATCTAAAGACGGATACTTGTTGCTTTGCAATGGGACAAAGGAATGTGACATTGCTTATTCTTGAAACACTTCTATTTAGATTATGATTGATCGCTTCGTTGGTCTATTGGTCGTAAACAAGACTAATAGCATCACGGGTTTAAAGCCTAGATCGGGCCGAAATTAGTTATAGGATTTTTCTGTCAAGAAACTCTCAGTAGCAATCTGGAGTCAAGAATTTGGCGGTGTTTTACCCCCGTGGATCAGAAAGCACGTAAAGCTGTTGCTCCTGTGCCTGATGTCTCTCGAGTCGTGTCAGATTACCGTCCCACAAACATTTTAAATATGAGGGTATGTAAATATATAGTGTAGCTGTGCTTGTGCACACGCTAGTGCGTATAGTGATGTCCTGCACATGGGTAGTATCCTATTATTATTTGGATGAAATATCAATAAGTGTGAAAAATATTAGTATTTTTAAGTAGTACAGCACTTAATCAAAGTTCGACCATACAATTGGTTAATGTGTTTTATGAAATTTTATGGATGGTTAAAGTGTATGGAATAATCATGTGTGTATGTTTAATTTATTTTATCTGTCATAACTGCAACGTACGCAAATGATTTTCTTTATTGTGCACATCTATTTAAGTTACATTACCTTTTGAATGATGTAGGATTAATTTCCCGCTTTTTTAGAATAAATACAAAAAAATCGTACAAAAATTTTCGTAACTTAAGTATTTATGTAACAATACTTAATGAAAAATGTTATTCTCCATCGTGCAGAAAGCATTAGCGAGAAAAACTTATAGTTTCCGGAAGATGGCGTTGCCAGAGTTGTCTAGATCATGAAAGTTTCGTGGTATTTCGAGATTCATCAACTCGGTACTTAAAATTCGAAATGACAAAAGCCTCCTGATGGTTAAGGGTAACGGACTATGAAACTTAAAAGTCGTGGGCTTGAACCCAATATTAGACAATAGTCGTGAACTATCCCTAACAAATCACTTTAAGCTTGACTTACATGTGGTAGAGTGTAGAGAACCGGGGACCCTTTTTATTGGAATTTCATTCCATTTAGTCCTCAGAGTTGGAAACGCATCTGCATATTGATTCTTAATCGAAAGTAGATTAAGACGTCTGTGGACTACAATATCTTGCTATCACACATCTATATAAAAATCAAAATGCAGATTTTTTATCATACCAGGCTAAAATGACTGATTTGATGAGAAGACGAAGAAATTTTTTTAAGTTGTAGAGCCACGCTGCAGTTATATTGTAATTGTAGTACGAATGGGTCGGTTCGACTGGGACAGGATCACACTATCACAGAATACCAGCGTAAAATAGCAGCGTAATGCTGCTGTGTTTCGTATGATGAGTGTAGAGAAGACAAGAATAGTTAGTAATACCCGTTGACTCCATTGAGAGGATATTCCTTCATGAAGCTATTTATACGCCTTTACAACAATGTCCCAGAAAGTATAAGTATAGGTTTGTCAAAATTGTCTATTAATAAGTTTAGAAAAGTTGATGGAATAAAAGCTCTACAAAAAGTGATATTATAATAATAACGAATAACAAATTATAATAACCCCTGTAAATTACATGATCGTTTGGTATTATTTAAATATTATACTTTAAACTGCAATATTAAAAAAAAAACTAAATAAATTGTTAATTATTGTTATCAGAAAAAGCTCCACTTTGTTTCTTGCTGGATATGGCCAGGACTGGGGTTTTTACGAACCAGTGGTAAAAGCATAAATGATATTTTTGTTAATATTCCTTGCTATTTATATTAGTAGTATAGTTGTAGCACGAATGAGTCGGCTCGACCGGGGACGCTCTCACAGAATACCAGCGTCAAATATTAGCTTAATGCTTCTGTGTTTCGTATGGTGAGTGTAGAGTACCGTAGACCCTTTTTACTGGAAACAAGGTATTCCATCTTAGTCCTCACGGGTGACAACGCATCTGCATTTTGATTCGTAATCGAGGATAGATGTAGATGTCTATGTGCCACAGCAACCAGTTACCATCAGGTGGACTGTGCGCCCGTTTGTGACCCTATTCTATAAAAAAATGTTTGAGTGGGTGGTCCTTAGATTCACAATTAGACCTGGTAGGTGGTGCTGTTGTCGAGTTACAGATATAACTCGTGCGAAGCCCGGAAGGATCATTAGTATTAAATAAAAACTTTATATTATATTATATTATAGTAAAAAAGGTCCCCGTGGTAGCTCAGGGACTAAGTAAACTAGGAACTGTAAATTTCACAGAACGCAGCAACACGGGTTCGATCCCCGCCGGCACCAATGAAATTGCTAATTGCAATTTGAAATGCTGATTTGCCACGTGCTCTGCGGTGAAGGAAAACATCGGGAGGAAATAATTAATTATGTGAAATAAGAAAAAGATATTTCGAAGACATGTGAAGTTCGTCAATACACATTGGAGCAGCGCGGCGGATATTTCCTTGCCCTAAAATCCTTTCAGAAATGAAAGTCAGTGCCAGCAGTGGGACGTATATAGCAGTACTATACTACAGGTACGATACGGTACATACTGTTACGCCGCGCTCGAATAAGTCAACTAGCGCCATCTAGTGTCAGGAACGAGAGCGAGGGGAGCGTTGCAGTAAATGACATCACACGTCTTTCGACCGACAGCGCCACCCGAAGTAACTAACTAAGTTTCTAGAAAATCTATACTCGAATTCTCGGTACCTTGCGCGTGTTTACTTGAACATTCCGGATATTTTGCTAATTTAAATAAATAGGTGGCGCAAGATGCGATCGAGACAGAGTTGAACTCGGCGACCCAAGCGAAGCTTCGGAGCGGAATTAAGTGAATTAGTGTGTTTAATTATTAGTGTTTTTAACTTTAATTTGTATAAAGTAAATTAAAGTGTTAATTTAGGTAATTCTGTCGGCAATTTTTATTATCACGAACCTCAAGCTCGTAACAATTGGTGTCAGAAGTGGGATAAAATAATGCCGATTTTACCCAAGGAGGAAACGGAGGGTGTCCGTACCCGAAGTCAACGCCAGCATGAGACGGACCAGAGGAGATTTGGCGGTGCAACGCCGCAGACGTCGGAGGGCCAACTGCCAGCCACGGAGGCTGCGGGCCCGTCAGTAGCTCCTACACCTGCAACACCTGACTTAGGTGCTCTGATGGTGATGCTGCAGGAGCAGGCTCGCCGACAGGAGGAGCAGGCTCGCCGACAGGAGGAGCAGGCTCGCCGACAGGAGGAGCAGGCTCGCCGACAGGAGGAGCAGGCTCGCCGACAGGAGGAACAGGCCCGTCAGCAGGCAGAACAGGCTCGTCGGTCGGAAAAGCAGATGCTCCTCATGAAGGACCTTCACGCTACCTTTGGGAAAGAGATAAGGTAGGTGAAGGATAGGGTTGCTCAACACGACAACCGCCTGTCGGAAGCTGAAACCCGAATCGAAGAACATGAAACCCAAATCAACCAAGTTAAGAAAACGCTGGATGAACTCAAACTTGGGGATGGAACTACAGCTCCCGTAGTAGCTTCAGCACCTTCGCTACGTGGGTTCAAGGTGCCACCGTTCGACGAGACCTCTTCCTGGTCGGCCTACAAAATCCAGTTCGAGGCCGTCATGGAGGCGAACGGCTGGAATAAAAGCCAAGCCATGATTGCACTCACCCTAGGCCTGCGCGACCAAGCCTTAACTGTGTTGGAAGCTCTCGGTAAGAAAGTGACCTGTGAGCAGCTTCTTGAGGCCTTGGAGGCGAGATATGGTGACGCTCACCTGGAACACGTCTTTCGCGCGCAGCTTAAAGATCGCGTGCAACGCAGCAACGAAAACCTGCAGCAGTGGGCCCTTGAGGTGGAGAAGATGGTTCGTAAAGCATACCGGTCTGTACCTGCGCTCATTGAAGGGAACCTGGTGCAGACATTCATCGACGGCATCCGCGACCTGGAAGTCAGAGCTGCTGTGAGGCTCGGGCACCACGAGACGCTTAAGGACGCCTTGGCCCATGCACTGGAAGTGGAAGCCGTGCGGCAGGATCATCGTTCCCATCGCGTCAGGGAGGTTGCAGCAGCTGCAGTTTGCGACCGCAACAAAGGATACAGCCTAAAGTGCTATGGATGTGGGGAAAAGGGCCACCTTCGATCCAGCTGCCCTAAGCGAACCGCAGAAAGGGAAAGTGAACGATATCAGGAGGGTAGTGCAGCTAACGGTACTGCCTGTTGGCGACAGGATCATCGTTCACCTCACGCTAGGGAGGTTGCAGCAGTTACGGTTCGCGACCACAATAAAGGATACAGCCCTAGGTGCTATGGCTGTGGGGAAAGGGGCCATCTTCGGTCCAGCTGCCCTAAGCACACCCTAGGAAGGGAAGGTGAACGGTCTCAGAAAGGAAGTGCGGCTAACAGCACCGCCCAGCAGCAGCAGGAATACGACTTTACTATCAGGCACTGCAGCGGGAAATCTCACGGCAACACAGATGCATTGTCAAGAAGACCTTGTCCTGAAGATGGCAACCATTGTAGTAGGCAAGGTAAGGAAGTGGTATCCGTGAGGATGC
This sequence comes from Parnassius smintheus behrii, assembly GCA_036936625.1. NCBI lineage: Eukaryota > Metazoa > Arthropoda > Insecta > Lepidoptera > Papilionidae > Parnassius > Parnassius smintheus. Next base: position 6,118,106 of record JAUPFT010000024.1, read on the forward strand.
TCAGGACAGACCACCTCAGCAACGGGTGGAAGGACAGCCTACGACATGCACAGCAGGAAGATCCGGACATCAAGCCGATTCTGGAATGGATAAAGGCCAGTGCCCCCAAGCCCAAGTGGAGTGACGTCTCAGCGATGAGTTCGACCACTAAAAGCTATTGGGCCCAGTGGGACAGCTTGCTGCTTCAGGATGGAGTTCTGTGTCGTAAATGGGAAAACGTTCGGGGAGACAGCTGTCAATTGCAAATGGTTGTCCCTAAAGCTAAAGTGCCGAATGTTCTACAGCTGTGCCATAATGGTCGTTCAAGAGTCCATCTGGGAGGTAAACGAACTCTACCGAAGGTCCGAGAACAGTTTTACTGGGTCCATTATCGTGACGATGTCGAGGATTGGTGTCGTACATGTACAAGTTGTGCGGCTGTGAGGGGACCTCAGGCACGGAGTAGAGGAGCGTCGAAATTGTACAATGTTGGTGCACCACGGGATAGGACATCCCTTGACATTGCGGAGCCGTTACAGAAAGGCGTAAGAGGGACTCCTAAGATCGTCCAAGTGGATCGCTTGGCGCGTTACTATGGGGCCGATAATGCTCGGGACGAGCATGTCTTAGGAGGGGGCAGTGTTACGCCGCGCTCGAATAAGTCAACTAGCGCCATCTAGTGTCAGGAACGAGAGCGAGGGGAGCGTTGCAGTAAATGACATCACACGTCTTTCGACCGACAGCGCCACCCGAAGTAACTAACTAAGTTTCTAGAAAATCTATACTCGAATTCTCGGTACCTTGCGCGTGTTTACTTGAACATTCCGGATATTTTGCTAATTTAAATAAATAGGTGGCGCAAGATGCGATCGAGACAGAGTTGAACTCGGCGACCCAAGCGAAGCTTCGGAGCGGAATTAAGTGAATTAGTGTGTTTAATTATTAGTGTTTTTAACTTTAATTTGTATAAAGTAAATTAAAGTGTTAATTTAGGTAATTCTATCGGCAATTTTTATTGTCACGAACCTCAAGCTCGTAACAATACCAAATAGCAGTGTGTATTCTGCTGTGTTGCTATCAAAAGGATATAGAGAACCAGTTTAATTACGGGTGGTGAGGAATTACATGGTAGTCCTCAGAAGTGATGAAACGTCTGCGTTCTTTATTTGGAGTTGGCTGCGGGTGTCCATTAGCTGCCGTAACCACTTACCATCAGACGGGCTGTGAGTTCGTTTTTTTATTAAAAAATAATAATGTGATACACGCAAGCATTGTGCTGCTATTTGACGCTAATATTTTTTCAGCGCAGGATTCTTCTCTGGGCGAGCCATATCGTGCGTGTTGTGGCCCTTACTCAGGTCCCCAGAACGGAGCAATAGTGGGATTTTTCATAGAAGTGCAGGGCCGGTGCTGCTTCTGAGTTTGCACAGAGGCTAATATTACTTTACATTTCATTTCAAATAAAGAAAAAATAATGGAGCGTCAAATTCGTATAACTTCATTTGTATTCTTACTTCGGTAGTTTGTACAGTCAAATGGCCGGTTAAATTTAACTGCGCAAGCAATAAAAATGTTTTACTATTTAATCTTAAGGGAAATCGTAGCATTATACGATTTTCGAGGCACTTGCTACGTGATTTTTATATTATACATAGTTTAAGGAACTGTTTTTAGTACTCGTAGCAAGTGTTAAGTCTTTAGTTCATTTTACAATACTATACAAGTAACATAACCAGAAATAAAGAGAGAGAAAAACAAAAGGCGGTCTTATTGCTACAGTAATTTCTTTCAGACAACCTAAATAGGGAATAAAAAGAAGTGAATTAAAGGGTACAGTACTCTGTAAATAACATTATAATCTAATATAAAAAGTAAATTATAAACATGCCGAAAGTTACTACATTGACAGACTTGTGATCATAAAGCGATAGGAAGATATGAAAAGAAGGGCGAGAATTTAGAGGGATAGATAATATTTCTTAACTTGGTTTTCAAAGGAGTCTATTGTTTGAGCACATTTTATAGTTATTGGTAAGGAGTTGCAAAGCTTGACTCCAAGAACTGAAAAAGATTTATTGTAAAAAGTAGATGAGTGCAAGGGACATAGGAGGGAAAGGTTTTATATGGACCGAAAGGAAAGTTTATGAAGTTATTTTAATAACATTATAGTTAGAGTTTGGTAGATAAATAAGAACTGAGTTAGAAAATTTGAAGTAAACATTCAACCTACTTCCACTGTTAGGTTCACGCCGTCCACCCCCCTTCTGACAAGGTAATATATTAGTTCGTCATGCTGCTCCAGTACCTTTTGGTTAGTTAAAAGTTTGGTTCATGATTACAGAGGTTTCACTCACAGATTGCCTTATAGAGAGATAATGATTCACAAGAAGGTTCTGTCTCATAGAGGGGAGCTTCAGTTTCCCTCTGATGTCCTTTCGACAAACGAGCACACAGTCCATCTAATGGTATTTGGATGCTGTGGCCCATAGATATTTTCGTCTATCCTAGATTGAGAATCAAAATGTTCATGCATTGTGAGCCTTGAGGACTAAAAGTTGGAATTCCTCGTTACTAATAAAAAGGGTCTCCGATTCTACACACTTACCATACGAAGCACAGCAACATTCAGCCACTATTTTACGTTGGTATTCTGTAAGAGCGTAGTCCATTCCTGGTTCAATTCGTGCTATAAATATAACATAGCTGCTGTACTATGTACAAACTCGTGGCGACAAATCAAAACACTTCAAAGAGAGAATGTTTCGGTTTACCTCGTACTGTACCGACGGAATTATAATATAGGGTAGTGAATTCTTATACTGGCACTACATAGCTGGAAATTTAGTTAATGTTGCTTCATATATATTGCAGTTTAACCATAACATAAATATAACATAAAATACTCACGCCTGTCACCGTGAGGGGTAGGCAGAGACTATGGACTTCCATTTGGCACGATCCTGAAATACCTCTCTCGCCTCCTTTACATCCATAATATATCTACACATACACGCTAGTCGGTTAAGGGTACTAACCGATACTCTACGACGACGATACTCTACGACGTCGATACTAATACGACGGTACTCCTTATGTGGCCCATTTTCAAAATGTCGCCAATTTGGCCGATAAACTTTATTTTAGGGCGTCTCTTCCCTCTCTGCCATTCACATCTGCCATATAAATTTTCTTTGTCACTCTTTCCGCATTCATTCTTTCTACATAACCAAAATGTTAGGTCAGTTTAACCATTTCGTTTATAAAATAAAAAATAAAAAACTGAGACATCTGGAATAATTATTCATTCATTCATTCATTACAGCTTCACAAGTCCACTGCTGAACATAGGCCTCCTCCAAGCAATGCCTCAAAGTACGGTCCTGTGCCAACTGCGTCCACCGACTTTTCCAGGTCGTCTTAGCTAACGGGTATGAAGCTTCTACTCGAGAATGAATTAGTAAGCCGAAGTGGCGATGGGCTGGACAAATATCTCGAAGAACCGACAAGCGATGGAGAAGAAAGGACTAATCACATTGAGGAATCTTTTTTACGACTTCATAAAGTAAAAAAACTTAATAAACGGATATTGTCGAGAGTTGTGGTAGGTCAAGAGATAAGTGCTTGTCTGAATAATTATTACGCATGGCGGGCTATCTTCAGTTTTTGATTATCTTGTATAATGTATGTATTGTATTATGTATTTCACGTACTGTATCTTTTCTATTGAAATTTTCTTTTCTTAATTTAAATAGCCTTGCGAAACACTCTTGACTTGTTCTTTTGCGAGTTTTTGTTGTTGATTAAATCTGGAATGGTGAGGACCGTGTACCATATGAACTGCAGATTCCCGGAGCTTTTTTCTTATAGGATAATGTGACAAACGAGCACAAAGTCGACCTGATGGTTAGTGGTTGCTGTGGCACATAGACATCTACATCTATCCTCGATTACGAATCAAAATATAGCTGCGTTGTCACCCGTGAGGACCAAGATGGAATGCCAGTAAAAAGGATCTCCGGTTCTCTAAACTTACCATACGAAACACAGTAGCGTTAAGATGCTATTTTACGCTGGTGTTCTGATCTGGTGTCCCCGGAGCTGTGCCGCAGTATGCACTCGAAATGTATTAATCTAAAAGCTAAACACGATAAAATCCATAAAATATGTTTCATTTAACGTTATTTTTGGTTGATAAAATATGTCAGCAACACATCACTGTATCTAGTTAAAATGAAACAAACGTTTGAAAAACATCTCCATAGAATCCGGTCGATTTACTTCCCGCCAGCGTAATGGACGCACGGATGTATTACAAAAGAGGGGAGCAATGTATAAAACTGTATAATTTTAATAACAGTCCAAGTTATATTTGTCGTAAATACAAGCTGTATTCAGCCTTTTAGTGACTTTTTAAAATTAAAAATAAAACTAAACTGATAATTGAACTTACAATCTACCTGATGGTAAGTGGCTACTGCAGACCATTGTTCCTGCAGCCATCTTCAAAAAAAAGGGCTACAGATGCATCATCACCTCTGAGGACTAAGATGGAATACCTCACATTTTGTAAATATAATGCTTCTATATGGTACTTACATAACAAACTGCAAGTAGCATATATATGGTACTTGCAGTTTCTTATGTTTTTTATAATATCTGCAATGTACAAGGCAAAAACCAAAGGCACTAGTATTGAGCCTTGCGGCACCCCTCTCGCAACAGGAAAGCATTCGAAGACTATTCTAGAACCGTCATTGTCCGTCACTTCGATAATCGGCCTGCGATCACTAAAATAACTAGCAAATCAGTCGAATATATCGGAACCAAATCCATAATAAACCCGTAAATTGCTTTCAGATCGGAACAAAGCAGTTGTTTGCACCGCGCTTGCCGTGCTATTCGGCGTCAAAAATAGGTAAGAGGGTGGTAGAAATGGAGTTCTCATCATTCATCATCATCATCATTACAGCCAATTACAAGTCTACTGCTGAACATAGGCCTTCCCCAAGGAATGCCACAAACCACGATCGCGAGCCATCAGAATCCATCGACTTCCTGCGTGTCTTACCACGTCGTCACTTCATAGAGTTCATAGAAAGGGAGTCATATCATATATTTGAAAGATTTTTTCTTCTTTTTTTCTTTTCTCTAATGTAATATATTTTAATTTTAATTTTCGGAGTCCATTCACTCTAAAGTTGTCAGCATATAGCGGAATTCTAGTCTACGATGACTCTGGAAGCAGGGACAATCATAGGGTTAGCTCGTTGTTGTTTTTTTAATTTAACGTACGAATGATTAAAAAATATCATGGACGTGAGAAGAAAACTAGACTTCGTAAAATTCAAAAGAGCTGTCGTAAAATGTTGCTAGATTTATAGTCGTTTTTATACGTCGTAGAACTATGATGCTGGTATATTATGGGCGTTGCACCAATAATAATTTAAGGACAAAATATATATATTTAATACGCTGTAGCACTAATGGGTCGTCTCGACCGGGTAAGGATCACGCTCTCACAGAATACCGGCGTAAAATAGTAGCTCAATACTGGTGTGCGTCGTATGGTGAGTGAAGATAACCCTCTTTACTGGAAACCAGGCGTTCCATATTAGCCCTCAGGGGTGAACAGCACTCGCATTTTGATTCTTAATTGAGGATAGATGTAGATGTCAATGGGCCATAGGATCCACTTACCAACAGATAGACTATGTGCTAGTTTGTCTACTTTATTCTATAGTACCCGGTTGACCGAGCTTTGCTCGGTATTTTTCGCTCGTTTTTTTTAATTCGTGTGTTTTGGAAATTATATTGAGATAAAAATTACGAACTGATAAAATACGAATATTTTTTGATCTTAGTGACATAATAGAAAAAACTGAACTGTTTATTTGAATAAGAAATCATGAGTGCAATTAGTTTAATTTAAATTTTCGTGTTTTTAAAAAAATACTAAAAAAGGGCTCGAAAAAATATATTTTCTCGAAACGGAAAGAAAAATTAAAAAAAGTCGGTCGGTCGGTCTGGGCTCGAACCATGGTATTACAATTTTGTGACCGCACAATATACCAATTAAGCTATTTGTAATCATTAATAAACTGTCAAAATTTACATTCTTATTCTAACGATATTGTAGCAGTTTTTCATTGGCTAAAAACACGGAGAAAAAGACATTTTCTAAAAATAAATCCTAGCTAGATCGATTTATTACCCCCGAAACTTCCCGCACACAAAATTTTATGAAAATCGTTGGAGCCGTTTCCGAGATTCCGATTATATATATATATATATATATATATATATATATATATATATACAAGAATTGCTCGTTTAATAGTATAGGATTAGAAAATATATTTCTTTTTATGGAAAAATAAAACCAAGTTAAAAATACACAATTTTCATCAATTTGACTTTAAATAAAAAGTAAGTATTGTTTGTATTTTATACATCCCTATTTGTGTCAATGTGGAAGAATTGACGAGGGAGAAATTGCAACCTGTAAAGTACTCTAGGATCTGAACTCACTGATGGAGCTGACCTAGTAGCATGATGAGTTAAACAACACGGTTTTGTTTCTTGATATACTTCTTCCTCCTGAATAAAGTCCCTATTATCATTTACCCTGTTTTCAAAAACAATGTCTTTCTCAACCCCAGAATTCGATTCGTGACTGTTTTCTAGTTACCTGATAATGTAAGCATGCGTAACGCATAACGAATGTTCGATACAATCATTTTTCGGCATCAACACGTCATAATTTGCAAAGTTTTTACGAATAAAACTAAGCAATATTAATTATCTATGCTTTTTAGGGTTCCGTAGTCAACTAGGAACCCTTATAGTTTCGCCATGTCTGTCTGTCCGTCTGTCCGTCCTCGCTTAATCTCTGTGACCGTTAGCACTAGAAAGCTGAAATTTGGTACCAATATGTGTATCAATCACGCCGACAAAGTGGTAAAATAAAAATTAGAAAAAAATGTTTTATTAGGGTAGCCCCCCTATATGTAAAGCGGGAAGTGATTTTTTTTTAATTTCAACCCTAACGTGTGATATATTGTAGGAAAGGTATTTAAAAATGAATAGGGGTTTACTAAAATCATTTTTTAATAATGTCAATAATTTCGGAAATAATCGCTCCAAAAGTAAAAAACAATGTGTCCCTCCCCCCTCTAACTTTTGAACCATAAGTTTAGAAAATATGAAAAAATCTGAAAAGTAGAACTTTATAAGGACTTTCCAGGAAAATCATTTTGAACTTGGATGGACACAACAGTACCCACTACCGGGAGCAGTTGCAGGAGCGCGGAGCGCTGCTGGAGCGCGAACATAATGGATACCCACCTTTAAACTCATAAGTGGGAACACTTATTGTGACGGACGGGAAACTACGGAACCCTACACTGAGCGTGGCCCGACACGCTCTTGGCCGGTTTTATATTCGAATTATGTTTTACCATCGATGTAAATTGGACACTTCCGTACCACGTAATTAATAATAAAAGAAAATATAAACCTTATTATCTACAATATATTACATTTATACATACATGACTCCCAACAAGTTACTCCATTTTTTGTTCAAACGTCCATAACTTTTTTTTGTTCATGTGGTCGTACCTCACCTTCATTTAGCGTTTTCCTGGAAAAATCATGACCTTTCCCTTCGTTTTAATCACATCGTAATATCTGAGATCACTCAACAAGTTACTCGTATCATAAAAATTCAGTTGGGTCCGGGTAATTTCAAAATACTATGCATATTATGTTAAGGGAATGGAATGACAGATCAAGTCTTCTCCATGCGCATGATCGCGGAGAAGTTTTTGGCCAAAAAACAAAAGGTTTTTTGTGCGTTCATGGACTTGGAGAAGGCCTATGACAGAGTGAATAGGAATGTGCTATGGCAAACACTGAACTCATTTGGGTTGAGCGCTGGCTTGATACAGGCATTGGAGTCTCTTTATAGGGACTCTAGTGCTTGTGTTAGGATCAACGGGGTCTACTCGGACTGGTTTGACATCCATAAAGGTGTAAGACAGGGCTGTGTGGCTTCCCCGTGGTTGTTCAACCTATTTATGGACAGTTGTTTGCAAAATTTGAAAGTTGAAGAATGCGGGTTAAGAGTGGATGAGTTAACCATCAAATGCCTTTTGTACGCCGATGATCAAGTTATTCTTGCGTCATCGGCGGCTGAGTTGCAAATGATGGTTACATTAATGAGCAGGTCATTAAAAGAAAGGGGTATGAAAGTGAACGCAAGTAAGACGAAAATTATGGTTTTTGAAAGAGATGAAAGTAAAACGATATGTGAAATAAGAATAGAAGGGGAGTTGATCGAGCAAGTAGATGAGTTTGTATATTTGGGGTGCGTATTTAGCAGGGATGGGAGATATGATAAGGATATAGAACGACGAGTGAACGCAGGAAACAGAGTAAATGGGGCCCTACACTCTATTGTGAAGAGTCAAAACGTGTCAAAAAAGGCACGTATGGCAATTCACAATGCTGTGTTGGTCCCTACTTTAACGTATGGTAGTGAAAGTTGGATGTGGCAGAAGAAGCACGAGAGTAGAATAAATGCAGTAGAAATGCGGTCGTTAAGGAGTATGTTAGGGCTGAATCTGAATGACAGGGTGAAAAATTGTGTGATAAGAGAAGAGTGTGGTTTGCAAGATGATGTTGTGACCAGGATTAAGAAAGGAATGCTTCGGTGGTTTGGTCATGTGGAAAGAATGGATGAGGAAAGAGTGACAAAGAAAATTTATGTTGCAGAAGTGAATGGCAGAGTCGGATAGGGACGTCCTAGGCGAAAATTTATCGACCAAATTGGCGATTCATTGAAAACGGGCCAAATTAGGAGTACCCTTAACCGACAAGCATGCATGCGTAGGTGTATGGATGTGAAGGAGGCGAGAGAGGTGTCAGGATCATGCCAAATGGAAGTCTGTAGTCTCTGCCTACAACTCTGGGTGACAGGCGTGAGTGTTTATGTATTTATGTATATTATGTACTGGGACTGTAATCGTGTCAAATTACATCAGAGCTTTACGCAAAGGTTGCCTGAAAGAAATAACTTTCAGGGTTTGATAATGTACTTCTGTTTCTATCGCGTATTTAGTGTATAATAAAAACTGAATAGAAAATTATATAAACGTTGATATGATAACTATTATTTATAAACTTCGACTAAACTTGACGGCTCCGTGGCGTAGTTACTTAGCAATGGCGCTGAGGGTCGCAGGCTTGAATCCCGCACGGAATAACTAGTCTTACTTGGTTATGGTTAGTTAATGGCTTAAAAGTATTTTTTCCAGGTCTAGATGTTTGTCCTGACAGGACAAAATCTATTGTGGGGTAATATATTAAAAGGTATATTTATATTTGAATGATTTAATTTAATTCCCCTTGTGAGTTCTTATGTAATTACCTCCCATACATATGAAAATAAAATATGTCTAACGGTATAAATTAAATTAAATTATGTAACGGATAATTCTTAGTTCACACTGTGTGTATATATTCTTTGACACTGTGACGTAACGCGACTCAAGGCAGCGCGCACTTTTTAAGATAGTGATACAAAATATAACTTTATTTACTACACAAATAGATAAACATTTTATTACGATAATTCAAAAATGACCTGCGCCATCACGATACGCTGCTCTTGGCCTTGAGATGCCTCGCGGCGCAGTGCGGAGTAACGCAACGCAACGCATGCAGGAGCGATGCGCTGCTAGCGACTTTACGATGTGTCTTGCGACTGCATGCTGCTCGGTGCGAAACCTCTTCAAGCATCGTCGCGTCGCGTCCCGTCTCTGTGTGCACTGACCCTAAAAGCTGAAGTGCGGTTACACCTAGGGTTAGCAGGTTGTAATTAGATGCAGTCGAATATGGTTCGTTAAACGTGGGTGTATTTGATTTATTCATGGCTAAATATAGGTGTGGCCTATTGCTTTATGAATATAATCGTAGTAGAGCCACGCGTAAGCTATATTTATTTTTGTAGCACCGATGGATCAGCTCTACTGGGAATGGACCACTCTCTTACAGAATACCAGTTTAAAATAGCAGCTTTATGTAGCTGTGTTTTGTATGGTGAGTACAGAGAACCGGATGCCCTTTTCATTGGAAATGAGGCATACCATCTTAGCCCTCAGGAGCGACAATGCATCTGCATTTTGTATCTAATCGAGGATATACGTAGATGTCTGTTGGCACCAGCATCCACTTACCGCCACCCTTATTCTATCATATATCAAATTTTATATAATTCAGACGGCAGCACTGGTGATGCTTTATACACCGGCCGTGCCAATATTTCTCGGGAAAACGTCGCTGAGTACCGGTACAAAGTTGTGTCTGAAGTCGAGACTTTGTTCAACAAAGTCTCGACTTCCGACTAAATCTAGTCCATTTCAATCCCCTGAAGACACAAGTTTGCGCCTATACCGCTAAAAAGAACCCATTCGTCGTATGTCCTCAGTTTCACGGCACTCCCCTTGTTGTTTCAGCCAGTATCAGAATCCTCGGCGTCAACATATCGAGTGACGTGCAGTTTCGTGGTCTCTTGGAAGAGAAGGCCGAATTGGCCTCTAAAAACGGGCAGGTTCACCGCCTGCAACTTTACAAAGCGCAGGTTCGGCCGCACATGGAATAATGTTCCCATCTCTGGGCTGGGGCTCCCCAACGCCAGCTCCTTCCATTTGATCGCATCCAGCGCAGAGCTGTTCGATTGTCGGCAACCGAGCTTTTTCCGATCGGTTTGACTTACTGGTACAAATACCAAATACAAATACAAAAATATTTATTCATAACACAAGTCTCATTTACAGTGTTTAGATATGGATCTCACCCTTTTAAGTTTGAAAAACCTGTATTAGGATGAGTCCGCTCTTCCTTTAATCAGTAAGTCATGTTAGATATGACTTGTATTACATAAAGATAAATCAACAGACAAAAGTAACAATAATTATAATAGCTGTGAGTGTGTGTGTGTGTGTGTGTGTGTGTGTGTGTGTGTGTGTGTGTGTGTGCGTGCGTGTGCACGCGCGCGCGCGTGTGTGTGTGTGCGTGCGCGCGCGTGTGCGTGTGTGTGTGTGTGTGTGTGTGTGTGTGTGTGTGTGTGTGTGTGTGTGTGTGTGTGTGTTTTCAATTTATACATGAAACAAAATAATAAATGTAATATAATAAGATTCATACGAACAAACGTATGTTACGTGTTGTGTGAAAGTAATGATTCAGTACTGTCATAGTCAAGCTGTTTCAACCAAGAAGTAACCAATTTTTTACACTCAAAGTAATGTTTGCCGTAAAACTTGAGTTTCACATTTAATTTATTATACAATAAGTGAGATTGCGAATTGAAATTTGTACGAGCAAATTTTGTTTTAACAGTGGGGTAGGAAACGACAGAATAGGGATTACGCTTACTTAAGATTTTTGTATCTAGGGTAATAGTTTTGTGAATTTTAAGAATACATTTTAATATATAAAGTTGCCTAATAGTTAAAACATTGCAGTCCCGATATAGTTCAGAAGTCTCCGATGTAATTTTCCTGAACGTCATAACTTTAAGGAGTGAGCGTAGAGCCATCTCAATTTTAATAATTTTGGTTTTGTGGGTACCACTCCATATTGGCAAGCAATATAGTATGATGGATTGTACCAGAGCAGTATAAGTGTAAGTAATAAGTTGTTTGTCGGCGACATGTCTTATGTATTTGAACTACCACAATAGCTACTGCATCTACCACGAGGAGTGCTCTGAAGAATTGTCCGGAATAATTCCAGCCGCACAATTTCACCATCGCACATTGCGACAAAACTCGCGATACCATCCATATCGTCTGGATGACTGGTGTTACACCACTGTGAGATTTAAAATAAGTTTTCTTCCTCGCACAACTTCCTTGTGGAATCGAATACCACCAGAGATTTTTCCGGACCGATATGACTTAGAGACCTTCAAAAAAAGAGCCTACTCCTTCCTAAAAGCCTTGCAACGCAGCCTCTGCAATTCCCCTGGTGCTGCAATTGTTCACGAGCGGCGGTAATCACTTACCATCAGGTGAGCCGTATGCTCGTTTGCCCCCTCTCCTATAAAAAATACTCATTAGTTCGTAAAAATTATCTATTACCGGTTTGCAACATGTTATTGATATGCAGAAGAAACAGCGTTGGTGATAGCACGCAGTCTTGCGGACCACCAGCGTTAATGGGCTTGTAATCGGAGCATGCACCGTCTACAAGAGTGATGAAGGAGAAGCGACAAGTAGCGTTATAGTAGCGTTCGTACACATACAATCTATCTACCACATTACACACTAGATGGTTCAACTCCTTTTTACTTACCTATTATTGTTGCGTGCGTAGTGCATGGACTGCTGTGTTTCTGTCTCAAGTGTATATAGAGTCTGTACCTCACAGCAAGTAGCTGTGAGGTACAGCACACCTTAGTTATCCAGGTGGAAATGCATTTGTAGCCTCTTTTAGATATTTTTCTACATTTAATTATATTATCTGGCGTTAATTTGCAGAAATCCATTATATTAAAAATTAATAAGCAAGATCTGATTTGAAAATTTATATATCCTATCCATATCTTGAAATTTCGCACATAACTCAAGAGCCCATATCGACTATGGAATTAGCAAACGCGGTATAAGTCGAGTCCTAAAAGAATTTTTTTTTAATTCTTACGTGTGTAAGGAACGCTCGTAATTTGTCACATGCTCGCTCAACATGGGGTCCCCAGTTAAATGTGTTATCGATTACCAATCCAAGGAAAAAGTGAATAAACACAATTGTTCTACAAACGAAATGTTCATATTAGATTCACTGGACTGTGAAATGGATAATTGGTGGATAAATTTTCGACCCCCGTTTTGTATATGGGACCGAAAGGCTATAAATAATTTATTTAAATATTGTGGTTAAAGAAACTTCATTTTGTCAAAAGAAATAGATTATTTCACTTAAGGAGAAACTAAAATGTTTAACAAGGATTTTAACGTCGACGAACACAAACGTAAGTGAAAAAATGATTTATTCAATAACTACTAAACAGAGAATAAATTTGACTTTACTTCTTAGGATCCTTTCCATAGCAAGTTTTCACGAGACCTTCACATTATATGAGAACTATTCAAATTTTATTATTCACTATGGGGTTATGGATCAAAATTGTACATCAAATATCTAAACTTCTAGCTTTGGGTATGGAACCCTAAAACGGCGATAATTAATTATTATAACATTATTGCGTTTATTAAAACATTACGTACATACATAAACACTTACGCCTTTCACATAGAGGGGTAGGCAGAGACAACAGATTTCCATTTGGCACGAACCTGACACACCTCTCTCGCCTCCTCCACATCCATATACCTACGCCTTGAACGAATTAACTACTTCGTTCAAGACCTACGCATACATTCTCGTCGGTTAAAGGTACTCTTAATTTGGTTAATTTTCAATATATTGACAATTTGGTTGTAAAACTTTCGCCTAGGATGTTCCTCATATATTATTATACGTAAAAATACATATAAACACCCACGCCTATCACCCAGGAGGTAGGCACAGACTACGAACTTCCATTTGGCACGATCCTGACATACCATTCTCTCCTCCTTTTTAAAACTTAATTAAAAAAGTAATAATATAATTATAAATTATCACATAAAATTGTTACTGAATTATTTATAATCATATAAAAGAATAAACTGTAACTTCACCTAACAGTCAAATATGATAGTATCTTAGATGGCATCTTTTTCTTTTGATTAAATAAGAACAATCAACAATTTTTAAGTATTTATTACTAACCTACTATTTAAAATAAATAAAAGTTTACACTAAGTTTAGTTTAGTAACAAGAAAGTCTACTCAAATTATGAAGGCAACTGTGATCATAAGCTATGAGGTATACTTTTGTCACTTATTTAATTACTCGTATATGGATGTAATACAACTTAACATACTTTGATCTGCCGATTGAAATATCAACCCTTAGACATTTCGAATTATAACTAACAGCGTATATATGGATAAGTCGCCATGTGTTGGCTGCGTAGAAGAATCCTCTATCCATATCCGTCATAACAGGCGGTAGAGGGAAGCTAAAACAGGAGATGGGCTTTTAGTTAGAGTAGTTTATGCACGTTTACTACAAAACGGCTTGTAAAAGAAAACGAAGAGTTTTTGAATTCAGAATTAGTGTCAGATAGCTTTTTTTGTAATAAGGGTGACAAATGAGCACAGAGTCCACCTGATGGTAAGTTGCTGCTGTGGCCCACAGACATCCACATTTATACTTAATTAAGAATCAAAATGCAAATGCGTTGTCACCACCGAGGACTAAGATGAGTGCCTCGATTCCAATAAAAAGTGTCTTCGGTTCTTTACACTCACCACAAGAAACACAGCAGCATTACGGTGCTATTTTACGCTGGTATTCTGTTAGAGCGTAGTCCTGCTCACGGTTGAGGCGACTCATTCGTGCTACAACTATAATATAGCTGCAGTGTTGCTTTACCACTTAAGAACATTCTTTGAATTATAGGAATCGGACAGCGCCGGTGTTTTTGTGGCCTAGGTGTTTATAGTAAATGGTGCCCTGGTTTTTTTTATTCTATATTTTTTAACTGATATAATATAGTTACAATTTTTAAGGTTATTGGCTGAAATATTGTTTCAATAATATGAGCAAAAACATTGAAAAAACGCAATATTTTCAAAAATATGACCGCAATTAGTTTTTTTTCTATTTTGAATTACGTTTCACAATAAATGAAATCTAAATGCATTTAGTGCATTTGTAATAGCGAAAGATAAATATCGTGCATATTTTCCATATCAAAACATATAATTGATTTATCTAAAGTTTAAAACTCGATGCATCGCTATGGTGATGCCCTAGGCTCCTAAGCCAGTACCTAGTGTGCCTGATTATAAATCCATCAACAGACATAGATATCAGTTAAATGGTAATATTGTTTCTTTGATAAAAATTTCTCTGAATTAATCAAAAGTTAATGTCAGACTGATAGAACAGTATCGCTTTTTTAGTTTATATCGAAGTCTATATGTGAGCTTTGGGAGGTAGCTTGCTGTAAATAAACTTTTTATACAGTCGAAGTGAAATATTCATAAACCGCAAGAGTTGAAGCCTGCCGGTTATTGATTTTCCACCAGCTTCCTCCAGCCAATTGCATTAGCGTTGCACGCCTACTGGTTAACACCGGGATGCATGAAGAAATGTGAGCACGGTTGGTGTTGGATGCGGTACACAAGTTTTGGACAACCAGACGTTCAGCGGGTTATCACTCCTTTGTTGACGATATTCCACGCATTGGAACCAAACGGTTTTCTTCACCTTTCATAATCCGTACAGTAAAAAGTATATAAGTTATAGCCTATATACGTCCCACTGTTGGGCACAGGTCTCCCCTCATTTCTGAGAGGGTTTTAGGGTAAGGAAGTGTCCGCCGCGCTGCCCCAATGCATTTTGGCGAATTTCACAAGTCTTTGAAATATTTTTTCTTATTTCTCAGACATGCAGGTTTTCTCGCAACGCTTTCCTTCACCGCTGAGCACGTGGTAAACAGCGCTTAAAATTGATAAAATTGCAATTAACAATTTTATTGGTGCTGGCGTGGATTGAACCTAGGTTCCTCGCGTATCGTTAAATTTACAGCTAGCGGTAAATATCTGAGCTACTAAGGCTCTACCGTACAGTAAAGGAGTGGAATAATTTGCCACCGTCTGTCTTTCCATCCGAATACAATCTGGGCGTCTTCAGGCAAAAGTGAATAGGCTTATGCTAGGCGATTTATCATCTAGGGCTCCATCACAACTTACCACCAGGTGGAATCATGGTCAAACACTGACGTATGATAAGTAAAAAGAAATTGACTTTTCAAAATGCTCATTTCATAGAGTTATAAATAGTTAACAAGTAGTTATTAACTAATGTTGTTACGACAAACCAGTTTGCAATAACGTTAACGGTGACTATGAATCCGTTACCATTACAGTATATTGAAAGTTCACGGCTGAATATAGGCTTCCCCCATAGATTATATAGGGAGGTTTTGCTATTGTTATCACGATTGGCAGGCTGGCCAAAAACAGAATATTTTTTTGTTATAAAGAAGAAGCTGCTGCCTATTTCCCGACTTGTTGCCCTCTGTCGCCTCTTATGACACCCACAGACGATATGGAATAGTCGATATTCTAACACTGAACTAAAAGATGTGATGTGTCTTAATTTAAGAGCACCTCTCACCTTATACGTGGTAGAGTCCCCTGCAGTTATATTATGGTTGTAGCACGAATGGGTCGGTTCGACCGGGGAAGGACCACGCTCTCACGTACTACTATTACTACTATTATCTAGATGTTAGTGCTGTTAGTCTATGCGACTCTTACAGTTTCATCTGTCTCAGGGCTCGCGGCCTGCAAGGCCGCTCTCACACAATGCCAGCGCAAAATAGAAGCTTAATACTGCTGTGTTTCGTATAGTAAGTGTGAAGAACCTTACTCTTTTTACTGGAAATAACGCATCTGCATTTTGATTCTTAATCGAGGATAAATGTAAATGTCTATGGGCCGCAACACCCACTTACCATCAGGTGAACCGTGTGTTTGTTTGTCACCCTTTTCCTATAAAGTAAACCTCCTACCCTTTCTCGATTGTGCGCACTATCTCCGTCACCATCATTCCCCACACAACTTTAGTAAAGTTTAGGAAAGACAAACCAACGTCGATAATACGACACGTGTTTCGCCTCTAAACGACGCATCCTCAGGTGTAAAATTTTAACAGGTCAGAGGTGCTCTTCAAACTAGGTAAGAAACATTATTTTATTTTATTAAGCGGGTCTTAGGTAATTATTTTTTAACATAACATAACATAACATAACATAAACACTCACGCCTGTCACCCAGAGGGGTAGGCAGAGACTACAGACTTCCATTTAGCACGATCCTGACATACCTTTCTCGCCTCTTCCACATTCATATACCTACGCATACATGCTCGTCGATTAAGGGTACTCTTAATTTGGCCCATTTTTAGTATATCACCAATTTGGTCGACAAACTTCCGCCTAGGACGTCCCTTTCCGACTCTTCCATTCACTTCTGCAACATATATTTGCTTTGTCAGTCTTTCCGCATTCATTCTTTCTACATGACCAAACCACCGAAGCATTCCTTTCTTAATCCTGGTCACCGCATCATCTTGCAAACCACACTCTTCTTTTATCACACAGTTTCTCACCCTGTCACTCAGATTCAGCCCTAACATACTCCTTAGCGACCGCATTTCTACCGCATTTATTCTACTCTCGTGCTTCTTCTGCCACACCCAACTTTCACTACCATACGTTAGAGTAGGGACTAATACAGCACTGTGAATTGCCATACGTGCCTTTTTTGACACATTCTGACTTTTCACAATAGAGTGTAGAGCCCCATTTACTTTATTTCCTGCATTCACTCGTCGTTCAATGTCCTTATCATATCTCCCATCCCTGCTGAATACACATCCCAAATATACGAACTCATCCACTTGCTCAATTAACTCTCCTTCTATTCTTATTTCACATACCGTTTTGCTTTCATCTCTTTCAAAAACCATCACTTTCGTCTTACTTGCGTTCACTTTCATTCCCCTTTCTTTTAATGACCTGTTCATTAATGTAACCATCATTTGCAACTCGGCCGCCGACGACGCAAGTATGACTTGATCATCGGCGTACAAAAGGCATTTGATGGTTAACTCACCCATTCTTACCCCGCATTCTTCAACTTTCAAATTTTCCAAACAGCTGTCCATAAATAGGTTGAACAGCCACGGGGAAGCTACACAGCCCTGTCTGACACCTTTATGGATGCCAAACCAGCCCGAGTAGACCCCGTTGATTCTAACACAAGCACTCGAGTCCCTATACAGAGACTTTAATGCCTGTATCAAACCAGCGCTCAACCTAAATGCGTTCAGCGTTTGCCATAACACATCCCTGTCCACTCTGTCATAAGCCTTTTCCAAGTCCATGAACGCACAAAAAACTCTTTGGTTTTTCGCCAAAAACTTCTCCGCGATCATGCGCATGGAAAAGACTTGATCTGTACACCCCATTCCCTTTCTAAATCCCGCTTGCACATCCCAAATTTTTTCATCAGTTTCTTTCATAACTCTTTCAATTAGTACCTTAGCATACAGTTTTCCCACAATGCTAAGAAGGCTGATACCACGGTAGTTTTTACAGTCCTGCTGTGACCCTTTTCCCTTATATATTGGGACTATCACGGCTTTGCACCAGTCTCCCGGTACCCGCTTTAGTTCCCAACATAAATTAAACAAGGTGTACAGCAGGCCTGCCACCACGTCCTCTCCAGCCCTTAGCATTTCGAGTGAAACTCTATCTTATCTATCCGGCTGCCTTACCTACTTTCATGCTTTTCATTGCTTTCATTATTTCATCCATACTTATCTCCCTATCTCTTTCATCTTCTTTCGGAATTTCTATTTCATTTAGTTCACACTTCTCCTCACTCATAAATTCGCTTTCAAAATATTCCTTCCATCTCTTTAGACTCAACACTTCATCATTCAGGATACAGCCATTCTCGTCTCGTATCGCATTCAATCTAGGCTGTTTTGTATTTCCCCTGGTATTTCTTACGAGTTTCCAGAACATTTTAATATTTGCCTGGAAGTTATCCGATATTCTTCTATCATTCCTATCCGTTCTTTCTTGCTTTTTGCTTTCAACTAATTCTTTTACTCTCTTATTTAAACGTTTAAACTCTGCCTTTTTTCTTTCATTCTCATCATTCTTACCACCAGAGTTACCAGCTTTGGTCGCTAGTAAATCTAGCCATGCTCTCTTCTTTGCTTCAACTTCCATACGTACCTCGTCATCCCACCATAACGTATTGTCTTTCCTTTCATTCATTCTCTTACTAACACCACATACTTCGGTAGCTGCATCCACTAAACCTTTCTTAACATTATGCCACACATTCTCCAAGTCTAACTCATTCACACACAACTCATCCAAATTACTTATATTTTCTCTCAGTCTGCATTTGTACTTGTCTTTCACATCTTCATCTTGTAACCTCTCAATTCTTATACGCTGTAACGCAGTGGTAGACACAGATGTCCTATGCCGCCAACGTCTGAATAAACCCCTAATTCGGCATAAGACCAGGTAGTGGTCCGTCCTTACGTTGGACTCCCGGTAAACCCTTGTATCCACTACTGCGCTCCTCATTCTTTCATCCACAGTTATGAAATCTATCATGCTTCTATCATCACCTCTTTCCCAAGTGTACATGTGAATCTTCTTATGACGAAAGAAAGTGTTCGTCACAAAAAGATTCCTTTCCACACATACGGTGAGGAGGCTTTCACCATTCTCATTTATACTTTCATCACCAAACGTTCCCAATATCCTTTCATAACCAAGCCTCCTCACCCCAACCCTTCCATTAAAATCTCCTAGCATAATAATATTTTCATTTCCCTTACACTTCATTAGCACCATCCTTACCATTTCCCAAAACTGCTCCCGGATATAAGTGGGCTTAGAGATGTCTGGGGCGTAGACCCCTAACACAAACAACTTCTTTAAGCCCACTTTCATTCGTATCCATAGCAGTCTTGGGCTTACACATTCATACTCTTTCACACATTGGCCCATTCGTTCTGAAAGGATGATTCCTACTCCCTGGCATGCCCGCTCGATCTCGTCTACACCAGACCAGTATGCGGTATACATGCCAAGTGCAGTGACATCCTTCCCCTTCCTTTTCGTCTCATTTACACATAATACATCTATTCCTCTATCATACATCATATCGCATACTTCATCCATTTTATCATTCATTGCCCCACATACATTCAACGTAGCCAGACGGGCCTCTGCAATCCACTTTTCGCCTCTCTGGGAGACAGAACGTGACGGGTGGCGAACCTCGTCGCCGGTTTTCCTCCCGGAGATTCTTCGCACCCCTGCCCCATCAAAGGGGCGCCGGGAACTCGGGGCCATTTCTTTATTTTTTAACATATTTAATATAATCCGCAGAGGGGCTTCTGATTCTATTAATTATCGTGATAATTAAGGCAAATGGTACGGGAAAAATATAAATGATGTTCAACAGTGAAATTTACAGGCTGACAATGAAGAAGAATACATTATACTACTGTAACTACACCCCATCACAAGTCCACTGCCGAACAAGGGCTTCTCTATAGATTAATAAAAAGTACAGTCCTGAACTACTTGCAACCAAATACTGCCTGCGTGTTTTATCAGGTCATCACTCCATCTACTCGTAGTTACGGTAGTCAGTACGCGGTTGCCTTTTTTCCCCTTTCTTCCCCATCGATTGTCGATTCATCGAGATATATGGCCGGCCCATTGCCACTTCAGCTTATTGATCCGCTGGGCTATGTCAGTTACTCTTGTTATATCGTCTTTGTGGACCCGCTTGCCAAGTGTGGCAACTATAACCTTCTATAATAATTATATCAGAAATTAAATATCCTGTTTACAACCAGCAGAATTTGTTGAAGGTGAGGGGGGGGGGGGTAACCGTAAAAAAATTCTTATAGTTCAGTGGATTATCAAAAAAGTTCAAAATGACAAAAAGCATTGTAAATTAAAAAGATTTAACTTATATGTCTTCTGAGCATTTACATCTCAATTGATTGGCTATTTTACCGAGTCAAATGATTTACAAAGGTCTACAAAAGGGTCAAGTGAGAGATGTAAATGCAAATGGTTACGTTTTTTTATCGTATAGGATGACAAACGAGCACACATTCCACCTGATGGTAAGTGGTAGCTAAGGCCCATAGATGTCTACATCTATACCCGATTACGAATCAAAATGCAGATGCGTTGTCTCCCGTAAGGACTAAGATGGAATGCCTCATTTCCACTAAAAAGGGTCTCCGGTTCTCTACATTCACCATACTAAACACAGCAGCATTAAGCTACTATTTCACACTGGTATTCTGTGAGAGCGTGGTCCTTCCCCGGTCGAGGCGACCCATTCGTGCTACAACTATACTGCTAACATAACTACAGCATGGCTCTACCGTGTATAAAATACGTGGAAACAAACTTCTTAGGAAACTTTATGAAAAGGAATAGTATCGGTACAAACAGGTCACATTTTGTCTGAACATTTCAGGCAGGTATTCGCCAGATGTGTATATTTCGAATCCCGGGTCGGGCCAAAAATAAATTATTGATTTTTTCTGTCTATAAATTCTTAGTAGCTGCCCAGAGTCAGGAAGTTGGCGGGGTCTCACCCCCCTGCCTCGGAAAGCACGTAAAGCCGTTGGTCCTGCGCCTGATCTCTCTCCGGTCGTGTCGGTTCTCCGTCCCATCGGAATAAGAGAGTGAGGGAATAGAGAGTGCACCTTTGCTTGCGCATAAACTTGGGCACTATAATCCTGTCCTGCGCCGATGGCTAGCCCCCGTTGAGGCAGGCCGCCGTGGCCGAAATTCGGTCTGGAGGACATTATATTATGACAACTTTTGCTTAAAATCTTTATCGAAGTAGATAATGTATGAATTAATGTACTTCCAATTATTGAAATTGAACTAGAAATTAGACAAACGGACATATTCGGTATCAGTGGTAGCTGGAAATTCAGAAGCTTAACGTGGCGTCTGTACGTTAGCTACACGACACGAGATATTCATTTATAAGTGCAATGTATACGATTTTACAAAATCCCATAATCAATGCTTGAATTCATTTTTGTGATTTGAATAAACAATTGTATTACTTTCACCATATTTATTTTAAATTATTAAGATACTAATTATACAAACCTAGCGGTTTCACCTCATGGCATTCATACACTTTGACGATGTCGTGAGCAATTCCTGTAGTCTATTCTCTCTTTTTTTATTGTTACCGTCGATATCTTGTCTATAGTAAATTATCATATTATTACGTTTCTTATCTAATGTCATACAATAAGATTTTAACACCAACATTTCTCATGAGAATTAGTTTTATAAAGACACGGACAAAAGTTAAGTAAATATAATAAATATGAACGTTTGAATTATCGCTCACACAACATACCGCCTCCAAAACTTTTCGTCCATCACATGCAATGGACCACGCCTACAGATAAACCACGCCTGTTCTAGAAGGCGTGTCTTTCCTATTTAC
Organism: Parnassius smintheus behrii; assembly: GCA_036936625.1. Taxonomy (NCBI): domain Eukaryota; kingdom Metazoa; phylum Arthropoda; class Insecta; order Lepidoptera; family Papilionidae; genus Parnassius; species Parnassius smintheus. The sequence goes on from JAUPFT010000024.1 coordinate 6,140,306, forward strand.
AGTCTCATACATGACAAACTCTTTATCTCTATGTAGACAGTAAATAGCCCTTCGAAGTTGTCCATCGGGGAAAAGGTTTAAAACAAAATCGAATGTTGTGTTCACTTTTGTCTTGATTTAATGGCTTCTATAGTCCACGGAATAAAACAAAGTTTCGCGTTTAATTCATATAATTTTGATTCCCGTTAAGGAAATTCATAATTTCGTATGCTATAATGATTGTCATACGTTTAACAATGTTATGGAAAATAAAATAAAATAACTGTTCATATATGTCCCATTACTTGTTTCTAATACTATTATAAAACAGCGCTTGATTACTATTCCACATGATTTTAAGTGGCGATGCAGCCAAAGATGGTAAAGCGCTGACTTAGCTTAACAAAAGCCTATTTACTCTTGCTTTGAAACAGCTATATTATAGTTAGATGGAAAAACAGACGTTCGTGCGCGCAGTGGACTTTAAAAGTTCAAAAAATATTTACTTTACAAAAATGCAACTTACTTCGGTAGATTTTCTTCACAACCAGCACTTATGTTAATTAACAATTTCAGAAGTGCTGAATGAGATCGTATTTTCTTACCGAAAAAAATTGTCAAAAATATTAATGAACGGGACGGTTGACAATAGTTAAATTCAAAAGGACTCCTAAGGATGAAAATCTTAAGCTAATAAAAAATCAAAGAGATAAGTCAGTTTTTCGAAAGATATCTTGTTAAAATTCATGCCGACCAACAGACGTTCGAGTGAAATTATTTTCAATTACCTTTTTTTAAAAATAATATACGAAATAAATAATCTTCTAACAACTTTAGACGTATTAATTGAAATCTCATCTTGCTATTGATTTACTTTTTTTATTACATAAGTGCAATATAAAGCTTGTGAAAGTGATTTGAGTGGATCGCGATTTTTTGATTAGGTGACAATAGAGCACTACATATCTCCACTTCGCGTTCGATGTTTTGGGGTGGCTTTCTGCCAGGACCTTGTCAGTCCAACATTAGGTGCAGGTGAGGTTAATATTAACAGAAAAAAATGTCACGATATTGTCAAAAACGATTTTTAAAAATGTTAATATACATTGTTTTAATTAAGTACGCAACTATGTAGATGACACTATTTATTGCCGACTTCAAAAAGGAGGAGGTATTCAATTCGACTATATGTTTTTTTTAATTCTTGTTATCTTAGAACTTTTCTCTGGGTGAACTGATTTTGATGATTTTTATTTGAAAGCTGGCGCTTCTCGTGTAGTTCTGTATAAATTTGATCAAGATCTGACACGTAAATTTTGAGTTATCCTTAAATAATGCGTATTTAATGGACTTCGAATACGCATTCGTTCGCATTGAAGTCGGTTGTACAAAATTTTTAATATTACCCCTTGTTACCTCGCGCTTGTTATATCCCTTAGTTCACTCAAAAGGTTATCAACATATTTTTAATAAAAAAAGATGACTTTAAAGAACTAAAAGAATAAAATAATATATACATAGTCGAAATTTTAATTCTTCTATAAATTTTGCTTTCATATCCACCACAGAAGATATTGTGTGGAAATTATTTTATTATTTCCACACAATATCTTCAACATATGTAATATTATTTTTGGTTCTTTTAAATACTGCTAAGATAAAATTAGTTTTTACGGCTTTTGTCGCGTATATATTAACTCATTTTATATTCCCGACGTTTCGAGCACTTTACAGCAACCATGGTCACTTTATATTCCTGAGAGGTTATAAAATATCTTGAAATATAGGTCATAGACAGTACGGACAATGATGATAAGTGATAACTCAAAAAAATATTCAAAAAAGAAATATTCAAACAGATGTACAAATAATGCCTTTGTTTCAAAATTTATATACCCATATTTTTTTAAACGTTGAAAACATTGACGTGACAATTTTTTTGCTTTCTCTCTAAAGTAAAATATTTTCGTTTTGAAAATAAAAACGAATTCAGAAAACAGTGTGTTTATATTTTTTATTTTAAAAATAAATTTTCTATTATTATATTTTGAAACACCTATAGTCAACCAAATCTAAGAAATACATTTTGACAGCTGTCAGACTTATTGCACTAGGCATGCCAACCAAAAAATGGGAACGTATAATATTCGATTCTTGAAAAAATTGATATCGATTATTTAGAGTTGGTAATCATTTACAGTTTGGTTTGAATAATACCAGCATAAATTAAAAACGGATAATTTAAAATACAAGATTTATCAGTTTCTACGTATTTGTTGTTAGATACTGCTTATTTCCAGAGCGGCACAGTTATAAAAATTTAAGATTATAGCCAATTTAAAAATAAATTTATTCAATCACTTTCAATACAACTAGTTGAGCTGTCGTTGTTTGATTGTCAATAATGCAGTCAAAATTAATGTCTCTTTCAAAGTCATCGATAATAAATTTTTTGTTTTTTCTATCACGTTTGCACAATGATCCTTTGTGAAATCGGTACATGCTACAACGAATATTGAAGAAACAGTCCAAAAAGTTAAAGCCGAGTCACAAAATAAGAAGACGAATACAAAATCAAAAATTACGCACAGTAAGCTCCCGAAAAGGCGGGATATTGAAATTACGTAGTGGTTTTTATATGAATTTTTTGTATATGAATTTTTTTGCCTACACAAATTTACGTCAAAAATTTTAAAAAATTTCAAAATTTGTTTAATTCATGATTCATGTAGGTAATTTAAGGAATTTTAAAAATAAAAATAAAATTAAACAAATTATACATTAAAAAATTTAATTTTTCGATTATTTGAATATTTTTACCGATTATTGGAATATTTTTGCCGATTATTCGCACAACAATTAATTTTAATCATCCAAGCACTACAGTAATGTACATAGCGATATATAATTGAAACGACGTCAGGTACAAAAGGTAGATACTCGTTATTTTTTTATATTTTGCTTTGTTTGAAAAATTCAAAGTAAAATAAGTAATCAAAAACTATACACGTTGTAATGAAATATAGATAACTTTATAATTTTTCGGATTTACGTAAATGGTTATTTTAAATCGTGTGAGTACGCTTGTGCAAAGTTATTGCCGAATGATTAATGTGTAACGTCAAAAGGTATTTCTTAGATTTGGTTGACTATAGGTTATATACGTTTTTCTACAACCATTAACCTTCTGATACACTTCAATGCTCCATGCAGAAGTATATTTTTGAAGAATTGGTGCTAAACGTCTTCTTATTTTTTATCAGAGCTCAAAACCACAAAACACTATTACTCCTCCATCCATTACAGCGTATAAAAGTCCACCGCTGAACATAGGCCTCCTTCAGAGATTGTCTCATAGGGACACTGCCATAGTTGCCACACCAGGGTGTTTGTCAACCGTAGTTTTTTTTATTTTGCGTTGTTATCAGAAAGACGCTTCTGCCCATCACCTGTTTCAATTTTCCTCTGTCTTTTCCGAAACTTACGGGACGTGTGGAGTAGTGGATATTCCTGCACCGCCATTAAACGGTCCCTTAGTACATAACAATTACTTCTAGTTTTTTTTTTATAGAATAGGCTGACAAACGAGCACACAGTCCACCTGATGGTAAGTGGTTGCTGCGGCCCATAGACATCTACATCTAGTGCAGCTTAAAAGTTGTCTGCAAGACATATGAGCTTTTCGCGAAATAAATTCTGCTATAGTCAACCTGCTTGAGAGGCGGATTGTGGATCGTTGTAACAGATTGTACGTGGTAGAGCCATACTGCAGCTATATTATGGTTGTAGTATGAATGCGTTGGCTCGACCGGGTAAAGACCACGTTCTCACAGAATATCAGCGTAAATGCTGTGTTTCGTATGGTGAGTGTAGAGAACCGGAGAACCTTTCTACTGGAAACGAGGCATTCCATCTTAGTCCTCAAGGCTGGCAACGCATCTGCATTTTAATTCTTAATCGAGATTATATGTCTATGAGATGTCTATGAGCCACAGCATCCACGTATCGTATTTCAATCGTAATTCAATATTTAAAAAAATATCAACAGTTAGTTTGAACTGATCAGTTGGAATAATCAGTTGAACTGACCTTGTGTGGCGTCCATTATTCTATAAAAAAAATGCTCGCAGTTCTGATTTCGCTTCCCGTCGCCGACCTGACATGTGACTTTCCATTAACTTAGCCAGCCGTGCAGTGGCGTTGTAAGCCATGTAGTGACGTAATAGAATCCGATATTATTCCTTGAAACAGGGAAACTTTTTATAGTTTGGACGGTTCTACACTTTTTTCAAAACTTTTACTTTCGAAGAGGGCGAAAACGAAGACGACATCAATTGCGTTTTGAAGAAGTTCGATAGTTTTTTGGTACTAAACGGAATATTTAGTAATGTGGTTTAAATTCTTCTCGCGCAATTGATGTCGTCTACGCTTTCACCCCCTTTGAAAGTAAAAGTCGTGAACACCTCGTATCCTGCCGAGCAGATGAGGTTAACAAACAAACTAGCCTGAATCTCTTTAGGCTCTTTGCTCATTCCAGATGCTTTTAAGAACACTTCGAATAGCCGTCGCCATTGACGCCACGCTTCGGCCCGCACGGCTGGCCCGCCTTCGAGTGATAATTCCGCTGGAGGACGCGCGTGTTCCATGATATTTATTATAAAATACACACAAAACTGCCTTACAATAAACTAAGTACACGTGTTATTGGTGAATTCACAAATAAATCAGATTTTTGAAATCCCACCGCTGCCACCATGTAGTAAAACACACGCCACTTCGTTTGACACTGACTTTATTTATATACTCTCTACCTACACATTATACTACACAGGGCTTTTGTATTTTCTTCATAACAGCTTAATAAACAAGTGGTAAAATTAAAATTGTGTACAACCGACTTCAATATAATTAAAATGAGAACATCATCAATGTATTTGATGTAAATTAAATACACATTATTAAATATAACTACAATTTGTAGTTATATTTCATAATGTGTATTTAATTCGCAGCTTAGGCAGTTGGCGTCCGCTGTAAATTTCACAGTACGCGAGCAACCTGGGTTCGATCCCCGCCGGCACCAATGAAACGTTAATTGCAATTTTAAGTGCTTATTTACCACCTGCTCGGCGGTAAGAAAACATCGTGGGGAAACCTGCATGTCCGAGAAATAAGAAAACAAATATTTAGAAGACATGTGAGTTCGCTAACACGCTTTGGGGCAGCGCGGCGGACACTTCCTAGCCCTAAAACTCTCTCAGAAATGAGGGGAGTGGGACGTATATGTAACTTTATAACTTTATTAAATGTAACTCAAAAACTATCCCGGTTTACCAAAGAAGTACCAGATTTCAGAAAAAAATAGAACCATCAAAATCGGTTCACCCAGAGAAAAGTTCCGAGGTACATACATAAAAAAATATACAGTCTTTTTGAAGTCGGTAAAAACTGTGGTTGCCAAATTTGTTTTCAAGAAAATGCTGGTGTCCATCTCTTGTCTCACTTTCCTCTGACGCTTCTTACGACACCCATGGGACGATATTTGGTAGTGGGTATTCTGACAACACCACTTCACAGCAACCACTCTTTGTATTTTATAATTAGTATTTCTTTTATTTTCTATTTAGTCTAATACCATTCTATCATCTATTCATTTATATCCGATTACGATAAAACTTTGTTGAGTTGTTATGTGCTTGCCCGCGCACGTTGTTACTAATATAAATATTTGTTTGTTAGTTTGTTCGTCTTATTTCCGTTCCCCCACCATTCATACGATTACGACAAAAAAATTGATGAATTAAACGCTCGCTTCCGATTTTTTAAATACAATTGACAGCATTTTTTTTACTTTTGGCAATTATCAAAGTTTGAGAAACGAAAAAAAAAAAGATAAAACGGCGATTATACAAAAAGCGATTAGCTTCATGATTTTGCTTGTTTTATTAGAATAAACATTCACGGTGATCGGTAAATTTATCCATATCCGATGACAATTAAAGAAAATTTATATATTTTCTACCGATTTCAAAATGGAGAAGGTACTCAATTCGACTGTATGTTCGTCTTTTTGTGGGTTACCTCATACCTTTTTTAGGTGAAACGATTTCGACGATTCTTTTTTATTTGAAAACTGTGCTTTTCATGTGGTCCCATATAAATTTGATCAAGGTCTGCCAACAGTTTTTAAGATATCATTAATAATTTATATTGAAGTTGGTTGTACAATTTTTTTATTTTAAATTATTATAAACAATTTCAGCTCTCGATGCGAAAAGGCAGCAGTCTCAAGCCAGATCAAACTGCAGTATTCTGCAATTAACGGTTTTCCAACTTTAAGTTCCGCGTAGATTTCTTACATATTTTAGATAATAAATACAGCGAAACTACTTTCAAATACTATTTCTATGAACGGGACTGTGGTATACCACTACTTTTATTACGTGATAGAGCCATGGTGCAGTTATATTAGTAGTATAGTTGTACCACGAATGGGTCGGCTCGACCGGGGAAGGACCACGCTCTCACAGAATACCAGCGTGAAATAGTAGCTTAATGCTGCTGTATTTCGTATGGTGAGTGTAGAGAACCGGAGACCCTTTTTACTGGAAATGAGGCATTCCATCTCAGTCCTCACGGGTGACAACGCATCTGCATTTTGATTTGTAATGGAAGATAGATGTAAATGTCTATGGGCCGCAGCAACCACTTACCATCAGGTGGACTGTGTGCTCGTTTGTCACCCTATTCTATTAAAAAAAAAACCCCATAACGTCCCGTGGGTGGCGTAAGAGACGAGAGAAATAGGAACAGACCGGGAGATATGCAGCGTCTTCATAATAACGACTAAAAATAAAAAAAACTGCGGTTGCCAATTCGCCTGCTAAGCGTGGCAACTGTAGTAAATGTGCCCCTCGATGGGGCAATCTATGGGGGAGGCCTGTTTAGTAAGTAGGCTACAACGGTAACGCAGCCTTAAATATAGTATATATGATATGTATGATTCAATGCATAGCTGTTAGGAATTCACTAGAGAACGTGCAAAAACATACATCATCATGCCTACAATAAGTAGTAGGAAAAGTGAAGGTTATACAACAATTTTACAGCTATTGTTATAGAATAGGTCGGTTCAACCGGGGTAGGATTACATTCTCACAGAATACCAGCTATATATATATATATATATATATATATATATATATATATATATATATATATAATACTGCTGTGTTTCGTATGGTGAGTGTAGTAAACAGAAGACCCTTTTAACTAGAAACGAGACATTCCAACTTAGTTCTCAGAGGTAATAATGCATCTGAATTTTGGTTCTTAATCGAGGATAAAATGAAAATGTCTGTGGGAACCAGCATCCACTTACCATCAGGTGGACTGTGTGCTCATTTGTCACATTTATTTTATTTAAAAAAAAAACTCTAGATATTTTGGAAAAAATTAAATACTTTTGATAAACCAGTACTTTCAAAACTATATAGTAAAATATTAAAAATTTTGCAAAACGTTGCAAAAAAACGCTTTAAAAACAATAAAAGAAGCAGTGACCATACAACAATATTTTTCTCATACGAAGTTGAACTCTACACGTGAGATTCGCCAACCCGTATCGATCTGCTTAAGACGTTCGTGGCCAATAAAAGTCGTTGGCAGTGCTGTATAAAATATTAACGCACTGCCCACCCCCAGGCGGCACTGTCGTAAATATACGGGCGTAATGTGACGTGGTGAGGCGATGTTGTCGAGTTACGTCCAACTGTATGGACGGATAGGTGTTTTGTTTGTTACGGCATCGGAAATGAAATGAAATGAATGATGTTTTATCAATGTAGATCAATTACTCTGCACAACGTGAATAAATAGACACACATACATACATAGAAAGGAGTCTAACCACACCTGGTAAATGCCTAAGAAATTCTGTACCTTCATACTGGTTATGAGGTATTCCATCTTAATTCTCATCGTCATAAAAATTCGGATATGTTGTCTAATCTGAATTTAGATTCTTTTTTTTAAAGATAGGGTGACAAACGAGCACACAGTCCACCTGATGGTAATGGTTTGCTGTGGCCCATAGACATCTACATCTATCCTCGATTACGAATCAAAATGCAGATGCGTTGTCACCCGTGAGGGCTAAGATGGAATGCCTCGTTTCCAGTAAAAAGGGTTTCCGGTTCTCTACACTCACCATAAGAAAGAATAAAACCACCATAAAAAAGAAATTAAGCTGCTATTTTACCCTGGTATTTTGTGAGAGCGTGGTCCTTCCTTAGTCGAGTCCACCCATTCGTGCTATACTAATATAACTGCAACATGGCTCTACCACGTACAAATGTAGATATAAGCCATCATTTACCGTTTACCAACAGATGGTTTATTACCCTCACTTGTACAAAAGAGACTAGAGGAGGTTTAGAAACATGCTTTATAGCACTATTTGGGGGAGACCTAGCGTATCTGTAGACTTATGTTAAGCTGCATTGATGATAAAAATGACGGCGAAAAATCGGGATTAAAAAATTAGGACAAAATACAAGAATATTGACACTTTTAATACAGTTTATTTCTTACTTTTATTTCCACACCGGGATTTTCTCCTGTATCGTGGGGGCAATACTCCCGTAACCTAATTCACTGAGCTAATGTGTTAGGAGTGTTTCACGATAATAGTCGAAAGGCAGATTTAAACCTGTCGTGGGTTGTGTGCTATTAAGTTTCACAGCTAGACTGTCGTTTCAAACTAAACGAATGCAAACGATTCTAAACTAATTTCGGCATAAAACATGCAATATAAAAAGTCCCGCTCCTTTACGAACGAAACACTATTAAATATTAATAAAAACGTACATTCATTGCAATTTAAATTTTTTGTATTAGTATCTTAAATAAAATACCGCGAAATAAAATTGAAATAATTTCTAGAATTTTCTTTGTAATCCAAGAAGATTGCATTCGCTGCGTTGGCTAGTTCAAGCTCCAATAAGCAGTTGTACCGAGGGATGTGCCCGCATCAGAACTTCGACAATAAATACATAAAAGTTATAATTGTATAAGACTTGAGGCGTTTCGGGCTTAACGTTCACGTCTGGCTTGCGTATGAAGGGGATCGGGAACAAAAAAGGCAGCTGTAATTATTGTTGTTGCTTAAGCGAATCAGTTTTATAGTTGCATTTTATAAAAGTGACTTGTATTAATATTATAAAATTTAATATTAAATAAAATACGGTTAGCCCTACAGGCCAACCCTGGAACTTCCCGCTAAAATCAAATGCAAAGCGCTCCAAATTCCATTTATTATGTTACGTTACATTTTTTTTAGTTTTTTCAAAATTAAATATTTTACGAACAAATCAACAGATTTTGACAAACTTGACGGCGTTCGACGCAGTTCTTTAAGCACTTGTATTTATTTATATATAATATAATTTACTACAAGTTCAAGTATAATTTAATACATCAAAAACGATCCAAGAAGAAATTTCCAAGTTATTTGAAAAAAAAAAGAAAATACTTTTTTTGGCAACGTTAACTTTTGAACGGATCAACCGATTTTGACTTTATTGACGGCAATTGACGTGGCTTTTCAAGAATAGTAAAAACTCAATACAAAAAAACACGATAAACGATAAATTCAAAAGTTATGTGAAAAAATACCTTTTCGAAAATTTTCATTAACGATTTCTCTTCGATGCATCAACCGATTTTGATGCAGTAGTCGAAGGCATTTTCTGAGTTTAAGGGCTGATTAGATTAGATTCATCAATTTTGGAGTAGATCGTTACATGTATTTAAAAGTTATTTAAAAAGAAAATTTTGCACAATTTTATTTTTGATTTTTCTCAAAATCTACTTCTCCGAATCGGTTCAAATGGTATAAAAAACCTAAGTTTGATAAAGCCCTTTTGAGCGCTGCCGAGTTCGTTCAAATTGAACTAGCCATTCAACAGTTATGAGAGGTTTACATACATCCATACACACACAGAAACACACAGACGTAGTGACATCCTCGTAGAAATAGTTAAAACGGCTTCCTATCCTAGTTCAGATGAGATCTCGATTTTCGAAAATCGGGCGATACCAAAAATTTGCCGATTTTTTGAAAATCATCGATTTTCATAGTGGGAAGTTGAAAATAATCTTTAAAGTAAGTTAAGTTCTATGAATATAATGCTCATAAGCATGGTGGTCAAATTTTTAATCTTACTGGAGCTAAATTTTTATTAATTCTGCCTTTATAACAATGTTTGCTAAGTTTTATTTATGGTAAGACTCTTTTTTTATATTATTCTAAGTCAGCGCCTAATTACAATCCTACCTGATTAGGTAAGTGGTGATGTAGCCTAAGATAGTGATGCACACTGACTTAATCAAGGCAAGAGTGAATAGGAAATAACAAAATTATTTCCTACTCACTCTTGCCTTGAAGACACCCACATTGTAATCGCATGGAAAGACAGATGCTGGCAACTTATTCCACTCCTTTGCTGTACGCATGATGAATGACGAAGCAAACCGTTTGGTTTGAATGCGTGGTAAATCAACAACGAAAGGGTAGAGACTAGCCGAACGTCTGGTTGTACGATGGTGGAAAGGAGAGGGAGGTATGCAATTACTTTTTCGTTGAAATAATACTAGTTTTTACAGAATTTATCGCGTATATTTAACTTTTTAAATACCCGACGTTTCGAACACTTTACAGCACTCATGGTCACGGGCGGGACTGAGATGTTCAACGTCCATATGTCATAGTTAACCTCGGTTACCATAGATTAAAATTTAACTTTAAATTATTATTAAAATTACTTAAAATTTAACGTTTAATCTATGGTAACCGCGGTTAACTATGACATATGGACGTTGAACATCTCAGTCCCGCCCGTGACCATGAGTGCTGTAAAGCGTGCGAAACGTCGGGTATTTAAAAAGTTTAATATACGCGATAAATTCCGTAAAAACTAGTATTATTTCAATGTGTAGTGTTCGCGTAAATATAAGAAATAATTACTTTTTCGCCTAGGGAAGTTTTTTTTAAAATAGAATAAGGTTGACAAACGAGCACACAGTCCACATGATTGTAAGTGGATGCTGTAGCAAACGTACATCTACATTTATCCTCGATTAAGAATCAAAACGCATGGCGCGTTTCCAGTAAAAAAGGATTTCCGAATCTCTACACTCACTATCCGAAACACAGAAGTATTGAGTTGCTATTTCACGCTGGTATTCTGTGAGAGCGTGGTCCTTCCCCGGTCGAGCTGACCCATTCGTGCTACAACCATAATACAGCTGCAGCGTGGCTCTACCACGTACAAAAGGCTAAGGGGGACGTGTTTGGGTAGGTACAAACCTCTTACCTATTTCTGTACCGTGTAACTGCTGCTGTGTTGTGGTCTAAGTGTAAGAAGAGCCAATATAATCACAGGCTGTGAAGCATTCTATCTTAGTTCTTTGAGGTGATAACATCTGTAGTTTTTTGTTTGAAGTTGGTTCCAGGTATCCATGGACTGTACTAGCTAATACCCACTTACCGTCAGGTGGACTGTAAGTTCGTTTGTCACTCTTATTCTATAAAAAAAAACATACAAAAGCCTTTCCCGATGTAAGCCAGAAGTAATAAGCTTGGATTGACGATCGCAGTAATAGAGATCTTGTAACTTTGACACTGCTGGTATAGTGTACACTGATAATTGTAGACTTTCAATATTCACTGCGAGCTTTTCTTAGTGCTCTCACTGCCGCTATGCAAATACCCCCAGCGGCACAGAATCTTGGCCAAGCGCTTATCTCGCGATAGCAAAAGCTTTAAGTGTTTCTGATGAATGTATGCAGGTATCTCAAAAATGTTTACCCTCAAGTTCAAGGGGGTAATTCATTATGTTTAAGTGCACCATGACAAATTCTTTAATTTTTAGTTGAATTGGGACATTTGAGCGACTAAGTTCACATTTTAAGTTTGTGTGTTGTGAAAAGTTTACTGTAAGGTTATTCAATCATTGTGATCTTGTGTCTTAATTCAATAACTAAAGGTGCTTTAAAACCAATGAAATGCCATTAACACCAGCACAAGTTGCACAAGCAGTAGCATTAACTGAACAAGGGCTGACAGTGTGAAGTTGCTATTATGCATAACATACCAAGGTCCTCAATGCAGTATGCACTGAAATGATACTAGGAGACAGGCCACTACGCCCACAGGCCAGGGAGTGGGGGCGTAAGGTACACATCGGCCCGGGACGACCCTTTTATTGTTCTGGAGATTTTAAGAGACAGCTACCCGACCGCTGTTGAGATACGCCAGCGGCTTCAAATCGCAAGAGGCGTTAATGTTAGTGAGCGTACGGTGAGAAGACGAATGGAGGAAGTGAATTTAAAAGCTTATAGACCAGCACGAGGTCCAGAACTTCTCAGACAGCACCGAGTAGCCCGACTTCAGTTCGCAAGAGAACATGTCAATTGGACCCACGCGCAAGGGGCTAGAGTGTTGTTCACAGGTGAGTGTCAAATAGCTTTACGTGCTCTACACGGTTGAAAACGAGTGTGGAGAAAAAGAGGAGAGAGGTTTCTACCCATTACCACCACTAAAACTGTGAGCTTTTATGGAGGACCAATAATGGTATGGGGAGGTATAAGTTCCGACGCACCTACCGATTTGGTCGTCGTCGAGAATCGATTTACAGCTACACGATACATCGAGGAAGATCTTCAGGAGCACTTAATGCCTTATTCAGGGTTCTTTGGACACGACCAATTCCTCATCGTGCACGATAATGCACGCCCACAGATCGCACATTGTGTAGGGGAATATCCGGAAGAGGTCGGAATACCATAATTACAGTGGCCAGCTTGTAGCCCCGACCTAAATCCAATTGAGCATGTGTGGGGCATGCTCAAAAGTAAGATAAAGTCCAAACCGCCACGAACTCTAAATGAGCTTCGAAATGCAGCGCCGGCCGCTTGGGACAGCATACCGCAAGTTGATGTCAGAAACATCATTCAAAGCATGCCAGATCGGATGCAGGCGGTTATCAGGGCTAGAAGAGGAAACACCCGATATTATAACTGATAGACAATAAAGAAACAGACTTAATTTTTAACTTTGTAGTGTTTTTAAAGTGACAATGGAAAGATGTTAATTTTAGTAAAAACATGTTATCTTGAAAAGAAAAAAAAAGTCTGGTGGTCTCGCGGGGAGCGTAGTATCTCGGCCGAGCCGTTCCCCCACCACCGTTTTGACTCGACTCGCTCCGTCTACTCGTCCTTTCTAAACGGTCGATTTTTTCCAACAAAATATTAGAGAACCTTTTTAAGCTCCTGCGTATTAATCTCTTCTTCCCATCCATTTTCACTTGTTTCTATTTCTCTCAAATAAATCTTTTATTTCACTCAACAAAATTCATAACGGTTTCCCAAATTACCATTTAATTCACAAACTGGTTCCAGTACTTCTACCAGAGGCTCTGGGTCCAGTTACTTTACCGATGTAAATGGTGTAGACCAGTTGAGTAATGTCCCAGTTAATGGGCCCAGCTTGCTAGGCCCAGCTGCTGGTGTAATGTAAACTATGCTTTAGAGACACTTATTGAAGCCATCTACCCTTATTTTACTGTTAAAAACGTTTCAGTGCAAATAATCAGCAAATTCACGAGTGGCTAAGTTTCCGTGCCGGTGAGGCATAATGACGTCATAACTCGCCGCCATTTTTGTAATTTGAGCACTGTCGCTTTCGAAGTAAGTTGCTCTCAGTATTTTGATTACGTGATCAAAAAATAACAGCGCCTAGAGATTTAACAGGTTCCACGAATGATTGTTATTATTATTAATTAATATTGTTATTCAAATAAATTCGGACAAAAAGCAACAACATTCAAATAATATTTTTTCACGTTGAACAGTAAACGTGAACATGATAAATATTTGCATTTGAAAACAGTGTTGAAAATGGGGATGACAGTATACTGGACTGCGTTCCGTTTTAAAAAGTAACCAATATAGATAGGCTGCACTAAAAGTATCGGGAATGGAATATTTCCACTATTCCTGTCATATTAAAATCTTTCTAATTGAAAACTCCTTGGTTTTAAAAATCGAATACTATTTATTTATTTAAAAAAAGATTCTCGATCTTGTCACAAGGTTTTGTCAAACTTGATTAGTCGTTGAGAAAATGGAATAGACTCGAGAAAATTCAAGCGCGATGATTTATTATGACTTTCGAAGTGGTTTAAAACAAAAACAGTGTGTTGACCGGATGATTTCTGCATTTGGTGATGAAACCCCATCCAAAACCACAATTTTTTGCTGGTTTGCTGAATTTCAACGTGGACGTGTCAAACTCAGTGATGATTCCTGTCAAGGTCGTCCAAAAACTGTAGTCACCCAAGAAAACGTTGATGCTGTGCGTAAGCTAATTGAGGAAGATCGACATGTGACATACCGCGAAATTCAGAAAACTTTAGAAATTGGCATGAGTCAAATACAAATAATTTTGCATGAGCAATTAGGTGTAAAAAGTTGTTTTCCCGATGGATACCGCATTCGCTCTGTGAAGAGCAAAAAGCGGCTCGCGTTACTTGGTGCGTCAGAACTTTCGAAAGATTCCACGCAGGATCCTCAAATGCTGTATACAACATCGTATCAGGTGACGAATCCTGAATATATACGTACGAACCCGAAACAAAAAACCAGTCACGAGTTTGGGTGTTCGAAAATGAGTTAAAGCCTACAAAAATAGTGTTCGTTCACGGAGTGTTGAAAAAAAAAATGGTGGCCACGTTTGTCTCCAAAACCGGCCATGTTACGACTATTCCTCTTGTGGGACAAAGAACGGTTAATACGAAATGGTATGCAAGCATTTGTTTGCCACAGGTCGTTTTAAAACTCCGTAAAGAGAACTACAACCGCCGCATCATCCTCCATCACGACAATGCGAGTTCTCACACCGTACACAGAACAAAAGAGTTTTTAGAGCAAGAAAACGTAGAATTATTAGACCATCCACCGTACAGCCCCGACCTAAGCCCTAATGATTTCTATACTTTCCCTAAAATAAAGAATAAATTGCATGGACAAAGAATTTCATCACCTGAAGAAGCTGTGGACGCCTACAAAACGGCCAGTTTGGAGACCCCAACTTCCGAATGGAATGGTTGCTTCAATGATTGGTTCCATCGTATGGAAAAATGTGTCAAATTTCGCGGAGAATACTTCGAAAAGCAATAAATACATTTTTAAATAGTAATGTTGTGTCACTTCCTTGATTCCCGAAATTTTCAGTGCACCCTCGTAGCAAACTAAAAAGGAACGGCTTCACAGTTATGAATTGACGACACACCTTACAGCGGTCACAGTGTATATCGGAACATACCCAATATTTTACAGTAAGCACGCATGACATTTCAACTTCAAATGATAATTTTTCCGATCTCTTTATTAACCGTAATATTATGTTTGACTGCCTCGTTGATGCGGAAGTGCGGCTGCTGATAATAAGGTACCGAGTTCGAATCCTTCGTAGAGCCATAAATTATTATATTTTTCTGTCGAAAAATTCTTAGCCTTTAGAAATAGTGAATGGTGGTAGCGTAATCTCTCTCAGGTCATGTCGGATTGCCATCTCATTGGACTATAAGTGTGCACCTGTGCTAGCGCGTTACACTTGGGCACTATAATCTTGTTCTTCTCACGTCTCAACGAATACTAGTTAACTCGGTTTCGGACTAGACTAAATTCGATCTGGAGGACATAATGCTTGACAGGGAGCCATTGTATCCAAACAGTCACGACTCCTAAGAAGTAAAATTTCATATTACAAGAGCGAAGTGCACTGAGTTTGTTCCTGGTCAGTCGACAGAAATAATTGTTAATTGTAATTTTAAATTCTTAGTACCCGGATGACCTAGCTTTGCTCGGTTTTTTTTTGAAATTACATTTATAAATTACATACTGATGAAACATAAATAATATTTTTTATCTTATTGACTGAATAGAAAAAACTGAACTGGTTATTTGAATAAAAAATCATGAGTGCAATTAGTTTTATTAAAATTTTCGTATTTTTAAAAAATACTAAAAAAAGGGCTTGAAATAATAGATTTTCTCACTAAAGAAGGGAACTTGAAAAAAAAAAGGAAAAAAGCTGGACCAGAGACAGGACGCGAACCACGGAACTCCGATATCACGCCCGACCGACACGACACCTGAGCCATTACGATCGTTAGTGATCCGTCAAAATTTACCTTCTTATATTGTAGCAATTTTTTTATTGCCTGAAAACACGGAAAAAAGGACATTTTCTAAAAATAAATCCCAGCTAGATCGATTTATTGCCCCCGAAACTCCCTGGACACAAAATGTTATGAAAATCGTTGGAGCCGTTTCCAGATTCCAATTTTATATATATATATATATATATATATATATATATATATATATATATATATATATATATATATATATATATATATATACAAGAATTGCTCGTTTAAAGGTATACGATTTACCGTGCAGTGAGGAAACCTGCATGTCGTAAAATTAATAAACATATTTCGAAGTGAAGTAAAGTCTACCAACACACATTTGGGCAGTTGGCCGGACTTTTAGGAGGTCTGTGCCCAGCAGTAAGATGTGTATAGGGAATAATTTACTTAACTCTTAACTGTACGTCAGAGAAAAATACATTGTTAGGAAATATGCTTGTCTAATAATTATCAAAAAAATCGAGGAAGTGTTTAGTCCGCCAGGTTGCGTAGGGTCAACGCAGTGGATTCTTCTCTGCTTCAAAAGTTTTCAAAACCGTCTCAGAAAATGAGAAGAGGAGTGTACAGATGTGGGACTTATATAGACCGTTGTTAAAGTTGAATTTTTTATCAACGTAACGAAACGGAAATAAAAAAAACGACGGGATGCACTCCGGGAGTGACAGCAGAAGTGAAAACTTGTATATTAACGTTGCGCAGTTTTGATATTTTGGAATGGTTAGACAATAATTTTGCATGAATTTCTTTAATTATCAGTATAAAAGTAATATCATTTATGTGGTAGAATACAATATTTATTTGTTGCGCTATCGTACACAAACATAACAATTTATATAAGGTACATTCGCGCAAGCGCCCTGCGCCGCCTAAACGACACAGCAGGCGCAGGTATACAATTAGATAGAGAATTAGCACCGCGCCGTAGAAAGAGTGGGGGATTTTTCTTCTCCTACGCCGCACCAACTGTCTCTCTCTCTCCATCTCTTACGCATTTTCGATCAGTGCCACGTGTCCTGACATGAGTTTAACATTTTTTATCCATTACAAAAAAGTGTACAACGCCGCTAAAGAAGTTTTCACTTCAAAAATGGTTAACATTCAGAATGCGAAATTAAAAAGTCATTCATTTGACTGTTATTGTAAATCGCTTCTAGCACCAGTATTGCATGCCTTATGCGCAAAGCGCGTAGGTATGTTCTACTAGCGCAAGCATCCGACGTTTTGTCGCATGAAATCGTATCTAACAATCATACTGAACATAATAACACGCTCGCTCAGTCGGTCGCACAGAGTACTTTGGTCATCCGCCTTTCCGCCAGTCCGCTACCCGTTTCGTTTCGAGGCGCGTGTATTTTTTAGACGTTAAACATGGTAAGAAAGTATTGCATTGTACCTCTGTATACAATTTCAAGTAAAAAAATACCTGACAAGCTGTTTCTTAATGTCTCGAAAAATGATGAAATCTAGTTGAGCAGTGTTGTTGGTCTTCTATTACGTACGTGGCACAAAAACCAAATTTATTCAAAGACTGCTAGCGTGAACTTTTGTTATATCACGCTCCTTAAGGCCGAATACGAAGAGAACTGGCGAAAACTAATGTATTTCTCTTGACTAGAACTTTGACCTGAGGTAATTCTAAGCTTTAAAACATTTTTGTAGGTTTGTTCGGGTCCTTCACAAGGTCACCGTCATTTTAAAATTTTAAAATAAATTAATATACCAACAAATAAAAAATGTTAAGAAATGATATATAAAATTATTGTTCATCCAAAACTCTGTGAATTTTAATTTAGGAAAAATTCTTTTACGTAAAAATGTTTGTATTGTGATTCCGAAGGTACCTGCTATCTTTATTTTCGATACAAAATATTATTTATTAACATAATTCGTTTTAATTAAAAACACCTAATAATAATATCGTATATTGCCAGATAAAAGTTTGCCGTAATAAATTACCAGGCGCTTCGACGTGTGACGTAAGGTAACAACAGTCGATGTGTCTGTAGGAAAAATCGTTAATTTATTGTTTTATACGCGTTCAAGTGTCTATAAATGTAAATATGTATAGGAAAAGAAATAAATGTTACCTAAGTGGTAAAACAAAGAGAGTTTATCGCGTGAACGCTGCTCGAATGTTGTATTTTGAGGTTAATACCTATATTTTTGTAAGGTAATTTTTTGTTTGAGGCTGCCTAATAGGTTGCATTTTAACTCATTTACATTAGCCAAACTGATCATTTATACTTTTCTAGTTTCAAGTGAGAAACACTAAAAATCTAAAATATCAAAACCCAGTCGGAAAAGAATGTACAGAGTAGTGCAAGCACAGAGACCGCAAATAATGTCATAGTCAATGTATTGTCCGAAAGCATGGGGTAAGTACATAATTAAGAAAAGCCGAAATACTCTGA
Organism: Parnassius smintheus behrii; assembly: GCA_036936625.1. Taxonomy (NCBI): domain Eukaryota; kingdom Metazoa; phylum Arthropoda; class Insecta; order Lepidoptera; family Papilionidae; genus Parnassius; species Parnassius smintheus. Next base: position 6,158,973 of record JAUPFT010000024.1, read on the forward strand.
TGTGAAGTGATTGACCAGTCGGAGTAGTCTTGTGAGAATTTACATACACAGTACCTATCCCCACTATGGGGCAATCACCGACTTTTTAGTTTTTTTCCTTTATTTTTATGCAATTTGCATTACGGCATCTTGTAAGACTCACAAGAACAAACATTTTCAGTTATATGAGGTTCTTTACGTATGATGTACCAATTAAGAAAAAAAAAATCGTTATCAATTCAATAACTTTTTGAACAATATTTTATAACGAATAAAGTACAGAATTTATAATCTATAGAAACTAATATTATAAATAAGAAAATTTTATTTAAGAAGTAAGCAATGCTCTCTGTGTTGTTCATTACTCTGCATCGGAGCTAGCTTAGTCAAATACAATCAAAGCCCGTACGGCTTTGATTATAGGTATTATACATGTCTATATAAACAAAGCGTAGGTACTGGCGGCGCGTGGTTTGCTGCGAAACGAGCAAGGTCATTTGCGTCGTATTCGGCCTTAAGGAACACGATCAAATTAAGAAATAAAAGTCCGATGACATGAGAAGATAAAATCCTGTAGATCGTGTTATACCTTCATGTAAAATTTCATCCAAATTAGTTTAGTTTTACACGCATAAATATTTGTAACAACACAACAGGTGCCAACTACCAATGTAATACCGCAATCAGTTTATTCAAAAGTAAGTCAAAGTAAAACTAGGACCAATGTTTGCAACCACCGACGCACTACGTAATCAACAAAATTTCTTCACGTGTCACTAGGTACTAATTAATCCCCCCCCCCCCCGAACAGGTTCCCACCTTATTGTGGCGGGGGGGCTTAGTAGCCGTGGCTTGGTCACCCACGGTGAACTAAGAGGAACCCACATGGCTGGTCTGAGGTGTAGGGTAGGGCAGGCCTGAGGAGATCACTCCGAGTGGGCTTGGCGAGCCCACTTCGGATGTGTGTTGGCAGGCTGCGGCGAGAGGAGTGCACTCTGCCCCTACCACTGTAGTCGAGGTGGAGTCGCGGAGAAAGAGGAGTGTTGGTATGGCAATGCGCAACTCGCCCTATCCTCCGCGACTCTGACGGGGCCATACCATTAATTGATGCGGTGATGGTGGGGCTACGGGGGAGAGGAGTGTCGGTATTGCGAGCCGCCGCTCTGCCTACCCTCCGCAGCCGAACCTCCGTTTGCGACTGAACCACGGACCATATTCATCGCTCGGGTCAGGAAGGCTAGTGCTTCTGAGTGCTCGTTTTTACTGGCCCCATGGCTGTTCCGCATTTAATTTGGGGGCGTCTGTTGAATGCGAAGATGGAAGCCGCGGAAGAGAGCGCGCCATGTGTTTTGGAGCGCTTTACCTGAGAAGGAGATGGGGGAGGAGTAGTCCTCTCCCGGGAAGGGACCGCCATGGAGTGACCAGCTCTGGTGGGGCCGCAGATGTGTGCAAAAGCGTTCCCGTGGCCTTGCTTATATGCGACGAAGGTAGAACAACGTGGGGTTTTAGTCGGTGCGAGTCCGACATAACCCGTCCTTGCCCATGCAAGGCGGGTTATGTCGGTAAAAAATAAATAAAAATAAATCATGTGCAACTTCGTGGTTTGGTCAGTTAATACCTACCTATGTACACGCTATACACATACATACAAATATTGTCATATCAAAGCTAAATGTGTCAATACGTTAGTACGTAGTACTATTATTTATTCTGTGACGTTAGTTTATAATATGTAGGTAAACGACAGTATACTTCCGAGCGCGCGGTTAGTATTTAGTACTGAACTTAAGCTAGTACTTAATGCGCGCTCGCTCTGTCGAATTGTGACGTTACGTCACAGTGAACGAGCGGGCAGAAAATTAAAAAATTATCGAAATTTCAAAACGTTATAATTTTCTTATTTCTGCACCAATTTGGATGAAACAAAAACTATTGTTATTTTCATAAACATACTTTATGAAAATATAGCTTTAAAGGTTTTGTCAAATTATCACAAGTTGGTGTAACCCATTGTACAACTCAATCTCTTTTTTAATATCTTCGTATATCATGTGGGAAGCCATTGGATGTAAATGGCAGTTTAATTTTGTTTTATTTAGTTATATTTTTTTTGGCTGAGAAATTCAAAACTTTTCGGTGTTTAAGCAGCCTTGTAATCTATTTTACTAAATACACTTTGAGTCTTTGACTCACTCCGGGCTCGGCCGCCGTTGTGAGTGGATTACTGTATCGTTTGTTTACAGCGGCTCGTGATGAAAAAATATCGTTTACTATAGAAATTTAAAATAGTCCAAAAACCAAATTTGATACATACTTGACCAAGGTAAGATGCTATTGTTATTTTTATAATCGATTATTATTGAAATACATTGTTTCGCTGAAAGTAATTATGATTTAAATATTTTATGGAGATTATATGGAGTGACCTGAAGCTGTACGAGGATTTACCGATACCGAAGGTATCTGCTACTGGAAACCCTCGACAAATAGAAATAGGTGTGTCGAGATTGTGTTCGTTATATTAGTTATGATAAGACCGTAGCCCCGGACTTGACGGAGCGACCTGAAGGTATACTTCGGTGAATGCAACTGGACTAGTAATTGTAGGTGAGCTGAGTTTGGGCTCGTTTTGTTAGTTATAATGAGATCTTACCTCCGGACAGCGGTGGATGATCCTTAAGGTTGCCCTAGTCAATGGCACGAACTAAGTGGTGAGCGGGGCAAAAATGCATGCTATCTCAGCCGACATTACGTGCGAAAGTGATAGACGCTGTGATAAGCAGTAAGAAGCTAGTGCGCACACACATACGCACTCCTGAGTGACGCAATGCGCGACACAATATTTTGTATGGACTACAAATAGTTGTTCCGGGTCTGGATGTTTGTTCTTGTGCAATTTATATTTGTTAACCGCCTCCACGATACTGGAGAAAATCCTACTGTGGGGATAACGTATTTTAAAAAGAGAAAGGAGAGAGAAAGCAAATTGGTGTTATTGTAACTTAGGATCTGCTGTGTGAAACGTAATTATTATGAACCCAATTTATGTACCTAGTTGTTATGATGAAAGTTCTTATGTGAACTTAAGTAGATGTTGTTACTATATAAAAATTCCATTGATTTGTTTTTACCTACTTTATAACCGACTTCGAAAAAAGGAGGTGGTTCTCAATTCGTGGGTTTTTGTTTATGTATGTTCTGTCCCCCGATTTCTCGAATATGCTTGAACCGATTTGGAAAATTATTTTTTTTGTTTGAAAGGATATATTTTTCAGATAATCCCACGGTAATCGATGATGATCAGATCAGGATCTGATGATGGGATCTTGGAGAAATCGGGGGCACTCTTCAATAAATGACAGCAAATCAACCGCGATTGCTGCTATCGCCTATCTATGCATTCTTTACGCAATCACACAATATAATATCACGCCTGTACCCACTAAAGGGACATTACTCTAAACTAAAAACGGTAACATAAAAAACATTTTTGAAAAAAATATAACAATTTCTAAAACAAACACAAAAAAGTGTAACATAATTATGTTTTCTTTATGTTTTTGTATTTTACTGTAGGTTATGCAAATATTACTGTAGGTACTATGTATTCTAAATAGGTTTTTACTTTCCATAGCTAGTTAGCTATAATAGCCCGCAGACAACTCCCCGACCCCGAAGTACATGTCAGCCAGTGTCAGGATAACTGCTTTTTCGACAGCGCGATTTTGATGTGAGTGTGGCTTTTATATAGGTTAATTAAATAAAAAAAATGTTAGTTTGTAAATTGTTTATTGATTGTTTGTGGTCAATAGCGGTTTGAAATATTCTCTCTCGCAGGGACAAGCACAAACGTCTATCAAAATAGTAACATATTTAAACGGAATACTAACAGCATAGACGTCCTTACAGAAGACCAAAGAACACGTCTAGGCAAGGTAAGTAATTAGAAGAAAACTACAATTTAGAGATCGATTGTAAATCAAATTCACAGTACAGACACAATTAGCGAAATATGAATAAAATTTTTATTTATTTTATGATAGATAACGCTAGTTGAAAACTAAACACTGTATGGGAATGGCATCACTGAACGAGTCAGGTGGTCAGTCCAAACAAATAAAAGGCGCGATTGTAGAAAGAAATTCGTTACGAAACGTTTGTAGGCTAGGGGGCTTGGCCAGTTTATGCTATTCATAACGAAGGCTATAAAATATGTAGGTATAACTTAGAAACTAAATCCTATGTGTAGTTATCTGTATTCATAACCCAATATCTAAGGTAGGTTATTCTGTAATAAATTAAATCTAATCCAAAATATACTATAATACCATAGCAAAGCTACTACTATTTTATTTAGTAGTAGCTTATATAGTAGTATAGTAAATTATATATAAAAAAATATGGGTATGTCTGAGGTAAGGTTAAATATAAACAAATATTTTGCCAAGTGCGAATCGGACTTCCGAGCTTCCGAGATTACAAGATTTAAATACCTATATAGTATATTACTATCGATCAAAAAAGCCAAAAATACACATTTCAACATTAGGTAAGTATATTAGGACATGAGATTCCTATACGTAAGCACGAAAATCTAAAAACTACCTATTCTAATTAAATTAATGGATAATTTTAAGATTTTCGATAATCGTGCTTATCTATGAGATGTTTTCATTAGTTCGCAAATTAAAGTAGTTAAGTACCTACCTAATGTACTACCTGTATCGAAAGTTCATTATTATGTACCTACCTGTTTCCAATTTTAACTAAATGTGCTTCAACAAACTTATGAGAATATTTTAGCAGCTATATTCATCCCGGCTTCAGCAATGGACACGAACAAAAAAAGAAAGCAATTTTTCTAAATAAAGATGTAGATATGTAGGTAATTACAACCATAAATAGATAGCAGCGGCTAACCTAGTGAGTATGTGTGAGTGCGCGCTGCGTCCCCCCTCCGTCCGTCCCACTGATCGGGGAAACAATTTGTAGCGAAAGGCAAGATGTTTTATAACAAAAACGGGCGCGCGAAATTTTATAAACAGACCTTTGGTAGTCTGGATGTCACGAAAAATCTATTGAATGTATCTGGTTAAAATAAAATTATTTGCATTTTTGAACAACTAATCTATCCCTGTATGGTAACTGTTTTGCAATTTTCGTTCTTCTTATGGTATTTATTTCCGCCCAAAGATGTGTTAAAAATAGTGTTGAAATTCGGAATTTTCGACGCTTATAACTTTTAAATATACTCTTTTTTTACTTTTTTGCTTCCATACAGGGCTAGATAATGATGAGACAAATTGAAATCATTTTTTATTTTGAACGTACACCATCAAACAGTGGAGTTATCGCCGGAAGGAAGGGTTGTCGTCTTCATGTGCCTAAGCACATGCAGGTTTCGGGCCTCGGGGTAAGCCCCCATTACCCGTGCTGTCCTCGCGGTCCACCACTATGGACCGGTCCTGGGAGCCTTCTATTGGCATTTTAGGTGTATACGATTTTTTGTCGCAATCGGTAAATTTTTCGTAGTCGGTTATGACTACGAAAAAAGGAGGTTATCTAATAAAGTCGGAGTTGGCCTTTCAGCGGCATTGAGGGTTGTTACTCGACTCTCTAATCGATATAGAGAGGAGTTCTCTTGGATAGGGTCGCCCGTCCGGAGGGCGAGTGTGTAGCGGCGCAAAGTTGTTTAGATGTATATGTGGCCCGTTGTCTGCACGGTCGAACATACCGCGCGCCAACCGGGCCACAAATTCCTGTATGGTTTCGATCTTCAGGTTGGCCGCTATGACGTCATTCCGGACGTAGCGACCCGCACCGACGATGGTTCTTAACGCCATATTTTGCTGGGCCTGCAGTCGCCGCCTCAGAGGCTCGCTCAGAAGCGCGTACCAGGCCGGAGCAGCATAGGTGATAATAGATCTTATGTATGTTTTATATACTCGCACTTTGGTGTTAAGTGGTAACTTGGATGCCAGGACCGGACGTAGCATCGCCCGCGCACATCGTGCTCTGCGGACGACGAGGTCGACATGCGCAGTCATGCGCAGCGCCCGGTCGATCCGGCACCCAAGGTAGGTCACGGCCTTCTCGTACGCGATCTGCTGGCCATTGAGGGTTAGTTGAGGTGGTAGGTTCCTGAGGCGGCGAGTGAGCAGAGCGGTCGTCTTACCAACGTTGACGACCATCCTCCACTCATCTAGCCATGGTGGCAGCAGGTCCAGGAGACGTTGCATCCTGGCAGTGGCAATGTGGGCTCTTCTGGACGAGATGAAATTAGCGCTATCATCCGCATATAACGCCAATTCCACGTCATCCTCCCACTCTTGCAGCCTTCCTGCCAGGGTAGGGATTTCGTTGGTATAAGCCGCGTACAGGACTGGAGACAAACAGCTGCCCTGAGGAACGCCGGCTCTGATGGTTCTGGTTGCGGACTCGGCGCCCTCTACGCAGACGTAGAACTTCCTGTCTGCCAGGAAAGACGCCACTAGCCGCAACATAGCAGGAGGGACACTGGTCTGTTCTTCCAATTTATAAAGTAGCCCAGAATGCCACACCCTGTCGAACGCCTTCTCAATATCGAGAAAGACGCCCAACGTAGTGCGGCCTCGGTTATCGCCGGACTATGTTTGTATGGAAGAATAAGCGACTAGTGTACCCTTAAGGCAAACTAAACACGTGCCGAGGGGCGCAAGGTAAAAATGGGGGCGCGCGGAAGATTTAAATTAGTTTAAAAATTTTCGCGTGCTTATTAGTTTTATTTGATTACCCCTAAATACTCTCTAATCACAAGTTTCATTTATGATCACCTGTTAAGGGTATTTTAATTATTTTGCAAATTATGAAACTATATTATAAATTACAATATAGTTTATTTGCAAAATGAGTAGTTTTAATTTATAATAGATATAATATGGCGGCTAGAGGGGCGTCGATGAGGTGCTAGGCTAGCCTAGGCTCTATCTCCGGACTTGATGGAACGACCTGAAGGTGTATCCTCGAGTAGTGAGTGCAGGTTTCTAGCAGAGTTTGGACTCTTTTTGTTAATTGTGATGAGACCTTACCTCCGGACTTGATGGAGTGACCTAAAGGACTACTTTGGCGAAGGGTTCGAACTGCTCACCCATCTATAGTTCATCATATGCCTTACATTAATTTACTAAAAACTGGAATAAGATTGGGGAATAGCCTGAGTCTCTACATAGCTTGGAATCAGATTACTTGTAGCCTGCGAATTTAGTTTCATCGCGGTAACATACTTTGGCAATTGTGATATATAGCCTGATATATACCCAATCTGATTTATTAGTGATTCAATACGGGTCTGATAGTTAATTTTTATACTTACGTCTCTTATTAGGAGGTGGATTCGCTAAGCCTTCTTCATCTTCCTTAGATAGAGTGTGTGTGTGATGAAATGAGACTTCCTCTGCTGACTAGATGAACCTAATTTTGATTAACACAACCGCTTTTCGTCCGAAGCAGCTGACTGTTCATCAGCCATACCTCTATTTACAATACTTTTCTCGTCATATTAACTTACGTAAAATACAAGTAGAACACTGTGAATGAGATTCATTACAGCGAATCTGTCTCATTTATCTTTTAAAACTTCTCTAACAATCACTTACAAATTACTTAAACTTTTTTCAAGAACCATGCTATGACTTGTTAAAGATAGTTTTGCTTTTATATAGGCAAAATGGCGCACTCTCCTGGAGGAGGCAAAGGTAACAAAAAAAAAAATGTGAAGAAATGTGAAATGTGAGAGGTAAGAAAACTTCTTTTATTTAATATTTTATGGCAAATTCTATATATTATGTTTCTTCAATCAATGATGTGTGTTTGAGAAATACATATAATAATATTCCCTACAACATACGTAAGAATCAGTCCTCAGACTGTAAGTAAAGTGAGTACAATTTTACGTACCTGTAGCACCTAGTACCTGAGAATTGGCCGTCGGGCTAAGCTAGCGGGTATGTATACGTTCAATGTACGCATTAATACCACTCTATTGTATATTATATTTTGTCCATCAAAAAATATGTAAGGTCTAGGGGCCCTGGAATCTTAGACTATTATAGGTTATGTAATAAAATTAATATTCCGTTTAAATATTTTTACGTTTATGTTATATTTTGGTCGCAAAATTTTACATTCACAAATAAATTTCTTAGGAAACCAGACTTTAAATGGCTAGTGATGTTCATAAAACGTCCTATCGATATGCACTAAAACTCTTACCGTACGATAATTAGCGCTGTACATTATCGACATTATGAATTCGAGACTGCACTCTAGTAAGACCATTATGTTAGGAATGTACAGACGTGAGTATGTACATTTATCGATAACTTATTTTTCATTACTATAATAAATAATATATAGAAGAAAACTAAAAATGTTTGTTTAATAGTTATTAGGATGATTAAAATAAAAATATGAATTTTTATCTATAATAATTTTACTAAGTCATTTTCTAAATTCAAATTTAATTTAATAGTGAAGAAACTTTCATAAAACTCCCATGGAGATAGTATTAGATTTATATATAAATTTGAAAAAAGTTATTACTTAAAATATTCTATTACAATATTTGTATTTAAAAATAGAAGTAACAATGTGAGAATGAAGTATTTTAATGATTTACAATATTTCATTTTCGTATTTTTATGTTATCGGTTACAAATAATCATTTGTCACATCACTATTTTAGAGCAATACTATAATTTTAGTACAAAATACAGCACTTACCTTGCTGGTTACTTTCGATACTGCCCCGTTTCGACTTGAGCTTATACATGCTGTTCAACTATTAAATATAAAAAATTATAAATTTTTGCGCAAACATTTGAAATAATTTAATTAATTTAAAAATATGGTTACGGTAACTTTTTTGTTTGAAATCGGCTGCAGAAGTCCATGAATAAATTCTAGTGTTCAAAAAAATCATTAGTGTGATAAACGCGCCTGCAACGAACTTCAAATAAAGTTACATGTTGTATTGTGACCAATGACTACTAAAAAAAATGATCCATAACGTGAATAGCCTCTGTAATTTCCGAATTGGATCTCAGTAGTGAATGTATTGTTGCTTAGCACCAGAAACCAGTATGAGACCAATTTATAAAAATGGATGTAATCAAACCCAAAATACTCTCAGAACCAGTCACAATATTAAATTTCAATATCGTTATAGTTTTATTTTGATAGGATAAATGTGAAGATTTGCTTGAAATTAATTAATTTTTTAATTCCTTTTTTTATTTGCCGTCCATCATAATATGTATGTACTTACTTAGTCTCCCCCGGAGAACTTAATGTTTTCGTTTCGTCATCCGTCGTCAGTGTTACCCTAATCCACTTGTCATAGATACATTTTTCATTAGTCTGTAAAAATTAAATGCTGTAAATAGGCCTCTTGCGTTGTAAGGAAAATTTGTCGTAATCGTCATGTTTAGCAAAGAGATTGACGATCGCAGTTTACGACTTACCACATATTTAAGGCTGCTCCACGTTGTCAGTCTGGGTATTTTAAGTTTGGCGTAAATGAGATGGTAAACTGCCATATATAAAAAGTCAAAATATATTTCTACCACTTCTCACAGCATGTTCTTACCCACTGGGGTGAATTTCACTGCCATAACATGGCATTTTATTTATTTATTTAAACCTCATTGCACAAAAATGTACAAAGTTCGACTTAACGCCTAAAGGCGTTCTTTACCAGTCAGCCTATAAGTATGCAGCAAAAACTACTTGGAGGTTGAATATGATTTGTAAGAAATATAATTAAATATCAATACAATAACCATATGAAACTTAACAAAGTATATGTATTACTTACTTAAAAATAATAAGTGATTATGGTATCTAAATTATAAAGAATACTTTAAAAAAATATTTACTTCTTCGTCGAAAAAAATGTTAGGTATCAATAATTGTTATCAACATAACAAGAAAAAGCAAACCCCCTGTAGTACGTAATGAGTAAGCACGTACAGTCGCGATGTATATTTAAATTTGATATTCGGCCTCGGTACACACGCGCGCAACTGTATATCGCATTTATTATACATATACATGTCTATTTGTATGTATGTTTATGCTTACACCTGAACGTCTGGCGGGAGTTTTAGGGTACGTGACGCGAATTTGTTTGGCTTAGGATAAAGTGATTCCTCGGCTGAGAGGTTTGGCGTTAGTCGGGAAATGTGCGTTAGATTCCCCCTCTAATTTGATGTGAGAAACAAAAATAATAACAACTCAAATTCTGATTGAGTTAGAAGAATATCCTTACTGTATGTATATATCTTTATAAATATTTTCATTTTTTTGTAACATTTTATGAAAGTCAGTTTGACGGTTTTCTTTACCTAATTAAAATCACGCGAAGTCGAGATTTTTTTAAACTTATTATAATCAGTGCTTGACCACAATCCCACCTGGTGGTAAGTGGTGGTGCAGCCTTAGATGGTAAATCGCTCTGTCTTAGCGTAACAAATGCCTAGTCACATTTTTTACGATGTAGAGCCACGCTGCAGCTATATTATGCTTGCAGCATGAATGACCGACCGAGCTCGACCGGGGAAGGATCACGCTCTCAGAGAATACCAGCGTAAAATAGCTGCTTAATGCTGCTGGTAGAGAACCGGAGACCTGTGTTTTTTTATAGGATAAGATGACAAACGAGCACACAGTCCACCTAATGGTAAGTGGTTGCTGTGGCCCATAGACATCTACATCTATCCTCGATTTCGCATCAAAATGCAGAAGCGTTGTCATCCGTGAGGACTTAGGTGGAATACCCCGTTTCCAGTAAAAAGGGTCTCCGGTTCTCTACACACACCATACGAAACATAGCAGCACTAAGCTACTACTACTACTACGCTGGTATTCTGTGAGAGCGTGGTCCTTCCCCGGTCGAGCCGACCCATTCATGCTACAACTATACTGCTAATATAACTGCAGCGTGGCTCTACCACGTAGTGTGTTATTGGAATCAAGGCATTCCATCTTAGTCCTCAAGGGTAACAACGCATCTGCATTTTGATTCTTAATCGAGGTTAAATTTAGATGTCTATGGGCAACAGCATCCACTTACCATCAGGTGGACTGTGTGCTCGTTTGTCACCATATCCTATAATAAAATTCACTCCTACTTCGAAGATGCCCACCTTTGCTGTACGCATTACGATCGACGAAGCAAATCGCTTGGTTCTAATTCGTGGAATATCGACAATAAATGGGTGAAGTTCCGCAGAACGCCTGGTTGTCTGATGGTGTAAAAGAAAGGGTGGAATTAAAGCACGTCATTCCTACGTACTCTCCGAAATGCATACATAGTTCAAAATTTATCGGCACCACACGAACTAATAAACATAATTTTAAGTACTGGTTATAATGGTAATGAAAGAAAAGATTGTTTATAAGCATGTATGTTTGCAAACAATCTTTTCTTCGACCGTGTGACCAAGGCTGCTGCAAATGGCTCAAACATTAAACACAATAATATCCTTCATATTAGATTTATTTTTTGTGTAGAAAGTAGAAATGAAGTCAATATTAAAATAATTATCTATTAAATATATTAACAAGTTTCCAACATTTTTCCGGACCAATACGACTTCACGAGACCTTCAAGAAAAGAGTATACTACTCTTTTTAAAATGCCGGCAATGCATTTGTAAGTCTTCTGGTGTTGCAGTTGTTCATGGGAAGCGGTAGTCACATATCATCAAGTGAGCCGCATGCTCCTATCATTAAAAATGCCCCCTCTCATTAAAAAAAATAGATAAACGAAGTATGTGTGTAGATAAACTGTTAAATAAATATGTAAACAGCAAATGGCCAAGAGCCGTGTAGTAGTGGTATAAGAATATCCTCTACTCCATATCATCCCGTGGGTGTCGTAAGATGCGACGGAGGGAAATAAATCAGGAGATGGATCTTTAACGTGGTAGAGCCATGCTGCAGTTATATTAGTAGTATAGTTGTAGCAGGAATGGTCTCGACCTGGGAAAGACCCAGCTTTCACAGAATACCAGCGTGAAATATTAGATTAATGCTGCTGTGTTTCGTATGCTGAGTGTAGATAACCGGAGACCCTTTTTGCTGGAAACGGGGCATTCCATCTTAGTCCTCACGGGTGACAACGCATCTGTATTTTGATTTGTAATCGAGGATAGATGTAGATGTCTATGGGTCGTAGCAACTACTTACCATCAGGTGGACTGTGTGCTCGTTTGTCACCCTATCCTACAAAAAAGAGATGAGTATCAGCGTCTTCCTATTCCTATAAACGACTAAAATTAAAAAAAAACTGAAAAAAATCGAACTTCTATAGGCTTTAATGGATGGACATGGCAAAACCACCGAAGCTATTTCTTATTAAGAAGATTTCTTATTATTAAGAAGATATTTCTTTCTTAATCCTTGTCACAATATCTTGCAAACCACGTTCTTTTCTTATCACACAATTTCTCACCCTGTCATTCAAATTCAGCCTTTACATAATTCTTAAAGAACGTGTTTCTACAGCATTTATTCTAGTTCCGTACTTCTTCTGCCACACCTACACCAAATTTTGTTTTTTCATTTTGTAAAGAACTGTACTTTTGATTAATTTGAATAATTTTGGGGAAGACTTGTGAAAGATTTTTTTTAAATATTGGTAATTTTATTATAACATTAGTTAGAAAGAACATTAGTATGTTCTTTCTAACCACTCCTAGTAAGCTTGAAACGCTTGTGTTTAGAGTGGTTCACGATAGTAATCAAATAGCGGATTCAAACCCACGACCTTCTGAGTTCGCGATCCGCCCCCTGTCGCCTACTGTCGTCTTAGATTGACGAATGTATTGACACTAAAGGAGTATTTCTTCTTCGGACAGAGGAATCGCATTTTGAAACCGTAGTGAAATATAAGACACGTTAAGGTTTGACATCACTGACCTTTATATATACTTGTATATATAGAGGTCAGTGTTTGACATACAAAATTATAATTTGTACGTCAAAAAAGTTTTCATTTCATTTCATTGAATCATCTTAAGTATTCTGTTTTGTGTATAAACCATAAATCGTTTTAGTTAGTGAAAACGCAGAGTTCTACTTCTTCTTATGTAAATGTCCAAGTCTCCTGTTGTAGGGAGGCTTTGCCTTAGTGGACTTGTCTTGATTACCATCAGCCGTAAAGTGAATGGCGACTAAGTCATTATACGAGTACGCCTAGTGTAAGTAGCAGTGCAATATAATTTAACAATTTTTCTGATATATTCTATAGTCGCCTCTTACGATACTTATGGCAGGAAATTAGGTAATGGATTCTAATCCCTCCATCCACACTGATCCCTATTTACTTCACTTATACTGGCAGATTTTTTTTAACCGTCTGGATAAAAATAGGGTGTAACAGGTGAACGGGATAAATACTACTAATTTAAAATAAGCTTTCGGTACTAAAAACTAACAACAAAATTTTTAAACTAAATAAATAAATCAAGTAAAAACTATTGAAATTAGAGTAACATGTACCCAATTAGTAGTATTTATTGGTAAATCAATTTCACAATATGTTAATGTAAAATAAAAAAATTTAAAATATCAGTGCCATAGGTGTCCGTTCCGTTCACCTGTTACATTCTATTTTTTCCAGATGGTAAAAAAGATCATGCAGTATATATTAAGTTTTTTTTCGTTCAAGGTTTTTACATTCAGCCTACCTGATTTTGAGGGGACGCTGTGGCCTACAGACATCTACATCTATCCTCGATTAAGAATTAAAATTTAGATGTGTTTTCACCCTGAGGACTAAGATGGAATGCCTCGTATCCAGTAAAAAGGGTCCCCGGTTGCAATTTTATGCTAGTATTCTGTGAGACCGTGGTTCTTCCACGGTCGAGCCGATGTAATCGTGCTATAATCATAATATAGCTGCAACATGACTGTACCACATATAAAATTGAATTGAAGATACAAATAGGAAGTATGTCTATAAAATAATTTTACGAGATCCTTCAGCAACCGTCCACATAAACATAAATTACGCCAATGTCGCGAAATGTTAGCGTGACAACCGAAAATAAATATCTTTTATGTCCCCAGCTTGAGATGGCGTCCGTGTCAGCATTGAAATTGTAAATGTACGTACGAATGTTCTATTAAAATAAAACAGTGGTTTTATAAATACTATATAACTTAGAACAACTTAAAGATATATTCGTATTCTGTAGAGGGTGTGTACGCTATAATCGAAGTTGTTACGAGGAAGTCAAACTGTAGCTATATCGTTGTTGTAGTGCGATTGGGTCGGCTCGACTGAAAAGGACCAAGCTCTCACAGAGTACTTGGTATGGAGTGTAGAGGTAAGGAGTACAGACTCTGTATAAAAAGTGTCCGTAGGAAAGCGTTAAATAAGGGTGGCGCCACTGTAGCTACAGTCTAAATTTTGAAGAACTTTTTATAATTTTTTTATTGCACAGACCTTCACCATAATTCTTTTTACAATAATTATTTTATTGCTTTCAAAATTTTTATTTTCAAAATCACTCAACGTATTTTACGCAACGATTTCAAAAGGAAGGATAGGCCCATCTAAATATTTTACTCATAACTTTTTCATACAAGAAAACCTAGCGCATCTGTCATAATACGAACGTCATATCAAAACAAACGAAACCAGGGTTGGATTTCGTAGTATAATTATAGTAATTGTACCATTATTTCATATTTTGTAGTATATAGTCAATGTATATAGTATCGTAACAATACTAAGCGAAAATACCATAATTTTACCTAAATGTCGACTTGTATCATTATTCGGTCCTTTTACATTTTAATATTAACCCTACGATAACGAGAACTTCTGTATTGTACTTGAGTACTGCTATTTTTAAATAAAATTAGAATTAGCTTCCTTTCTGGTCAATCGATGCTCGATCGATGAGTTTATGTTGCATCCTTGATACAACTATGATCAGGGGCTACCACGATAAAACTCTATGCTCCAGAAGCAATCGGTTTGAAAACAGAATTTCAAAATATTTTATGAATCAGATTTTCAGATTCAATTAAGCAGATATGGTTTCTTTTGTACTCTTTTTGTTTTACCCCTATTGAATATGAAATATAATAGGTACCAGTACTCAAAATTTAACTTACACGTAGTTCTTTAGACAAAAGTTAAAAATAAAACCGTGAAAAAATGAAACGTATAGATAAACTAGACGCGTGACGCCAAAATCCCGGCACATGGTAAAAAGGAAACATGAAAAATCAAATCTGATACAATTTAAAAAAAATAGTATAATTTTATTTTCCATCTACAATATTTTTGAGGGTCTGAAACCAACCCTGGCCTAATCTTGGTAACGTAACTAAACTAACCGTAAAATAAAACAATTCAAATGCGTTTGTATAATAATTTAGTAGTAATAAAATTAATATAAAGTTATTTATCGATGATACGAAATCCCATGTTTTTTAAAATCTTTGTAGCGTAATTTTTGCATTCTTTTACCACGCAACTAGACATATTTATGACAGGCAAATCTGTCCTACGCGCGCACCACTGTCGACCGATTCGCGTTGGCCCTAAACTCTAATTTTAGGGCCAGCGCTCTGGTCCGGTTTAGTTGTTCGGTCGGGCCGGTCCTTACGCTAGTAATGTATAAGTCAATGATTTTACGGCGATTTAACATACCCTAACTACTCGAGCGCTGTTGTGGTGAGTTTTTGAACTGTTATTTACTGCTGGACTATAATGATGAATATATTACAGGTGGACACTTTTTCAACTATTCTCGTATGGAAGTTGGTACTCCTTACTTCTACACTCCATAGTACTAGGGCTAAAATAACAGCTTAATGCTTAATGCTCATGTTTAGTATAGTGAGTGTAGAGACCCTGTGCGCGCGCACACATCTTCATATTTTTTCATAATTATTTTAGGAAAGGAATGTTATGCTATTCTTGTAACTAAAGTATTGTACGTTAATTAAGGAAGAGCGAGTACTTCCTGTCACAAGTATTTAAAAATACTTAAAAGGAGAACTCTAATATACTGCTATGATTGTAAATTTATTGCTACAGAATAAACATTTTGAATTTTGAGTTTTTTACTGTTAATGAGGTTTTCTATCTTAAACCTCAAAGTTGACAACATATCTATATTTTGATTATCAATTGAGGCAAGATGTATGACAAATTACCTTTAACATCAGGTGTATTTTGTGCTCAACGTTTACGCTATTTAAAAAAAAAAGATTTTGCGGAAAAAGTCTATGTACTCGTTTTTAAAGGGAAGAAGTTATTGATGAGAGAAGTAACCAACGCAGTAGCGTGTTATAACTGCTGTGCGTATATGCTGGTGTTGGCTCGATAGGGGAAGGACTACGAATGCATAAAACACGAGATATTTATCGAACGAGGAACTCTATTTATTCTTCTTCGTCAGCTCTTATTTTATTTATAAAAACCAACAGCGTTTTAACAAAATAAAAAATTTAAAATATATACCTTGAATGTAAGGCTTATTAAAGTTTTTTTTTTGAATATATTAATGAAATATTTTGTGGATTGATTCTACAGATTTGTTGTAATACGTATATACTAATTATATCTATATTATTATAATTAATAATTATACTTTCGGTTGTGTATGTGTAAATAATATTTGTAGCTTACAAACGAGCACACAGTTCACCTGATGGTAAGTTGTTACTGTGACCCACAGACATCTACTAGATGTCCTCGATTACGATTAAAATGCAGATGTGTTGTCACCCGTGAGGACTAAGATGGAATGCCTCGTTTCCAGTAAAATTGGTCTTCAGTTCTCTACCATATGAAACACAGCAGCGTTAAGCGTGTGAGAGCATCCTTCCCCGGCCAAACCAACCCATTCGTGCTACAACTATTCTACTAATACAGCCGCAGTATATACCATGTAATAAAAGGTGTTTTCGGGATCCTGTCAATAGCGCTATCTACCAGATCCAGATGTGAATCCAAACCATCTAGAGATCCATTTAAACACACACAAAAGAAATTAACAAAATTGGTCGAGGCATTTTTGAGTTTTAGCGAGATCTCAAGAGATGTAGCAGCAGCGGCATCCTGATAACGACTATTATTGTGAAAAATAAAAAAATACTGCATTTGCCAACCCGCCGAGCATGGCAACTAACACAAAATCCCCCCTACAAGGCAATCAATGGAGGTAGCCTATGTTCCGCAGTGGGCTTTTATTTGTTGTAATGGATCGATGGATAGGTATACCGTGTACTCGATTTTCGACCCTTATTAAAAAAAATTGAAAACGAAAAACGTTTAGTGCGAATATTAACTCGCTACCAGACGCAATTATAACACTGCAACTGTATCGCCACGTACAATAGTTACTATAACGTCGTCCCTAGATGCAATAAAGTGCATGCAATACCGTAAAAGCATTCGCTATTACAACTAAATATTTCAGCCGGCCGTCTGAACTGGGAACGAGCAATAAAATGCAGGCACGACCTGTAATATTAAGTATGTAACGTCTTAAACGGTTATAAATAATATACACGGAAGGATATATTTTTCGTGATCCTGTTTATTTAACACGAAATAGGTTTCTTTTTAATAAGATAAGTGTGACAAACGAGCACATAGTCCACCTGGTGGTAAGTGGATGCTGTGGCCCATAGAAATCTACATTTAACCTTGATTAAGAATCAAAATGCAGATGCGTTGTCACCCTTGAGGACTAAGATGGAATGCCTCGATTCCAGTAAAACCGGCCTCCGGTTCTCTACACTCATAATACGAAACACAGCAGCATTAAGCTGCTACTTTACGCTGGTATTCTGTGATAGCGTAGTCCTTCCTCGGTCGAGCCGACCAAAATGGCTTATGAATTGTTATTGTGGCTTATGAATTGTTAGTCAGTCCGGGGCCCTATTTAATACTTACTTTTCAACAAATTTGTAAAATGTGACATAATTTTAGAATGCCGTGCAGTGCCGACTACTCCATATTGTACAAAGGCTGTCGTAAGTGGCCAAAGAGGGAAACAAACCGCATGAGCACCAGCGTATGCATAATAACTAAAAAATAAAATAAGTGCGATTGTGAACCCGCCTCCCAAGCTTGGCAACCATGGCAAGTATCCCCCCATGAGGTAATTTATGTGGAGGCCATGTTTAGCAGTGGACTTGTAATAGACTCTGACAGTAACGGTGACGGTAATTGTCGAATTGTAAAGAAAATACCGTTGGAAAAGCAACAAAAAATGTAAAATTAAGTAATCCTGCATATCTGAGATTATAAACATAGTAATTTGAAGACATCGGAAGTTCTTTTAAAACCCCCTCAAAAATGAGAGACAGCCTTTGCCCAGGAGTGGCACATATATAGTCTGTGATTTTCCTAAAGTAGATGAAATTCCATTACATTAACTATGCTCTTACATATGAACAGACTAATCTAATAAAAGCGTTCTACCTATGTTTTTCTTGTTAAAGTAAATCTGTTATACTATACGCCTCAACATACAAAAGTATATTATTAGTTAATGTACGTCCCACTAATGAGCATAGATCTTTTCTTATCTAAAAAGGGTTTTGGGCCACAAAATACACTGTCTCATTGCATCCTGACAGGCTTCAATAGTCCTTGAACTTTTTTTAATTTCTTGGAATATACAAGTTTCCCCTATGATATTTTTACTTCACCAATGTGAAAAATAAATTGCCTTAAAATTTCATAGTATGCCAAACAAAGTTTGATCACTTTTGTAAAGAATAAGGGTGACAAATGCACACAGTCTACCTGATGGTAAGTAAGTGATGTCGCCCATAGACATCTACATTTATCAACGATTAAGAATCAAAACGCAGATGCGTTATCACCCCTGAGGAATAAGATGGAATGCTTCGTTTCCAGTAAAAAGTCTCTGGATCTCTACACTCATAATACGAAACGCAGCTGTATTAAGCTGCTATTTTACGCTGGTATTCTGTGACAGCGTAGTCCTTCCCCGGTCAAGCCAACCCATTCGTGCTAAACCATAATATAGCCGCAGCGTGGCTCTACCACGTATAAAAATCCTGCATGGCACTTTCTTTAACCCTAATTCTCAGTGTTACTAGATGGTGAGACTCTTATTCTACCTAATTATGGGTCTGGGTTGGTAAGACCATCTTTTCTATTTCAGCTATCAAATAGCATTTAGTATACTGTTGTTTGGGTTCTGAAGGGTTAAGTGCCAGTATAATTACAGGTTGCAAGGCATTCTACCTTAGTCCTCAAAGGTATGCATACAATATATACATACAATACAATAATTCTGTAGCCTTTTTTGTTTAAAATTGGTTTAAGGTGTTAGTGGGCTGCATTAGCAACATACCATTATTAAGCTGTATATCAATTTATCACTTGTTTTATAAAAAATAATGAGAAGAGAACCTTGCGGTGAACGTACAGAATGTAATGTCGATACACTAAAGAAAGAGAAGTAATACAATATAAAAAATTTCAAAATTAAGTTTTTATAGGCGTTGCTAAAGTTGGCAACTTGATCCATCATCAAATTAGCTGGTACTATATTATTACTTTATTATCAAATCTAAATAAATATGCTAAATTGCACCTCAATCAGATCTCAGCAAGTGATTCGAAAATTAATTACGAACTTGAAACCGGAAAGACATGCAAAGTAAATAAGAAAATTTGCAATAATACACATTCGCGATAAAATTATATTTTAATACATTCAAAGTAAATCCTATCATAAACATTTGTATACTGCTAATTATATAAATATATCATTAGTAATAAAACTGTGCTACCTATCTTAAGTCACAATTTACAAATAGTCTTAAAGCTTTATTAAGAATTTTAGTAAATTTAGTTATAATATAATAGTTGATACAAAAAAAAAATCACGTAGTAATTTTACAAGAAATCGTGTGAACGGGGTCTTCTTGCTGAGTTTGTATTATAAATATCAATGTGTTGGTCACTGTATAGTGTAAGCACCTGCTGATAGTAATTAAAAATTTGCGAGAAGTTGGTGTGAAACAATTTTCCGTTCACTTTCATGAATAAATAAAAGAAATTCGAAGTACAAAGTTTACATGGTAGCTTGCATATTAGTTTTAAATTTTATATAGGTACCTACGTTACCTTTTCCTGTACTGCCATGTTCGTGTAAAGCTTGGTCTAAAAACAGATCGTACCCTCTCAGCGTTTCTCGTTGTATCAAATTATTCATCGAGAATTTTTGATGAAAATTACAAACTCCACCAGTCTCCATCCGTTCTTTATAAGGCTAATCTGGTTCATTGTGAAATTGTTTTATTGCTTCAGTAATTACTATACACTGTTGTGATATTATCAATCCACCTACTAAGCTCAAATCACCAAAACATCCTATCACAGCAAATTGTAATAATGATCTCTTATTAGAGACCCACATTCGTCACAAAAAGACCAAAATCTTCTTTATTTTTCCTAGCGTATACTTTATTTCATATTCCAGCTATCACATCTGAGACTAGTTCTTCGAAACTACTACAACTGCAACTAGACTAACTAGTCTCAGTTATTATGTCAAAATCTAAAACACTACGCCATTTCAAGTTAACGAAATCTACTCTTTGGATAGTTAACAGCAGTCTTAATAAGTTATTTTTATTTGAAATTGCTATTTTAGTAATATTTTAAAACTTTATCGATTTTACAATTTGAATTGAATAAAATTTTTAATTATGAATGTATTGAAGATTATCAAAATTGGACTTTTATTTGACTATGAAAAGTATGACGTCATTACACGATATTTTAATATTACTCTATAGAAATGTATGTTTGTTCATCTCTTAAAAGTATATCAATTGATTAGTGTCAAGTTCTTTATTGTGGTTAATTGCTTTTTGATGAACTTTTGGCTCCATGATTGAGAACGCTTGCTTTAACATCAGTGGTATTGACCGCATCATTGCTAATATTATTTTTTCTTCTTACACCTTCACTAGTATTAATGGCTTCGATGATGCTACTAGCTGTTGTTTTTGTGTGCTTGATGCCTGATTTTCTTACAAATTTGGTGATTCCATTTTTCGAAAGCATTTGTCTATTTTGTGCTCGTGTTTTATTGCGGTCCTTCTTTTGGGTGAGATTACGTTTGTCACGAACTTGCACGCTTCTTTTTCGGTAAAACGTTGGCATCTGTAAAAATAGAGAGATTTCGTATTAAACTTTCATCAACACTAATGTAAATTTAATCGATTTGCTATATAGAGACAGTTTTAGAGAATTCACTATCATATCTTACATACTATATATATATATATATATATATATATATATATATATATATATATATATATATATATATATATATATATATATATATATATATATATATATATATCAACCCGTGAGTATCGTAAATGGCGATACTAGGAAACTGTATCAAGAGTTGGGTAACCTTTTCCCATTAAGTGCTCAAAATAAGAAAAAAAAACTGCGGTTGCCAACTTGCCTGCCAAGCGTGTCAGCTTTAGCAAACATCCTTTCTATGAGGCTATCTATGGGGAGGCCTATGTTTCCTGTGTTCATCAATTTTTCAAAGGATTTTTGATGAGCTTTAATGATCAAACGATGAAGATCAAGACAAAGAAGAAGATGAAGATCTTTAGATCTTCTAATCGGCGTATTTTATTTGCAATTACCAGTCCGTACTGGTTTACATAATGATTTCTTATATTTACGCGAACACTACACATTGAAATACTAGTTTTTACGGAATTTATCGCGCATATTTAACTTTTTAATACCCGACGTTTCGAGAGCTTTACAGTACGTTACCATTACGTCCCATAGTGAGCCAAATCGATTCACCAACTTACAAATTGGCTCAACACTTAGCGAAAATACTCTCACCGCTCAGGGGACACACAAGAGGATTCCTACCATTTTGTCAGCGAGATTAAAGACCTGCGTCTGGCAGACAATGAAACTATGGTCAGTTTTGATGTGCAGTCATTGTTTACATGCTTACCTGTTGAAGACTGCATCTCAATTGTAACTAGAAAGCTGGAAGAAAACAACATGCCCGTAGAATATGCAGTATTACTCAGACACTGCCTTACATCTGGCTACTTATTGTGGAAGGAGGAGTTCTACAAGTAAGTAGATGGTGTGGCGATGGGCTCACCTGTATCTCCCATTGTCGCCGACATATTCATGGAAGACTTTGAGGAAAAAGCCCTGCTTACTTCTCCCATAAATCCAAGATTCTACAAGCGGTACGTAGATGACACTTTCACAATTCTACCTTTAGATAAAATAACTGCATTTTTAGAACATCTCAACTCTATAAATTCTAAAATTCAGTTCACAATGGAGTTAGAGGCAAACAATTCCTTAGCTTTTCTAGATGTGTTAGTAATTCGGAATCCTGATAACACCTTGAGCCATACTGTGTATAGAAAAAAGACCCATACAGATAGATATTTAAACGGTGATTCTCACCACCATCCTTCACAGTTAGCTACCGTGGGTAAATCTTTGTTTCAGAGAGCACGAGGGATCTGTGACAGTAAACACCTGGCTGCCGAGCTCCAACACGTCAAGCAAGTTTGCATGACAACAAGCTTCGGGTCCCGCGCCTACGTCACAGAGAACGAGTGAAGCCGGCCACAGTCGAGCGTGTACCTGCTGTACTGCCATATGTTAGAGGAATCACTGACAAGATTGGCTACATCTTGAAGCGCGCTTCCATCGAAACATACTTCAAGCCGCCGAAGAAGATTGGTCAGTTTTTACCATCAGTCAAGTGTAACGTCCCTCTGCAAGATGCAGGAGTGTACAAGCTTGATTGTGAATGTGGTCTCTCCTACATAGGACAAACTAAAAGATAAAACATATAGCTGATGTGAAGAATCGACGCTCCGGGAAGTCAGCAGTCTGTGAACATGTACAGGATCGCCCCCGTCACTACATCAGATTTGATAGACCACAAATCCTCGCTAAAGAACACCGATTCCTTCCAAGGATGATTCGCGAGGCTATTGAAATCAAAAAACATCCTAATTTCAATAGAGAAGATGGCTGGGTGCTACCATCTGCTTGGGATCCTATAATAAATAAAATTAAATCCCAACCCAAGCACACAACTGCAAGACTTCATGATACCATAAGCTCATACTGTGTAGATCGGAACAAAAGTTAAATTTTAATCTATGGTAACAGCGGTTAACTATGACATCTGGACGTTTAACATCTCAGTCCTTCCCGTGACCATGGGTGTTGTAAAGCTCTCGAAACGTCGGGTATTAAAAAGTTAAATATACGCGATAAATTTCGTAAAAACTAGTATTATTTCAGATTAACATTGTTGATAATCGAACAACGGTGGCTATGAGAAAATAACAGTGACAATTACGCCGGTGACGGCATAATTGTCACTGTTATTTTCTCATGTAAAGGTGTCTGCGTTATAGATTAGTGTAGAACATATGACGCAAATTTTAACTAAATATGGTAAAAGTGGACTGTTAACTTACTATAGCTCCGTTGTTATCGGAGAAAAAGTAAAACTTACGTGATATTTGTTATACGCATTAAGTTGTTTCGTAAGAAACTCCATCTGGTCTCCGAGGTATTCTTTGACACCTGACATCTTAATCTGGAACCAAATGATAGAAATATTTTAATCTTAGCTGATGAGATTTTTTACTATGTCTCCTTTTCTGCTTACTATTGTATTGCGGTTCGAAAGGTAAGAAAGACGGTATAATAACTTCTCAAAAATTGATTAAAAATTAATAAATGGTTTTCCGCAAAGTCATGACTGATTCTATTAATTTTAATAATTCATATGAAATCCACAAACCTTATCTTCATCACTCAAATCTTCGTACTGGTTCAAAAGATCCTGTACTGCATGTAGAGTGGCAAGACATTCTGATCTGGGATCTTCTTTTATTTCATTTGCAGCAAGTATATTAAAATTTGGTGCAATATCTATTGGTTGTTGCATAAATAAGGAGAAATACATATTAATTTTGGAATGAAATTAGCATTGCAGTTTTTTAATGAACACTAAACTAATCTAGTATATTAGGAAATTTTCAAGTTTAAAAATTACATCCGAAATTAGATTAATTGACAAATAAAATATCCGTGATATTTTATTCTATTTATTCCTATCAAGGGAGTCCTGATCCTATACAGTTCCTAGTCTATCTTCCTAACATACGATACACAGTAACTTAATGCTGATGTCAACTTGGAATCAAAATTTGCTGAATGTAAGATTAGAAAAAAATCTAATTTTACGACTTGGTTTTTTAACTTATAATTATAATTAGCATAACGCTCAATTGTCTAAATTTAATAGCCTAGAACCACACTAACCTGGGCTTTTAAGATAATTATCATTGCTCGTTATAAATTCATCTTGGACTGTGTTGAATTGGTTGTAATTGGAATCATCAGAATTTGACGGAGATGTAAGCCATTTTAAAAAGTCAGCCAAATCCGGTGGTAATTCTAAAACCAAAAAAAGTTTTTAAGAAGGATTAATATTTGTGATATGTGACATTAATACGCTGTGCATATGTCACGCTTAATATGGACGAGACATCTGTCTTTAAGATCAAAACCTAATGATAATTATGTTCTTATCTATTAATGCCACAAAGTAGCAATAATTTTCCTATTTTGGTCTAGTTTGAAACGCTAAAGTGCTAGTTTTTTAACAGTGGTAGAGCCATGCGGCAGCTTTGCTGTTGCACGTATGGGCCGGCTCAAACAGGGTGGTACCACGACCTCACAGAATACCGGCGTGAAGTGGAAGCTCTGCTTCCGCGTTTCGTCTGGTGAGTGCAGGTGGCCGGAGGCCCAAATCCCCCCCCCCCCCATCAACATGGTAGCGGAATTAAATAAAGATAGACTACCCCAGGAGGGTACCAGCACCCCTGGAGAATCCCTCGCTGAGCATCCACGACCATGTTTCTCCACTTCTGAGCGTGGGTGCTCAGGCTGCCCCGCGTATTCTGGGGGGGGGGCGAAATTCCGCTCAAGACTACAACTGCTCGGGGCAAACGGAGCAACAAGACCAAGGCGACCCCTGCCACGCTGTCCGTGAATTTCTGCAATATCAGGGGACTTCACTCTAACCTAAACGCCGTCCACTACCATCTCGAGATGGCGAGGCCGGCTCTGCTCTTTCTGACCGAGACGCAGGTGTCCTCTCCGGCTGATGTCTCATATCTCTCCTACCCGGGGTCCAAACTGGAACACTCCTTTGTGCCTCGGGCTGGAGTTTGCGTTTACGTCAGAGATGACATCTGTTCTCGACGCCTCGGCAGACTTGAAGGTTCGGACCTGTCCATCCTTTGGCTACGCGTAGACAGCGACGACTATCCGCGCGTCTACGGGTGCCTCTATAGGTCCCATAGCGGTAATGCCGAAACAGACCGACTCTTCGACCACGTCCAAATGGCTGCAGATTCGTTGCTACAGCAGATCCCCTCCGCAGAGATCGTGATCCTCGGCGACTTTAACGCCCATCACGCCGAATGGCTTGGTTCACGTTTAACCGATCATGCGGGGAGATCTGTTCATGATTTTGCCTTGGCATATGGTCTGACACAACTGGTTACTTCGCCTACGCGGATTCCAGATGTGGAGGATCATGCACCTTCCCTGTAGGACCTTCTGCTGACCTCTCACCCGGACGGATATCAGATTTCCGTCGACGCCCCTTTAGGCTCCTCGGACCATTGTCTGGTCCGGAGTGTTGTGCCACTCACGCTGAAATCGCGGTTGCATTCTGCAGGCTGCCGCCGTGTTTGGCACTATAGGTCAGCCGATTGAGATGGGATGCGGTCTTTCTTTGCATCCTACCCTTGGGGGCGGGTTTGCTTCTCGCCGGATGATCCCAACGTTGTTGCGGATTCTGTTACTGATGTGGTACTTCAGGGTATGGAACTTTTTATTCCTTCCTCTGTGGTGCCCATTGGAGGCAAATCTCAGCCATGGTTTGGTCGCTCCTGTACAATAGCATCATGCTATAAGCAGGAGTGCTACCAAGCCTGGGTTGATGCATCAGCGTCCCGGGATGTAAACACCAGCGCTCTAAAAAAGAAGTATAATTCCGCCTCTAGGTCCTTCAAAAGAGTCACTGCCAAGGCAAAGTCAGAGCACATAGGCAGAATTGGCGAGAAACTAGTTCGCCTTCCTTCTGGAACCCGTGCATTCTGGTCTCTCGCTAAGGCTGTCCAGGGGAATTTCTGTCAGCCATCTCTTTCATCTCTGCACAGGGAGGACGACTCACTGGCCCATACTGCAAAGGAGAAAGCCGATCTTCTAGGCTCCTTCTTTGCATCTAACTCGACTCTCGATGACGGGGGGAGTACGCCGCCGACCATCCCGCGGAGTGAGTGCTCCATGCCGGAAGTGCAGTTCACACAGCGCTCGGTTCGCAAAGCACTCCTCTCCCTGGACATCCACAAGTCGAGTGGGCCTGACGGAATCCCCCCAATTGTGCTGAGGACGTGTGCTCCAGAGTTGGCACCGGTTTTAACGCGTCTTTTACGGTACTCCTACTCCCTAGGCGTAGTCCCAAAATCATGGAAGACGGCTTTCGTCCACCGGATCCCTAAAAAAGGCGACCGCTCAGACCCGTCCAACTACCGGCCAATCGCCATCACCTCCTTGTTCTCCAAAACAATGGAGTCCATTGTAAACTGCCAGCTCATGAGGTACCTTGAGGATCACCAGCTGATTAGTGACCGCCAATACGGTTTTCGCCGTGGTCGGTCAGCTGGTGATCTTCTGGTCTACTTCACTCACAGATGGGCGGAGGCAGTAGAGTTCAAGGGGGAGGCATTGGCCGTTAGTTTGGACATTGCGAAGGCCTTCGATCGGGTTTGGCACAAAGCGCTTCTTTCGAAGCTCCCTTCCTATGGGCTTCCCGAGAAATTGTGCGATTGGATCACCAGCTTTCTTGCAGATCGGAGCATCAAGGTCGTTGTAGACGGTGCAAGCTCCGATTGCAAGCCTATTAACGCTGGTGTTCCACAGGGCTGCGTGCTATCGCCAACGCTGTTTCTTCTGCATATCAATGATATGTTGCATACCCGTAACATTCATTGCTATGCAGATGACAGCACTGGTGATGCTCTTTACACTGGTCGCGCCAATATTTCTCGGGAAAACGTCTCCGAGTGCCGGGACAAACTTGTGTCTGAAGTCGAGTCTTTGCTGAACAGAGTCTCGGATTGGGGACGACTAAATCTAGTCCAGTTTAACCCCCAGAAGACACAAGTTTGCGCGTTAACCGCTAAAAAGAACCCCTTTGTCGTATCCCCTCAGTTTCAAGGCACTCCCCTTGTTGCCTCAGCCAGTATCGGAATCCTCGGCGTCGACATATCGAGTGACGTGCAGTTTCGTGGTCACTTGGAAGGGAAGGCCAAATTGGCCTCTAAAAAGCTTGGCGTGCTCAGCAGAGCGGGACAGTATTTCATGCCGGCACACGGCCTGCAACTTTACAAGGCGCAGGTTCGGCCGCACATGGAATACTGTTCCCATCTCTGGGCTGGGGCTCCCCAGTACAAGCTCCTTCCACTTGACCGCATCCAGCGCAGAGCGGCTCGAATCGTCGACGACCGAGTGCTTTCCGATCGGCTCGATTCACTGGCGTTGCGAAGAGATGTTGCATCTCTTTGCGTATTTTATCGCATCTATCACGGGGAGTGCTCTAAGGAATTGTTCGGATTAATCCCAGCCGCCAAATCTCGTGAACGCACGACACGGCAAACGTCCCGATACCATCCACACCATCTGGATGCTTGGCGGTCCACCACTGTACGTTTCACAAGGAGTTTTCTTCCACGTACAACCTCTCTGTGGAATAGTTTATCACCGGCGATTTTTCCGGACCGATACGACCTGGGGACCTTCAAGAAAAGAGCTTATTCCTTTCTAAAGGGCCGGCAACGCACCCGCAATTCTCCTGGTGTTGCGGTTGATCATGGGCGGCGGTAGTCACTTAACATCAGGTGAGCCGCATGCTCGTTTGCCCCCTCTTCCATAAAAAAAAAATAGTTATTTACAAGGCACGAGGGATTCCATCTTATACATCAGAGGTGACGACATTCTTTAAGCCTATTTGAAGCCAGTTACGGGATTACAATGGAAGCCGTCCATGGGCTACAGTAGCTCTCTATCAGCCGGTGTATTGTTCGCTTGTGTATCATGTATGAGGAAAACAGAATCACGCTACATGTAATACTTACTGGTACACGTTTTCTGCTGTACTTGAAAATCTACTAAATCTGTCATTAGCTTCACCAGTTGCTGCATTAGTGAAGTGGCTGCGACTTCTCCTTGATGGTCCTCTCGAACTGTTTTTGTTTGTATTGCATAGAAAAAACAACGTTAGTTATTGCTCAGTGTTTATATATCCTACTTATTTCTCGATAACTATGTGGCCTAGTGTTTGAAAACTTAAATCCGTTGGCTTAAATAACGTCCAAACCTATTTATATTATTTGTAACGATGGATTTCTAGCTGGTTCTTTCCAGGACAGATGTTTTTCCGAGGTAAAAAAAAACTTACAACAGGAATTCTTGTTCTATGTGTACATCGATTAAAAATATTATATTCTATTCTTTCAGTAACGTCACGGATACCGTATGTCCTTTTCATCTCGTGGGTGTTGTTGGGAGAGATAATGAGATATGAATGACCGATGGCTTCAGATATGCACCGGTATAATTAATTCGTTAACGCGTTAGTGTAGCATGTGTAAATTTTTTATATTTTATTATTTATAAAAAAAATCATGATTAAAATATTGGTTTTTATTGAGTGTTTTGTCATATCGGTGCGTAGGAGCCGTTAAGTAACGCGGCCGAAGGGTAACGGGGAGGAGACAAACACAGCGCTAAGCGAGAACTGGGCATGAGAAGTAATGATGTGCCGATACGATTATTACACTAATCAATTAATCAATTATTGATCATCGTTTCCGTTACATCACTAATGTGAACGTCATGGTCAACAACGAGCAACACCGACGTCTCACCTCGTTCACGAGCAGTCGCGCTTTGTTTGTCTTATTTTATCGTCAGATATCTAACATAGCTTATGTACTAATAGTCAATTCTAAACAATTTACCTACTCTAAAAATATATATCTCCCTTTCTGGGTAATTTAACAATTTTTTTTATACCTTTGTAATTAGGTACGTAGAAATAGACTTTCTTTAGTTGTAATATGATTTATATAGTAATACACTAGCTATATTTAGAGTACTGTAACATAACGTAAATTTTTCATTGTAAATGTATAGTTTGTAAAATAATCTCTCGTATATATCTACTAGATTACTAGTACTCGTAATTCAGGTTGCTATTATTATTTCGGAATATTTTGTAGTATCCTCATTTAGTTGGGATTTAAATATATAAAAAAGGAAAAATAATATAAATTTACGTTAAAGCCTATAAAATAAAGTAAAATAAATAAGTTAAATAATAAATACAACTATGATATTATTAACGCTTATAAGCGATTACATTTGTCCGCCAGAAGAATAATCTATTTTAGGGTATTTAAACTCCACTGACACATAGTGACTATTTTTCGTATTGTTCGCTGCTCAATCGCTTATTTAATTAAATGGCTATCACTTAAAATATTTATAATTTTGTCTGCCATCAATTAACTTCAGTTACTGATTTCTTTAACTTAACCTTTAGCTACACGCGTTATTTTTGGTACCGTTCCGTTACGGGCGGGGTCCTGAAGTATCCCCATAAATATTTGCCATATATTTTTTTTATTTTTAGATTTTTTTTAAATTAGATTTTAGATTATAAGAAAAGGCACATTATTGTTTATAAAAAGTATTTATTATTCTTAAAAAAGTCAGTCTTGACAGTGAGAAACAATTAGAAATTAACCACTCGTACTTAGAATTTTTTCAAGGCACTTAACAAATACGCTAAAATTTTACAAAATAATCAACTTTTGAGAAACTTACTATTATTTTTCTATAATATAGGAACTAGAAACATGCAATTAGAACAAAAATTAAAAATAAACATATAAACAAAAAATGACAACGCCTCAATATTGCTATGGAGCAGTAACGTTAAAAATTAATCATTGCGTTGGCATGGTAAACAGTAAGTAATTGCTATTGAATGAGGATTGCAAATAGTTTTTTTGCAAGATTTGCAAACAATAGTACTCTTTTTGTCTTTTTCCCTTGGGCATATAAAGCATCTACGCTTCATTTTTGGGGCACAAGGGCCAGCTTCATCGGAATCAGCCAAAGGCTTCTCTTTGTCAATCAACTTGCACTTTATTGCTTTTATATCTTTGGTCAAGGTAGGATTATTTTCCTATCTTTGGGAAATATGTGGCTTTATAAGAGTCATTGCAATAGACTTTATATAGTTACGACGCCTCAATTTTTTATTCCGATTAGATAGAACCCAGACAACATAACCATTTGCAATTGAAATGTTCATTATAGCACCAAATATTGCGTTAGGCCATCTTCGTGTTCGACGTGCACATGAATAATTTGAACACTACAGATCCAAGGCATCTACACCTCCTTTGGTGCTGTTATACATTTCTATTATTTCCGGCTTTTTAGACTGCTCGTTTACTGACATGTCCTGGTGTATAGAAGAAAGTAGAATTACGCTCTTGTTTTTTTTTGGTACGTGTGATACCAATGTTTGGTATCACACGTACCAAATTCGAACAATGATGATTTCACGGGCCTTGTCTTGTTAGGTAGAAATTCTCGTGGAATTTCCCTCTTGTTTTCCGCATTGTGCCAATATATGTTAGCCTTTTTTGTAAGAGAATATCCACCAACTCGACAGAAGTAAACTAACTATCTCCAGTGATATTTCTGTTTGATCCATACAACGGTTCAGTAAGCTGTAGAACATCTTGAGTTGGCACTGATAGTGAAGAATTTCTTTGAGTAACCTCTACTGTGTATATAAGATCTCGATACCTGTACAATTCATTGTACAGGTATCGAGATCTTGCGTCACACAACAAACATTGCACTTTTAATCCCTACTTTCCGGGCTTGCTTTTGATAAACATCCTGAACGAGCATCTACTTCGAAATTTCATCAACACATAAAAATTCTGTGCAAGAATAATTTTCACGACAGTTACGGATGAATTTATCGAATATTTCACTTATCAAGGCTAACTTGTCTGTTGTTTTTCATTGTTCCCGTGTATTACAGTCATCGATCGTTATATTATAATGAATGAATAAAAATCGGTTTGAACCCATTACGCCACGAAATATATCTCTGCCAGTGTAGTCCGCTGCCCATAAAGATCGAACGTATTCGTGATTTGACTTAAAAATCGCGGAAAGTAAAAGTAATCCAAAGTAAGCTCGTAACTCACAACCATCAATGTTTTTGGCATAGTAGGGCCGCACCAATGGTGGAATATATTTTGCTTCTAGTTTTTGATTAGTATACAACACTATATCTTGGGTAATGTCATCGGTATCAAAAGTTCCCAAGTTTCTACTGGTGACATTTTTTTTAACTAAGAGCAGGTTCTTTCAAACCAGCGCGCTCTTCGATAATGTGCTGTCGAATACGAGACGGATGTGGAGGTGTCTTTGGTAGTTGCTCCATTTGTATCTGTTTTTACCGTAGGAATAATTTCTCGTTGTTTCCTCTTCAGATTCACTTGCGGAGAAGTCGTCACTTTGCTCTATTTCGGACACAGAATCATGTTCACTGTATATAGTTTCCTGATCGCTTATGTTAACCTCATCTTCTGAAATTTCTTGTTTTTCTTTGTTTTCAGAGTCACTGCAATCCTCTAGGATTTGTGCTATGGCATTTTCTGACAGTTGACGACTCACTTTTTTTTCAACTCTAATTCTGAAAAAGAAGCAAGAATAAAAATAACCACATTGGAAATTTATAGTACATAAAAGTACGGGTGGGGTCTACAGGGATCCCCAAGTAGGTATAATACGTATTTACCTCAGCGAACACTTCTTGCGCAGGCGCGGCGGACACTTCCTTGCCCTAAACCCTCTCAGAAATGAGGGGAGGCCTGAGCCCAGCAGTGGAACGTATATAGGCTGTAACTTTACTTTACCTCAGCGAAAGCGCGACGTACGTCCACTCGTCGAGAGATTCTGCGGCGCACTGAGATTAGCCGAAAGCGCGCGACCGTTACTTGTCAATGTCAAAAATTACCGTTAAAAACAGCGCGTGGGGTCTGGCCAGACCCCGCCCGTGCGGTGCGGTTGAAGGTTAAATCCTGCTGCATATCATATCATCCCAGGGAACGTGATTTACATGCTTCTACCCGTATTTGTAAGTCTTCCTATATTAGCTCTGCTCTGCACAATTGAACAAATGTTGCTGATAGCGGTACACAAATATTTCTGTAATGTATATTCGTACTAATGCTTGGAATGCACATCTTCAGGAACTCCCTCCGGACTGATTTTGTGCCCAAGGGACGGGAGACCGTTGAGTTCACTGGACGGCAGCTGTCAAGATCTAAGTTCCTCATTTGAATATTGGATGCATGGCAGTAAGAAGAGGCAGACTAAGTAGAGCGCAGGAGAGTACTGTTGCGAAGGCAATTAGATTAAATCATACTAACCTACCACCGTGACCGGAAGTGAGTTAATAAATAAATTGTTTTTTTTTTAATTCTTATTTGTTGTTTTATTGAAATCCAATTAAAACGTAACACTAGGTAAAATGCTCGGAGCGGCGACGAGAGCAGCGCAAAGTGGCAACATATCTGATACTGTGATCTACAATCCCTTTGCAGGCAAACTCTGTTTACAACGGGAGAGGATCATGTACTAAATTTACTTTTACAGGCTGATAAAGATGAAGAGTAACACCACAAATAATTCGTATATGGATTTACTACCAGAGCATGCTACGACGTTATAAGTCAACATATAACTTACAAACTTAGTAGCCATTTGCATCGAGGCTCTTATATCTTCAGTAGAATGGTCTTTCCTAGAAGGGATATAAAACAAGTTAATAAAAGATAAATATAACCTTTTATATTTTTTGTTTTCTCTACAGCTTTTATCGCTTCTTGGCAAATTTGTTTCATGTTGGCTCTCAAAACAGCAAAGTCATTTGTTTTATCAATTTCCCCCTCCTAAAAAGCATAAGATTTTTAAACCTATTCTCTTGTAAAGTAAGAAGAGATATAGAATAATAATATTTTTTACTGCAATAGTGCGTTATATTTACCCCTTCTGTTGTTTTCTTCCCAAATAATCTATTTCGATTAGTTTCGAAATAGTTGTCCGATCTATAAGAATATAAAAATATATATCAAAATTTGTTATTTGTGTATCAGTCTTAGAGTTGAAAACAGTAAAGTAATAGGAAATAAGGCGTGTATTAGTTAACAATTAATGTACTTTAAGAGCGATTTACACTGCGACCAGTACAGTAGCGAGTTTAGTTACAGGGCAGTTGACAGTAAACGGTTAAGTGGATAGTAGCTCAAATATTTAAATGTTTTCGTGGCGAGTATAGTTAAAAAAGTACAATTTTCTATTTTGAGGGTCGAACACGAACACGTTGCATTCTGTCAACTTAAGCACTGAACTAAACTTGCTCGTTCATATGAGCGGCGAGTTTAGTTTCGGGAGGGCAACAATTCCAAAAAATTCTCATTCAACTCGCCGAAAAAATAGACCGGTCCGCTATCTCGTTCAACTTAATTGTTAACTTGCTACTTACCTCACTAATTGCCGTTCAAAAGAGATTTTCTACTTAACTCGCCAAGTTCACAAGTTAACTCATCTAAAATCGTATTTTTTTTTGTATTTTTAGTAAAGAAAACACCTGTAATCTTTGATGCTACGAAAAGATCTCTTCTTTGTTGTTCTCCTCCTCCAATATTTTCCAGAATTGTAACCAGTACGAATACTATCACCAAATTTCTTAAACTTCTTATTAATCCACTGTCCTGAACGTTTAACGAAATTGTTACCATCAGCAGAATGCTTATTCCTCATTTCGCTATCCAAATAGTCTATTTTCACACCGTATTCATCATCGTATATATCGTTCCAGAAAAGGAGATTACTGTCTCCTGCGCATCTTTTCACAACAGTTTTGTTTTCTTTGTTATCCGAGAGGGAATTTGTTTCATTTGAACGTTCACAGCTGTATTTTTTTAATTTAGTATCATTGATAAATGGCTGATGTTTTAATGTGTCTGCAAATTCATATAAACTTATTAGCTGTTATATATCAAATATGTTTCATTTTCTTGTTCATTGTGTATAGTAGAGCATTAAATGAAACTAATTTTTTACGGATTTTATCGCGTTTAATTCCCGACGTTTCGGGTGAATTAGAACACCCATGGTCACAGGGAGAGTTATTTGACGTCCCGATATCATAGCTCGGTTACCTTCAATTTTTTAAATACTAATTTTTGGTCTGATCTACGCAGAATGGGCTTACAGTATCTTAAAGTCTTGCAGTAGTATACTTGAGTTTGGATTTAACTTTATTATTTATTGAATCCCAAGCAAATGGTAGCGCCGAGCCATCTTCCCTATTGAAATTAGGATGTTATTTAGTTCATAAAAGGCTCGCGAATCATCTTAGATAGGGATCGGTGTTCTTTTGCTAGGATTTGTGGTCTATTAAATTTAATATAATGGTGGGGATGATCTTGAATACGTTCACTGACTTCAGACTTCCCGAAACGTCGGTGCTTCAGGTGAGGTATATGTTCTTATACGCGGGCTCTTATAGATATTTTTGTTTGTACTATGTACGAGCGACCACATTTACAATAAATCTTCTATTGCAATCCCTACACTCCTGTATTCGCCCGCGTATAAGAACATACCTCACCTGAAGCACCGACGTTTCGGGAAGTCTGAAGTCAGCGATCATATTCAAGATCATCCCCGCCATTATATTAGAATTAATAGACCATAAATCCTCGCAAAAGAACACCGATCCCTATCTAAGATGATTCGCGAGCCTTTTATGAACTAAATAATATCCTAATTTCAATAGGGAAGATGGTTTGGCGCTACCATTTGCTTGGGAACCTATAATTAATAAAATTAAATCCAAATCCAAGCATACAACTGCAAGACTTCAAGATATAGTAAGTAGATTCTGCGTAGATGAGACAAAAATTTAATATTAAAAAAACTGAAATTAGCCGGGCTCGGTATGTCAAACACCTTATCTCCCCCGTAACCATAGGTGCTGTAAAACACCCAAAATTTCGGGAGTTAAAAAGTTAAAATTAACGCGATAAAATCCGTAAAACTTAGTTTCATTTCATGTGTAGTGTTCGTGTTAATATAAGAAATCATTACGAATAAGGATTATGCTCATTTTCATGACACTTCCAGAAGGAGATGAATAGTAAACTTATTTACAGCTTCACATAGAATTGCTAAATAATAATACATAAAGAAATATGATAATAGTGGTAAATTAATCATTCAAAAAATTGTATCGCATCATGTAATATATCCGAAGGTTGTGTCATACATTTATTAAGCGAAATAACAGTTGTATAGTAATATTAGTATTAAAATTATACCTATTTTGCCTTGTGTAATTTCTGATGTTTTCTGTTCCGTCACTGTCGTTTCATTCGTTGATGTATTAGACACGTGTACATAATTTTCATCGAAAGACATAAGTACTCTTGATCTGTGACCAATATTTTCTATCATATCAGCATCATACATAGGGTACATAATTTCATTTGTGATATTTTCAGGCATTGATGTGGATTGGTCAAATTTTGGTGTAAAATTGTACCTATAGTAATTTTATTCAAAAAATAATGATTAATTGTTTAAGTTTTGTAATGAATTGATTTAATCGTGATCAGTTTTTTATAAAGTTATATATTATTTTCAATTTATAGCAGTATAAACAAAAATTTAATCAATAGATTAACTTCGCAAGAAAGACAAAATCAAAAATCAATATACATTTAAAATAGATCAAGAAGAACTAACCCGGGTATTTGGACGTCATCTTTGTACTCTCCAGAGAGCTTGGCTAAGGTCAAGAACCAATCAGATAAAACATGCAAAAGTTCACTGGAATCTGAAGAATTTTTACTATGACTTGAATTTAATGCATCTCTCTGCTCATATGATATTTTTTTAACTGAATCGTTCCCAAACGTTTTTGTATTGTATTTGAAAGCATCTGATTGTATTAACGGTACTATACTGGATACATCATTTTTAATATTATCACCAAGCGGTTCTGTTTTAGTTTGCTTTAAATCTTCCGTTTCAACCGACTTCAAAGAACGTTGCTTTCGCAATACAGTAAAATCTATATTTTCATCAAAAATATTTGGATCTGCTCGTACTTTTTTGAAATTATTTGGTTCATAGTAATATGGCACTGTTTGATTTGTTTTGTCATCTAAATATTTTAAATGTTGTGATAAAATACCAGATATATTGAAACTGCTTTTGAATTGTGTTTCATTATTTAAGTTAAACTGTATTCCTTCATGTTCTGGAGAAACTGGAAATTTTGAAATGTTTAAAGAAGAAGTTAGAGCAATAAATTTAATACGATAATAATATTGAACAAATATTAAAACTGTATCAAAGTTAAGGTCAAATATCATTATTTAAAATTGGCTTTTACAAAGCACTATTTGAGACACTAGTGTCAGAACATATATTCAGGAGAATTAATTGGGATAAATTTGGAATAAATATAAATGGTGAAATGCTTAACCACCTAAGATTCACAGATGACCTGATTCTGCTCAATGAAAATCAAGAAGGTTTAGAAATAATGTTAACCCAATTAAAAAAAGAAAGTAAAATTGTAGGGTTGACTATGAATCTAGGTAAAACAAAAGTAACGACAAATTATATAAAAACACCAATCTTTCTTAATTCTAACCAAATAGAGTATGTCGACGAATATACATATTTAGGACAAATTATTGCACCAGAGAATCAGATGCAGAAAGAAATAAATGTCAGAATAAGTAAAGCTTGGAAAAGATTTTGGTACCTAAAAGAAATTATGAGGAACCCACACATACACCTAAAAGATAAAACTACGGTGTTCAACTCATGCATACTACCATGTCTAACCTATGGAGCACAAACCTCGGCCCTGACTAAGAAGCAGAGTAGAGCACTAACAGTGTGTCAAAACAGAATGGAAAGAAGCATTCTAAACATCAAGCTACGGGACAAAATCAAACTAACAAATATAAGAAGTAAGACAAGAGTTACAGATGTCGCATACACAGTGAAAAAACTTAAGTGGAAGTGGGCAGGCCATATGATAAGAAACAGAAAGGAAAAATGGACAAAAATGTTACTGTATGGTACCCCAGAGACGGAAAAAGACGGAAAGGGCGCCAGAAATTAAGATGGGAGGATGACATCAAGCAAATAGCCACAACAACATGGAAAAGAGAAACTGCAAACAAGGAAATATGGAAAACCGTAGGGGATACCTATGCCAAATGGCAAGCTGATAATTACGTTACCGATGTCGAAGATTAAATTGAATTGTTATTATAAAATATAATTTAGTAGGTACAATAAATTTTAAAATGTTACAATAATAATAATTCTCCAAATTGTAATATATTATCAGAAATAAAGTCTAAATTATTTTAATAGCAAATCTTGATTTACCTAAGTCACAAGAAATACCTATACCATCCCCTTTACTTTCCGCAGCTTCAAATATGTGTTTGAGAAGTACCATGCCTGCGTCAATTGTATTTTGACCTTTAGAGAAACCCTACTGACCGACGTGAAATAGTTTATTTAACGAGAAATAACATGTTAACTGATTATAAATTACTTTTTAATATATTTGCCCAGTTTTAATAGTATAGATAGAGGTCTCAAATTATTGAGCCATTTTTATTACAAAATTTAAGAAGGGGAATTATGTTACTGTGTTTCATTAAATTTAAAAAAGTACCAATGTCAACGCATTTATTAAATGACTTAATTGCTGTGCAATGGAATGCAATATCGACTTACTAACAGTTTTAAAACTTTTAATAATTATATGACTTCTATATTTCTAAAGTTCAAGCTATTATGACATTCATAAATTGACTCCAGGAAAACAAAGAAGCATTGCGAATATGAATTTATTTATAGTCTCAAACAGTACTTTACACAAAAATATTCAAATGTAACGGCAGTTTAAAAAAAAACTCTATGTAAGCAATACTAGACAATTTAAACAAAGGTTTTATCTGACAATATTTTCTTGACATAAATATAATAATAATAATAATATAATAATATTCCACAACTATCACACAACGCCATCTAGTCCCAAGCTAAGCAGAGCTTGTGTTATGGGTACTAGACAACTGATAAACATACTTATATATTTCTAAATATATAAATATTGTAGATAAATTACACCCAGACACAGAACAAATGATCGTGCTCATCACACAAACATTTGTCCTGGGTGGGAATCGAACCCACGACCTCCGGCATAGCAGTCAGCGTCACTAACCACTAGACCAACAGGTCTGTAGTTGTGGCATCCAATTCGATAATTCTGTTACTGTTTTTTTTACAACAAAAATGTATGATTATTATGTTTAGATCTACCAGTTTCACGATTTTAATTTGCCAAGTACCTAGTTTTAATTCTGTAAGCAGAGTATTTAATTTTTACTGCGATGTAATAAAGTTTAGTATTAGCACAAACTGTTTAAAAATATTTTAATTTTTGAATATTTTTCAACACGAACACACACACACACACACACACACACACACACACACGCACGCACACACTTATATATATATATATATATATATATATATATACACACATATAACATATTTCCATTGTATATGTACATACAAAACAGGGATTCAGTGTGGTGTGGTGTGGAATTTTATTGCATCTTGCTTATTACGATACGTTTGTACGTATTGCAATTGGTATAAGCAAGAATGAGGTTTCATTTCACCGTTACAAGAGAAAAGAATCAAATTTGCCCACGAATGTTGTAACTAACTTAGCTTTACATTATAAATGATATGTTGTATAAATACTCATAATTTTATGTCGGGTAGGGCAGCAAATTTGTCGTAATTTTCGGGAGAATTTGTAAGCCACACTGAGCAAGTAGTAACAGCAGGAGGCCTAATGTACAATTACCAGTCTACCTGATAAGTAACTCAATAGTCTAGATTAATTTTTGAAAGTTTATGTGGAAATGGTTGATTTTGTTGCAATTTCCTGAAGACTACTGTAATTATATCGATAAAACGATTCAAATAGATTTTCTTATTTTTACAACTGAAATTCCATAGTTAGAACGAAAGCTGTAAATTTACTTTATATTTAAAAAAGCTAACAAAAATGTTATGTTCAATTGTTAAAGGTATACATATAATAATGAATGATAATATTACTGCCTGTTTGCTGAAATAAAAATAATCGTTAATAAGTTTAAATATTTAGAATTACAAAACTTTTAATACCTACGCAATTTTGCGTTCTTTTTCCCTTTTGGAGGTAAATTTTTGATATTTTCATCTTTTTCCGTAAGTGCTACCA
Organism: Parnassius smintheus behrii; assembly: GCA_036936625.1. Lineage (NCBI taxonomy): Eukaryota > Metazoa > Arthropoda > Insecta > Lepidoptera > Papilionidae > Parnassius > Parnassius smintheus. The sequence goes on from JAUPFT010000024.1 coordinate 6,198,608, forward strand.
CTTTGTTATCAAGTATTTTACTCTCTGTAGCCAAATTCTTTTCATTTGTAACAGATTCCTTTTTATCCGCTAATACCCCATAATCGCTATATGCTTGCGCCAACTTATCATATTTATTGTTTAGATAATCTTCTATGTATTCGTTATCAGTAATTTGACTTTCGAGTTTTTCTTTTCGAGCTAACATTTTTTTTAATTCTTCAGATTCTTCATTCTTAGGATTGTGCACTACGGTGTGTTTTATTAAATTTAATTCATCAGGGTATAAGGGCATCGGACCTTTCCAGTTTGGATTATGAACCGATGGTATATCATTTTGATTAGACTTTTGTTTACCTGGTATTACTACATTCTGGAAAATTAAAAAAAAATATTATAAGCGTTAAATAATAATAACCAAAGAATATGAAAAAATAAATACTTTTTAAAATTTATCACAATGAAAAATGGAATTTCCATTAGAACAAAAGCTTTTAAGGGAGAAAATTGCAAGCTTATTCCATAAACTGGAGTAAACGTCTCACCACAGACCATCTTAATCCTTAATCACTATTAATTACTGCCATCCATTATTAACTGCCCGCTTATGCTGTACCTTGAAGAGCATCAACTGATTAATGACTGCCACTTTGGTTTTCGTCAAGGTCGCTCAGCTAGTGATCTTCTTGGTTATCTTCTAGGTTATCTAACACCGATTGGTGCTGGCGCTTGAGTCCAAGGGGGATGCCTTGGCGGTTAGGTTGGGCATAACAAAGGGCTTCGATGGGGTTTGGTACAAAGCGCTTCTTTCGAAGCTTCCTTCCTATGGGCTTGCCGAGAAATTGTGCAATTGGATCAAGAGTTTTCTGGCTCAACATAGCATCAATATAGTAGTAGACGCTGCATGCTCGGATTACAAGCTTATTAACGGTGGTGTTTCACAAGGCTGCATGCTAACACCAACGCTGTCTCTTCTGCATATCAGTGATATGTTGCAAACCGGTAACATTCATTGCTATGCGGACGACAGCACTGATTATGCTTTATATACCGGCCGTGACAAAATTTCACTGGAAAACTTTACCCAGTAACAACAAACTTGTGTCTGAAGTAGAGACTTTGTCATAATGATTTCTTATATTTACGCGAACACTACACATGATTAAAACTACTTTTACGGATTTTATCGCGTTTATTTTTACTTTTTATTTTTATTTTTAATTCCCGACGTTTCGACTTAGACGTAGACGTAGAGACTTTGTCAAAAAAAATCTCGGATTGGGAGAGACAAAATCTAGTCTAGTTCAATCTCCAGGAGACACAAGTTTGCACGTTTACCTCAACAAAAAAAAACCTTTTTGTCGTATCTCGTCAGTTTCAAGGCACTGCCATTGTTGCCTCAGCCGGTATCGGAATACAGCATCGACATATCGAATGTCGTGCAGTTTCATGGTGACTTGGCCAAATTGGCCTTTAAAAAGCTTGGCATTCTCAGCAGAGTGCAAATTTTACACAATGCAGGTTTGGGCTCACGTGGAATACTGTTCCCATCTCTGGGCTGGGGCACTCAGTGTCTGCTCCTTCCGTTTACATCCAGTGAGGAGTGGTTCGAATCGTCGGCGACTGAATTCCTTCCGATCGGCTTGACTCACTGGCGCTGCGAAAATATGTTGCATCTCTTTGCGTATTCTATCGTATCTACCGCGGGGGTTCTCTGAGGTATTGTTCGGACAAATTCAGTCCAGCCGTTCAATTTCACTGTCGCACATCGCGACAAAACTCGAGATCTTATAGTATCACTGTATAGATTTAAACGATGGTATTTTAAACATTCCAAAAAAGTTGTATGTCAATTATCGTAATAAAGTGTTATTGTGATTGTAATTGTACGAAATATGTATGTAATTATTATAAGTTAAGAAATTTTACACTTATTTTGGTAAATTTACACACTGAGCTTTTGATTAGTTACTTATGTATGTGCGACCGAGCTATGTTCGGCTTTAAAAAGAAATATAAATGTTTCAGCGATACCTCGAAAAACTTGTAAAGTAAAACATTATCGAAGTCAGAAAGTTTATTTGATTCTATTCATTGATCTGCAGTAAATGTTAATGTTTTTAGGTGTTCATACAAAGCTGTAGTTGCAGCTTAGTTAGCTACAAGTCACAGTTAGGACTTGATTCATGCACGGGAAAAGGGTATTGTTTACTAATAAGTACTATAAGCGATTATTTCTGAGTGGGTTTCTTGTGAAATTTATGTGTAAAACTAATAAGCCCATTTGCCGTGTAAAAGGCGAAAGAGGAAAACAAATCAAAAAATGGGTAGGGGCGACACCATAATAAAAATATAAATTAAAAAAAAAACAGTAACGAATATACCATGATAAAGAAATCTAGGGGGAGGCCTGTATCCAACTGTGGACTATGATAGGCTGTAATGAAGAATAGGAGAAATTCCTACAGTAAGTGTAATGCTTTTCTAAAAGTAAAGTCGTAGATCACATACATCCGATCTTCTGTCTCTTTCAACTTGCTTATCTATCTCGTCATGAGTGTCCATATAATCAGATAACACTTCCTTAAAGTCTTCATATCCAAGATTTTCATTATCTTCTTCATTGAATTGAAGTAGTTTACGCTTGCTTTGATGTGTTTCCGCGTCATCCGTTAAAACATTTATGCTTTCGGTGCTTTCGGAATTTCTTAAAAAATAGATAATATTGTTATAACTATTGTCCAAAATTAAGTAAGTTTAGTAACCAAGTGTTTTTAGTATCAAGTTTTATAACATTTTTGGGTGATTCCTAAATATGTAAAAATCGTTGTAACTCGAGTACAACTACGCTTGACAGCATGTGGTAAAGCCCTACTAGTATTACGGTTGCAGCATTAACGAGTTGGCTCGACCGGGAAAGAACTACGTCCGCATAGAATATCAAATAGTATAATCCTCCTGTGTGCTTCTTAACAGCGATGACTGAAAACTAGGAATTCATATGTCCATGAAATGTTTGTCGACATGCAAGGTTCGTAGGAAGCTTTCCTTTGATGCCGATCACCTGGTAATTCAGCTGACAAGCACTTCGAATTGTAATTAATAATTTTAGTTAAGCTTACGAAGATCAAGATTCTTATTTACCATGTCTGCCTTAACTACCACGGCATTTGGAGAACTCCACACTTACAAACTACAAATAAATAAAGTTGAAGTCTGTCTGCAATGTCAAAATAACAGCTTTTTAGTAAATGCATATGAAAGTATATACGATATTTATTACAAAAAAATTAAAATTTTTGTCTGTCTGTCTGTTTCGTTTTATCTCCAAAACGGCTTGGCCGATTTTGACAAACTTTTCAGTGAAAGATAGCTGATATTATAAAGAGTGACTTAAGCTACTTTTATTTAAAGAAATAAAAGAGTTTCGCGCAAAAACAACAACCCATAAAAAACATTTGTAATAACTTCCACGCCGACGAAGTAGAACATCTAGTTATTAACATAAATTTAGAAAAGTATATGATTAATAATGTAATAATACATACATCAATGTCGATACACTTAAGACAATATCGTAGAGTGGGGTGGTTGATAGAAAAGCATATCCATACCCCTTTTTATCTTCATATTTATGCGGTGATTCTTTGTCAATCAAACCTGACTTTGAATCGTAACCAATGCTCCTTCTCTTAAATTCTGTTGACTTCGAATTAGTTTCGGAGACTGTTGTCTTCGTTGCTCTTGCAGAAACTTGTTTTTGTACTTCTTGATCATTTTTGGTAGTAACCGCTTCGTCTTGTTTAGAATGTTTACATTTGTCTTTCCTACTCACTAAAACGTCTAACTCAAAAGGGTTTGCTATGATTGTATCCATATTTTTATCTAGCAGTTGATCCAAAAGTTCGTCCAATCGCTGCGAATTCTTGTAGAATGGATGCTTTAGTTGCTTTTCGTGCGATTTTGACTCTTTTGGAGAATGTGAACATTTAGGAAAATTTCGTTTTCGGTCAAATGGACCATATTGAACCATGACCTTTTTCTTTTCTATGACAATTCCAGAAGGCACATCGTCATATACTTCTCCTTCAGCTCTTTTTATTCTTGTTGGTGTGCTTACTTCTTTGTATTCTTTTAAGGCAACAAACGGTGGGTAAAATAAATTAAATTTATTTAAATCTATTTTATCACTATAGTCAGATTCTCGTCTTTCCGGAGGACTGTTTATTGACATCAACGATCTTTTATACCTGTCTGAAATGGGTTTCATACTAATGTCACCAGCAGAGCTGTAAACATTTAGTTCAGTTTCTTTTTTTAATTTTTTAATTCGAGCATCTGTCTGAATGAGTCTATTATAAAAGTCTGCAAAAAAATTAAGAATAATGTTATGATAATGGTTGCTTATATTTACGAAAGTAGTACACATTTATTTAGAGGTTATAAGTACAAATATGTTTTGGGATTACAGTACGCAACAGGTCGATATGGCAATCGGGGTATGAGTTGAGGCGCGAGGGATTGGACACCTCGCATATCTGCACATCACCTGTGCCATCTTAGTCTTAGCGCTACACGAGTCTACATCGACCGCGTTTATCGATTTTATCTCGTTAACATTGTTCATTGTTGATGTTTATTAAAATGATTTCGGTCGCTTCCTCGTCACGTGTTTAAACAAAAAAAAAACATTTATTCTTAAGACGAGAACTAGCCAGAAAAGTAAAAGGAAATTGTGACATTAAATGGAAAACCAGTTACTATAAATACCCTGTCAATCAGGTATAGCCCTACCCAATATTATCAGGTATAATATTGGATAGGGCTGCGTTTTACACTTGTTCAGAATAAAATTCGAATCAAAATTAGCAGGACCCGATAAACAATTAAAATTGCCCACAATATCGAAGAAGACAGGCCAAAAATTTTGTGTAGACAATTTTGATCGTACAGCGATTAGAAAGTTCATAACACTCTAATAGAAATTTATTTACAAAAGACATGTTCCAAGCTACTTGCAAGAAATAGCTTTTCCTTGGGTTGTTTCTAAGGTTCAACATCTGTTAAAAATGGGCTACAGGTGGCGTCAGTGTCAAACCAAACGATATGTTTTAATGGAAAAGCCAAATATAGTTTTCAAATGTTATCAATATTTAAAAAAATTAGAGAATTCCAACAACATAACAGAAATATTTTTTATTTAGATAAAACGTGAGTGGACGATAAAATATCTTTCAAAAAGTGTTGGCAAACAATTGGATCAAAAGGAATTCTTACAGATACTATTAAATAGACTCATAATAATCAGCACAGGAGGCAAAACGGCTTTCTACCGGGGGTTTCGTTGATAATTAAGACCGGTACTACTACCGGCGATTATCATGGACAAATGAATGGCGAAAATTTTGAGCAATGGATAGTCGAAAAGCTTTTGCCTTCACTTCATGAGCACAGTGTCGTGGTAGTGGACAGCGCACCTTACCACTGTGTACAGCTAAATAAGACCCTTACGAAAAGTTTGCTAAAATCTGCAATGACAAAATGGTTGGAGGATAATAACATTTTTTGCAACATGAGGAAACCCGATTTATTTGAAATTATGGAACAATACAGACCGTTGATTGCAATTATAAAACTGACAATATAAATATATAAGTGCCCGGATGACCGAGCTTTGCTCGGTTTTTTTAAGTTACATTTATATACAAATTACATGAAATAGTTTTTGATCTTATTGACATAATAGAGAAAACTGAACTGGTTATTTGAATAAAAAATCATGAGTGCAATTAGTTTAATTAAAATTTTCGTATTTTTAAAAAATACTAAAAAAAGGGCTCGAAATAATAGATTTTCTCACAAAAGAAGGGAACTTGAAAAAAATAGGAAAGAAATTCGGATCCAAGACGGGATGCGAACCACGGAACTCCGATATCACGCCCGAACAACATCTAATCTGAGCTATTACGATCGTTGGTAATCTGTCAAAATTTACCTTCTTATATTGTAGCAGTTTTTTTATTGCCTGAAACAAAAGGTATAGGATATGTGGGTTTTAAAACTCATTGAATTAGCCTGGGCCGCCATTAAATGCTTCGTAAGGAAACGCAACATAAAGAGCGATTTGTGTTTGACGAAACTAAAAGAGGTTACAACGAATGCAGTTTCGACAATTACGGCAGAAAACTGGAAAAATACTATTGAAAAACATGTTCAGAAACTGGAAAATTCATACTGGGAGAAGGTTATAGGAATGGAAAATGAAAGCGTAATGGAAGGTTTTATCGTAGAAGTCAGAGAAACTAGTAACGAAGAGTCACTAAGTATAGCGCTGATAGTATGAATTCATTTGTTATTGATCGTGATGAATAAAATACTATTATAAAATATTTTTTCATTTTACTTATAATAAAACTTATTTAATTAAATTTATTTCTATTTTGTTGCATTGCAAAAAATATCGGTATAAACTACCTGGTACGTGACGCCACATCACGAGAAAATTGCCATGTTGACCTGTCACGTACTGTTTATAGAATATCAGGGTTCGTACTTTTCACACTGGGTGGTTCGATCGCTAGCAACAAACTAATTGGTAATTGCAATTGTAGGTGATAATTTGCCACGTGCTCGACGTTAAAGGAAAATATCGTGAAGAAACCCACATGTCTGAGGTATAAAAATACTTCCGCCAACACGGCCTGAAGTAACGCTACGAGACCCAGCAGTAAGAGTTGACTTGTAGAGAATACAATAAGACATTAAATCCGTCATTTGTAACCCCTAGTACAGGTTGATCATTTTAATGTATCCAATTAATTAAATTATTCATTTTAATTAATAGTTAAAATATACATATATAAACTAGACTAGCATATAGGATATAACTTCTATTACTAGCAGACGCTAATGCGATCATATCAGTTTTCATAATAGTCACTTAAAAAAATTGCCTAGGGCTATGATCGAAGTTTTCTCTGTACGATTGACTTCGAATGAGGATATTCGCAGTAGAACCAGTGGAACAGACAAATTTCAATAGATTATTAAGCTGAAGTGGCAATTGGCCGGCCATATATTGTATATGTCTGGCCATTACGCTTACTTGACCTTACCTTACCTCTATGACCCGACAACCAAAGGAGAATAAATGTTTTCAATTGGCAGTCTCGTGTCGACTCAGACAAAATGAAGTGACGACCTGGTAAGAGATGTAGGAAGTCGATGTCTGCAGGGGGCTCGGGACCGTGCTTTGAGATATTACTTGGTGGAGGCCTATGGTCAGCCAGTGGACTTGTGAAGTACTCTAATGATAAATAATGATGAACTTCAGTCTATTGTGTAAATGTATTTTTATTGATTTTCAACCAATGTGGATGCAGAAGTCCTCATGGCCTTCTAATAGTTCATTTACTAACCACATGTGGAGGATGTTTTTGATTGTTGTTCATTTTCTAAAACAATATTATTTGTCTTACCGCGTAGTTTTTCGCTAGTTTGACTGTCGGTAATTTTTCCTGGATCAAGGATATGGGACAATGTTCCAGAGAGTCTGCTTCCGGATTCATCAGGATAGTTCTAAAACAAGAGAGAAAAAATGACTTAAGTATTTAGATATTTTTAGAAGCAAGTATAAGGTAAATGGCAACAGAGGGAAACAAATTGGTATGAGCAGCAGCGTTTTTTCTAATAACGACAAAAAAAATTACGGGTGCCAACCCGTTTGCGAAGCTTGGCACCTGTGGAAAATATCCCCCTTTGAGGCAATTTCTGGGGGGGGGGGTAGTATACCTTAAAGTAAAAGCAACTTTACTGTACACATACTTTCGGATATACTGATATACGTGAGCAGGTTCGGATCTAAAGTTAATGCTACATGGGCTCTATTCTTATATAGAACGATTTTTTCAGTAAGTGATTCGGCTATTCTAGATTAACAGAAGGAAAGACTCTCTGAAGACTAAGATTGATTTTTTTTTATAGAAAATTGGTAAAACGAGCTGTTTGATGGTCTTGGCCGCCGCCTATGAATAACACCAGGGGTATTGCTGATGCGTTGACGGTCTTTTAAAAAGGGGTAAGCTCGTTTCCTGAAGGTCCATAACTCGTATCGGTCCGGAAAAATCGCCGGTGGTAAACAATTCCACAAAGAGTGGATGGTAACGTAATATTTGTTGCGATGGGTGTTCGTGAAACTTGGCGACTGGGATTAATCTGAACAATTTTTTAAAGCACACCCCATGGTAAATGTGATAGAAAATACTACCTTGTTACAAGTATGTTTCTGGATCCCGTCATTGAGGACAGGTAGTAAAGCAGCATTACGCTACTATTTCATGCTGGTATTCTGTAAAAGCATGGTCCTTCCCTGCCGAGCTAACCCATTTCTACAGCTATAACAAGCTGCAGAGCTGATCCACCAGGTAATATCATTTACAGCACAGCAGCTTTTTAATAATGAATTATATTTTTTCTGTTATTTTTTCGTGTAAGTATAGGAACTGCAACCACAATTAACAAACTAAAGAGTAAAGACATATAATATGAGTCAGAGTCAAAGACATATAGTATGAGTATAACATGAGTCTATAAAACTTCAACAATTAAAATACAGTCAGCTAGAAAGACCTTTTTCTCGGAAATTAAAACAACTAATTATTTAACACTCAAATGCGCGTATAACTCTTGCGGGCCGTTCAGGCCCACCTGGGCACTTTTAAATAACCACTCAGGACATATTTATTGTGAAGGGTTAGTATACCAAAATGGCGACAAAATGGGCCTTTTAAGTACCGAGTAATAAGTAATGATGTCGTTGGACCATTCTTTATGAGGTCCACACTGAGTCTTTTATATTACAGACATACTTACTTAGTGTTATAGAGTCGTGGTAGCTCAGATAGCACTCGCTGTAAATTTCACAGTACGCGAGCAAACCGGGTTCGATCTCCGCCGGTACAATGATATTGTTAATTGCAATTTTAAGTGCTGATTTACCACGTGCTCGGCGGTGATGGAAAACATCGCGAGGAAACCTGTATGTCCGAGAAATAAGAAAAATAAATCGAAGACAGGTAAAGTTTGCCAACACGCTTTGGGGCAGCGTGATGGACACTTCCTTGCTCTAATGAGTATTCTGAGAGTTCAGAAATGAGGGGAGGCCTGTGCCCAGCAGCAGGACGTACACAGGCTGTAACTTTAACTTTTAAATTTACTTAGTGTTAACTTTAAATCGTTACTATTATATAATAAATAGTTACTGTTATGCATAATGCCGGTACACATATACCTAAAGGCTAAGTCTCAGATGTGGCCGGCGCTGGCCGCGGCTGGACGTCGCAGATGTGTGCGAAAGCGTTACCGTGGCCCTGCCAATATGTAATGAAGATGGAACACCATGAGGATTTAGTCGATGCAAGGAAGACATACACCGTCTTGGCCCCTCTAGGCGGGTATTCGTCGGCAATTTCAGTGGTCACTATCAGCGCAATCGTGATCTCCGTTTGATACGTAACCGGGACATCTCGATTGCTACGCTAGTTTAGCATACATATGTACCGAGGACAGTATTACCCCCAGCACGCTTACACGGCTAACCTGGTGACTTAAGAAATAAGTGCAACAACACAACATTTCATAATGTAGATTTGAAAAAGCACATATTTGTATAAATTTGTAAATTATTTATTATACAGTCGTCTCGGATAACTTGGTTTAGCAAAGGTTGACCCGGAAGTTTCACAATTAAAGCGCGAGCTGCAAACACATCGATAACGTATAAACGTACCGTTTCATTTTAAGGAGAAGTTTCACTAATTGATAGGAATCCTTTTACGCCTAAGAGAGTAGGACGGGATTATAATGAACAAGATTCATTCATAGTCCAATGTTCCAATGTTCAGAGAAAGTTCAGGTGCAAGATAAACGGCTATACGTGCTTTTTGAGGCACGGGGATAGAGGATTTTGGAGGTTCCGCCCTGACTTTGGGCTTTGACGGGACCACATGACCATTAGTCACGCTTACGAACACAATACCAACGAGGCAGTCACATTTCTTCATCACTCCACTGCTGAAGAAAGGCCTCACCCAAGTAAGTGTATGGACGCGAGAAATGAAACGTTTGAGTGTTGACGTAAGACTGACTGTAATTACGTTATTAATAAGTTTATATTTTAGATTATACCCAAACATACGTATAGGTACTAGGTAGATACTACACCTTCCTTCCCAAAGAAAAAAAGAAATGAATATGTGCATTTCTTTTTTTTATAATACTAACATTTAAAATTACACAATAATTATATTCTAATTTATAAAATGTAAATATGGGTAAAAGCATAAACAAATAGTTAAAATAATACTTACTTACTTATCTTCACGCACAATCCCTAACGGGGTAGCCAGAGAGAACAGATCGCCAAGTGTCACGATCCTTACATACCTCTTTCGCTTCTTTCAGGTTCATTAACTTCTTCATACATGCACGTCTAGGTATCCGAGTACTCTTGAACCTCCCCTCTTCGAGCAATTTGCTCACATGGTCTTCGAAAGTTAGTCTCGGTCTACCTCGACACCTTTTAATATTTACTTTCGCTCTATATATTTTCTTCACCATTCGGTCTTCACTCATTCGTTCAACGTGCCCAAACCATTGGAGTAGTTAAAATAATATTTAGATTAATATGATTACAATTGGTATTATAATACTTAGTAATTAATACTAAGGTAAAGTAATAATAATTAAGCGATAAAATAGGTCCTGAGCCATCCGCATTTGTCGATAGTAATATAACTATTTAGTATTTTTCATTAAAACGGCGGGAGATTTAGCCATAGCTGCTACTCTTTTCAAGCGAGTTCGCAATCGCAGTTTTTTTAAAATTATTATTTTGAATCGCTCTCAGGAACATTCTGCTGCCCATCTCCTGGTTTAATTTCCCTCTGTAGCCTATTGCGACACCCACGGGACGATGTGGAGTAAAGTACGTGAGGGTCATATGGTCACTTGCCACCCCATAAAACTAAAACTAAGAGAAGGACAGAGACGAAAAATCAAAGCCATATACTATAGCTAATATATTAGGAAATATATATAGGAAAAGCAAACAAGCTTTCTAATTAGAAACACTTCAAAAAATCAACTACACAACACAATACTAAAATCGATAAAATTTTTACTATAATTTCAACCGTCAAAATGGCGTCGATAAAGCAGCGCCCTTTTGACCCTTTATTATTTGACTGACGTAGAGCTATCGTATCAAAAAGTCATCTATGCAGACCATATTGCCATCACGTAATGTAGTAGATATTCTTACTTTCATTACATTATTAGAGTGTAGTCGCGTCCGTATGGAATATACATAAAATAAAAAGTAAGTAAAGTACGGTAGTATTTTACCAGAAGTTAAATAATCACAGACCGACGTAAGGAAGAGTGCGAAACATCTGATACTACCATCATCACCAACCAATATACCAATTGGTGATCATGGTACGGCTTGGAAAAAAAATAGTCCCACTGGGGCTTCTTGCCGGTTCTTCCCAGGACAGAGGTTTTTTTGCGAACCAGTGGTAAATGAAAAAAGTGACTTTCAGTAAGTATTGTTATAATCCATATTGAATAAAAAAGTTTCTGTTTCTGTTTCTGGTAAATTCTCCCTGAGATGTGAGTCGCGGATTGTTTTTGAGCCGATGAGAAGGAAGAGGGTAAGAGATACTCTCTTCCTTCCTATGCCTGGTAGAGCCACGCTGCATATATTATGCATATATTATGGTTGTAGCACAAGTGGGTTGTCACGACCGTGGAAGAACCATTCTCTCACAGAATACCAGCGTAAAATAGCAGCTTAATACTGCTGTGTTTCGTATGGTGAGTGTAGAGATCCTGAGACCATTTTTACAGGAAACGAGGCATTCCACCTTATTCCTCAGAAGTGTCAACGCATCTGCATTTTGATTCTTAATCGAGGATAAATGTAGATGTCTATAAGCCACAGCATCCACTTACCATCAGGTGGACTGTGTGCTCGTGTGTCACCCTAATTCTATAAGAAAAAAGAGAAACACAGATTTTAACATGTTACTAATACAGTTATTTATATGTGGAAGAGCCATGCTGTAATGTAAAAATCGATCGGGTCGACCAGGTAGCAACCTCGATCTCACAGAATATACCGTAAAATAGCAACTATAAACTTCTGTGTTTTGCATGGTGAGTGTAGAGAAGAACAAAGACAAAAAAAACAAAGACAAAAAAGAGATACCTTCTTTCTGCAAACGAGGTGTTCTATCTTAGTCCTCGGGGTGACAACGCACAGTTAAGAATCAAAATGCAGATACTATTATTCCTAACTGTGCTCGTTTGTCATCCTTATTCTATAAAACAAAACGTCTGTATAGAACTTCCCCTTAACACACAACGCGAAATTAAGCCGTCGTTAATAACACGTGACGTACGTGACGCGTTAAATTATTTTCCCATCCCTTCTTTGCTCATAAGTCGGAAAGAGATGACTGTAGTGTAACGAGGAACAAATTGGGTGACTTTCAAGCACCATTATAAAGTTCAATTCCGACTGCTTGTGCCACAAACTTAAAATATGGACAATAATAAGCAATAATTATGTCGAAGTTATTAAGTTAATTACTGGTCATTCCGCGATTGAAGGACCTAACGCGTTTTATTAGACGGTCACAAGTTATTTCAAACTGTATTAATTAAAGATTTGCCGCTTGCACATGTCACGACCCGATTGGTCGCAAACGGTTAACTTCGCTATTTTATATTAAACTAGTGCTTCGACCCGGGTGCAAGACAAAAGTAAAATTACAGCCTATATACACGTCCCACGGCTGGGCACAGGCCTCCGCTCATTTCTGAGAGGGTTTTAGGGCAAGGAATTGTCCGCCGCGGTGCCCCAATGCGTGTTGACGAACTTCACATGTCTTCGAAATATTTTTTTTCTTATTTCTCTGACATGCGGGTTTCCCCACGATGTTTTCCTTCACCGCCGAGCACGTGGTAAATCAGCACTTAAAATTGCAATTAGCAATTTCATTGGTGCCGGCGGGGTTCGAACCTGGGTTGCTCGCGTACTGTGAAATTTACAGCGAGCGCTAACCATCTGAGTTACCACAGTTCAAGACAAACCGGGAAACTGAATCTTAACGATCCAGGGACCCATTCAAACACACACAAAAATTTTCATAAGAATCGGTCGAGCCAATACCGAGTTTCAGGGAGACTAACGGCCAGCAATTGATTCTTATTATTATATGTAGAGGTTAAGGTAACAATCGAACTTATAGTTTAAGACACGTAGTCCATGAACATTGGACATCTGTAACCAAATTCAAACAAAGAAAGCTTAAGATGTGTTATCACCTCTGAGGACTAAGATGTATGCTTCACTGCCTGTTGTCTGAGATACATCGCTTTTGGTGGCTGGACCGAGCAATGTTGTTGCTGAAAAATGTCGACGGAAAATTGAACAGAAGACCAAAGAGTATAATCTGCCACTTTGTCTTGCGTATGTGGACTATGATAAAGCGTCTGATTCCGTCGAAATTTGGGCGGTGCTACCAATTCCTTCAGCAGTGATAAGTTGACTGTCGGTATATCGAAGTGCTAATGTGTTTGTACAATAGGGCTACGATGGCTATCCGAGCACGGAACCAAAGTACGAAAACTATCCAACTGCAGATAGGTGTAAGGCAGGGTGACGTTATATCCACGAAACTCTTCATCGATGCATTGGAAGACGTTTTCAAGCTATTGGACTAGAAAGGATACGGTATTAACGTCAATGGCGAGTACTTTGAGTAAAGTACTCGCCATTGACGTTAGTAAAGGTGAGTACCTTCGATTTGCCGACGATATAGTTTTTATGGCAGAATCGCTAGAGTACCTAAGCACTATGCTCGATGACCTCAATAGTGTCTCCCAACGCCTATCATCTTAAGACGAACATAGATATAACAAAGATCACGTGTAACGTCCATGTGGCTGGACAGACCAATGTTAAAACGACATTTATTATCACAGGCAAGAGAAGTTTTTAAATATATAAATATACTGTATAAGAGTACACACACTTCTAATTCTTTCAATTATCTTTCAATAGACCTGGAAGAAAATTCAAGATGCAATAAGCAGTGTTTTTGTACGTTCTTTCTTCTATATACATTATCATAGTCATCATCATCATTGCAGCCCTTCATACGTCCACTGGTAAACACAGGCCTCCCCCAAGTAATGTTGCAAAAGGTCTCATATGTTATAAAAAAGTTGCAAAAGGTCTCTATAAGTTAGAAAAAAAGTGTAATTTATCGTTTCGCAAAAGACTACATAAGTTCGCAAAATATTACATTCGCTAAATATCAGTTTAAAACTTTTCAAATTACTAATGAATTTTATGTACATTTATTTTCGTTTAAAATATGAATATCCTAAAATTTCGCGTGGTTGTTTCACAAACGTTCTACCTATTACCATTGAATTAAAGTACACTTTTTAAGTTGGAACGTACATATTTACCATGAATATATACCGCAAATAATTAAGTGAATTCTGCGTGGTCACCAAACTTCGGCTAAACATTTAAAGGAATCAAAGCTAAACACTGGTTTTTAGGTACAAAAAATGCCTGTGACAAGAATTAAGAAATTCAGAAACAGCCGTAAACTCAGAATTTCAACAAACTACTTTTTCAAATCTAAATAAAGAAAACGGACTTTTACGATGTATTTACACTTATACTTATACTTATACTTATCGTCACGCACAATCCCTAACGGGGTAGCCAGAGAGAACAGATCGCCAAGTGTCACGATCCTTACATACCTCTTTCGCTTCTTTCAGGTTCATTAACTTCTTCATACATGCACGTCTAGGTATCCGAGTACTCTTGACCCTCCCCTCTTCGAGCAATTTGCTCACATGGTCTTCGAAAGTTAGTCTCGGTCTACCTCGACACCTTTTAATATTTACTTTCGCTCTATATATTTTCTTCACCATTCGGTCTTCACTCATTGGTTCAACGTGTCCAAACCATTGGAGTACGCCCCTATCAATTTTTGTGATAAGGTCATCTTTCAATCCTGCCATATTGCGAATCTCTTCGTTTCGCTTTCGGTCGGCTATGGTAACGCCACACATTTTACGAAGAGATCGCATCTCCACTGCATTCAACTTGCTTTTATGCTTCTTCTGGCATACCCAGGTTTCGCTGCCATATAACAAAGTCGGTACCAACACTGCGTTATGTATTGCAAGGCGTGCACTCTTCACCACGCCTTGCCTTTTTATTAATGCATTCAGGGCACCATTGACTTTGTTTCCGGCAGCGACACGCCTATCCACATCTAAATCACATCTTCCATCCCGGCTGAAAGCACTCCCCAAGTATACAATTTCATTTACCTGTTCTAGACATTCCTGATTTACCCATATTTCACATTTCGTTCTCTCTTCGTCCTTTTCAAATACCAGAAACTTAGTTTTATTAGCATTCAAATGGAGACCTTTAATTTCACATTCCTCTTTCATACACGTGACTAATGCCTGCAGTTCTGCTTCTGATGGTGCAATAAGCACTGCATCATCAGCATACAGCAGACAATTAACTTTTATGTCACCCAATTTCACACCCAAACAGCTATCTTTCAGCTTCTGTAAACAGCTGTCGAGATACAGTATGAACAGCCAGGAAGACATGACACAACCCTGTTTTACGCCCGCTTGGACGCTAAACATGGGTGACAGGTCATGCCCTACCCGCACACAGGCTTTACAGTCATAATAGAGTGACTGCACAGCCCTTAACAATCGACCATCCACACCATATCCCGGCAACAGTTCCCACATTTTCTTCCTTATAACCTTATCAAATGCTTTCTCCAGATCCACAAAAGCACAGAAAATCCTCTGGTTAACACTCAGAAGCTTCTCCGTGATCATGCGGAGAGAAAACATTTGATCCGTGCATCCTCTTCCAGGTCTAAATCCGCATTGTGCCTCCCATAAGAATCTTTCCGATTTCTCTTGCATCCTGCGTGTCAAAACCTTCGAATAAACTTTACTTGCTAAACTGGTCAAGCTGATCGCCCGATAGCTCCCGCAGTCAAAATGTGAACCTTTACCTTTATATAAAGGCACAATGACCGCGGATCGCCAATCATCCGGGACATCTCCCGTCCGCCAGCACAAATTGCACAGCAGATGAAAGCTGTCCCAGACGCGAGGCCCACCGTACTTGACCATTTCAGCAGTAACTCTGTCTAGTCCCGCAGCCTTACCACATTTCAAACTTCGAATCGCACGTTCAATCTCTTTCATGCTGATGACCTCAGTGTCATCGAGGTCCGTGTCTGGCGTGCCAGTCACGGCGTCACCCCCGGATCCTTCACTAAGATCATGACACGCATACAATTCTCTATAAAATTCACTCCATCGCTGCATGACATCCCATTTTTCTGAGAGGACGTCATTGGTTCTCGAAAGTACTTTGTTCATTCTTAAAGCTGTCGCACCACTCCGGGACCTTCCAACCTCTTTCCAGAAGAGTTTGGAGTTTTCCCTAAAGTTGTGCGACAACCTCTCGTCCGCTTCTATTCTACACCTTTCACGTACTTCCTCAATCAATGTTTTCGCATGAACTTTCTGCAGCTTATATCTTTCTTTCATCTTCTCTCTCATATGCTCATCGTTACTAGAGGCTAAGTAGTCTAACCATGCTTTTTTCTTCTTTTTTACAGCTTCTTTCACTTCGTCATTCCACCATGCATCTCTTCTTTTACTACTACCTCTTTTTGTCGTACCACATACTTCTTCCGCTGCACTTACCATTCCATCCCTAAGGTTCTGCCATATTCTCTCCACACATTCTTTCCTGCCATCGATGGTGTCAAGCTTTTCGGCTACCCTCGTGTGATGTATTTACAAAACCTACTTTTTTAATTAAAATGAAAAACCAGTCAAATCAGAAACGCGTTTATGCCCAGAGGTTCCTTTGCCTAAGAAAGATATGGTTTATATACATAGTAGATGTCTATAGGTCGTAGCATCCAGTTACCATATCAGGTCATTTATTTTCCGTATCCTATAAATAGAAACGTTTCGAAAAAAGTAATAAAATAAATTACACCCCAATTATTACAAATAGAAACGTTTCAAAAAATGTAATAAAATAAATTATACCGCAATTATTTTAAAGGAACTAAATAAATTTAAGTCTCAATCAAACTGGTCCCTAAAGTCCTCCAAAATTATGTACTCAGTAAGCACCGAGACGTGGTAGCTCAGATGGTTAGCACTCGCTGTAAATTTTACAGTGCGCGAGCAACCCGGATTCGATCCCCGTCGGTACCAATGAAGTTGTTAATTGCCGTTTCAAGTGCTAATTTACCACGTGCTCGGCGGTGAAGGAAAACATCGTGAGGAAACCTGCATGTCTGAGAAATAAAAAAATATTTCGAAGACCTGTGAAGTGTGAAGCGCGGCGGGCACTTCCTTGCCCAAAAACCCCCTCAGAAATCAGAAAAGGTCTGCGCCCAGCTGTGGGACGTATATAGGTTGTAACTTTAACCTTTAACTTTCAAGTAAGCATCAACAATATGAAACATCAAAGCTGCGTTCAAGTTTAATAGTAGTGGAACGTGGACGTAAATTTTATTAAAGCGATGGCGTAGCTTTGTTGACTTTTAAAAAGTGTGTTATATATATCAATTTTCAATTTTTTTTTTAATTTAATTTTGACTTTGACTTTGACAGACTAGCTGGTGAGCACAAATACCAATAGTCTCGCAAAGATAACGCCTACCTTACCTCACCAGTTTTGTGAGATTTGGTATACTAAAGGATAATAATGTCTTCCTGACCGAATTTCGGTAACGTAGTTTGTCCTGAGACTAGCTTTCTGCGTAGTACATGATATAATACGAACACTATCTATTCCCTCATTCTCATAGTCAGATGAAACGCAAATCCAAGACGATCGGAAAGCGAGTAGGCGCAAGAACAACGGCTTTACGTGCTTTCCGAGGCATGGGTGTGAAACACCGCCAACTTCCGGCAACAGGCCTTACTGAGAGTTTCTTGATAGTACAGCGAATTGCATGGCAAAGGGCATGCATCTGCAATTTCTCTGGTGTTGCAGATGTTCATGAGCGAGGGTCATTACTTATCTGGTGATTTGTGTGCTCACTTGCCTGCTCTTCTCTATTAAAAGGAAAAACCTATCGGAGCTTCGTTCGTCAATTTGCAGAGTCCAACACGAGTAAGTCATGACACCATAAAGTTATAGTTTTTAATTAACCAACACAATAAAGTAGGTTTTAATCACGCTAATCGGCAATTTAATATAAATAGAGTGGCGGTAAATTATGAGGTACAACTTACAACCCACCTGCCCCAATGTACTCTCACCCCTCCCACTCCACGCTCCCTCCACCCCTCAGTTCCGCGACGCACCTGTAACGCTAAAATTACTCCACGATATTTATGAATCAAACGCGATCGCTGCTGCTACGACTAATTGAGTTTCTGCTGAACTAATGGGCGCCATTCAATCTTCTACTAAGCAATCATTTGAATGATTCTTAACTTACTGATGAGGCGATAAGTTTAGTTAGGTCTGTTTGTGAACACTCCTTGAAGGAACCTGAGAATGACTGCAGTGGTTTTAGGCATCGAAATTTAAGTGAAA
Source organism: Parnassius smintheus behrii (assembly GCA_036936625.1). Classification (NCBI taxonomy): domain Eukaryota; kingdom Metazoa; phylum Arthropoda; class Insecta; order Lepidoptera; family Papilionidae; genus Parnassius; species Parnassius smintheus. The sequence goes on from JAUPFT010000024.1 coordinate 6,217,296, forward strand.
AACGAGTTTACGATCGACCTGTTTCTAGTTACAGTGACAAGCTAGCTTATAATCCAGGCTTTGTAAGTTGCTACTGTAACTTATAAACATCTGAACATAGCTTCAAAAATGATTTCTTATATTAACGCGAATACAACACGTTGAATAAAACATTTTTACGCATTTTATTTACTTATTTAAAAGTTCCGCTTTAGTTTCGACGATCCCTCCACGTGACCAAGGGTGCTATAGAGCACCCGAAACGTTTAATTCCAACAATAAGTAAATTAAACGCAATAAAATCCGTAAAAATAGTTTTATTTAACAACTTCAAAAATGGTGGCAACATGAGCGTCGTCATCCCTGATAGACTAATATGGAATGCCTCCAAAGGTTGAAGTTGTACTGATTTTCTATACACTTAAGACCAGAAAACTGCAGTAGTGCATTATTACTTGGAGACTAACACTCCCTTGGTAACCTAACCAGACTGATACCAAGGTAGAAGAGGAGTACCAGCTATAAGCGTTTGTCATACTTAAGGTTATTACAGTATCTCAACATAACGACAACGATATATTTTAATATTCTACTTATACCATTCTATTCATCTGTACATACTTTACGTCGTAGACAATTCATAGACCGTCTTTTTTTTAAATTAGAAGCAAAACCTAGAATCATCAACATCATTACAACCCTTCACAAGGCCCCTGCTTAACAAAAGTCTTTCAAAAGGAATGCCATTTAACACATTCCTGTGCCACATGCATACATCGACGTCTTGCATATATTCCTAGGACGTCACTGCATCGAGTGGAATAACCTAGAATAAAAACTATTTACTTCTATTCATAGCTTGTTAGAAAGGTATTGTTTTTACAAATGTTATTTGGACGGTGTTACGCAGAACGATCCAACCAACGTTGGAGTCTAAATTTTATGTTAAAATAAAATAAAATAGCAGTCAAGCTTAGCTTTTCTAGATGTGTTAGTAATTCGGAATCCTGATAATACCTTGAGCCATACTGTGTATACAAAAAAGACCCAAACAGTTAGATATTTAAAGGGTGATTCTCACCACCATCCTTCACAGTTAGCTACCGTGGGTAAATCTTTGTTTCAGAGAGCACGAGGGATCTGTGACAGTAAACACCTGGCTGCCGAGCTCCACCATGTCAAGCATGTTTTGCATGACAACAAGCTTCGGGTCCCACGCCTACGTCACAGCGAACGAGTGAAGCCGGCCACAGTCAAGCGTGTACCTGCTGTTCTGCCATATGTTAGAGGAGTCACTGACAAGATTGGCTATATTTTGAAGCGCGCTTCCATCAAAACATACTTCAAGCCGCTGAAGAAGATAGGTCAGTTTTTACCATGAGTCAAGTGTAATGCCTCTGCAAGATGCAGGAGTGTACAAGCTTGATTGTGAATGTGGTCTCTCCTATATAGAACAAACTTAAAGATCAATTAAAACCCGCGTTAAAGAACATATAGCTGAGGTGAAGAATCGACGCTCCGGGAAGTCAGCAGTCTGTGAACACTTACAGGATCGCCCCCGTCACTATATCAGATTTGATAGACCACAAATCCTCGCTAAAGAACACCGATTCCTTCCAAGGATGATTCGCGAGGCTATTGAAATCAAAAAACATCCTAATTTCAATAGAGAAGATGGCTGGGTGCTACCATCTGCTTGGGATCCTATAATAAATAAAATTAAATCCCAACCCAAGCATAAAACTGCAAGACTTCAAGATACCATAAGTTCATACTGTGTAGATCGGAACAAAAACGGTTAAATTTTAATCTATGGTAATCGCGGTTAACTATGACATCTGGACGTTGAACACCTCAGTCCCGCCCGTGACCATGAGTGCTGTAAAGCGTTCGAAACGTCGGGTATTAGTCGGGTAGTAGTATAAGTTAAATATACGCGATAAATTCCGTAAAAACTGGTATTATTTCAACGTTAGATACTTATTTCATTAGGTTTATCATATTTATGCCCGTTTCTTTACGCCAACCCAGTCGCTCCTTTTTTTATTACGGTTATTTCCCATATCAATTTTACGTCGTACTGTTGGGTAATGTGTATTCTGATTTCTGATTGTAAGCGACACAGCTTCCCCCTTTGAAAGCCGAAGCAAGACTGATGGAGACTGAACGGGCGGCAGGAAACAAGCTTCAAGACGCCGATAGTTTAGGTAATTTCTTTTCAGTGAGCATTCCGCCTGTGGCATCGCTTCCGAGCGGTCGCATCCAGGTAGTCCGCGCTTTCGTTCCTGTACGGTAGTGCTCTCCCCGCTCTCGCGCCTCCGCTGGCCCGCTCGCGCTGTACAGCGCCGACGCAGTGCTCAGTCTAGACGTGGGTCGTTACGTCATTTTCAAGAAACGTAACGAAACCAGTGACTTCATCGGCGTCACATGTTTCGAAACTAGTGATTTTTGTAACTGGCTACTTTTATTCGGCTACTGTGATTGTTTGCATAAATATCACCACCAACTATACAGTTACACACGAAACGAAAATCACAATCCGTGTTTGTAGCTATACAGTAACTGTTTTCTGTTAAATCAATAAATTAACTTCCCTTCATACTTTATTCAGGTTTAGGACAGACTGCATTAAATGTATTTATGATTGATTTGCGTTTACTATGACACTAATATTTTCATAAAATTATTAATGCATGCATATTTACAAGACAATTTGATTGTATATACAATGATTATTGATATTCACAGTTTATTTACACTTTTTCAACGTTTTCACTGTCATTTGTTTTTGCACTTTTATTTACACTGTACAATTAATTTGTTTGTTTGTTTGGCTATTTACATACAGTTTTTAAGTTTTATAATATTATAAACATTTAAATTTTTAAATTTTTTATACTCATTTTTTAGTTATATTTTAATTTTATGAATAAACGAGTTCATGACTCCGTCAAAAATGTTTTAAAAATTATTTTAGTTAAATTCAATGTGACTCGCTTCCCGGAATCACAAACCGTTAAATATCTACAAACAGAGATTACTCTATTTTATTGTTTATGTCTATAGTCTTAAGTATGAAAATTAAACGTACAATAAAACTGTTACTTACGATGGTTTGTTTATTGTTGTATGCCACATGTGCGCTTTGCGCTCGAGCGACCGACAGTCGACTCCCGCAATAATCACGGGTAACAGTAATCATAATCACGCATTTACAAAAATCACTACTTGTAACGTGACTCGAAACTAGTGATTCGGTTACACGCCGCGTAGCCAGTTACTGTATCTAGTGACGTGAAATAACGCCCACGTCTAGCTCAGTCCGCCGGCGGCATCGTTCTCGGACGGTCGCCTCCTGGTGGTCCGCGCTCCCGTACAGTACGGTAGTGCTGTCTCGCTCTCACGCGCCTCCGCTGTCCTGCTCACGCGGAACAGCGTCGAGGCTGCCGGTGAGTCACTTTTGCTACAGCTCTTACCCCCCTGTCTTCGGGCAGGGAGGTCTGACTGACCTCCGCTTTCATTTTCATTTTTCATTCATTATCATTTTCATTATAATTTTTCATTATATTTTTCATTTATCATTTTAATTTTTTTTTTGGTCTTGTATTTTTCTTATGTTTTTCTTGCATCCTTACTTTTACTATTACGTGCATAGTGTGTTGTAGTACGTCTCGCGTTCTAGTCCCTGTTCTACCGAGAGCAGGGACCCGACCTCATCTTTACTAGATTATCTCACTCAACCCAATATGGCCAACCCCAGTCTTACTGAGTCCCTAGCCGCCCTCATTACCCAATACGGGTTAAACGGCAATGACACGGTCCTCGCCGCCATTGCCACCATCGCCGCCCAGGCTCCCCTCCCTGCCCCTCAGGCACACCGTCCGCCGCCAGTACTAGCGGCATACCTCGAAACGAGGAACTCCTTTGCCCCGCTACAGTCAGCCCCCTCAGAAATGGAGTACGCATGCTCCGAATCCTCGGCGTCTACCTCCCGGAAGAGGCCCGCCACTACCTCAGGCTCCGGTTCATCGGAGTCCTCTGACTCCGAAGGTACCGATGAATCCAACTTCACCACTGTCACCTCCAAGCGCAACGGAAAGCGCGCTGCGATCAAACGCACCCCCCCTACTTCAGCGGCCCCTGCCGATCCTTCAACCTCCGCAGCCCTTGACGCTGCCCCCGTCCCACTGATGTCTCTAGACATCCCCACACCATCCAAACCAGCCTCTCGCTGTGCCCCAGTGCTGGCGAAGAAGCAAGACCCGCCCCCTGTCTTCCTAAGAGACAAGGCTAAATTCACCCATCTGTCCAAGACCTGCTACGACGCAGGCATCAAGTATGACCATGCAGTCAACCTCGGGGAGGCGATTAAAATCATCCCTAGCTCCATCGAGGACTTCCGCTCAATTACCCGGCTATTCACAGCCGAAAGGGTATCTTACCACACGTACGCTCTCCCCGAAGAGCGTAAAGTCAGGGCCGTCATCCGAGGCGTCCCATTTGAGTTCTCCAACGAGGAGATACTTGAGGACCTTAAGTCCCAAGGTTTCCCAGTCGAAGCAGTGCACAAAATGCACAACCGTACGGGCAAAAGGTACAACCTTGCCTTAGTAATCTTGTCCAACGTGCCGGAGGCGAAAGCCATCTTCCGGCAGGTGCGCACAGTGTGCGGCCTGTCAAGGGTGAAGGTAGAGCCCCCACACAGGCCCGGTTTCCCGGCGCAGTGCCACCGCTGCCAACTTTATGGTCACGCGGCGGCCAACTGCTCCGCCCCACCCAGGTGCGTGAAGTGCCTGGAGCCACATAACACCAAAGAGTGTCCCCGGCCCAAAGACGCCGAATCCCCGCCCGCCTGTGTCCTGTGCAACCAGACAGGTCACCCGGCGAACTACAAGGGTTGCCCACGCGCACCTCAACCTCGCCCCAGTAGGAAAGCTCCACCGCCGGTGAATGACCGCTCATTCCCGGCCCTCCAACAACGGCCCCGCCAGGGCCCTCCTCAACCTATCCAGGGCTTCCCTCGACCCTCTCAGGGTCCTCCCAGGCCCCCTCAGGGTCCCCCTAGGCCCCCTCAGGGCATAATTCGGCCCCCTCCGGGCTTCTCAAAGCCAATGCAGCCTCCAGTCTTTCCCTGGGGGCCCAAAAAGGCAGACCCTCCGCGGACAACCTCGTACGCACACGAGGCAGAGCCCACAACAGACGACTACAACACGCTATATTCCGCGATTAGGAATATAGATGTTAGGGAGATTACAGTAATCTCACGCAAACTGCGCGCGGCGAAGTCCCCTCAAGAGCGTCTCATCGCTCTTGCCGAACATAATGATCTTTTGCTAGCTCTGTTGTAAGTTAAGTTAACTTAATTAACTTAACTTCAATGTCTGAGAATAATATTAACCTACCAAGATCCCACGGTCGTATCAAACCTAAGGGTTTATCGCTTGTATCATTCAATATTCGCGGCTTGCGAAATAACCTCCCAGAGCTTAAGCTCTTTCTTCGAAATAGTGAAGTCGATTTCCTCCTACTACAGGAAACTAATCTTAAAGCTAAGGACACTAGAGGCCTTTCTATTAGAAACTTCTCTCTTCTTCGTAATGACAGACCCGACCGCCGAGGCGGCGGAACGGCCATCTATTACAAGAAGACACTTCATTGCTCGCCCATTTCTACTCCGCAGCTTACCAATATGGAAGCCACGGTATGCAGGCTAGCTATGACTGGACATCAGTCCATCCTCATAGCCTCCTGTTACATCCCTTCAGGAACCTATCCCCTCAAAAAAGATTTTGAAGCCATTTTATCCTTGGGCAATTCAGTCATTATGTTTGGAGATTTTAACTCCAAGCATACCGAATGGACATGCCGCACTACGTCCCCTAGTGGCAAGATACTGCTCGATATCACGCAGTCTCTTGATATCACTGTCCATAGTCCTCTCGGTGTTACTCACTTTCCCGATAACACCGATCACTCTCCCGATGTGTTAGATTTTGCGTTACTCCAAGGAGTTTCTCTCAACCTCGGAGCAATCGAGACACTAGACGATCTAGGATCAGATCACCGACCGGTCTCCCTCATTCTTGGCCATCAGCCACCTCCCCCAATACACACAAAAACCTTCACTAATTGGAAGGGATTCAAGGAGTCCCTAGCTAAAGCTCTGGACTCACAGGATTCTACCATCTCCATACCGTCGGACTTAGACAGTCCCGAAAAAATCGACACCGCGGTCGACTCACTCTCCACCCTTATTAAATCCTCCCTTAAGGAGAGCGAAAGGGTCGTCCCGGTTGCTAACAATAGTGGGCTTCCCCTACATATTAGCAACCTATTAAAAGCCAAAAAAGCTGCTTTCCGGAGAGCAGCAAAATATCCCACCCCCGAATATAGGCGCGCGGCCAATCGTCTTCAACGAAAACTCCGCTTCCGCCTCTCTGAATTTCAAGATCTCGAAAAGAGTAAGCTCATGGAGAATATCTCTCCATCTCACACAGCGTACTATCAGATGGCTAGAGCCCTCCGCATAGACGCTATCACCCACACTCCCCCTCTCTCCCGTCCCGACGGCACGGTTGCCTTCGAGGACGAGGAGAAGGCTGAGTGCTTTGCGGATAGCATTGCCGATCAATGCTCCCCTAGTTCTCAACCTGTCGACCCCTCACACGTCCAGGCAGTAGAGGATGAGGTCCGCCGCCGGAACTCACCCCCTACCGCCTCCGAACCTATCTCTGTGTCCAATGATGAGATTTCATCTCTCATCAAAGGACTTAAGCCTAAAAAGGCTCCGGGCGCGGATGGCATCTCCAACCAAGCCCTTAAACACTTTCCCGAGCAGGTGTTAACCTTTTTATCTATTATCTTCAACGCCTGCTTCAACCTTAGTTATTTTCCCACTACGTGGAAAGAGGCAACTGTGATTGGAATTCCCAAGCCAGGCAAGCCTCTCAACCTCCCCTCCAGCCATCGCCCCATTAGCCTCCTCAAGGCAATGGGCAAGCTCTTCGAAAGAGTCATCCAAACACGGATGAGGCGCTATCTGTTTCCCACAGACGGTGACCCTCTCATCATTCCCCACCAATTCGGCTTCCGAGCCAAACACTCATGTCCCCAACAAGTTCACCGCATTGTGGAATATATCCTCAGCGGTTTCTCTCCTCGACGTCATAAAACCATCGCGGTCTTCTTCGATATAGCCAAAGCTTTTGATAGAGTCTGGCACACAGGCCTCATCTACAAGCTCTACAAAATAGGTCTCCCCGATCATCTAGTTCGTCTCGTGGCCTCCTATTTGAAGCATCGTACCTTTCGTTTTAGACACGAGGGCACGCTATCTTCACAGCGAACTATCAAGGCTGGTGTCCCTCAGGGCTCAGTACTTGCTCCTTTGCTGTACATCCTGTTCACCAACGACATTCCCATCCCGTCGAAAGGTGTTCAACTCTCCCTCTTCGCAGACGACACTGCCATCTACTGCAAAGGTGTCTCACTACCCTTCATACGGAACAAGATCCAAAAGTCAGTTGATGACCTAGGAGATTGGTTCAAAAAATGGCGCATCGATGTGAACCCGGAGAAGAGCTCCGCCGTTCACTTCGATTATAAACGACGCCGTCTTAAAAACACTCCTCCAATACGTATGCTAGGGACCCCTGTTCCCTGGCATACGACAGCCAAATATTTAGGTGTCACTCTAGACACAGGGCTCACTTTTAGGCCCCACGTCAAACGAGTCACCCGTCACGCACGGTTTTACCTGAGTAGGCTCAACAGTATGTTGGGCAGACACAGTAAAATGTCCCTTCGGAACAAGCGAACCCTTTATAAGGTCTGTATACGACCCGTCATGTCCTACGCGGGCCCCGTCTTTGCCCACGCAAACCCTAACATTTTAAATGAACTCCAAATAGTTCAGAACCTCTTCTGTCGTCGAGCTGCGAACGCACCTTGGTACGTCCGTAATGCCGACCTTCATCGGGACTTAGAGCTCCCAACAATTCAACAGTTCCTTAAAAAACTCTCTGAGAACTTCTTCAAAGCCTCAGAGTCGCACCCAAACAATTTAATTCGTGAGGCGGCTTCTTATGCAGCCCCACCCCCCTCTCGCTATCGTGTCCGCAGGCCGAGAAACTCTCTCTCGGACCCGCCAAATAAACTGTCAAACGACCTGAACTGCCTCCTGGCGGCTCAGGCCAGTTCTAATTAAATTAATTATTATTATATCAACTAATATTATTTTGCCTTCGTAGGCACTCCCTCAGCGGCTCTTAGCCGCCTGCGCCCTCTTTTCCCAAAAGAGGGTCGCTCATGATAAGGCACAATAGAGCTTAATCAGCCAGCTGCCTGTCCCCAAAGGCGGTTTTTAGGGGGTATCACTTAGGGTCCCCGGTAGGACAGTGAGTCCCCCATAACCACGATAGACCGGCTATCGTGGTTATGGGGTGGCCCTTTAATTGCTACGGGCGCAAAAAAAAAAAAAAGTAATTTCTTTTTACAGTGAAAATAATGGTAATTAAAAAAAAACATAAGCCCTGCTTTATAGATAGTTTAGTTAGTATGCAAAGTTTCATGATCTAATTTAAAGTATTTTATGAAACCAGCGGTTAATATTTCAGTTTCGAGAAAATTTTACGAAATCGTGTTTTCATCTAACATAGTACTCAACATTAATCCTCAACTTTACGATATATTTATTTAAAAATTAATGCTGCAATATTTTCGGCATAACGGAGGATCTTGCTAAGCCATTTGAGGTAGTATTTTTATTATTTCCCCTTAATTTCGAGTCGGATTAAGTTGACATAATATTTTTTTCTTATGATGCGTAAGTTTTACGAGTACAAATAGCTTGCTCGTTATATCAAAATAAAAAAAAACATAGAATGAAAAACACAGGTGATAAAAACCGTGTCTAAAATCAAGATACCGAAAATTCAAAAGACCTTGCAACTGTAAACCTTATACTGTACGGCGCGTTGCCAGTGAGTGATAATAGAGAACAATATTTATGTAAAGTTAAAGAGCAATATCAACAAGTATTTTTAGAGTCTGGAGCGTTTAAAATACAAGTATAAGCATGTCTGGCGCGGCCAAAAAGCTATTCTCCAACATTTTCATCATAATGTACATACTTCAGGAGCCAGTAACATTTTTTAACAAATGCAATTTAAAAATTTAATTATTTTAATTTTAATTTATATTGTAATTAAACAATATCTACAGTGACACTTGCATCTCGCATGGCGTAACTATATTTGGTCCATTATTTCGTATAATTTTTATAAAGAGAATAATGCTTTTTACAATATTTCTATTCACCAAATCATCATCATCATTATAGCTCTTCACAGTACTAAATAAAGTCTTGTAAGGACTTTTTCACGTTGTAAAGCCATGCTGCAGTTATATTGGTAGTTATAGTTGTAGCACGAATGCGTCGGCTCGACCGGGAAAAGACCACGCTCTCACAGAATACCAGCGTAATACGAGGGCGGCACTGAAAATTTCGAGAATCAAGGAAGTGACACAACATTACTATTTAAAAATGTATTTATTGCTTTTCGAAGTATTCTCCGCGAAATTTGACACATTTTTCCATACGATGGAACCAATCATTGAAGCAACCATTCCATTCGGAAGTTGGGGTCTCCAAAATGGCCGTTTTGTAGACGTCCACAGCTTCTTCAGGTGATGAAAATCTCTGTCCACGCAATTTATTCTTTATTTTAGGGGAAGTATAGAAATCATTAGGGCTTAGGTCGGGGCTGTACGGCGAATGGTCTAATAATTCTATGTTTTCTTGCTCTAAAAACTCTTTTGTTCTGTGTGCGGTGTGAGAACTCGCATTGTCGTGATGGAGGATGATACGGCGGTTGCAGTTCTCTTTACGGAGTTCAGAAACGACCTGTGGCAAACAAATGCTAGCATACTATTCTGCATTAACCGTTCTTTGTCCCTCAAGAGGAATACTCGTAACATGGCCGGTTTTGAAGACAAACGTGGCCACCATTTTTTTTTTTTGCAACACTCCGTGAACGAACAATTTTTGTTGGCTTTAACTCATTTTCGAACACCCAAACTCGTGACTGGTTTCTTGTTTCGGGTTCGTACGCATATATCCAGGATTCGTCACCTGATACGATGTTGTATACAGCATTTGACGATCCTGCGTGGAATCTTTCGAGAGTTCTGACGCACCAAGTAACGCGAGCCGCTTTTTGCTCTTCACAGAGCGAATGCGGTATCCATCGGGAAAACTTTTTTACACATAATTGTTCATGCAAGATTTGTATTTGACTCATGCCAATGTCTAAAGTTGCCTGAATTTCGCGGTATGTCACATGTCGATCTTCCTCAATCAGCTTACGCACAGCATCAACGTTTTCTTGGGTGACTGCAGTTTTTGGACAACCTTGACGGGGATTATCACTGAGCTTTACACGTCCATGTTGAAATTCAGCAAACCAGCGATAAATTGTGGTTTTGGATGGGGCTTCATCACCAAATGCAGAAATCATCCGGTCAACACACTGTTGTCATAATAAATCATCGCTCTTGAATTTTCTCGAGCCAATTCCATTTTCTCAACGACTAATCAAGTTTGACAAAACCTTGTGACAAGACCGAGAATCTTATTTTAAATAAATAAATGGTATTCGATTTTTAAAACCAAGGAGTTTTCAATCAAAAAGATTTTAATATGACAGGAACAGTGGAAATATTCCATTCCCGATACTTTTAGTGTAGCCTATGTATAGCAGCTTAATGCTTCTGTGTTTCGTATGTTGAGTGTGGAGACCCGAAGACCCTTTTTTATTGGAAACGCGGCATTCCATCTTAGTCCTTAGGGGTGACAACGCATCTGCATTTTGATTCTTAATCGAGTATAAATATCTATGTCTATGGGCCAAAGCATCCATTTACCATCAGATGAACTGTGTGCTCGTTTGTCACTCTTATTCTATAAAAAAAAGAAACCATGTCCAGGAAAGAAGCATTTACGCCTACGTGATATTAAGGGAAAATATGTGATTTAAAATATAGAGAGGCTAAAAAAAGTTTTTTGTCTAGGTAGTTAGACTCCGTTACGGCCTAGGAGTTCAATTACCCAGTACACAAGGTTAAAACCACCATCTTACATATTTTACTGTCAAATAGCAGTGCGTTCACTGCAGTGTTAATGTCTGAAGAGTATAGAGAGCCAGAATAGTTACAGAGTATAGAGAGCATTCCAGCTTAGATCTCAGAGGTAACAACGCATCTGTAACCACCTTTTTTTGGGTATATACACAGAATATAATAAAGGAAATACACAGAGTATTAATTTGACAGGTATCCATGAGCTACAGTTGTTACATACCATTATGTGAACTTTTACTTCATTTAAAAAATATATTAAAACCGAAAGCAGTTTGCTTAAGCAAAATCATGAAAAACAAAACGTCTCGTTATTAAATTATTTATGTATATTAAACACGTTGTATTTAACTCAGCGTTTCACAATTTCATAACGTGTTAATTAGTAACGAACAAAACTGCTATCACCATTCCAGAGGTCTTTTATTAAAATCTTAATAAATAATGAAACCTCGTGACTTTAATTTAGTAATCCTAGTACTAATTAATTAGGAGTAAAAGCGAGAAATGCGTTAAGATATAACAAACGCAATGCTTGTGAAATGAGCAAAATAGGGAGAAAATATGCGAGAGTAAAACCATCAAGCTCCCCGCTAATAATGGTGGATTGTCCCATTGCAGGCTGCGGGCGTCTGGCGAATGAAAGTTGAACTTTTCAATGGACAAACAGACATTTTTTTATACCTCGTCAGGTCCTTTGTGCATTGTTATTATGATAGTCTCGGGTCTGGGTGCATTTAGCGAGTCTCGTTTTGTATTGACAGGAACAAAATATCATTTCCCTGCCGCTCTGTTCTAATGTAATGTTGTAATTTATAAGATGAAGCTAAGTAATTAGACGCTAAGTGGTTGTATAAAGAGGATTTGCAGTAGGATTCATAGTTAAAAACTATTGCTGCAGTAGCAAATATATTAGCAACAAAGTGTAGAGAAAATCTTAATTTGTTATTTTCTAATTAACTTAAAGCTCTCTCACAAAATACTTGAAAATTTATTGCTACACGTATTCATGCCTTAAAAATACTTTTCATAATTTGTACTTTTGAAGTAAATAAATACTTTTCTTAAGTTGTTTGTTTAATATGAATTTCTAATTATCAATTGTTAAATTTAAACATTTTTTAAAGGGTAGCGGTGTATTTTGACACCACGAAAGTTATCCAGAACTATGAACAAATACTAACTCTTTTCACTGGTTTTACGCAAGGAAGACAAACAAGTGTAAAAAAGAAATTATGTACAAATCACGGGAATCCTTGATCCCTAAATAATTCAAAGGATCAAGAATCGATAAATGTTATTTAAGACCACTGCACTGGTATTGCTATATTATATCGAGTCCTACAGTAAAATTGTTTGTCCGCGATGGACTCCTTAACTACCTAACCGATTTTGATCAAATTTGCACACCGTGTGCAGTTTGGTCCAACTAGAGAGATATTAAAGTTTTTTGCCCATGAGTGAACCACATTTTTTTTTGCTAATTTAAGTATTTTTAATAGCACACGACAAATTGTCGTCGAAAAGGGCAGAACAACGTCTGCCTGACAAGCTAGTATATATATATATATATATATATATAAGAGATTTCCAGATATTATGTACTGACTAATCACGATATCTCTAAAACCATAGGACCTAGATACTTGAAATTTGGTAGGAATATTCTTTTCGCCGAGTTGCGTTCAGTTAAGAACGGATTTTACGTAATTCTACCCGCAAGTGGGGGTCGTTAAAAAAATCACATTTTCAAACGATAGTTCTTATAGGAATATAAGTTCTTCGTGGTGTCAGTCAGGGGGTTTTCATGCTGGTCTACCTTTCCGGTGATCCTGTTATGGAATACGGGTACGCGACCCCGGCTCCCCGAGCTACTGTTATTCTCATACCTTTCCTGCCGAGATAACAGTATCCTTACACCTACGCTCCTACCCCCAACCTTTTTTTTTTTTTTTTTTTTTTCTTTTTTCCTTTTTCCAAAATGGTAGCTTCCTCTACCAACAATAGCATACCCAAAGAGGGTTGGTGTCAGGCAGGCGGCCGACTGTAAAACTTTTGCCAAATCCCATGCAGTAAACTTATGAATATTACGAGTTGTGGGATATATGACAGGGCTAGGGCGTACCCCGCAGGCGACGCGCAGGAGCAGCACCCGGCTCCTGTGGGAAGTGGGCAAGGGTTGTCGCACCTTACGGAGCGGGTGCGACGTAAGAGGCGAGCCCGTAGAGAGAAGAATGTCAGAGTGAGGTTTGCAAGCTGGAATATAGGTACGATGACTGGAAGAGGAAGAGAGTTAGCAGATGTTTTGAAACGACGAAGAGTGAATGTTGCCTGTTTGCAGGAAACAAAATGGAAGGGCAAGAAAGCAAGAGAGATTGGGGAAGGATACAAGTTTTATTACTGTGGAAGTGACGGGAAGCGAAATGGAGTAGGAGTTGTGTTAGATAGTGGAATGAAAGAACGAGTGACAGATGTGAAAAGAGTAAATGACAGAATGATAGTTGTTAAATTAATGATTGAAAACAAAGTAGTGAATGTTGTAAGTGTGTATGCTCCGCAAACAGGCTGTGAAGAGAGTGTGAAAGAGAAGTTTTGGGAGGAATTTGATTGTATGATGATGGGAATACCTGAGAGTGAGGATGTTTATATGGGAGGAGATTTTAATGGACATGTAGGGAGAGTGAATGACGGGTATGAAAGAGTACACGGTGGATGGGGGTACGGAGTACGCAACCGTGAGGGGGAAGTTCTTCTGCAAGCAGCATGTGCTTTCGACCTGGCTGTAGTAAACACGTGGTTCCAAAAACGAGATCAGCATCTTGTTACTTATAAAAGTGGCCACCACGCGACACAGATCGACTATCTTCTGTTAAGACGGAACCAAATCAAGAGTGTAAAAAACTGCAAAGTGCTTCCAGGTGAAGACTTAGTATCCCAGCACCGAATTCTGCTGGCTGACATCTGCTTAACTGTTCGCCTCAACAAACATAAGGATCGTCCCCCACCCAAAATAAAGTGGCATTTGTTGCATAAGGAGGAGTATGCAAGTGAATTTAGAGAGCTAGTTGTAAACAAGATGATAGAGATGGGTGATATGGAAAGAATGAGTGTGAATGAGTGCTGGAAGGAAATGGCTGATTGTATCCGAAGTGTGGCAAGGAAGGTGTTAGGAGAAACAAAAGGGAAGCGTATGATAGATAAGGATGGGTGGTGGTGGAGTGAAAGTATTAGAGAAGTTTTGAGAGAAAAGAAAAATGCCTTTAAAGAATGGCAGAGCGTAGAAGACCAGAATGAATCCATAAAAGAAAGTAAGAGAGAGGCGTATAAAGAATGTAAGAAGAGAGCGAAGAAGGAAGTTGCTATTTGTAGGGCAGAGGCGCAAGATAAATTATATCGGTCCCTTGAAAGCCCCGAAGGTCAAAAACGACTTTTTCAAATTGCAAGAGCGAGAGAAAGGAATGGAAGAGATGTTTCACATGTAAAATGTATAAAAGATGATTCTGGAAGGATTTTGACTGACGATGAAAGTATAAAGAAGCGATGGAAGGAGTATTTTGAGAAATTGATGAATGAGGAGAATGAATGGAATGGTATGCTTGAAAACCCACCAGTGAATATGGGCTTAGTGAGAGAAATTAGTGTGGAAGAAGTAAAAATGGCTGTTAGGAATATGAAGAATGGGAAGGCAGTCGGCCCAGATGGAATACCAGTAGAAGTGTGGAAGTTGCTCAGTGCGGATGGATGGAAGTGGTTGAGTTTATTTTTCGGTAAATTGTTGCAGGAAGAACAAATACCTGAGGAATGGTGCAGTAGTATACTGGTCCCCATTTTTAAAAACAAAGGAGACGTTCAAAACTGCAGCAGTTACCGGGGAATAAAACTCAAGTCACATACTGTGAAAGTCTGGGAAAGAATAATAGAGAGAAGAATGAGAGAAGAGTGTGAGATAACACAAAACCAGTTCGGATTCATGCCCGGTCGAGGTACGACAGATGCCATTTTCGCATTACGCCAATTGTGCGAAAAGTACAAGCGCGTGCATAAAAATCTGCACATGGTTTTTGTCGACCTTGAAAAGGCGTACGATCGGGTTCCCCGTGAGGTTTTGTGGTGGGCGTTAAAGATGAAAGGTATGCCTGGGAAGTATGTGAGGTTGGTCCGTGCTATGTACAGAGCATCCCGTACATGTGTACGATCTGCCGCGGGAACTACGGGCAGTATCGATGTGGCGGTAGGGCTGCACCAAGGGTCGGCATTGAGCCCTTACCTCTTCCTACTGATTATGGACGCTTTGACGTCGGACCTGCAGGATGAGGCACCCTGGTGCATGCTCTTTGCCGATGACATCGTGCTTGTCGGGGAAGAAGGCATCGAGGTACAGAGCAGACTGACGGGGTGGCAACAGAGGCTGGAAAGTGTTGGCTTGAAGATCAGCAGATCCAAAACCGAATATCTGTGCTGTGATTTCGGCGGTCTTTCCAGTCCTGTACCCATGGCGTTGGATGGCGCTATACTGCCTACCTGCTCAGATTTCAAGTACCTCGGTTCCCTCATTCAAGGCGACGGCGGAATAGATAGAGCTGTGCAGCATAGGATTAACGCAGGGTGGATGAAATGGCGACAGGTCACAGCCACAACGTGCGATCCCCGAATGCCAATAAGGCTGAAGGGGAAAATTTACAAATCGATCATCCGACCTGTCGTCATGTATGGAAGTGAATGCTGGGCCGTCAAGAAGAAGGATGAAAATAGACTGCATGCGAATGAAATGAGAATGTTACGATGGATGTGTGGTGTGACAAGGATGGATAAGATAAGGAATGAGTATATAAGAGGAAGCCTGAAAGTAGCGCCAGTGGTAGAAAAGGTGAGAGGAAGCAGATTGGCATGGTTTGGGCATGTGATGCGGAGGAATGAAAGTCATGTCACAATACGAGTGTTGAATATGAATGTGGAGGGACACACGGGCAGAGGAAGGCCGAATAAAAGATGGATCGATTGTGTGAAGAGTGATATGAGAATGAAAGGAGTAAGTATGGAAATGACGGCTGATAGAGAGGAATGGAACAAGAAGGTTTACTGCGCCGACCCCAGATAATGGGAAATGGTTTAGAGAATGATGAATGATGAGTTCTTATAGGAATAAAACTTAGCTAGAATATTCTTTTTGTATTTGTTTTGATGGATCCTTAAATTCTATGAGTTTACGATTGGACCCGGTAGGTGACGTTGTTTTCGATATCCAGAAATCACCCGGAGCTGATCGCTAGTACCTCATAGTCTGTTATAATATTAAGTTTATAATCGGCTATGAGCAGGCTTTCTAAGGCTTTCAGTCAAATCATGTAATTATAATGTAGGATTAAGTAATGGGGGAATTTAAAAAACGTTTTCTACAAATGTATACCCTACCAGAACATTATTCACCACGCTAACGTTCACGTTTAATAACTTGTGAAAGTAAGAACATACTGTGGCTAGGAGAAACCTACTTCTTCCCCCAATTAAGAATAAAAATGCAGATGCGTTGTTACACATCATGAAGTCTAAGAAAAAATGCTTCGTCAACAGAATACATGGTATCATGATGGTATCGATTTTTTTTTATTTCTCAAATATGCATGTTTCTTAACGATGTTTTCCTTAACCACCATGCACGTGGTAAATCAGCATTAGATATTGCAATTAAAATTTTCAATGGTGCCACCGGGATCTAACCAGGGTTACTCGCGTAATGTGAAATTTACAGCGAGCGTTTAGCCCTGAGCTAACCCGGCTTCTCTAAGCAACAACGGCTTCAATGTTAAGGGTTTTATATTTTATTTCCGAATTATTTAAACAAGCATTCTCTCCTCAGTCTAAAGGGCTCCACAAAAATATCATAATCAAGGCACCGTCTCACGAGCGTATACAAAGACCCTACAAAGCACCACCGTCCGTCTGGGCGTCCAGAACAATGGAGTCCCGCGGGCGACGCGGCTGCCGGATTAAAAAAAAACACCGCAAGTACGAGATAGGGTGCACCGTGAGATATTTGGTGGCGGATGCGAGTTGTCTGTTTAGTTTTACTATTGTCACCAGTTTCTTGAAAAGCCGATGTAATATACCTTAAGGGGATACTTACACTACGTTATAAAATACGGTTTAAGACCTTCAAAAGAATACCTTTCACTTAAGAGATATAACAAGTTAATCATAGATATTAAATACTTGAACTTATGAAGAATATGTAACTATAATAATGAACGTATAGGATTCTATATATTATATACTAAATGTTTTTTTACCGTCTGGAAAAATAGAGTGAAACAGGTGAACGGAATGAAAGCCTACGGGCACTGATATTTTACAATTTTTTAAATTTGATATTAACATATTATGGAATTGATCTAACCATCATTAAAATAAACAATAATTAAAAAAGCTGAAGGTACTCCGGGTTTAACAATGACATCGGGACGTCAGTCACCTCAGTCCCCCGTGACCATAGGTACTGGAAAACACCCGAAACGTCGAGAATTAAAAATTAAAAATAAAAATAATTAAAATTAAACGTGATAAAATCCGTAAAAGTAGTTTTAATCAATGTGTAATATTCGCGTGAATATAAGAAATCATTAAATAACGTATTTTTAAAAATATAAGAAATCATTAAATAACGTATTTTTAAACAAAACTGTAAAATTTTTAAGTGAACTTAACCATAATATCTCATAATGTAGTAGAGCCATGCTGCAACTATATTATTGTTGTAGCGCGAATGGTTCGGCTCGACCGGGGAAGTACCACGCTCGTCAAGCCAAGCGGGATAACTTGAGCATTACAAACGAGAGGGTCAGTACTTTTACAGGCTGAAGATAACAATGAAAAAGAAGTTAAAACTGATTAAAAAGTATTCAATGCTGGCGGCGTAGAGAATCGACTTGTTTCATTCCCTAGGTGTTAGGAGGCAGCAAAAGGACACCGAAACAGGAGATGGGCGGTATGTTTATCTTTAATAACAACTCAAAATATTAAAGAAATGTCAATGTCAAGCGTGGTACCTGTAGCAAAAATCCACCCCCCCCCCCCCAATAACAATCAAATCAAGGCAATCTATAGAGGGCGCCCATGTTTAGAAGCGGACTGTGACGGCTGTTATTGTGATGATAAATGATGTTATGTAAGTAGTTTCTCGGAAATGGCTCTAATAATTTAGATGACGTTAATATTTAAATAATGTTTTACTTGTCGACTTTATTTGAAAAAGTTTCATGCCTGAGTAAATTTTATTTATTTCTAACGCCGAAGAAAGCTCGGTGGTCCAGTTACTAAAGTTTTATTTATTTATTTATTACTAAAGCTAAAGTTATAAATGAGCTAGTCCAGTAACATAGTGGCATTAGGTTACTACAGTCCATACGTAGATTTCATACGTAGTGGAGCCACGCTGCACCTATATTATGGTTGTAGCATGAATGGGTCGCCTCGACCGGGGTAGGACCACGCTCTCAGAGAATACCAGCGTAAAATAGCAGCTTGATGCTGCTGTGTTTCGTATAGTGAGTTTAGAGATCCGTAGACCCTTTTTTACTGGAAACGAGGCACTTCGTCTTAGTCCTCAGGGGTGACAACACATCTGCGTTTTGATTCTTAATCTAGGATAAATGTAGATATCTTCGGGCCACAGCATCCACTTACCATCAGGTGGACTGTGTGCTCGTTTGTCACCCTTATTCTATTTAAAAAAATATAAAAGGAAGGTTACTTACTAAATATGACGTATTCCCAGAGGACCAAAAATGATATTGTCAAAAACGTATATAACCAGTGTGTGATAACTTGAGAGTATAAAGGTCTTCCCGTTAGGTAGAGTGACGACCTACTAAGAGATACAGGAAGTCGATGAGTGTAGGTGGCTTAGGACCTTGCCTTGTAGCATTCCTTGAGGGACACCTATGTTCAGCAGTGAACTTGTGAAGTACTGTAATGATGATGGTGAAAGTGTAATCTTACAAAAAAAATCAGTTTTTTAATCGATATGCCTCCCCCAAGGAATGCCACAAAGCACGGCCCTGAGCCACCTGCGTCCATAGACTTCCTGCATGTCTTACCAGGTCCTCACTCCATCTAGTGGGGGGTCGCCCTACACTTCACCTAACAGTACGACGCTGCCACTCGAGCACCTATTTTCCCCAGCGGTTGTCGATTTTTGAGCTATATGGCCGGTCTTTTGCCACTTCAGCTTACCAATCCATGGGACTATGTCGGTCACTCTGATTCTACTGCGGATATCCTCATTTCTAAGATTATCACGCAGAGAAACCTCGAGCATAGCCCTCTCCACAGCTCACTGAGCGACCTTGAGCGTCCTCACATGGTCTAAGTTCCATAAGTGATCACTGGCAACACGCACTGGTTGTAGTCTTGTTTTAAGGTTATGAGGTATACCTGACGAGAAGATGTGTCTTAATTTCCTGAATTAGTTTGTCAACCTTATTCTATGAAAAGGGTGACAAACTAGCTTACAGTCCACCTAATATTAAGTCGATTCTATGGCCCATATACTACATCTATCCTCGAATAAGAACTAATATCCAAATTCATTGTCACCCCTGAGGACTAAGAGAAAACGCCTCGTCTACAGTAGAAATAATCTCCGGTTCTCTACACTCGCAATACGAAACACAGCAGCATTAAGTTGCTATTTTACGCTGGTGTTCTATTAAGGCATGGTCCTTCCACGGTCAACCCAATCATTTGATTTACATACGTAGTAAATGCAGCTATATGGTTGTAGCACATACCTATCTAGACGTACTACAAGACAGAAAAATAGCTTCACCATCGATTTAATATTTATACTAGACTAACTCTTACTGATTCATTCAATATTTCGCACCTTTCTTACGGATGTCCCTAGAACGTTTTTCTTTTCTATTTTCTCTTGTTACAAAATTCGATATGGGTTTTCAAAACTTATAATCAAGATCGATTTTACTTCTCTCATGAGATACATAAAGTATCTGAGCAATAAATCTCGTTCTAGGCGAATGGGAGAAAAAAAGAGTTGCCGGTGTCACAACGTGTCGTAGTCCGCAACAAATCACTTAATGCCCCGCTCGGGAAGAGTATAAATACCTTCTTAAGGCGCTCAAGCCGCTATATGATTTGTTACTGGCCTCACCCTTGTGGTTATACAGGTTGTTGTTTTTCTAGAGAGATTTATTTTGAGGTTATTTTATACGTGAGGTCGTTAATTATGTACGTAGATATTATTGGCGACTATCGTTTTATGAGTAATATTAAATATCCGATAAGAAATAAATATATTTGTTCGACGTCAAAAATTTTTTGCTCGAGCATACAGACAAAATTTTGCGCCTGTAATCTTTGAGAAGGTAGGTAGAATCCAAAGAGCAGCGAGTACTCGGCCCATGGTTAGCTAAGAAATTATGTTCAATGGAAGATTGTAAGAAAGTGGTAGGTGGCTAGCCTATCGCCTAAATTATCACGTTCTTTTTGTTATAATTCTTACAGAAACAAGTCCGACAGACTCCAAATCCTAGGCAGAAAACAAAAGCAAAAGCTACCTATCACTTAGTACAATAAAATAATACTATTAAGTATCATTTTGAACACACTTTACAAAGACATTTCCACCAATTGACTTCCATTACACCTCTGAATATAATATATTAATATTTATCGTTTACGAGAGGGCTCTTTATATCTCGACCATCTAACAAAATTATTTCGAAAACGAAAACTTACAAATATATAACACTGTATAGCAAAAGTCATAATGATCAAAGTCGCGTAACAAACAAAAATGTCTACGGCAAGTCTGTTTTGTTTTTAAAACCTTTAGCGTATACAGATGCTTTTGCATGGATCCTTCTAAGTTACTTATGGATCCTCGGGGAAAATTGTTTTATCATATTTTTGATATATACAACTACTGGTCTTTTTACGTGGTAGAGCCACGCTGCAGCCATATTATGGTTGTAACGCGAATGGGTCGGCTCTAACGGTAAAGGACCACGCTCTCACAGAATACAAGCGTAAATTAGTAGCTTAATACTGCTGAGTTTCGTATGGTGAGCGTGGAGACCCTTTTTTACTAGGTAAGGGACAACGCATTTGCGTTTTGATTCTTAATCGAGGATAAATGTAGATGTCTATAGGCCACAGCATACACTTACCATCAGGTGGACTGTGTGCTCGTTTGCCACATTCTATATATAAAAATCGACTTTTTAGTTATTTATCGCTAGGTTAACCATAAGTAGCTAGTTATTTACAGTTTATATTAAAATAAGAAATTTAAAGTCTTTCTTATAAGAGTATTTTTTATACTAGTACGAATTACAAAAGAGTACACCTGCGGACTTGAATTAAGTGAATCAAGGTGATGATTTATTTGTTTTGTTTATATTTTATATTATTACAATTTACGAGAAATTCAATACAAATTTGTATTGAATTTCTCGTAAATTGTAGCAATCGGGATAATCCGTGAGGGATAATTTTAAGATAGTCTTTCGGCCGACAGTTTCATATTACATATTAGTGGTTCCTTCGTTTTTTTTGTTACTGTTCATTATATCTTATTTTATACTGTATTGCATAGGTAGGTGACACTTCAAAGTTTCTCTCCGTCTAATACATCACGTCCGTGAAACAATGGCGTTAGGGGACCAGATATAATACAAACGCGACAACAATACTACGCAAGACTGAGAGGAAAAATACCAGCCGTTATCTTACTACGACTACGATCACTCGGGAGAGGGTACAGTCGCGTAGACAATGGCCAGTACTGTCCTTCAAATCCCTTATCAGAAGTCATTGTTATTTCTATGCGTCATTTTCGACGGTATTGTATTTCCGAAAACCGTTGGAAATTGAGCAACTGCGTGAGACATTCATATTCATTTATTGATAAAATATAAGCTTACAGTATATACAACCAAATCGCTTGTATCTATAGGTACTAAACTTACAAAATAAAATATAATACACAAGAAAAAAATACCAATAATTAAATATTAACATACACAATATGGTTGCGCGGAAAATAGAAACGGGTACTCTCACATTTTGTTCGGTTGGTTATTGTTTGCCAGTGTCTCTTTCCGTCCTGTTACGCATTTCATTCCATAAGCACAGAAAGAGGGGAGCTTAATTAAGTGACTTGATTTTGGTCGCCAATAAGAAGCACGCCCCGCCGAGATGGAAGTGGTAAAAATGGTCGACCTCTATAAGGACGCCCGCTGCCACCACTCTTTCTTCTTGCATCGTAGTAGAAGAGAACCGCTAGTTGTGATCGCACCTCGGTGGCAGTCGTGCCACAGAAGAACTAACCCTAGTAATAACCACGTTGCGTGGTGCAATCTGCCGTCGATCGCTCTCCTCCAACGTATCACACCACTAGGAGTGTCGTCCACGAGGCCGCCAGCAAAAGGAATCCCACCCCGGTAAGTGCTCCTTAATTTGTCTTGAGCCGTTTTATTTCTTTGCCACATTTTTCTTCCCTAACGGTTCAAATAGAATACCATCGTGGAACACTGGCAAAACAGTAGATTTTGAATAGCGAGTGCATCGTCCAAGACTGCCACGTGCTATATCAGCCATCTCGTTTTGGTTGTAAGAAACCACGCATACAGTCCACCAAGAAAATCGATTCAGCATAATAAGGTCGATGCTCGACCCAGAAATCGAACCCGAGACCCCAATCACCGCATTATTTTGGTCATTACTGCGACCACAATATAAATTACAGCCACAACAGTATAATGAAATCTTTTTACTTAATCATGAATTAAACTTAATTACCTAAACTTATACTATTCTTCTATCTTACGAAGTTATTTAAGAATATTAACACATTTTTAAACATCACGCTGGGTTTGTAAAAAATATATGTGCGTCTGGCCAATCCAGATTCCCTGAGAAAACAGTTTATTAGTTTAACGGCTCTGGAAGTGGGACTGTTATCTGCGTGTATGGAGCGCCACGTACGCGGACAGGAGAGGAGTCTGGGCTTTCGTCTACCAGCTCCTCACATATATTGGTCCGGTACATAAAGATGTATGGTCTCACGAACTGCAGGATTATCTATTTTGTTGGTTAAATTTAAAAAAATTAAAATGGTAGTGAAAGTTGGGTAAGGCAGAAGAACGAGAGCAGAATAAACGCAGTAGAAATGTGGTCGGTAAGGAGTATGTTAGGGCTGAATCTAAATGACAGGGTGACAAATTGTGTGATAAGAGAAGAGTGTGGTCTGCAAGATGATGTTGTGACCAGGATAAAGAAAGGAATGCTTCGGTGGTTTGCTCATGTGGAAAGAATGAATGAGGAAAGAGTGACAAAGAAAATTTATGTTGCAGAAGTGAATGGCAGAGTCGGAAAAGGACGTCCTAGGCGAAAATTTATTGACCAAATTAGCGATTTATTGAAAACGGGCCCAATAAAATGTAGATAGTAGATACGTTGTCACCCTTTAAGGGAACATAAACGAAGAATGTTTCGTTAAATTAAACAGCGTTTGATAATCTTCATTTATCATACAAAACACACTAACATTTTGTTCCTTTTTTACGCTAATATACTTAGTCAGGTCATAAGTTCTGTCAAAAACTTTTTATAAAATTAATGATACACTTTTTGATGAATATAGAAATTATATATGAAATGAAAGGTAGTTTTATTTAGAGTACAATTTTATTTACATTATTCAAAATGCCCTACCCTATTTTGAATACATACCGTTAATCGACGTAGCCAATCATCAATCGCAGCACGCACCACACTCATATCTATTTCTGCCGCTGCTTTAGCCAAAGGTGCTCGGAGAGATTCCAAATTCCGACGAGGCTTAGCGTAAACTTTCTCCTCAAAATGTTGCCATATTTTATAATTAAAAGGGCTTAAATCTGAACTAGAAGGTGGCCAGTCCTCATGTCCTGTAAAGTAAATTCCATGGGTGGTCAACCAGTTTGCGTGCTTTGTGTCCTATGAGCTGGTGCAGAGTCCTGTTGGGTTGTATCCAATGTCTATTTTTGAACATTCTTTGAAAAACAGGTTCCACTATGTTTGTTATGACGGTATTTTGGTACTGGTTTTTACACCTTTTTTACAGAAAAACACCCCAGTTAAGCCTGAGTATGAGACTCCAAGCCAAACCATGAGTAACGAAGGACAATGTGCTCGTTGAATCCTTGGAATGCGCGTGCTGGCTTCTTCACTGCTGTGAGCATACATCTTATCATTTTTTTTTAATTTAACTTTCCTCGATTTAGAAATTTTTTAAACAAAGAGCGGGATCTATCCAGCCTAAAATCTGCCAAAGGTTCGTTCAAAAAATGTATGGTCTTCCTATGATAAGCTATTATTCGTAGTCCTAGGTTTTTATTGATCACTCTTTTGAACGTGGTTCTACTTAGGCACATCTGAAGAGTTAAGATTTTTTGTTTACAGACAGGATTTAGTTGGGTTCGAGCCTTCACTGCTTTGATGCTCGCGGGTGTCCGTCGGTCTTCTTACGATCTTTCCAGCTTGAATCTTCAGTGAATCGTCTGATAGTGCGATAAAAAATCGCAGGTTAGGTTAGGTAGGTTATTTAAAATTTTTGTAGAATATTGAAAATCTCTTTTGACGCGTAACCACAACGTGCAACGTGGTAACCGCTGCTCCATCTTCTTTCTTCGATCAAGCCATATTTAAAAATGAATGTCTTTATTATTTTCGGCAAGCACAAACGATATATTTTAAAATTGGTGAAGTTCATCTAGCCAGTATTCAAATTTTTTAAATAATAAGGCTTTGACAGAACTTATGACCCGACTAAGTACTATGAGCTCCCCACCACCCTCCCCATTCGTTCTGCAACCATTATATTTTTTTATAGAATAGGGTGAAAGTCCACCTGATAGTAAGTGGATGCTGTGGTCTATACACATCTACATTTATCCCCGACTAAGAATAAAATATCTGCATTTTATTCTTTTTGTCACCTTTGTGAAAGAGTCTCCAGCTCTCTACACTCATCATACTAAATGAAGCAGCATTGAGTTGCTATTTTACGCTGGTATTCTGTGAAAGCGTGGTCCTACCCCGGTCGAGTCGTTGATTATATATATATATATATATATATATATATATATATATATATATATATATATATATATATATATATATATATATATATATATATATATAATTAAATATAGGCGCAGCGTGGCTTTACCATGTATTAAAAATGTGTAATGCCTACATCTTTTTCTAAGTACAGATCTGCGAACAGTAGCATGGATGATTGCGGTTGGTTAATTTAAAGTATTTACGGCGTTTTGGTCTTAAACTCAAATTGCTTCTCTTTGCGTCGGATCACTATCCTCGAGCAAAATCCATGTTTTGTTACATTAGCTTTTACTTCCGGTTCCACTCGCGTTTAATTAAATCGACGAATTTTTTATTGCACCATGTACATATTTAAAAAGACTGTAATTTGGGATAGACTAAAACTTTTTGATACGAAAATATAGCCTAAGTCCTATTTTGGTTTGGTATCCGTAATAGTGTCAAGTTTTAACAAAATTTAATAATTTTATTAAATTTATTGTTTAAAAAATTGTAGTTTTTACGTGATTGAGCCACAAACACACGAACATCCAAACAAATCTTCATTAAAAACTATAATATTATTAGGATACTAGGATAACAGTGGACTAACAGGCCATTGGGTGGCCTATTATGGGTCGCAGACCCTGGTATACAGATACCCGGAACAAACTTCGTTCAAAAAGAGCCACAAATGTGTCTACATCCCCGAGGATTTGTTGAACCGCTCACAACCCGTATTTATTATATTATATACACTTATTGGTAGAAATAATATGATATATCTTTGTCAGAAATTATTTTTGTGAACAGCGATCTCAGTAGGAGCGAAACATCTCAGATCAATGGTGGTTTGGACTTATCTATACTTTGAACCGGTTTTCAAGAATTTATGAAGGGGACGTTTATGGACATGATATAAAAATTTTTAGTATTTCTAAAAATTTATTTTTAGGTGTACGTAAACCATTGTTGATTAAATTTAAATACCTATAAATGATAATTGATGTATTTTTAATACTTTCGAGCTGTACTGTACGCGTCTTTCGCGGTTAGCCGAGTGTCCCGCGTAATCCGGCTCCTCCGTCGTAAAGGCAGTCTGACGAGACTACTACAGCATCTCGAACCTCAACTTTTGTACACTTTACAAATATTACAATATAATTTTAAAGTGCAAAATAATTAATCGAAATTGAGACGATTAATGATCATTATGTCAAACTAGCTGTTCCCATGGATTTCATGGTTTTAAGTTTTTTTTCGCGGAACCCTAAGTGTTTTTTCTATAATACCTAGCCTAATAGTAGCCTAAGTTATTTCTTATAATATTAGCTACCTGCCATTGAAACACCCGTCAAAATCGGTCCGGCTATTTCAAAGATTAGGAACAAATAGACAGACAGACACACAAAAGTACCGTATATACTTGCATATGCATTTAGGAAAAGATGTTATTTTGACATTACAAAAAGACATACAATTTTATTTATTTGCATAGATGTAGATATAGAATATGTTACGTTACGTTACGTTTGATTTAAGAAAACGTTAGTGGTAAAATAATTAAAACAACTAGTATTCTCTCCTCGCTGAGTGGAAATTTTTCATATGTTTCGCATCGTGGCAATGACATTGATTGTGAATGAATTATTTATAATCTATATTAAAAAGAGTTTGTGTTTGTTATCTATACGATACAACATACATACGATAATAACACCACACAAAAAATTAGTATGTCCTATATAGAAAATTATTTTTATTTTAGATTTGCGATCGAGAATGCCTAGTAAATCCATGTGGGGGGCTGATTGATAAAAATTATTCCCAGAACACTGAATCAAAGGGTTTATGTCTTGCCTCGCGCCGCCTGGGTGACAAACAGAGCAACATTTTATGTATATCCAGCATCCCTTCGATTCTTCTGGGTGCCGTGCCTCAAGTTAGCAATATAATGAGATAAGACAGGTGAAATGTCTATAGATTTTTTTGTGTGATTCTATCCTACTAAATACGAACTGATTTAAGATGAACCAAACTAGTTTATGAAGTACTATCCAGTATCCGTGGTCATCTCATAGTTATAACTCTTAGCTAACCAAGTTTTTTATGTTAGCTTAGTTGACATCCCACTACTTTACAATTCTGTAAATTACTCAAAACATGGGGAATATAAAAAATAAGTTAATTTTACAAATGGTAAAATTAAAAATTTTGTACAACCAACTTCAATATAAATAAAATGAGAACACCATCAATGTAGTCGAAGTTAATTACAATACGCATTACGAGGGCTGCACTAAAAGTATGGATAATGGAATATTTCCACTGTTCCTGTCATTTTAAAATCTTTTTAATTGAAAACTCCTTGGTTTTAAAAATCGAATACCATTTATTTATTTAAAAAAAGATTCTCGGTCTTGTCACAAGGTTTTGTCAAACTTGCTTAGTCGTTGAGAAAATGGAATTGACTCGAGAAAATTCAAGAGCGATGATTTATTATGACTTTCGAAGTGGTTTAACACAAAAACAGTGTGTTGACCGGATGATTTCTGCATTTGATGATGAAGCCCCATCCAAAACCACAATTTATCGCTGGTTTGCTGAATTTCAACGTGCTAAGCTCAGTGATGATCCCCGTCAAGGTTGTCCAAAAACTGCAGTCACCAAAGAAAACGTTGATGCTGTGCATAAGCTGATTGAGGAAGATCGAATGTAATATACCGCGAAATTCAGGCAACTTTAGACATTGGCATGAGTCAAATACAAATAATCTTGCATGAAAAATGAGGTGCAAAAAAGTTGTTTTTTCCGATGGATACCGCAATCGCTCTGTGAAGAGCAAAAAGCGGCTCGCGTTACTTGGTGCGTCAGAACTCTCGACAGATTCCATTTGAGGATCGTCAAATGCTGTATACAACATCGTATTAGGTGACGAATCCTGGATATATGTGTACGAACCCGAAACAAAAAACCAGTCACGAGTTTGGGTGTTCGAAAATGAGTTAAAGCCAACAAAAATTGTTCGTTCACGGAGTGTTGCAAAAAAATGGTGGCCACGTTTGTCTCCTAAACCGGCCATGTTACGACTATTCCTCTTGAGAGACAAAGAACGGTTAATGCAGAATGGTATGCTAGCATTTGTTTGCCACAGATCGTTTCTGAACTCCGTAAAGAGAACTGCAATCGCCGCATCATCCTCCATCACGACAATGCGAGTTCTCACACCACACGCAGAACAAAAGAGTTTTTAGAGCAAGAAAACATAGAATTATTAGACCATCCGCCGTACAGCTCCGACCTAAGCCCTAATGATTTCTATACTTTCCCTAAAATAAAGAATAAATTGCGTGGACAGAGATTTTCATCACCTGAAGAAGTTGTGGACGCCTACAAAACGGCCATTTTGGAGACCCCAACTTCCGAATGAAATGGTTGCTTCAATGATTGGTTCCATCGTATGGAAAAATGTGTCAAATTTCGCGGAGAATACTTCGAAAAGCAATAAATACATTTTTAGATAGTAATGTTGTGTCACTTCCTTGATTCCCGAAATTTTCAGTGCCGCCCTCGTATAAGGATAACTTAAAAACTATTGGTCAGATCTTGATTAAATTTATATGGGACCACACGAGCAGCACCAACTTTCAAATAAAGAATCTTCAAAATCAGTTTATCTAGAAAAAAGTTGTGAGGTAACACACAAAAAATACAGTCGAATTAAAAACCTCCTCCTTTTTTGAAATCGGTTGAAAACAATGCAAAATTTCGTTCAATATTATATACTAAGCAATTATTTCTAATATTTATAATTTTTTTGTGTGTCCGTGGATTAAAAATTAAGGAAAATCCTAAGCACTTACCCTGGGTTTATAATTACAATTGACTGGGTTTATACAAAGGAATTTACAACCTACTTAAAGGGATAAAATTTCTGTGATTGTGCAATATGCGTTTCTTTACCATTCATAAAATCACGCTAATATTATGGTAAGTATTTGTGTGCGTGCTCACGGTTTCTCACAAAAAGTCTTTGTGAGAAACCGTGAGCTCGAGACCGAGACCGAGAACTCTTTTTTAATAGAAGAAGCTTACAAAGGAGCATCCGTCTCATGGGATGGAAAGTGTTGACTGCCGCCCGAATGAACAACTGCGACATCAGGGGGATTGCAGATGCGTTGCCAGCTTTTTAAAAGGAGTCAGCTCGTTCCCTAAGACGTTTGTTTATTCGTTTTCAGTACGTTTCTATACTATTAATCTGTTTACGATAAAACTCTGGTGAGTTGCTGTGCGCGTTCTCGTAAATATTTTTTACTTTTTTATGTAGAATAGAGGTAACAAACGAGCACGCAGTCCACCTGATGATAATTGAATGCTGCAGTCCATGGACTCAAAAAATGCGTTGTTATCCATGAGGATCAAGATGAATTGCTTCGTTACCAATAAAAAGGGTCTTCGGATCTCTACACTCACAGCAATGCAAAGCAGAAACACAGCAGTGTTCAGCTGCTATTTTATTTAACATAAAAGGTATTATAATGCACACCGGGCAAATCTAGTAAATAATAATGTAAACCTTACCGATTCTCGTAAATTTGAATCGCCAAAGTCTGTAACAATAAAATATATTTTGTAACGGGTGTAGGAGTAATTATTTATCTTCTTCTAAATCGTCAGGTCATTGAAGTTTACTACTGGATATATGTATCTCACATAGGAGCGTTTGCCATATAAGTCACGCTTGGCAGACGAGTTTGTGATAGAGGTACCAATTGTCTTATACTTTGACGCTGCTTCTCATATTCGACTTTGATACTTGAAACATGGCATAATAAAGGCACACCGTTGTCTTTAAGATTCCGTAATGACCAGTTTTTTACCAAATTCGATAGTAAAGAGTAGAGAAAATTATGAGTAGATAAGAGAAGAGGAGAGTGAAATTTAGATTAGAATAATATACTAATATTATAATATATTAATACTAGTAATAATACTATAACATATGTATTATTAACTGAGCCCCGCAGACGTTGCCCTGCCAGTTAATATCGTAGGTTGTGTTTAGCAATGTTTTTTTTTTATTTTAGCGCACGCGAATTTAATTTTTAATTGCAACACTTGATTGAAAAAAAAGAAAAAGAAATAGAATCAAAAAATCTAAATTTTGTTTCTAATTTTTTTTTAATTTTTTTAGTTTGTAAATATACCTTCTCCATTGAAAATACATCTTAATATATACAAATCACGTATCACGTTGTGTGTCCGCGATGGACTTCTAAACTGCTTAACCGATTTTAGTTAAATTTGCATACCGTATGCAGTTTGGTTCAACTCGAGAGATAGGATAGTTTTTTTGCCCATGAGTGATCGACAATTCTTTTGCGATTTTAAGGATTTTTAATAGGACATGACAAATAGTCGTCGAAAAGGGCAGAACAACGTCTGCCTGGCAAGCTAGTATACATATAAATATACCAATTTTCAAGATTACGATTAAGATGCAAACATCCTCTTTAATATAATATTGTTACGAGCTTGAGGTTCGTGACAATAAAAATTGCCGATAAAATTACCTAAATTAACACTTTAATTCACTTTACACAAATTAAAACTTAAAACACTAATAATTAAACACACTAATTCACTTTATTCCGCTCCGAAGCTTCGCTTGTCTCGCCAAATCCAATACTGCCCCGATCGCATCTTGCAGCGCCTATATATACAAATTAGCAATGAAGCATCCGGAGTATTCAAGTAAATGCACGCAAAGACGAGTGTTCGAGTGTAGATTTTCTAGAAACTTAGTTCTTCGGATGGCGCTGTCGGTTGAAAGATTTGTGATGTCATTTTCTGCAAAGCTCCCCTCGCTCTCGTTCCTGACACTAGATGGCGCTAGTGTATGACGTTGACTTATTCACGCAACACTGCCCCCTCCTAAGACGTGCTCGTCCCGAGCATTATCGGTCCCATATTAATGCGCCAAGCGATCCACATGGACGAACTTAGGACTCCCTCTTGCGCCTTTCTGTATCCGGTAGGTCACATCGTTGATCCTGGTTACAATCCGGTACGGGCCGTCCCATTTAGCTTGAAGCTTAGGAAATTTCCCTTTGCTGCGGACTGGATTGTGCAACCACACTAATGAACCTTCGTTGAACCCTTTATTGTTCATTTTGCGGTCGTACCGGGTTTTCATTTTCTCAGACATTTGCTGGCCCGATTGTCTGACGTGCTCATAAATATCATTCATTTTGTTCCGCAAGTCGTTTGCATAATCGGTTATACTGCGTGGGGCATCAGGTGGTATCCCGGTGATCAGGTCTGCAGGCAGCCGTAATTCTCTTCCAAAGTTTGCGAAAGCTGGTGTCACTGCTGTACTTTCGTGAACAGAACTTCGATATGACAACAAAAACGGTTGTATGTGCTTGTCCCAATCTCGTTGCCGATTGTCTACAACTTTTGCTAGGTACCTCTCCAATGTCTGATTAAATCGTTCCACCATTCCATCAGATTGCGGGTGATAAGAAGTCGTTCTTGTTTTATGAGTACCCACCCATAACTCGGCAAGTTTCCTGGAAAATTTGAGACTCAAAATTTCTTCCTTGATCGCTGTGAATCTCTAAAGGTACTCCAAAACGACAGAAGACTTCATGAACTAGTTTATCTGCAACTGTTGAAGCTTCTTGATTTGGAATGGCGAAAACTTCTGGCCACTTTGTGAAGTAATCCATCACAACCATGAAATACTTGTTACCGCTTTCACTCTCCGGAAACGGCCCCGCCACATCAATGGCTATTCTCCCCATGGTGCACCAACATTGTACAACTTCAATGCACCTCTGCTCCGAGTCTGAGGTCCCTTTACAGCCGCACAACTTGTACATTTGCGACACCAGTCCTCGACATCGTTTCGACAGTGGACCCAATAAAACCGTTCTCGGATCCTCAGTAGAGTTCGTTTAACTCCCAGATGGCCTCCGGAACAAGCATTATGGTACAGCTGTAGAACATCCGGTACTTTAGCTTTAGGGACAACCATTTGTAAATGACAGCTGTCTCCCCGAACATTTTCCCATTTACGGCACAGAACTCCATCCTGAAGCAGCAAGCTGTCCCACTGGGCCCAGTATCTTTTAGTGGTCGAACTCATTGCTGAAACGTCGCTCCACTTAGGCTTGAGAGCACTGGCCTTTATCCATTCCAGAATCGGCTTGATGTTCGGATCTTCCTGCTGTGCATGTTGTAAGCTGTCCTTCCATTCATTGCTGAGGTAGTCCGTTCTGAGCATCCTCACGGATACCTCTTCCTTACTCTCTTGCCTAGTACAATGGTTGCAGTCTTCTTGACAATGCATCTGCGTTGCCGTGAGATTTTCCGCTGCGATGTTCGATCTCAAAGTCGTATTCCTGCAGTAGTTCAATCCACCTCGCAACTTGTCCTTCTGGATTTTTAAACTGCAATAGCCATTTTAGTGCAGCATGGTCAGTTCGTAAGTGAAATTTTCGTCCCAGAAGACTAGACTATTAATCAATTATAATTCTATAAAGAGGCCTTGTAGTGTTGGCATTAGAGAATCCACTATCGTATCACCCGTAGATATCGTAAGAGACAACAGATTGGAACTGGAGATGGCTCCAATCTGTTGTCTCTTACGATATACATCAGCATCTTCCTGATATACAATAAAAACTGCAAATGATGACGCTCCTTCCAATCGTTACAACTATGGCAATAAACCCCCCTATGAATCTATTTATGGAGAAGGCCTATGTCCAGCAGTGGGCTATTGATGTGCTGCAATGAAAAAAATACAAAATTACAAATGGTACTTATTAAAATAAATTTGTCAAACAATGGCCAGTATTTTGTGTAACGCACCTGCTCCTGCTGATAACCCGGGTAGACTTCTCCAAGGATTGGTGACCGTGTCATCCAAGAGTTTTCTAAAAAATAACGTTAACATTCTAGAACATGCTTCAACCAAAAATAGTTAGAAATGTTCATCGCCATCAATTCTATTTAGTTTTATTTTATAAAATTGAAGTAGCAAACTTATTTACAATCCACTTTATAGTAAGTGGCTTCAACGAACTTACAATCCACTAATGATAACGATAGTAAGTGGTTACTGCAGCCCATGGATACCTATTACCAACTCCAAATAATGAAGGCTACAGATTCGTTGTCACCTCCGAAGACGAATATAGGATGCCTCATAGCCTGTGATTACACTGGCTCTATGTACTCCAGAGCGGAATTTGGTGGAAGTTTTTTTTATAGAATAAGGGTGACAAACGAGCACGCAGTTCCCTGGTGATAAGTGGATGCTGTGGCCCATAGACATCTAGATTTATCCTCGATTAAGAATCAAAACGCAGATGCGTTGTCACCCCTGAGGACTAAGCTGAAATGCCTTGTTTCCAGTAAAAAAGGGTCTCCGGATCTCTACACTCACCATTCGAAACAAAGCAGTGTTAAACTGCTATTAAGCTGGTATTTGGTGAGAGCCTGGTCCTTCCCTGGTCGAGCCAACCCATTCGTGTATGGGTGTAGCATAATATAGCTGTGGTGTGACTCTACCACGTATATAGGTAATTAGTGGTACCAGAAGTAGTATTATAAAGTAGCCCTCCAAAAGACTAGACATGGAAGCTTCTAAGGATTAGTCCATTTTTTTGTAACTTCATGCTATGACTGTGGGGACACCTACATCTAAGCAAGCTTTTCTTATAATATTTACTCATCATTAACTTGTAGCATCTATCCAAACAGGACAGGCAAAACAGATACCCTTATACTGGCAATGTCACACACATTACCAGTCATTGAAATTTAAGTTCACAATTAAACGCGATAAAATCCGTAAATAATAGTTTTATTCAATGTGTAGTGTTCGCGTAAATTTAAGAAATCATTATTTAAGTTCACCGGTTTCGGATATGTCAATGCAACTATGCTGCTTGTAAGCTTAAAAAATGTCAGTCTTTATATGACCCAACGCAGGTATCCTTTAATTTAAAGAGAACTATGGAGCAATTAGTCTGCCGTCAATAAGTCAGACATGCAGGTTTCTCACAATGTGTTCCTTCACTAAAGATTACGTGGTAAATCAGAATTTAAAATTGCAATTAACAATTTAATTGGTGCCATTGGGTATCGAACTCGACTGAGCTACCACGGCATATACTCTTTAATGTTATTTTATATATTACTCAATAGCACGTTGAAAGCCCCCGTTTAAACTCAGCGATTGTGACTGATTGTGAATAAGCATTCAGTGCGTTGGCAAAACTTTACGGTTTCTTTCGCAGAATAAAAATGACGTATGCGACAAAATTATTTAAATTGTATATTTGGTAGATTTCTCTCATAACAGCACCCAATCAGTTTCCAGTGATTGTGTACATCTAATTTTAATTCTAAAATCTGCACCTTATGGCGAACAGAACGAAAATAGCCAAAAAATTAGGTAACTTCACAAAACAAGTGCTTATGCAAAAAATAATTTTTCTGTGTCTAGATATTTTTCCATGTGAAATTTATGTAAGTAAACTGTCTACATGGTACAGGAGAAAATTTCTCTGTGATAGTAAAGTTTTTATAGAATATTTTTCTCTAGAATAATAACCGTTCTGTATAACTCAGTCCGTTAAAATTAGCGCCTTCACTTCGAAACTGCCTCCTCGCTTTCATCGTCTCATCCTTCTTTGCAGCTCCGCTACGCTGGCTTTGTGTCTCCTCCGCAATACATCCCGGTGTTGTTGCATTCTTGAACACCACGAAGAATGCCGCCACTATGGACATCGTGAACACCAGCACAAGGCACGCAATACACACGTATTCTGAGCTGATTAGTTTTTTCAACCTGAAAATCATCTTTTGCTTTATTTTTTGTTTAAAAATAGTAGTAATATTATTTTATGGCTCGAAATGGTTTCTTTAAATATACAGATCATCATCATCATCATCATCATTACAGCCCTTCACAAGTCTACTGCTGGACAAAGGCCTGTCCCAAGGAATGCCTAAAATCACGATTCTAAGCCACATGCATCCTTCGACTCCCTGCAAATATTACAAGTCATTACGCCATCTAGTTGGGGCCGCATTACACATCACTTACCGGTATGAGGCTGACAATCAAGAACCTTCCTTGTCCCATTGGTTGTCTGTTCTTCGAGCTACATGACCAGCCCATTGCCACTTCAGCTTACAAAACATACATGGTCATTATATACATAAGAATTATTAACTAGATTTTGTTTCAACAAAAGACGTCTTGTAGAAAATATTTGAACAAAAATGTAAAGTATGAACAGCAAATATCAAATTTCAGATGCAACTGTTTTATTATGGCAACCTCAGTACATAATTCAATGAACATTACTTTTATATATTATTATATATCTACTTGATCGACTTTAAAATTGATACTCTGGATAAAATTGATAAGACTACAATAATATGGCATTCTTCACTAGTAATCAGTAGACTATCCAATTTATATATATATTTTTTTAATTTTAATTTGCAACTTTTAATACTTTTTGCTTATTCATAGAAACATTCTAAGTCATTTGATGATGGAATGGAGAGCAAAAGAAGCTATCATTCCATTTTGTTCCTTGAATGTTGTGAAAGTCAATCAAGGCTGAACATAGCCCTCAAGGAATAATCATGAGGGTAGAATGGACAATTTAAATTTCACAGTACCAGTGACAGGAAAGAGTCAAGCTATATTAAACAATAAAGCATTGCCAGTCCACCCGACAATACAACGATTGTGTTAAATCTCGACTTTGGAGGGATTAATGTTCAAAAATGGACTCTCTATGGGATAATGATTCAAATATACATAGTGATTTATGACCAAACCTGGACACCTTATGGGATAGTGATAATTCAAATTACATAGAGATTTAAGACCAAATCTGGACACCTTAGGGCATAATGATGATTCAAATATACATAGAGATTTATGACCAAACCTGGACACTTTATGAGACAATGATGATTCAAATATAAATGCTAAAGGATAAATAGCTTACGGGCATGATACACATGAATAAGTATCGTCCGATTTCTTCTTCTTAATCGGCTCTTTCTGCGAATAAAATAAATAATTGCAATAAATTACATTGTGCAATACATATCTTTTTTATTGTATATCTAACAACATGAAATTCGAGTATTAAGAAAATATTGACCATCCGTCTGTCAAAATAGTTCTGTTTGTACGATCGATCAACAAAAATAACGAAAGCTAGCTAACGAGTAAAAACAGATTTTGTAATAAAAATACTATACCACTATGGATATACAAAGTATTCCAGAAACTTATTTCATCTTCGTTTTAACATTTATTGATTCATTTTTCTTTATATTATAGCAGCATAGAATTATTAGGCTTGTGGCAGAATTAAAAAAAGAAAATTTTTCAATAATTCGATTTCTTACCTCAAAATATACAGAGATTTTACTACTTTTAAGACTATACTGCGCAGGTTCAATATCTTTAGGTGCCTTTAGGTTTTTTAGGTAAGGCTTTGTTCACCTTTATTTTATTTTAATTCATTGCTAGATAGACGTTTTAAATATTTATAGTATTGATTATTTAATAAGTTAATTTAGGAATAAGTAACCTGCCTAATAACATGAGCAAAAAAAAGTTAAAAAATAGATTAGAACTCACCCAAAACCACCAGCTATCTTTTTTTTCGCCGTGATAAGGCTGAAAATAATATGAATAAATTAGTTATTACATTTATCGGGTGGTGAGGACGTAAGGATGTCTATCCATCATCACATTTTGGCGTCCATACTTGGCGGTACATCATTTACCGCAGACGCCAAATATTCAGACCGGCAACAAATAGTGTAATAATTAAAAAAAACGTGTATCGCCAACATGATAAAATAATTTGCGTCATGTAAAAACCTTGTCTATCGTCGCCTGTTTCTACGAGTAGGACCAAGTACATCTCGTAGAGCTCACGACTTTATTTAATTTTAAAATGTACTGACTAAATGTTTATCCAATCACTAATCAATTTTTCAGAAATGAACACTGTCTAATCATAAGCGGTGAGCAGATTATATTTATTTGCTACAAACGCTGACTAAGGTGAGGTTCTTTTCTGACTATTTCTAGCACTAACCGGTGTATTCTTTGCTGCGTTTTGGATTTAAAGATAAGGGCTGGTATACACATTGCGCGCTGAGTGTTGTGTTAGACGCGTGTTCATAGCGTACATACACCGCGCTTTGCATGGCGTTCCACGCGTTCGATGAACGTTAGCAGGGCGAGTAGTAGCAAAGCGAGTCTCTAATAGCTGGTCGCTTTTAGATTTCATCGACAAAGAAATCCGTATCAAAATGCGTGATCTCCATTTTAGTCAACGTGCATTCACTCTACAAGAAAGCGCGCGATGAAGTGTACAAGAAAATGGTAGCCCATGTATCTAAAAGCGCGCGACTAACGCTCGCGCAACGAGCGTTTTGACAAAAAACTGACAACGCTCGTCTGACGCACGCTTGAATTGAAACGCGCGTTACGCGTATACGGCTGCAGATGTCCATGGACTGCAGTAGCTATTTACCATCAGGTGGACTGTAAGTACATATGTCACTTCTGCTCTGCTACCAAATAGCAGTGCAAAGAAGGTGGTATCTAACTAAAAGCATTTCTAGGCCAAAAGGAGTCCTACTATCTAAGGGCATAAATGCATAGAACTAAAATTTCACACACAAAACAATTGTAGAGAGTATAGAATTTACTAAATAACTCAACCTATCAAAAGTCAACCCAAAAACTTCACCCTGGAAAATCCACTTCTCTGTCAAAAAATGTTCGAAAGCTTATGATGTAACTTCTTTATTTCCATTCAAATTTTTCTTTTTACAGAATTTTAAAGTACATACAAATTGTGCTTACTGTGCGCTGGGTCTCTTGGTATTGATCTTTATATAATTGTTGTTGTAGCTCCTGCACCGCCATCTTGGTTTCCTGGTTAGGCTTGTACCTATCGGTGCTGCTTGAGTCACAGGATCTCTTAAACATGAGAGATACCAAAATTAAAAAAAGTCAGAATTCGTTTGTTTAGAAGCAATTGTGAACATTAAACCCAACTAAAAGTGCATGTGAGCCATAAACTTTTTGATTAAGAATCAAAATGAAGATGGTGCGTTGTCGTCCCTGAGCAATCAGGTTAAATGCCTCGTTACCGGTAAAAAGTTATATGCTGCAATTTTACGTAGGTATTCTATGCACGGTGGGTGTACGATGTAGGTGGATTCCTCATACGAGTATGTTATGATAGATATTTCTTTTACAAAATAGAAGTGACAAACGACACACACACACACACACACACATATGCGCACACGCACATGCACACGTACACGCACACGCACATGCATATGCACACACACGCAATCGCACACGAACACGCACACGCACACATACACGCACACGCACACGCCCATGCACACGCCCATGCACACGCACACGTACACGCCTACGCATACTCACGCGTACACGCACACGTACACACATACACAGACACACACAACGTTATGGATGCGTTGTCACCTTTGAGTACTAAGATTTTTTTTATTATTTTATTCTTAATTAATTACTAACTTAAAGACTAACTTAAAATATACTTACCCTATCACATTTTTGATGCGAGCCCGAATAGGTCTTCCTCTTTCTTTTGTCTTGTCTCTCCTTCTTTATTAAATTTGCTTTTTCAGGGTCGCTGCAAAGTGTTATTATACTTTTAATTGTACCTTCCTTCCTTATCAAACCTATAAAAGTCCACAAGTCACGGGCTTCTGCCGTTATAGGAAAGATTTGGCTTAATTATCGACTGGAATACCACTGACTGGGTAACCAGCAACTGATATTAAAATGTAATTATACTACAGGAATAAAGCTGTACTTGCTATTTACAAATTTAAGCCAAGGGAGAGGGACTCTTTCTGAGACTTTTTTAAAGAAAGAAATATTATATACTTGTTGTACGAGAATATTATTCATTTTTCGACAGTATTATGTAAGTGTGTTTTGCCAGGGTTGACATACGGAACTGAGATGACGTAGCCCTTCACTGTTGGCTGTTTGAGAAAGCTTAAGGTTGCCTAGTAAGCTATGAAAATAGTTGCGATTAGAGTTCCTCTGTGTTATGGAATCCGTAATGATGATATCCGCAGTAAAAATAAAGTAACTGACACATCCCAACTGACCAATAAAATTGAGTAGCAATGGATCGGTTACATCGCATGACAATCTGGCTACCCGCTAAGAGATGGAATGGCGGTCTGGTAAAATATCAAGAAGTAGATGGCTCCGGGCCGTGCTTTGAAACATTTATTAGGGGAAGCCTACGAGTATGTTTATCAGTGAACTTGTGAAGTGTTGTAATAGTGATTAGTGACGATGAATAGCACTATTTTTTCTTTTATTGAGAGACAACAATTGGAAAAGAAAATGAAATGTTTACAGATAACTTGGACTAAGATAGAATACTCAGCCCTTGAGCAAAATATTTAATCGAGGATAAATGTAGGTGCCTATAGGCCACAGCATTCACCTATCACCAGGTGAATGGTTGCTCGTTTGTCATCCATACTTCTATATATAAAAAATCTAGCCCTTAATCGCCTAGAAATAAGTGCGAAATTTCTTACTTATTCTCTCTTTGCATGATGTCTTTGAAAACTTTAAACATAGGCGATTGTGTTTCCTTGTCCGATTGTTTGCTGTGACTGTAACAAAAGATAAAGAATTTCTATTAGATATGGCCTTTAAGAATTTGAAGGTCAAACATACTAACTATCCGTCTTATATTATGGTTAATATAAATATACCCATGAAGTATTCCATCAACTTGCATGCTGTGTTTACTAGTAAGTAGTCACTACACTTAGCCTAAGAAATTTTCCTGTTATTTAAGAGTGTTATAGTGTAAGTTGACTGTTAGTAAGCCATATGAATAAAAAAAAACTTCTGACAAATATGACTACAGGTAATGTATATCGCCCCTGTCAAATGTGTTTCCATAAAAAAGGGTCTCCGCTTCTGTACACTCACCAAAGCAGTATTAAGTTGGTATTTTCGCCGTGAGAGCGTAGTTCTTACCCGATCAAGCCGCTCCATTCGTGCTTAAACTATAATATAGCTTTAGCGTGGATTGTACTCAAGCAAACAGAATGATTTCTTAATCCCTCCCCCCCCCCCCTACGCCATATACACACACACACACACACACACATATATATATATATATATATATATATATATATATATATATATATATATATATATATATATATATATATATATAGTTTTATTCAAGCAAATAGAGTTCAATTCACACCGACACCAACGAAATTATTAATTGCAATTTAAA
The DNA here is from genome assembly GCA_036936625.1 of Parnassius smintheus behrii. NCBI lineage: Eukaryota > Metazoa > Arthropoda > Insecta > Lepidoptera > Papilionidae > Parnassius > Parnassius smintheus. The sequence continues at coordinate 6,257,927 of JAUPFT010000024.1, forward strand.
ATGCTGATTTACCATAATTATGCTGGATGGCTACCGTTACAGCCTATTGACGTTCACCACTGAACATAAGCCTCCCCCAATATTGTTTCATAGGGGGGATATTTTCCAAAGCTGCTTGACAAGCGGGTTAGCACCCTCAGTTTTAATTTTTAGACGTCATTAGTATAGAATAAGGGTGACAAACAAGTACACAGTCCACTTGATGGTAAGTGGATGCTGTGGCCCATAGACATATAAATTTATTCTCGATTAAGAATCAAAACGCAGATGCGTTGTCACTCATGAGGACTATGATGGAATGTCTAGTACTCAGTAAAACATGGTCTCCGGATCTCTACACTCACCGCACGAAACACAGCAGTATTAAGCTGCTATTTTACGCTGATATTTTGTGAAAGCATGGCCCTTCCTCGGTCGAGCCGAACCATTCGTGCTACAACTACACTACTAATATATCTGCAGCATGGCTCTACCACGTTAAAAATATATATAATCTGTATAATCTAACACTTATAAAACTATACATTAGGAAGACGCTGCTCCCCATTTCCTGATTTGATTCCCTCTGTCGTCTCTCACGACACCCACGGGATCATATGGGGTAGGGTTGATGCATACACCGCCAATGAACGGTAACGCTAGATGTTTAAGAAAATTTTATTTGGGAAACACGCACTGGAGAAGCGAGGTAGACTCATTCGAACCCCAAAAATCCTCTCAATCTTCTTTCGATAAAAGACATCCTGTGTCCTGCAGCGTGATGTATTATATAATTTCACACAAAGTTTATAAAATCACAAAAGTATTTTTGTACAACAAAAATACCGGTATTTAATAAGAAGCAAGCTTTGAAGTATTTAGCGTTTCATAATGAACTAAAGAAATATATTAAATATTATCTGAGCGCAGAAATGGTGATATAAAGGTGTTAAGAAGTTAATATTCCTTTTGCTGTGGTAAAATATACAAAGTTTTCCGGGAAAATTCCAAGAATTAATTAATTTTAAAAAAGGTATATTTTTACATATTTTAATGATATATTATTAAATGCTAAATTACCTTATAATGCTAACATTTTATTAATTGTATTTCCTTTTTTATAGGATAGGTGACAAACGAGCATACAGTCCACCTGATGGTAAGTTGCTGTGGCCCATAGACATCTACATCTTTCTTAAATATTAATCAATATGCAGATGAGTTGTTACCCGTGACGACTAGGATGGAATGCCTCGTTTCCACTAAAAAGAGTCTCCGGTTTTCTACACTCACCATACGAAACAAAGCAGCATTAAGCTACTATTTTACGCTGATATTCTGTGAGAGCATGGTCTTTCCCCGGTCGAGCCGACTCATTCTTGCTACAACTATACCACGCATAATATATAGTTTATATATTACATCAATATTTTACAGCCTATTAAATTCCATTATTAAACAGAGACCTCCCCTCAGATCCTATCTTTTTGCTTAGCAGGTGGGTTGGCACTGGAGTTTTTTTTTTCTTTGCTGTCCATTTTATGATCTGCTTTCCTCTGTCGTCGCTAACCTCACCCATGGGACGATATAGGATAGTGAATATTTTTACACCGCCGCTACATGGTCTATAATTAACTCTTAGATTTTTATAAATTATTACAATTAAAGGTGTTAAAAAGTTAACTTGTTAAAAATCGCATAATAAAATAAAATGATGTGTCTTACTTAGTTTGAACTTCCTAGTGTAGTATAGTTGGGAATAGTTGTGTTGGGATTAGTGGTGACGGAGATAGTTAAAAAATAACTTCCTAAGATTCACGTAGTAAAATAAAATGATGTGTCCTACTTAGGTTGAACTTACTAGTATAGTGGTGTTGCGAGTAGCGTGCTGGGATTAGTGATGACGGGGATAGTGTACGCAATTGTGGGAGGGCGGGAGCTCTTTAAACTGGATAAGACACATCATTTAAGTTTATTACGCGGATCTTAGCATGTAATTTTTTTAACACGTTTAATATAATGGATTTTCGCAAAAAAAGGAATGATTCTATTAACACACTACAATATTAATAACTGCAAAACATCGTGAAATAACATACATGTCTGAGAATATAACCGTTGCGATCGACACTATAATCAATATATTGATAACTGCAATAGTTTTTTGTGGATTCATCACCACGTGCTAGGCAGTTAAAGGAATTTCGTGACGAAACCTGCTAACAAGCACTGGGGCCGCGTTGTAAACTAACTGAAGTCTCCATAACCCAATCAGAAATGATGGTTAACGACCGTAGTACGTTTCGCACCTTTGACGTTGCTTCCTATGTAATACGGTTGTCTTTTAACAGTTTAACCCTCTGTATATCGAAGTTGGATACTGTACCTATCGAAGGACAAAAGCGTCTTGTTTCCTGCGCTATAAGCACCTCGTGTGTAGGCCACACACGAGGTGCTTATAGCGCAGGAAACAAGACGCGCCTTTCCGATTCGCGCTCAAAAGAACATGTGTAAAACCAATAGATGCGCACTTAGAGATGTTCAAATACGTGGTGGAGTCATGCTGCAGCTTTACTAAGATTACAGTATGGGCCGACTCTACCAATGAAAAACCACGCTCTCATAGAATACCTGCGTAAAATAGCAGCTTAACGTTTGTTGTGTTACGTATGGTGAATGCAGAGAACCGGGAACCCTTTTTACTGGAAACGAAGCAAACCATCTTAGTCCTTAGTGGTGAAAAGCGTCTGTATTTTGATTTTTATCGATAGATGAAGATATTTATGAGCTTCGGTGTTTATTTTTATTCAGGTAGACTGTGTGCTCGATTGTGACTCTTATTCTATAAGAAAAGAAAAAAACTTTCGATATTTCCCTAGGCAATTCAAGATAGAAATTCCAAAGCGCTTTAGAAAACAAAAGCAGAGATTTTATTGTACAACAGAAATTACATGTGCTGAATTTGGGTTTAAGCTCCGTTAAAATTATAGTTGACAGCCGTTGTGGATCTTATCGGCTGGACCTCTTTAGTAGCGTAATTCCAGAAAAATAAAATAAGAATTCTTGGGACATCGAAGTAGCGACCACTGATAAATAACGAAATAGCCTGGCAAATGTATTGCCAGCGTTTAAATGCACGCGTCCAGCTTCAGCTCGTTTGCAAAAAAAATGGAGCGCGCATCAAACCGCCATTTCGGATTGCGTTTAGCGCGGTTCGGAACGTCACTTCATGGCGAGCGCACTGAATCCTATGTGAAAAGGCCGCTAAAAGATCACGCAAGGAATAAAACGGGTGCTGGGTTCTTTAATACCACTACCACACTGCTGAATAGTACTAAATATAGTGTTAAAATGTTGATTTATATTATATAAAAAGTTCTTACCTTTTTTGACTTATTCCCATATTCTTAAGTCATCTGATGGTGACATTACGATATATTTTAGTTTTATTTTTTCACTATCTGACATATGTGATAAAAGAAGGTTTTATAGAAGAGTATCTATATGTAAAATTTCAAAATAGGACTAATACCAATAAACCGTTTTTAAGAGGATATCTGGGTGGTGGTTTAGTTCATACAAACATTTTTCTCTGTTTTGCTTTTAGATATGAAACTACAGAAAATATTACATATTATGATACGATCTCCTACTACCTAATCCATGATTGCAATGTTACTGTGTTTTGTTTCCTCAAAAGTTAATTATTTTAAAAACTAGGAACCTTCAATAATAACTAAAACTTCTCAGTTAGCATAAAAAATTAATGAAAAACGTACAGAAATGATCACAATTCTTTTTATATTGCTCCGGTTTTAGAGGAGAAAATAATGAGGATTTTAAGAATAGGTTTATAACTCTACTGCTGTCGTGCTATATCCGAACGATCGAGAGGCAACCTCGTAGAGTTACGAGGTGGTCGGAATTCGTCTAAATTTTCCCGAAATTTAAAATGATCTCCATACAAACAGTTTCTCGGAAAGTTAATGTATGGTATTTGATTTAATAAAAGCGGAGATAGTAATTAGACTGAACTTTGAAGTAAATTGTTCGAATTTTAAATCTTTTCTGTTTACTACTAAAGGATCCATATTGGTAAAGTCCTATGCTAAAAATGTGGCAACCTAAAAATTAAGTATACTTAAATCAGTTTGGTTTGAAATACTTTTTGTTGCCTCTTAATTTAAAAAGATAAACTTTTTATTTTTTATACTTATTTCTTCCGACCACAACCTCAAAATTTCAAAATTAGTCCAGATATTTTGGTCTTCCGATCTGGCAAACCTACAATTGAGAGAGACGACTGTGGCTTTTTATTATTTAATTATACCCACAAAAAATAGACAAAATTAACAACTCGTATTGCTTTGTTTCCTTCTTCAAAATTGAAGGACTTATGTTTTATTTTCAAAAACATTAGAAGAATGTTTTGTGACCTTATGATTTAATGTTCATAAAATTTATCTGACGGTTTTCTAATAACGCAGCCAGCGCAGAGATTTTCAAATCTTGTCCACTCTGTTTTCAGTTCTTAATAATTCTTCCTCACCCCTTTATCTGTAAGAAAAATTCAAATTCCTTAGTGACATTCATTCTCTCAATCTCCGTTCTTCACAAAATTTATTGTTGTCTAATCCTCTCCACTGTTCTGGCTTTATGTCAAATTCTTTCACAGTAACTTTCATCTCCCTCTGGAAGAAGTTGCCTGTTGACCTGCGAATAATACCTGCCAAAAATGTTTTAAAAGAAAACTATACGAACATATCCGTAGCCAACAAAGTTGAGTCCGTTTATTTTATATGATTATACTTATTTGTATACTTATACAGTTATTGGGATATATATATGTATAAATTTCTATTTATTTATATATTATGTGTATCAATTATATACTATATATATATATATATATATATATATATATATATATATATATATATATGTATATATATATGTGTATATTTTGCGTATGTGTATGTATGAACTTTACTGTCCACAATTCATTGTCTGTTCTACCCAAGGTTAGCTGGTAGAGAATGCCATAATGCATAATGCATTAAGCTCGCCTTTTGTACAAAATCTTTAGTGTAATAAATAATAACGCCATTGAAACTAGACGGTTTTAATATATGTTTAAAATTATTTAGTAGTTTTTAAAATTATTAATTTATGAAATAAAACATAAGGCAGTGGTAGAAATATATTGTATTACAAAATAGACGGCTCTCGGCATAGTGGGCTTACTGTAGTTACAGCGCTGAGGGCCGCGTGCTCAAATCCCGCACACAACAATTGTTTGTTTGGGCGGTAGCCTAGATATAAATAGTTTCGGGTCTGGATTTTTATCCTTGTGAAATGTATGTATTTATACTGCCTCCACGATACAGGAGAAAATACTAGTGTGGGCTAAAAAAACATGTGTACAGTTCACACGTGACAGAAGTGAAACCTTCAAATGAAATGATATATGAAATAAAAGTATTTCACGGCAAATTATCGTATTCGTATACCTTTAAACGAGCAATTCTTGTATATATATATATATATATATATATATATATATATATATATATATATATATATATATATCATCATCATTCACCGTGGAAGACCAAGCCACGGCTACTAAGCCGCCACGACAAGGCAAAAAAGGAAGGACAATTATATTAGTAGTGTAGTTGTAGCACGGATGGGTCGGCTCAACCGGGAACGATCATGCTCTCACAGAATCATCATCATCATCATCATTACAGCCCTTCAAGAGTCCACTGCTGAACATAGGCCTCCCCCAAGGTATGCCACAAAGCACGGTCCTGAGCCATCTGCATCCATCGACTTCCTGCATGTCTTACCAGGTCGTCACTCCATCCAGTGGGGGGTCGCCCTACACTTCGTCTACCGGTACGAGGCTGCCACTCGAGAACCTTTTTTCCCCAACGGTTGTCGGTTATTCGAGCTATATGGCCGGCCCATTGCCACTTCAGCTTACTAATCCGTTGGGCTATGTAGGTCACTCTGGTTCTACTGCGGATATCCTCATTTCTAAGTATATCACGCAGAGAAACTCCGAGCATAGCCCTCTCCATAGCTCGCTGAGCGACTTTGAGCGTCCTCATACGGCCAGCAGTGAAAGACCACGTCTCAGTTCCATATGTCATCACTAGCAACACGCACTGGTTGTACAATCTAGTTTTTAGAGATTGAGGTATACCTGACGAGAAGATATGTCGTAATTTCCCGAACGCTGCCCGGCCGAGTTGAATCCGTCGATTGACCTCTCGGTCGAAGTTGGACTTACCTAGTCCCTAGTTTATCCCAGGTAAACGTACTCGTCAACAACTTCGAGCATAGTGCTCCCAACAACTACCGGCATAGGTGTGACGTGGATATTAAACATGATCTTTGTTTTGTCCACGTTCATCTTAAGACCTATCCGTTGGGAGGCACTATTGAGGTCATTGAGCATAGTGCTTAAGTCCTCCAGCGATTCTGCCATAAGTATTATATCGTCGGCAAATCGAAGGTGAGTGATGTACTCGCCATTGATGTTAATACCGTATCCTTTCCAGTCCAGTAGCTTGAAAACGTCTTCCAATGCAGCGGTGAAGAATTTCGGGGAAATAACGTCACCCTGTCTTACACCTCTCTGCAGTTGGATAGGTTTCGTACTCTGGTTCTGTACTTGGATAGCCATTGTAGCCCTACTGTACAAACACTTCAGCACTTCTATATACCGATAGTCAACTTAAGACCGCTGAAGAGACTGTAGCACCGCCCAAATTTCGACGGAATCAAAGGCTTTCTCATAGTCCACATACGCCAGGCAAAGTGGCACATTGTACTCTTCAGTCTTCTGTACAATATGCCGCAGGGTATGTATGTGGTCTATGGTACTGAAGCTTTTTCGGAAACCGGCTTGTTCGGGAGGCTGGAAGTTGTCGAGTCTGCGTGCGAGACGATTCGTAATGACTAGGGCCCGGATTAATATGTATATATAATATCAAAATATGTACATTTAATATGGACTTAAAATCCTAAAATATGGAAAAAATATGTGTAATAAAAGATAACGACATTGTACATTAAAACGATTTCCTATTAAGAAAAAACAAAAAAAATACGATTTTACTTAGCTTAGGTTCATTATTATTTAAATTACAGTATATAATTACGTGTTTCCTTAAATTTTCTGTTTGGACGAAATAATGCTTTATTCTAGCTGAATGATTTTTCATCATAGGATGTGATTGGAGCTTATTTAAATTTGCATAATTCTGCAAGTGAGTAGGGCACATCTATGGTGCCTTCTAATGTTCCACACAGCATGCTGTTGATTTTCTTTAGGATCCTTTCCTAAAGAAAATCAACAGCATGCTGTGTGGAAATCCTTTGTTTTTTTTTCAGTACATAGAGTAATTTTTGCCTCGCTACTTCAGCAACGGGACCTTCTGATTCTAAAAATATTTTCGATAGTCATCAAATTATCATTTAGAGAAGTGGAAGAATTTTCGAGTGCCTTTATATGGTATGATAAAAAGCAATAATTAGTGTTTATGTACATAAAGCAAATAGTTACGTAGGGTAATCTTGGAGAAGTTCTTTTGAGATTGAAATATCAGCAGCTTTATTCTCCAATTCAAAGATAATCATTTTGATTTCAGTGTAACACTGGGCATAGTATTCATTTGCTCTCAGCTAAGTTCCCCAGCGGTTCAGCACTGGCTCTAGCGGTAAAGAAATGTCGGGATACCAACTCTTTAAATTTTAAGATCCTGCTTGCTGCTTTCAAAAACTTTTTCTTTACGTTTCATACTAAACTGTCAGCCTTTTTAAACTGAGACCTTATTCATTCAGCAAATCTATTCATACCATGAGCCAAGCACTTCATATGAATAATTTTTGGATACAAAACTTGTAGGGAATCTACAGCTTTTACCATACAAGGAGCAGCATCACTAAGTAGCAAGACAACTTGGTCATGTTTAACTCCATAAGGCCACAAAACTCTCATTGCATCATTAAAAAGCTTTACTGACGTTTGGTGGTTGCATTAAAGAAGTTCTTCACACGCCAATAAAAAGGATTTGCTGGCATTTTCGTCATCTAAAACTAATTTTTAGTCATTTCACATACCTTCTCATCAACCTAACATAAAATAATGAAGATATGGATAAATTTATTTAATTTCTTGTGGAATATGGATTTATACTTGAAATATGGAAAAATATGGAAAATAGAAATTGCATTTTCTTGATCAAAATATCATAATATATGTAGAAAACATATTCAAGAACAAAAACCATTTCAATTAAAAATATGGATTTACATATTAATCCGGGCCCTAGTAATGACTCTCGAAAACAGCACGTAGACGCGGCTCAGAAGGGATATCGGTCTGTAGTTCTTCAAGAGGGCGTTGTCACCTTTCTTGAAGAACAAGACCACCGCACTTCTGCTCCACACCTCCGGAGTAGTGCCACCATGTAGGACGGAATTAAAGAGCCTCTGAAGGACTTCAAGTACCGGTTTTCCACCCGCTTTCAGAAGCTCCGCTGTAATTCCATCCTCGCCCGGTGACTTGCCGTTTTTAAGGTGCTGGAGAGCCATTCTAATCTCGCTCAGACTGACGTCCGTGATATCATCGGAATAGTGTCGGATAAGACCCGCTCTTGGATCTTTACTCACACTTGCGTGTGGCTCCAACGATGATGTGTACAGCTGCCCATAGAACCTCTCAATCTCACTCAGAATCTCAGGTGTCCCGGAAACGATGCTGCCACACTCAGTCTTCAGCTTTGACAGTTGGCTCTTACTGGCAGACAGATCTCTGGCAAAGACTTTGGAGCCCTGGTTCCGCTCAATCGCTTCTTCAATACGAGCAGTATTAAATTTGCGTAAGTCTCGCCGCATGCATTTGGAGATCTGTCTGTTCAGTTGCCTGTATGCTGTCAAATCTGTCAACGATTGCAGCCTCATCTCCCGTCTAACAGCCATGAGATTAAGAGTGTGATCGGAGAGCTTTTGTGTTCTTCTGCATATATATATATATATATATATATATATATATATATATATATATACATATATATATATATATATATATATATATATATATATATATATATATATATATATATACATATATATATATATATATATATATATATATATATATATATATATATATATAATCGAGATCTCGGAAACGGCTCCAACGATTTTCATAAAATTTAGTGTCCAGAGAGTTTCGGGGGCAACAAATCGATCTAGCTAGGATTTATTTTTAGAAAATGTCCTTTTGTCCGTGTTTTCAGGCAATAAAAAAACTGCTAGAATATAAGAAGGTAAATTTTGACAGGTTACCAACGATCGTAATAGCTCAGATGGGATGTTGTTCGGGCGTGATATCGGAGTTCCGTGGTTCGCGTCCCGTCTTGGGTCCGACTTTTTTCCTTTTTTTTTCAAGTTCCCTTCTTTTGTGAGAAAATCTATTATTTCGAGCCCTTTTTTTAGTATGCAATGCAATTAGTTTAAGTAAAAATACGAAAATTTTAATTAAACTAATTGCACTCATGATTTTTTATTCAAATAAGTCAGTTTTTTCTATTATGTCAATAAGATGAAAAACTATCATTCATGTAATTTGTATATAAATGTAACTTTAAAAAACCGAGCAAAGCGCGGTCATCCGGGTACTATTTTTAATAAGACAATTTTGAACTACAGGTGCAGCATAAAATATAAGATTGATAACAAAAAAATGTTGAAATCGTTATTTTTAGACAAAATTTTAGAGAAATTATCCAAAAGAATATTTTATTTCGAGTAAATTTGCTTTGTATTAGCGCCATCAACTTCGTTCTATAGGCAAAGTCATTTTATCGAACAAAAATTGATTGATTATCAAGGTGCTATATAAAATAGACGGTAGACGCCGGAAGTTATGAAGTCGTGGGTTGTTTTTTGTCTTTTTTATAGGACAGGGGGCAAACGAGCATACGGCTCACCTGATGGTAAGTGATTACCGCCGCCCATGAACAACTGTAACACCAGAGGAATTGCAGGTGCGTTGCCGGCCTTTTAGTAAAGGAATAAGCTCTTTTCTTGAAGGTCCCTAAGTCGTATCGGTCCGGAATATGTTACGAATGGAATAGTGTAATGTGGTAATTTTATTCATTGTCGTTAGTTTTATTTGTTTTATATATATTGTTCATTTTAACAATTAAAGTTTATACTAACCATCTTTAAACCACAACGAGGAGACCGAGATAATAGGAAAAGCTGTATTAAAAAAATACTAGCAATAATTATTACAATTAACATTACTAATATGGAACGTGAGGGTTATGGTCATCTGGTTAATATAGTCACTTTCTTATAACTCAAAATTTACAGCCTTGTTTGCATAGATGGCTTTGTGATGCGATAGCTCTTCATCGGTCAATCAAATAATCAATGGGTCAAAATGGCACTGCTTCATCGACGCTGTTTTGACTGTTGTAAAGTAAAAGTAAAGTAAAAGTAAAGTAAAGTTAAAGCCTATATACGTCCCACTGCTGGGCACAGGCCTCCCCTCATTTCTGAGAGGGTTTTAGGGCAAGGAAATGTCCGCCACGCTGCCCCAATGCGTGTTGGCGAACTTCACATGTCTTCAAAATATTTTTTTTCTTATTCCTCAGACATGCAGGTTTCCTCACGATGTTTTCCTTCACCGCTGAGTACGTGGTAAATCAGCACTTAAAATTGCAATTAACAATTTCATTGGTGCCGGCGAGGATCGAACCCGGGTTACTCGCGTTCTGTTATATTTACAGCGAGCGTTAACCATCTGAGCTACCACGGCTCTGATTTGTTGATGAGTTGATTGACTGTTGACATTAAAGTAAATATTTTAGTCAATTATAGTATGATTTAGTGTTGTTTGTTTTTTATACAGATTTTTCGAAGTGTTCCTAATTATATCCAAAGCTAGTTTTTTTCTTAATATATGGGTTAAAGTATACAACTTAGTGTTTTTGTCTCTGGCTTCCTCCTAGTTTTGGTTTTATAGGACGGCAAAGTTTAAGGTGACCATATTAATTTCACATACCTTATTATCTTTAACCACTATGAGTAAGCTGAAAATGCTATTGTTAGTTGTGGTTCACGACAGTAGTCGTATGTCGAATTCGAACCCACAACCTTTGGAGTTTGCGGCCCGCAACCTGCTATTAGGCTACTATCGCTGTCTACACTGTATTCTATAACATTTTCTCGCAAGGCAAATTCTATAGATGTATATGTTTGTCTCTTTCTAGTGTCGCTTTTTAGTTTCAGAGTTTCAAAACACGACCATTATAAAGAAATTTCACTTAAAAAATGTTTGCTCTGTAGTATCATTATGTATAGAGAAATCAGAGGAATACGTTTGTATATGCCAAATTCCACCCGGAAATTCTGCTTAAAGCTAACGGAGGGGGGCAAATTTTTTTTAATTTTCAATGCTTTTTTTAGCGTTTTTGGTAATACAATTGTCAACGGTGAACCGGCATTGATCTATTTTGATTGACGTGTCTTATATTCAATTTTTTATAGCAGTTAGCATGGACTCCATTTGTTAGTAAGTGAATAGTCTATGGACCAAAGAATTCTCTGTCCTCGATTTGGGATCAAAATTCAAATGCCCGATACATAGAGCGTTGCCCTTCCCAGGTGGAACGCCCAATAATTCGTGCTACAAGTGTATGTGTCTGCAGGCACAGCATTCACTTATAGTAAAATAGATTGCGTTGATTTGTCACGCAAACTTGTATAAGAAAAAACTCATTGCCTTTTATGCTTATAACTTATGTCCAAAATAACCAATAAAAGGTAACAAAATACCTACATACATACATCTAAAGTATCACTCAACGAAATTGCGTGTATCCCGGTACCACATTATAGGGCTGGGCAGCAATAAAATGATATTTGATGCGTTACTCTTGCCCCGGCGAATAATTGCCGTGAGCGAGTGTTAGCGGCCCGATGGGAATATAGCGAGTTGTACTAATGCGGTAAAAAGCAATAGGCGTTACTTAAAGTTCGGTTATATGTGCTAATTTATGATTTCCCATAGTGATTCGCTTCACTGCTTCCATGGTCATGTTCTCCTAGTTCATTTTGACCGTGGTTTATATTGTTTTTTATAGAATGGCGAACGAGCACATAGTCTAACTGATGGTAAGTGGACGCTGTGGCCCGTAGACATCTACATTTATTCTCAAAATCAATCTGCGTTGTCACCTCTGGGGACGACGATGGAATGCCTCTTTTCCAGTAAAAAGTGTATCCGGTTCCCTACACTTACCGTATGAATATGAAACCCAGCAGCATTAAGCTGTTATTTAACGTTTTCTGTGAGAGCGTGTTCCTTTCCCGGTTGAGCCGACCCATTCGTGCTACAATCTTAATATTGCTGCAGCGTGGCTTCACCAAGTATAAAATATATTTATTTCGTGTTCTTGATCATCAACCTTTAGAATTTTGCTCTTGGAATTATAGGACGTTCGGATTGGCGATCACGTTTCATTCTTTTACGGCACTGCTGCTGTTTTTACTAAAACATTTTTTGTTTCAATTTCAACTTTTATAGGCTTTTTCCTTGAAAAATGAGAAAAAATATTAATTACTGATAACCCCCGTATACAAATTAAATGGAATACACAACCTACTTTGAAGAAGTTCTTAATTTCCGTAAAATAATGTAGGTACTTTTATTATTAAGGCGGGTTTAAAAGACTCTTGGATAAAGTGACGCCCTGGTAGAAATGCAGGCAGTCGATGGATGCATGCGGCTAAGGACCGTGTTTTGAGGCATTCCGTCGAGGCCTATGTTTAGCAGGGGTCTTATAAATTCATTAAAGTATAATCTTACTAAGACAGCGAAGAAACTAGCGTGTACACTGCACACTATAAATTCCACAAAAACCATAGAGTATATCGGATATATTCTCACACAGATGCTCTGTGTTGAAGATATCCGCCGATAGACGTCGTTACTAAGATGTAGGGTAGATTTACCTGTTACGACTCCGGGATCCACCCCCGGGACATGCTGTCCTCATAAACTTGTTTACATGTGTCTACGTATTTTACTTACAACCCTTGGGTAATATAATAAACCCCTTTTTCATCGCTCCCCTGTATCAATTTTTATTTATCAATTAGGTCCCAAAGTTAGCGTCATTTTATTAATACATTTTGTCCTCGAATTCGCTCAAGTGACTTAATTATCCACTTCAACATTTTTTTACAGAGAAAAAGAGCACACAGTCTACCTGATGGTAAGTGGATGCTGTGGCCTATAGACATCTACATCTAACCTCAATTAAAAATCAAAATGCCGATGCTTTACCATCTCTGAGATCTAAGATGGAAAGTCTCACAGCCTGCAAGTATACCAACTCACTACACCCAGACCTAACAACAGTCATGCAAAAACTGCCATTTGTAGTTTTTTTTGTTTGAAGATGACTGTAGGTCTTCATGGGCTCTAGTAGCCATTTACCAGCAGATGAACTGAGGGTTCGTTTAGAACTTCAGTTTTTTTTTAATTTGAGATAATTTTAAAAGTTAAAAAAGTTACAGCCTCTTCTCATTACTGAGAGTGTTTTAGGGCAAGGAATAGTCCACCGCGCTGCCCCAATACGTTTTGGCGAACTTTACATATCTTCGAAATATTTTTTTTCTTATTTCTCAGATATGCAGGTTTCCTCACGATGTTATCCTTCACCGAAAGGACGTGGTAAATCAGCACTTAAAATTGCAATTAACAATTTCATTGTTGCCGGCGGGGATCGAACCCGGTTTGCTCGCGTATTGCGAAATTTACAGCGAGCACTAACCATCTGAGCTACCACGGCTCAGGTTTAGACAATTTTAAATCAAGAGTAAAGTTGACGTTAGTTAATCTAATTCGCGGTTAAAAAACCAAAGATTATTTATCAATACGTATAAAAATGTAAGATAAAAGAGAGAAGTTTTAACCGTTATGAGTTGACAACTAATTGCATTAAAATTAGAAAACAATAACAAACGATAGCCAAACGGTAACGTTCTTTATTGAGAAATATGAAACCTTGGTGAAATTATGATTTCTTATATTTACGCGAACACTACACATTTAAATAATACTGGTTTTTATTTACGGATTTTATCGCGATAAAATCCATAAAAACTAGTATTTATTTGAACCTTGGTGAAATGTTAACCTAACCTTAAAAGTAAACAAGTAAAAAATAAACAAAATAGTAGTAATTACATAGAAAGCTGTCAGTAAAAAGAAGAGACAGCAAAATATAGAGCCGTTCTAAACTAAGATAATATTAATTTTTGTCATTTATTGAAAGGGTCACTAATACTGGTTCCATGTTTTAAAAGTCACAGAACTATTAGGATTATTATAAAATTCCTTTTTCTATTTGGTCAGTAAGAGTCGATTTTTTTTTATAGCCCACAGTCCACCTGATTGTAAGTGGATGCTGTGGCCCATATACATCTACACTTATACACGATTAAAAATCAATAATCAGATGCGTTGTCACCCTTGAGGACTACGATGGAACGCCTCGTTTTCAGTAAAAAAAGTGTCTCCGGATCTCTACACTCACTCATACGAAATACAGCAGTATTAAGCTGCCATTTTACGCTGGGTGAGACACCGCCAACTTCCTGACTTCGGGCAGCTAATGAGAATTACTTGACGCAAAAACTCAATAATTGATTTTTGTCCCGACCCGGGATCGAACCCAAGACTTTATGATAAGCAGTCGGAATACTACAGCCACTAGACCAACGAGGCGATCGAAAAACCTTACACAGGCTGAAAAGTAGTAAAAAGGAGGAATTATATTTATTTTCGAGTCTTGAAAAAATATTATAGCTGGCGGCAATAAACTTGGCTGGAATCGAATCTACCACCTACCCCTGTTATAAAAGGCGCGGGCCCCGGGCACATCATGCGACGTTTGTAATTTATGACTGTCTGTCACTCACGAATTAGCTCGCAGGGTTGAGCTAAAGTGTATTTTTATTTTATTTGCAAGGCCGTGCCGTGACAACATTGGATAAACAAGTTTCGATCTTCGCGAAATCGTTTTTTTTAGCTGACGAGAGAGCTTGCGATTTTAGTTCTGTCTGTATAAAAAACTTAAAAAAAAACTAATGCCGGAAGATTCTATCTGTTTTGTCGGAACCGAAATAATTTGGCGGTGTTCCTTGATATGTTTGCAATACAATGATTAGCGAATACAAGCCACAGAAAACTTTGTATAATAATGTTACGAGCTTGAGGTTCGTGACAATAAAAATTGCCGATAGAATTACCTAAATTAACACTTTAATTTACTTTACCTAAATTAAAGTTAAAAACACTAATAATTAAACACACTAATTCACTTAATTCCGCCCCGAAGCTTCGCTTGTGTCGCCGAGTTCAACTCTGCCCCGATCGCATCTTGCAGCGCCTATTTATTTAAATTAGCAAAGAAGCGTTCCGAATATTCAAGTAAATGCGCGCAAAGGGACGAGTTTGCGAGTATAGATTTTCTAGAAACTTAGTTCTTCGGATGGCGCTGTCGGTTGAGAGATCTGTGATGTCATTTTCTACAACGCTCTACTTGCTCTCGTTCCTGACACTAGATGGCGCTAGTATATCGTCGACTGGAGCGCGTAACACTGCCCCCTCCTAAGACATGCTCGTCCCGAGCATTATCGGCCCCATAATAACGCGCCAAGCGATTCACATGGACGATCTTAGGAGTCCCTCTTGCGCCCTTCTGTAACGGCTCCGCAATGTCAAGGGCTGTCCTATCCCGTGGTGCACCAACATTGTACAATTTCGGTGCTCCTCTACTACGTGTCTGAGGTCCCCGCACGGCCGCACAACTTGTACATGTACGACACCAATCCTCGACATCGTCATGATAATGGACCTAGTAGAACTGTTCTCGGACCTTCAGGAGAGTTCGTTTAACTCCCAGATGGACTCTTAAACGACCGTTATGGCACAGCTGTAGAACATTCGGCACTTTAGCTTTAGGGACAACCATTTGAAAACGACAGCTGTCTCCTCGACCATTGTCCCATTTACGGCACAGGACTCCATCCTGAATCAGCAAGCTGCCCCATTGGGCCCAATAGCTTTTCGTGGTTGAGCTCATCGCTGAGACGTCCCTCCACTTAGGCTTGGTATCACGGGCCTTCATCCATCCCAGAATCGGCTTGATGTCTGGATCTTCCTGCTGTGCACGTCGTAGGCTGTCCTTCCACCCGTTGCTGAGGTGGTCTGTCCTGAGCATCCTCACGGATACCACTTCCTTACTCTTTTGCCTACTACAATGGTTGCAATCTTCCGGACAAGGTCTTCTTGACAATGCATCTGCGTTGCCGTGAGATTTCCCGCTGCAGTGTTTGATAGTAAAGTCGTATTCCTGCTGCTGCTGGGCGGTGCTGTTAGCCGCACTTCCTTCCTGAGACCGTTCGCCTTCCCTTCCTAGGGTGTGCTTAGGGCAGCTGGACCGAAGATGGCCCCTTTCCCCACAGCCATAGCACCTCGGGCTGTATTTTTTATTGTGGTCGCGAACCGTAACTGCTGTAACCTCCCTAGCGTGAGGTGAACGATGATCCTGTCGCCACCAGGCAGTGCCGTTAGCTGCACTACCCTCTCGAGGTCGATCAACTCTCCTTTCCACGGTTCGCTTAGGGCAGCTGGATCGAAGATGGCCCTTTTCCCCACAGCCATAGCACCTAGGGCTGTATCCTCTGTTGCGGTCACGAACTGTAGCTGCTGCAACCTCCCTGACGCGATGGGAACGATGATCCTGCCGCACGGCTTCTACCTCCAGTGCATGGGCCAAGGCGTCCTTAAGCGTCTCGTGGTGCCCGAGCCTCACAGCAGCTCTGACTTCCAGGTCACGGATGCCGTCGATGAATGTCTGCACCAGGTTCCCTTCAATGAGCGCAGGTACAGACCGGTATGCTTTTCGCACCAGCTTCTCCACCTCTAGAGCCCACTGCTGCAGGTTTTCGTTGATGCGCTGCACACGATCTTTAAGCTGCGCACGAAAGACGTGTTCCAGGTGAGCGTCGCCATATCTCGCCTCCAATGCCTCAAGGAGTTGCTCATAAGTCACTTCCTCACCGAGAGTTTCCAGAACTGTTAAGGCCTGGTCGCGCAGGCCTAGTGTGAGAGCAGTCATCGCCTGACTTTTATTCCAGCCGTTCGCCTTCATAACAGCCTCGAACTGGATCTTGTAGGCTGACCAGGAAGAGGTACCGTCAAACGGCGGCACTTTGAATCCACGTAGCGAAGGTGTTGTAGCTACTACGGGAGCTGTTGTTCCATCCCCAAGTTTGAGGTCGTCCAGCGTTTTCTTCACGTCAGCCATTACGTTGTCAACCCGATTGTCTACTTGGTCGATTCGGGTTTCGGCCTCCGACAGGCGGTTGTCATGTTGAGCAACCTTATCCTTCACCTCCCGTATCTCTTTTCCGAAGATAGCGTGAAGGTCCTTCATGAGGAGCATCTGCTCTTCCTTATCGCGTTGTAGTTGTTCTTCTAAACGCTCTTGTCCGCTCTGCAGCTGCTCTTTCAACTGACGGGCCTGCTCCTGCAGCATCACCATCAGAGCACCTAAGTCAGGTGCTTCAGATATAGGAGCTACGGACGGGCCTGCAGCCGGCGGCTGGCCCTCCGTAGTCTGCGGCGTTGCACCACCAAATCTTCGTTGGTCCGTCTCCTGCTGGCGTTGACTTCGGGTACGGACACCCTCCGTTTCCTCCTAAGGTAAAATCGGCATGATTTTATCCCACTTCAGACACCAATTGTTACGAGCTTGAGGTTCGTGACAATAAAAATTGCCGATAGAATTACCTAAATTAACACTTTAATTTACTTTACCTAAATTAAAGTTAAAAACACTAATAATTAAACACACTAATTCACTTAATTCCGCCCCGAAGCTTCGCTTGTGTCGCCGAGTTCAACTCTGCCCCGATCGCATCTTGCAGCGCCTATTTATTTAAATTAGCAAAGAAGCGTCCCGAATATTCAAGTAAATGCGCGCAAAGGGACGAGTTTGCGAGTATAGATTTTCTAGAAACTTAGTTCTTCGGATGGCGCTGTCGGTTGAGAGATCTGTGATGTCATTTTCTGCAACGCTCTACTTGCTCTCGTTCCTGACACTAGATGGCGCTAGTATATCGTCGACTGGAGCGCGTAACAATAATTAATTAATGATTTTTTATAAGTAATTTATGAAGAATTATGTATGACGTCAGAATTGCTTAACAATTCACTTTACTAGACGTGAAACACAAAGCGGCTCTATTATTATTTTTGCAGCAGTGGACTTTGTTGTAATTAAAACCGAAACAAAATATATGAATTATTTAATAAGAAACTGACTATCGCCTGTAGAATGGGCCAAGGTGATATACTAGAGGTTCTATTTCTATGTCTACAAAAACAAAAGTAATGTTAATTAAAAGAGTGATATATACCCTGTATATACCAGGAACAAACGCAAGTGGTACTAGTTCATAGATAATCACAGAGTGAGTAATTCACTTCAGATGTACGATGTGTACCATATTACAACAAAGTCCCAGAAAATATAAAAGTTCTCTCTATTACCAAGTTCAAATATTTTATAAAACAAAAACTCTATAAAAATATTTATTTTAATTACATATTAATACGTGGCTGATAATGGAAATGAGGTGGTCGTGTCCAAGCTATTTACTAAAATAAGTTGTAAGTATAACCTGTATTGTTTTTGGTAAAATTAAAATTTGAAAAAAAAGCCTCGCTGAGTTTCACGCTGGTTCTTTCCAGGACAGAGTTAGTTTTCGAACCAGTGCAGTGGTAAAATAAATCGAAATCAATATGAATTACTTGCAATCTGCATTTAATAAAATATATTCTATTCTATTTATAAATGTAGGTTGGCTAACCTGTTAGAAATTTTTTATAAGTAAATGCATAAGATTTTATAACAACAATTCTGAAAATATTGTGCGACAATCTGATATAAAATAAAAAGAAAACTTGTACAGGAAATTCTGTTAAAAATGTCTGCCTCATAGATCAAAAGAATTGAGGACAATAATGTGTGAAAACAACTTTTAATCTGCACTTGCTGACATTAAAAAATACTAACAAACATTTGACATTGTAAACGAAATTGTAACATTGCATTTAAAAAACCAAGTTTCTTATCGATTCTTATCTGAACTTATCTATGAACCTAATTCCTGCTGTTTTTTTTTTAATTTTAATAAAGTATCTGTCAACAACCTAATTATTATATTGACACCAACAACCAACTTCAGACCAAAGACAGCAAAAACTATTTTTCTTAGCGGTTTATGTGTATTGGCATTTCAAAATCTTTATTTCATAATCAGTACCCAACGATGGATGTTATTTGCTAAAAAAAATACGAGAGAACTAACAAAATTTCTGGCTGGTAAAGGCCCTATTACCTAATACGCATTTGCTACGTTGCTTAGCATAGTAGAGCAGCTATATTTTTCGTAATAAAACCTAACAATACCGCGTTGTGTCAGCCCTACAATAACGATGTTTACACGGCTCACCTCGGCCGTTTAACCTCTTTCTTTATTTATCAGAGAGTCGCCGCGGCGCATTTACATTCGGAATACGTTGCGGGCGCTTTCGAGGGCTCCACTCCTGTCTCCCGACGTTCGCTCACTCACCGAGACGGGTCACGCTCGGGAAATTCACTGAACTGCACGCCTGTAGGGGTCCATTCGTTTGACCTGTCCTCGTTTAAGATGCAATGTACAAATGAAAGCGATGTTTAAAGAGATGTTACGAAGAAGAGGGTTTCGTTTGGATACCTACGGACTTACTCAAAAAAGACGCCAATTTGAGAAATGGTTATAGTCCCTCTCTTACTCTTTCTTCTCTCTCTCTCTCTCTCTCTAAATGGAAATAATAACTAAATCTCTCGTAGGCCCAGTAGTCGTAAAAATGCGGCAGCTGATTATATTCGAATTTTGTGTGGAGGTCGGATTCAGGAAGTTGACGGTTAGAAACACGTAAAGCTGGCGCTTGCGCCTAATCGAACTTTCTCATATTGTGTTAGATTATCCATCGAACTATGAGAGTGATGGAATAGAGAGTGCGTTTGTTTTTGCGCCCACACTC